>CM062815.1:583467657-584715228 GCA_031772625.1 Pinus tabuliformis | reverse complement strand
AACCAGTTGAGAGGAGGTTGTTCATAGTTCAAAGTTTTACATTTTACCAGCCAGTACAAAGAATTTCTCAATCCACAGTAACAAACAGAAAGATCAAGGCAGTATGACCTGCTGTTCTTGGCTTTTCACAAGGAAAAGCCATCCCCAAGTGGAGCCACTGTTAGCCTCCTGTTGCAACAGGGTATCATCTTTCAAGATTGACATTTTTACATGCCAAATATGTCATACTTTGCAGGCTGCAGTGTTCCATATTTCCAAAGAACGTGACATGAAGTATGTTGTTCAAATGCCACTGATGTTTCCAATTTTGATGAGTTGTTCCAGTTTTGAAGAGTTTCAATTAAGGGAGGTCCAAACAGTCTAATCTTGGTCTCCCTATGTTTCAATTTCCTGTTCTAGAATATAGAGAATGCATCTGTCCAAACAGTTTAATCTTGGAAGATTTGTAGATAGGTAGAGAATCAAAGGGACCCAACTGCTAAATCTGGGCCCTTGGCAGAAATAAGTGTAGATTTAGATAGGAAACATTCAAAAGAAAAATTGTAAATCTGGGTCTGCAAGTCTAAGTGCACCCACCAAAAGAAGAAAAAATGTTAGGAAAGTAGGTTGGGTAGGTAGTTGTGAGGTTGCAGAATGATAATTGATGATTAATTTGGTTTCACAATGTTTTATCTTTACAAATCACAGTGTAGGCAGTTTTCATTCAAAGGAGCTCAAAGGTGACATCACTAACTCCCCTTTCCTCTTATTTCCCAAGTCACTTACTAATTTCCCCAAAGAGGTCAAGATCTGCCTGATTCCTCTTAGTTTCATCATGTTCCATGCCATTTGTCTTGGTGAAGATCTGCTTCACTCAAGGATTTCATTTCTTTTCAGATTCTTTCCCCAAAATTAGCCTAAGGTCTCTGACTTTAGCGCTTGCTTATCATTTCCATATTAACCACTAACCCTAGTATATAACTCCCTGTCAGTTTTCCCCTTCCCCTACTAAAACTATGTATATAAAACTCCCCTATGTAAATATCCCTTCCCTGGCAATATAGCCATATTTTTCTAAGTTAGGGAAAAAATAGTCTATCTGGGGCTGTTTTTAGCTCATCCGTCTCATAGCAGGAGTTAGATGACACTTGCTCATGCTGACAACCTCCCCCCTAGCCCTAAAAACCCTCAAAAAACCCTCTTTTCCACCCCTAACCCAAAGTTTGTGCATATAATATTAACCGCGCTCATTTTAAACCCATAAACCCCCATTTCCTAAGTCTAAAACCCCACCGCCGCGCCATATTAACATTGGAATATTCCCCGGATCCCCGCCCGTATACCCCCACCATTTCACAGTCGCCGCCAGCCGTCCGATCGTCTTGCGCCCATATCAGCGACTGGCGGGCCGTCCCGTCTCCGAACAACTCGAAGGTTAGCGTCCGGGGGATGGGCGGTATTGCCGCCATACTCCCGCCACGCGTCGCCTTCTGGGCTGTGGCAGAGCCCCTCCCTCCAAAACCACCCTTACCTAAAGGCAGTGCGCCCAAAACCACTTACCGCCATTTCCCTTGTGACGTAAGCCCCACGTCACCCGCCCAGTCACATGTCGAGTCATCTGCCTGTGTGGCCCCCTGCCACCATGTCCCCTGCCATACCTGCCATGTCACCGTCCGTACGTGATGACGTCAGCATGTTGACATCACCCGCCACGTCATCCGCCGTACCATGGACACGTCATGCTAATGTCATGATGGAATCTTTTCATCACGCAGCCCCCAGGAAGCCCAAAAGGCGCAAAAATGACCCGTTTTCTTCATAGAACATTCAGAAAAGACCCGAGGACAGTTTGAAGAAGACAGGGAACCGAACACGGCTATTCAATGGTAATTTAATGCGCAGCACCTCACAGCAGTAGCCAGTTTATGGTCAAAGAGTATTAGAGGGAGAAAAGAGCCAGAGAGTATCAGCCGAGATTTTTTTTTAGGGGCTCGAAGCACCTGTACATTAATGAGCCCCCCAGCAAAGTCAAATCATTAAGCAGAAGCCCATCCTTGCTCTCAAATCACAATTAAGGCATTCAAAGCCACTGGACAGTAAGGAAGCAGAAACCCATATGCATTTATTTCAGAAGACACTGCACCAAGCCACAGAGGACAAATAACTTATTCAGTTTTGATACGGCCGCCCCCAGCGCAGCCTGAGTTATTTTTATGCATTTATTTCAGAAGACACTGCACCAAGCCACAGAGGACAAATAACTTATTCAGTTTTGATACGGCCGCCCCCAGCGCAGCCTGAGTTATTTTTATGCATTTATTTAAGATAGAGTTAGGTCAATAAATCATTTTTTATGACCTGGTTAGGTCAAGATGTAATAAAGAACCCTGTAGAAAGTTTTGCCCTATAAATACCGCCCTCTACATTGTTTCAAGGGTTGGTCAATTGAGAATTTTCACTAGAGACTCGCACTGTATGCCTGATTCTGTTTCTATAATCAAAGATTGTTGAAAGCTTGGAGAGCGAACTGTCTGTTGTAATGAATGTTTTGAGGATCTGAAGATGGAATTCTTGTGCTGCAGCCTGAAGCAATAAGTGTATCTTACCTCTGTTTTATTGTTTACCACTATCTAAGTAGCAGGAAGAAAGAATAGCTTAGAATTTGTTTAATTACACTCTATGCTCAATTTCTGCTATTTCTTTATGTTTTCCTCTGAATGAATTGGTTATGAATATGAATTCCTCCTGGCTCATGTTTACCCCGATTCACCTGTGTTTGCCAATTATCTAGGGATTCTTTACTGCCCCTAGGTAGAGCTTTGTTACCTCCATCTGTTAAGCTGAGTGGGAGATTCTTAACTGCCTCTCACTACTTAGCATTCTTGCCATCATTTAAACCTGAAACATTGTTTCATGCTCAGCTATCTTGCTCCATTTTCCCCTATTTTGACCAAGAGAGCGCATCAGCAGTCCCCCTCCTCGACTCCACGCCCAATGGTTTGAAACCCTCATGCTATACCTGCCTCTTTACCTGAAAACATCAATTTTCAACCAAAACAAAACAAAACAAAACAAACAAAACCCCTTGAACTAACTAGCTAGCCTAAAATCCATTATCAAACAAAGCTAAATCAAAAGAGAGAGCCCTCTCTGACTGCAGGTGGGCTAGAACCTGTAGTCCAAAGTTGGTCTGTGGTTACCTCGGCCGTATCCTTTCTGGAGCTCAAGGACAACCCGAGTGATAACATAATGGCGACTCCACTGGGGAACTACCTCAGATAATTTCACGAAGAAGGTAAGAGAGCTCCTCTGAGACCACAAATCAATCTTTCCAATTTGCTGTTTATCTCTTAAAACTACAGATGAAGCCTGAATGTCAGCCAGGAAGCCTTTGAAACTGTTCTCGTTGTACGTTAACAGAAGTAAATAAATGCTGCTTCAGTCAATCTTCATGCTAGTTTTAAGTTACAAATAGTTGTCCCAAATTTTGATCAGTTCTTTGCTAGTTTAAATAAAATATTCCTAGAAAAATACCCAAAAAACAAGTTCAGAAGCTGGCTCCCAAAAGAAATCCACGATATACAAGGTCAAACCCTGATCCAGATCCTCCAGCTGTTTTTGAAAACCCTAACATAATCCCAAAAATCCGTAGGAAGCAAGAAAGACAGGAAGATTTTGCTGATTTGAGTTCTGAAACAGATCATCCTAACTGTATTCCGACCCCTGTAAAGGTTTTATTCCGGTCTACCCCTGCTTCCCCTTGTTCATCATCCACCTCTCACAGTACTCCTTCCACACCCCCATTCGCTACACATACCGCTACTAACACTACTGTTGTTTCCACCGTTCCAGTTACTCCTGTTATCCCCGTTATCCCTGTTATCCCTTTTGTTCCATTCGTCCCTGTTATCCCGGCCAATATGGCTAATAGATATGCACCCCTACAATTACCTGCTAATGCTGGGGCTTTACCTCAAGATTACCAATCGAAAATCACATACTTTGATTCCACTGGTCCTTTCACAGCAATTCAGCATGCCAAAAAGATGCAAGACTATTTTGAAAACTACGAGATAGATGATGATAGCGTCAGAATGAGAATTTTTGTTCAGAGTTTGACAGGTGATGTAAGAACTTGGTTCAGATCACTTGCTACAAATTCCATAACCACCCCAGATGAGCTTTACCAATCCTTTACCAGTAGATGGGAGAAAAAGAAAGATCCCTTACACATACTAGCCGAATATGATACGATTAAAAGAGGTCCTCAGGAAACCATTTGGAATACTGCGCAAGGTTTAATAATGTCTACAATGCAATACCTCAGAATTTAAGACCCCCCCAGACCTTGCCCTGTACAAATTCCCTGATGGTTTTGACCCTGATATGGCATACCAATTAAAAGAAAGAGCTCCTCAGACCCTGGCAGATGCACAAAATGTTGCCGTAACCGTAGAAGCCAACTTGATTGCCAAGAGAAACAGAGCTAGAATGGAAAGAAGAACTACCTTTAAAGAGGAACCCTCAGCCTTTGATCAAAAACTTGACGCAATTATCAATGGCCTACAAAGACTGGGAGAAAGAGTAGAAAATGTAGAGAGAAAATCATCTTGGGAAGGACAACAGTCCAATACCATAAGAAACCCAAATTTCAGGAAAACACAGAACGCAACTGCTGGCAGGTCTGCCCCAGACCATGACATTAGACCCCCTTTTCAAGATAACTATGTTGAAGGTTCTACTTCTGGTGAACCCTCAGAGGACACTCACATGAATTTAATGGATCTAAAGGGTGAACATCAAACTTTCCTGACACAAGAAGACCAAGATGAGCATGACTGTAATCAATTTCACACTAAAACTGGTGAATCTTTTGATTTTAAACAGGGCTACGACACTGCTGTGTATGAAGTACACAAACAATATAAACTCAGAACTAGGACCATTGACATATCTGAGCCTAGCAAAACAAAGGAAGGCAAACAACCCAACAGGATCAAAAACAGAGCTGTTATAACAGAACCAGCTGATACGATTGTCCCAAACCCGAAACAAGTGACTGTAGAAGACATAACAGACACTCAGCCTTCTGTTCATCAGCCTTTGCCACCCTTTTCCTCTGAGCAGAATTCAGCAAATGTCCCAAAAAGCTTTCCTGAAACTGTACAGCCGCAAGCAAATATTTCCCATAATGCTGATAAACAAGAGCAAATCGCTGACAATTCAAATGAGAAAGAAAAAACTGCCGTTATCAACACTAAGACTCCATTGGAAAAGCCTTTCAGCTTAGAGGCAGAAATAGGAAAACTCAAGATAGCCATTCCTCTTTCAGAACTGGCTAAACATGATGTATATAGGCAACAGATTCAAAGATCACTTCAACTCCCAGAAAACAAAGATGATGTAAATGTTTTGGATGATTCCCCAGAACTGCTATTTGGTCCAGAAGTTAATGGAAAAACAACACAAGGACCAGTCCCACCCTTTTATGTCAGCTTGCATATACATGACAGAATTCTGCATAATGCTATGTTTGACTCAGGGGCATCGCACAACCTTATGCCCAAAGCAGTTATGGAAAAACTGAACCTCGATGTTACAAGACCTTACAAAGATTTGTACTCATTTGACTCAAGTCAAGTCAAATGTTTAGGCCTTATTAAAGACTTGTGTGTCTCCCTAGTCCAATATCCTAATAAGACCATCCTCATGGATGTAGTTGTGGCTGACATCCCACCGAAGTACGGTATGCTCCTATCAAGATCATGGGGAGCAAAGCTCCAAGGATCCCTTCAACTAGACCTTTCCTATGCCACCATCTCAGTCTTTGGGCAACCAAAGAGATTGTACAGAGAAACACTCATGAAATACGTGGTAAGTAGTGAGAGCAAGCCTGAAAATTTTCCCATTTACTCAATCCATTCGGATATGGATTCCTTTATTTTGTTTAATGATGACACAAATTCTCCCACTAATTATGAGACTTTAGCTCTAGAACAACAGGCACACATCAATGAAGAATCGGTTGCTCATCCACATGTAACTGTCACAACAGTTAACACAACCAGTTTGCTAGAAAAACCTCACCAAACAGAAGTTTCAAATCTGCCCAATCCTAAGACAGCTGAAACTCTTAGTAATAACCACCAACGAGAAATCACTTGGTACTTAGAGTTTTGATGGCTCTGTTAACAAATCAGGAGCAGGGGCAGGTGTCTGGATTCACAACACATATGATAACCATGCGGAAGGACATGCCTATAGACTCAATTTCAAATGCACAAATAACATGGCAGAGTATGAGGCTCTGCTTTTAGGACTTAAATTGCTGAAAACTCTAGGTGCTGCAAAAGTATCTATCCTAGGTGACTCTGATTTAATAATACAATAGATGAAAGGTAATTTTGTTACCAATGACAATAGAATGAGAGCCTATAGGACTGCTGCCAAATATACTCAATGCATTCACAGAATTTAACCTTGCCAAGATTTCAAGAAGTCACAATATTCATGCACACAGCCTTGCCACCTTCGCTAGCACGTGTAAGCTTCCTTTTGGACCAAACCACCACTTCACAGCTGAAATAAAGCACAGACCCGCTGTCCCCAATAACGTTAAGGACTGGCAAGTATTTGAAAATGATGCCCAAATAAATAGTTTCCTCACCCTTGAGCATGAATTTTCAGGCATTAACATTGACACGGATGCTGTGACAGATTCAGAACAGCAGACAAGTGAAAATCAGCAAGCTGTAACAATTGCCTCAGCCAAGCAAATCCTGAAACCAACTATTTTTGACAAAGAAAACATAGAACAGCTGAAACAAATACACTTAGAAGAAGCAGACAAAACAGAGGTAGAGGTCATTGAGCTAAAAGATAACTTTTTGCCTGCTGGTCTCACCCCGCTAGAAGATATGTTCGACGCCAATGATGTCCCCAGAAAACCAAAATTGCAACCCATAAACACTGAGATTGAAGATCACAACATTGGGACAGCAGAAAGACCGAAAATGATCAAACTGTCCAAAAAGTTACCACCAGATCAAAAGCCCAAGTACATTGACTTATTCAAAGAATTCCAAGATGTATTCACTTGGAGCTATGAGGATTTAAAATCCTATGATACCTCTGTAATACAACACACAATTCCTTTGAAGCCCAATCAGAAACCATTCAAACAGAAACTTAGAAGAATCAACCCTGTCCTTCTCCCACTGATTGAGAAGGAAGTAAAAAGAATGTTTGAAGCAGGCATAATAGCACCCATTAGATTCTCTGAATGGGTTTCTAATTTGGTTCCCACTAGAAAAAAAACAGGTGAGATCAGACTTTGTGTGGATCTCAGAAATTTAAATCAAGTTTCTTTAAAAGACCACTACCCTTTGCCCAAAATGGACCACATCTTGCAAAGAGTAGTGGGGTCATCTAGAATTTATTTGCTAGATGGTTTTTCAGGTTTTAACCAGATACTTGTTCACCCAGATGACCAAGATAAAACTGCCTTTACCACACCATGGGGAACATTCAAGTATGTAAAAATGCCATTTGTCTTAAAAACGCTGGTGCTACCTTTCAACGAGCAATGGATATTGCATTTGCTAAAGAAATACACGATTTCCTAGTTGTCTATCTTGATGATTTGACCCCATTTTCCAAATCCGATGAAGAACACCTCAAGCATCTTAGGCAGATTTTCATGACATGCAGGAAATATGGTATTTCCCTGAACCCCAAGAAGTCTCTCTTTGGCCTTGAAGAAGGTAAATTACTTGGCCACATCATATCAAAGGACGGAATAAGAATTGACCCTGAAAGAATCCAAGCCATCCTACAGATTCCACATCCGAGAAACATAAAAGAGCTACAAGCATTCCTTGGGAAAATCAACTTCCTAAGGAGGTTTATCCCAAATCTGGCTGAAATAATAAGACTGTTAAGCAACATGCTGAAAAAAGATGCCAAGGTAAAATGGTCCCTTGAGACCAAGCAGGCCTTTGAGAGTATCAAATCTGCATTAACCCAGACCCCCGTCCTCACTAGCCCACAGTTTGACAAAGATTTTATCATATTTTCGTTTGCATCAGATCACACAATAGCCGCTGTCCTTCTGCAAAAGGACGAGCAGGGAGCTGAAAAGCCGATCGCTTTTTCAGCCGAGCCTTAAGAGACGCCCTTTTGAAGTACCCAATAATGGAAAAACAGGCCTACGCACTTGTCAAGGCTATCAAGGATTTTAGAGTGTACATACTGTATTCACATGTGATTGCATACGTCTCACACGCTGCTATAAAAGACATACTGACCCAAGACGATTAGAAGGCAAAAGAGGTAAGTGGATTGCAAGCATCCTCGAGTATGACATAGAAATAAAACCAACCAAGCTGATAAAGGGACAAGGTTTAGCTAAACTGATGTCCGAAATGAACTTTCAGGCCTTAGACATTAACCAGCTGGACAATGAACCGGAGCTGGCGACTCCACAGATCAGTGACATATTCCTACAATCCCCATGGTACACTGACATATCTTATGTATTGTTAAACCTGTGTGCTCCCCCAGGATTGTCCAGGACAAAGAAAAGATTTTTAAGAATGAAGGCTTTGAAATTTTGTGTTATAGATGGTGCTTTATTTTGGAGAAATCATGAAGGTATATTGCTGAATTGTTTAACCATGAACGAAACTAATAATGTCATGAAAGAATTCCATGCAGGTGATTGTGGAGGACATCTCTACTGGAAGTCCACAGCTGATAAAATTTTGAGGGCTGGTTTCTATTGGCCCACTCTTTTTGCAGATGTAAAAAAGTTTTCCATGTCATGTCACAAATGCCAAATATTTGAAGGCAAGAGAAAATTATTGCCCCTGCCCCTTAAACCAATCTCCACAGAAAAACCTTTTCAACAATGGGGTCTTGACTTCATTGGAGAAATCCATCCCTCTTCCACCAGCCAACACAAATGGATCCTAACAGCCACTGATTACTTCATTAAGTGGGTCAAAGCCATTCCTTGCAGACAGGCCAATGATACCATCATTATCCAATTCCTTGAGTGCAATATCCTCTCTAGATTTGGCTGCCCCGAGAAAATCATAACTGACAATGCCGCTGCCTTTAAGTCCAAAAAGATGATCAATTTCTGTCACAAATATCATATCACCCTGGGCCACTCTACAGCTTATTACCCTCAAGGTAATGGCTTGGCCGAATCATCTAACAAAAGCCTCATCAACATCATAAAGAAGGTGCTAGAAGAAAACAAGAAGAACTGGCACAAAAAGCTGGTAAATGCCCTATGGGCAGACAGACTGTCAAGCAAAAGATCTATTGGGATGAGCCCTTATGAGCTAGTGTATGGCATGGAGGCCAGATTTCCTTCATCCCTGGGCATTCCTACCATCAAACTATTACAGGAAATTCAGGCTGAACCAAATGACATTCAGAGAAGAATCAATCAGACAATTCATCTTCAGCAAACCAGAGAACAAGTTTATGACAGAGCTCAAATTCTGCAAGAAAAGCTTAAAAAGATGTTTGATAAGAGAGCTAAGGCTGAGGATTTCAATGTTGGTGACAAAGTTCTAAGATGGGACTCAAGAAGAGAAGACAAGGGCAAACATGGAAAGTTTGATTTCTTATGGAAAGGTCCATTTATTATTTCTGTTGTTCAGGGAAATAACACTTATTTTCTCAGATCTATAGAAGACAGCATCGTTGAAGAAGGCCCTGTGAATGGCCGTATGTTGAAGCACTACCACGATCCATTGTAAAAAGGGAGACAATGCAGCTTTGTATATATTTTTCTACAATCTTATTTGTATATATCAGCACTCTGTTCTTATTTTGTTTATATAAGCAGGCCGATTGTTTAAGGAACAACAGCAAATTTTATGAAGACACAGCCAGGGCAAGCTTTCAGTTTTAAAAGCCCCTCTCTGCACCAATTTCAGCAGAACAGCAAGAAAAGAAATGTTACATTACAATCAACTCGTGATGGAAAGAAATTGTTTGAAATCTCCAGTCCAAAAGTGTCAAAACAGAGCATTATTTTCGATTCATATCAGACCCTTGCTTGAGGCAGAATCAGAAGGAATACATCAGTTTTGGTCCATGTTCTTTTTCAAAGGCACAATGCCCGGGCAATGTTGTATATAATTATTAAGCACGCAGAAGAAAGTAGGCGTTGCTATACAGTCCACAATAACCAGTTGAGAGGAGGTTGTTCATAGTTCAAAGTTTTACATTTTACCAGCCAGTACAAAGAAGTTTCTCAATCCATAGTGACAAACAGAAGATCAAGGCAGTCTGACCTGTTGTTCTTGGCTTTTCACAAGGAAAAGCCATCCCCAAGTGGAGCCACTGTTAGCCTCCTATTGCAACAGGGTATCATCTTTCATGATTGACATTTTTACATGCCAAATATGTCATACTTTGCAGGCTGCAGTGTTCCATATTTCCAAAGAAGGTGACATGAAGTATGCTGTTCAAATGCCACTTTTGTTTCCAATTTTGATGAGTTGTTCCAGTTTTGAAGAGTTTCAATTAAGGGAGGTCCAAACAGTCTAATCTTGGTCTCCCTAGGTTTCAATTTCCTGTTCTAGAATATAGAGAATGCATCTGTCCAAACAGTTTAATCTTGGCAGATTTGTAGATAGGTAGAGAATCAAAGGGACCCAACTGCTTAATCTGGGCCCTTGGCAGAAATAAGTGTAGATTTAGATAGGAAACATTCAAATAAAAATTGTAAATCTGGGTCTGCAAGTCTAAGTGCACCCACCAAAAGAAGAAAAAATGTTAGGAAAGTAGGCTGGGTAGGTAGCTGTGAGGTTGCAGAATGATAATTGATGATCAATTTGGTTTGAAAATGTTTTATCTTTACAAATCATAGTGCAGACACTTTTCATTCAAAGGAGCTCAAAGGTGACATCACTAATTCCCCTTTCCTCTTATTCCCCAAGTCACTTACTAATTTCCCCAAAGAGGTCAAGATCTGCCTGATTTCTCTTAGTTTCATCTTGTTCCATGCCATTTGTCTTGGTGAAGATCTGCTTCACTCAAGGATTTCATTTCTTTTCAGATTCTTTCCCCAAAATTAGCCTAAGGTCTCTGACTTTAGCACTTGCTTATCGTTTCCATATTAACCACTAACCCTAGTATATAACTCCTTGTCAGTTTTCCCCTTCCCCTACTAAAACTATGTATATAAAACTCCCCTATGTAAATATCCCTTCCCTGGCAATATAGCCATATTTTTCTAAGTCAGGGAAAAAATAGTCTATCTGGGCTGTTTTTAGCCCATCCGTGTCATGGCAGGAGTTAGATGACACCTGGTCATGCTGACAACCTCCCCCCTAGCCCAAAAAACCCTCAAAAAACCCTCTTTTCTGCCCCTAACCCAAAGTTTGTGCATATAATATTAACCGCGCTCATTTTAAACCCATAAACCCCCATTTCCTAAGTCTAAAACCCACCGCCGCGCCGTATTAACATTGGAATATTCCCGGATCCCCGCCCGTATACCCCCACCATTTCACAGTCGCCGCCAGCCGTCCGATCGTCCTGTGCCCAGATCAATGGCTGGCGGGCCGTCCCGTCTCCGAACAACCCGAAGGTTAGCGTCCGGGAGATGGGCGGTATTGCCGCCGTACTCCCGCCACGCGTCGCCTTCTGGGCTGTGGCGGAGCCCCTCCCTCCAAAACCACCCTTACCTAAAGGCGGTGCGCCCAAAACCACTTACCGCCATTTCCCTTGTGACGTAAGCCCCACGTCACCCGCCCAGTCACATGTCGAGTCATCTGCCTGCGTGGCCCCCTGCCACGTGTCCTGCCACCGTGTCCCCTGCCGTACCTGCCACGTCACCGTCCGTACGTGATGACGTCAGCATGCTGACGTCACCCGCCATGTCATCTGCCGTACCATGGACACGTCATGCTGACGTCATCAGCACTTTTTGGCGCGAAGGAGCAAAAATCGCACTCTGGAGCCCCGGAATCAGTTTCTGAGGCAGTTTTTGATGAGCGATTTGCGCCTAGCCAAAGTGGGGAATATTTAGGGAATCTTTTCATCACGCAGCCCCCAGGAAGCTGAAAAGGCGCAAAAATGACCCGTTTTCTTCACAGAACATTCAAAAAGGACCCGAGGATAGTTTGAAGAAGACAGGGAGCCAAACAACGGTTATTCAATGGTAATTTAATGCGCAGCACCTCACAGTAGCAGCCAGTTTATGGTCAAAGAGTATCAGAGGGAGAAAAGAGCCAAAGAGTATCAACCAAGATTTTTTTTTAGGGGCTCAAAGCACCTGTACATTAATGAGCCCCCCAGCAAAGTCAAATCATTAAGCAGAAACCCATCCTTGCTCTCAAATCACAATTAAGGCATTCAAAGCCACTGGACAGTAAGGAAGCAGAAACCCATATGCATTTATTTCAGAAGACACTGCACCAAGCCACAGAGGACAAATAACTTATTCAGTTTTGATATGGCCGCCCCCAGTGCAGCCTGAGTTATTTTTATGCATTTATTTCAGAAGACACTGCACCAAGCCACAGAGGACAAATAACTTATTCAGTTTTGATACGGCCGCCCCCAGCGCAGCCTGAGTTATTTTTATGCATTTATTTCAGATAGAGTTAGGTCAATAAATCATTTTTTATGACCTAGTTAGGTCAAGATGTAATAAATAACCCTGTAGAAAGTTTTTCCCTATAAATACCGCCCTCTACATTGTTTCAAGAGTTGGTCAATTGAGAATTTTCACTAGAGACTCGCACTGTATGCCTGATTCTGTTTCTATAATCAAAGATTGCTGAAAGCTTGGAGAGCGAACTGTCTGTTGTAATGAATGTTTTGAGTATCTGAAGATGGAATTCTTGTGCTGCAGCCTGAAGCAATAAGTGTATCTTACCTCTGTTTTATTGTTTAACCACTAAGTAGCAGGAAGAAAGAATAGCTTAGAATTTGTTTAATTACACTCTATGCTCAATTTCTGCTATTTCTTTATGTTTTCCTCTGAATGAATTGGTTATGAATATGAATTCCTCCTGGCTCATGTTTACCCCGATTCACCTGTGTTTGTCAATTATCTAGGGATTCTTTACTGCTCGTAGGTAGAGCTTTGTTACCTCCATCTGTTAAGCTGAGTGGGAGATTCTTAACTGCCTCTCACTACATAGCATTCTTGCCATCATTTGAACCTGAAACATTGTTTCATGCTCAGCTATCTTGCTCCATTTTCCCCTATTTTGACCAAGAGAGCGCATCAGCAGTCCCCCTCCTCGACTCCACGCCCAATGGCTTGAAACCCTCATGCTATACCTGCCTCTTTACCTGAAAACATCAATTTTCCAGCCAAAACAAAACAAAACAAAACCCCTTGAACTAACTAGCTAGCCTAAAATCCATTATCAAACAAAGCTAAATCAAAAGAGAGAGCCCTCTCTGACTACAGGTGGGTTAGAACCTGCAGTCCAAAGTTGGTCTGTGGTTACCTCGGCCGTATCCTTTCTGGAGCTCAAGGACAACCCGAGTGATAACACTATCCTAAAAGAGGCACACGAGAGAAAATAAAGACTTGTTAGTGAACCTGCAAAATAGTTCACAAGATAATAACGATCATGAAAGCAATAACAATGCACATTCAACAAGATATATAACAAAGAAATGAAATAGTTCATTTCCTTTAGTATGTAAGAATATAGACATGTACATCAAACTTTAAAAGAATAGGCTTACAACACTAATGATACATGCTGGAAAGTGCATTGGCTCTGAGACGTTTTGACAATTAATTGAAAGTTCCAAGTACACAATTACAATGGCGAAACACTAGCCCCAATAGTGTAACATGAAGCTACCACTTGCTTCTCCAAAGAATGATATACTCTCCTATGGTAAACTAGAGAATCCAAGGCTATCTCTCTAAAAGTCCAAGCCCTTTGCTTGAGTTATGATGGTTTATTTATAACAATTGAGGTGACCTTTAACCCCCCATTATGACTCTTGAGCTCCCTCAAGACTCTTGAGCTTCCATTTACCTTTTGAGATCCTCTTTAACCTTTGAGCTACATAATAATTGTTTCATATTCCCAATTTGACTCTTGGACTCCTAATTTACACATTTTACATTTTATTATTATTTTCAAAATAAAAAATTACAATAGAAAAAATGTGGCTAAAGCCATAACACAAAGTAATGCATCATGCTAAACTTATGGAAACTGTAACTCGTTGATGATAACATGTAACTATGTAGTAAGATATTGCTGCCAAGCTTTTTACTTTGTTGCTATGTGCTCAACTTTCAATGGTACACCTAGATTGTATCTTATTTTACCCTCCAGTGCATTTGGATATACCATCTTAGAATCTATTTCAATGTTTCTAAGCATCTTGACTAAATTCATGTGTATCTTAGTTGGCTTAGTCACATATTTTAGAATAGATTCTTTGGTCACCTCGAGCTCATCTTGAGTGGTTGGTTGTTTGATGCTATTCAAGAAATTGTTTATCTCTTTCTTGATAATGCTCCTTCCCTTTACTTCTATAAATGTGCCAAAATAATGTATCATATGCATCCTTTCCAAAGCATCCAATCCATGATACAGTCATGAATATGATGTTATGGTGAAAGTAACAAAAGTATGGATTTGTTATTAGATCTATAAAAACACCTTGATTTTTTCCCTATCTACTTCAACATCCTGACTTATTTTCTTGACCAATACTGCAGGTGTGCTCAGATATTTGGTGCCCCAGTGCTATATCATTTCTATGGTTGTATAAGTTATTTTAAGAACCTTCACCATCATCTCTGATCCTTTTTGCACTTAATTCAAGAGCACCACTGCTTCATGAAGAGTGAACATCTCTTTATATAATTGCTTCATAGTGTCTTCTAGCATCTTGATTTGCTCAAGTATTTTTTCTTTGAATTCATTTCTACTTTCAGCAGTGGAAGAAAATATCTTATTCTCAGATGTGAGATGATCAACCCATTGTTTTGCAAAAGTGAATTCCTTTGCTGACTTTTCATTTTCTCTCACCAATAAATCAATGTTCTCCTTATTGGCTTCTTCAAATGCTGCATTCATTGTTGCAAGTGCTCTTTGATTCTTCCAAGTATTCAACACAATCACCCTTTCTGTATTGATGGAAACATGGTGATGAGGGTCATTCAGAAAAAACCTTATTCTTTCCTAAACTATTATGTGCTTCATATGATCGAAGGTAAAGTTTGAAATGTCCATAACCCTATCATTTAGTGGAGGAACTATTCCCATTTCGTTGAATGTCAGATGGCCACCAGTAAGAGGAGGAAGTGGCTGATAGCTTATCTATTCCACATTTAGCATAATGTCTACTTCTTGATCATCCTCCTCCTGCTCATCATCCACCTGTTGGGCCTACAAATCCTCTTGTTGTCTCCTCCTTTATTCTTCTATAAATTTTTGCTTTGTTCTTCTTCCTTTTTCCTATGCATGGCTTCTTCCATTGTTTCTTCCTATTATCCTCCCATTTCCTCTTTCTCAACTCTTCATTTCTTCTTTGCATGTATTTTCTTTTCTTCATTTTTTGTTCTTCTTTCTATTTCTTTCTTCCTCTTGCTTGTGTTCCTCTTCCTGTTTCTTCTCCTCTTCTCACTTCCTCCATTATTATTTTAATTCCTTTCTTTACCTCTCCACTTCAATTTCACCTTCCGTGTTTGAATCTACTTTAAAATTTTCTGCTCCTCTCTTCTTCTAGATCATGCATGATCTTCCTCTATGGCTTGGAAACACTATATTGAGTGGGAAATTTTGAATACTTCCCTTATTGAACAATGTTTTGTATATGAGTTGTGTTATAAGGGCCCACCTCATATCCTGACCTAGTTTTTATGGAAACATTGTACCAATTCTTCATCTTTTCCTCATCTTTGAGAGAAGTGGAAACATATGGATAGGAAAAATGAAGCCTAGTACAATGTTTTTTCATACTCCCTTAGGGTCATATTATGGAAATGGATTTCACTGAACCCAATATGTATGAGTTCTTCAAATTCTACTTTCGTTTCATTCAGACTCATTAGCTCGTAAGACCCCACTTGTAGGGGAAGGAGAGGCCATGGTGACCTCTTCTTCTTCTGTAGTAGCTATGATAGTCTGAGCAATGATGATATCCAATTTCCTGCATGGCCATCTTATCAGTCATGTACTTTGGTAAGAGGTGTGGTGGCTTTTGGGAACCAAATACTCTAATATAGGTGCCCTAAGAAGAAACAAACCAATATGAAACTTTAATAGTTTTTTCTTTAGCTTAATCAGTCATGTAGGATTCCTACTCTTCAAATATCATTTGATAAAGAATACTAAATAAATTCTCAAATAATTTATCATAAACTCCCCTTGAATTGAATTCTGAGAGTAGCTTGCAATATATATTGACAGAGAGCGATTGTTGAGTCCACTTCCATTCTAGACTGAGAAACTCATTTTTGGTACAAATTTCATCAAGCAAGTACACAAACATAAAGAACCAAGTTTTCATGCATTCCACATCCTTCTTCTCCTTTGATACATTAATCTGTAGTTGTTTGGAAATTATATCTGACTAGTTGAATATATTCTCTTCTATAACCATTGGGTAAAGCATGCATATCCATCCTTATTCAAAAAAAAGGGTGGTTTCCCATCCATACAATCTGCAACACATTTGCATGAGGTACTGGTAAACCTTATTTAATGATTTTATCTTATAGATCCCTTTGTATTTTGGAAAAACATGGTGAGTTTCTACGCCCATGATTTGATGACATGCTTTGTATTCAAATGAGACCAAATTTCATAATACTTAGAGCTCAGATATTCATTAGGCCTCGATATTTTTCACTATACATGGAGATCACGTGGTTGATATGTCGAGAGCTCTTTCCCACTCACAGTTCTTACGATAATGTTCTTGGACTCTAGACCCTATAAAATCCATTTGATTTCTTCTGCACATAGTAGCACCAGATATCTCTAAGCAACTTTATGGAACCTGGATCTCTTAACGTTGATGTAAATTTCCCTGTCTTCTAGATCCTTTGGGAACTATTCTTGTTCAAAGAATATTTTATGGTTAACCGTGACATAGTAGTGGACTTATCCACAAAATACCTAGTATCTTCCAATATAGGTGCTCCTAATGTAGAAATTTCCTCAACACCTTCACTACTACTTTCAGTGGCCTCCTTAGTTGGTGCTTGTCTTGTAACTAGAGGCATCGTTTTAATGGATTTGTAACACTAATAAGATATTAAGTGGTAGAACCTAGAAGTGGACATGTAGTCCTGGAAACATAATGTTACTTCCAAAGATAGTATCTTATTCTATCAAGCTATCAAATGCAACAAATAGTCACTCAAAGGGAGGATTGCACAAGCTCTGAGCGCAATAGGAAAAATTGAGGTAAGACTAACCTAACTGGTCATTGGAACTCTTTACTACGCAACGATGGAGAGGAGAGACTTCACATGCTTAGTCAGGGAGAAGCAATATTAAAGGGTTGAAGCTTATGGTTAATCAATGCGGAGTTCATGAGAGAGACAAGGCTCCTTAAGTTAGCAGTTTGCATCAACAGTGGACATATGGTGACAAACTATTAGCTAGAAGTGTGCAATGTGCAAATAAGGCTAGGGATTGCGTAGTGCATAGTCATAGTGAGTAGGGATGGCATCATTGCTAACTAGTATTGCATAATGTGGGAGGAAAATCTTGATGGTTTCACATGTCAGATCAGTAGAGAGTAAGGCTTAAGATCTACTGCTTGGAAAGGAGAAATGCATATTTGTAGAGATGGGGATGCAAATCAGCTTGAAACTCAACTAAGTATTGACCAACAACAAGAAATGAGGATAGTGAGAAGATTAACATGCATAAATAGGTTCATTTGCAATGATTACAAGAATACGAAAGGGCTTGAAATGTGAAATGACACTAGAAAAGAAACATGCAAGAGAGAAACGCCATATTCAAAAGGTAAATATAGTAAAAGTGACACTTATAATGCAAAAAACAAGCAAAATGATACATACGAGAGAAAAAATGACGAAAGAAAAAATATAGGTAGATAAAAGTGACATGTAGAAAATCTTGTAGATTCACAAACTTGTGCAATGTACTAAGGCAAAAGACAAGAATCTACTTCTACTTTCCACCAGCGGAAGCCAATAGAATGATGACAACAATAAGAAAAAGAAGAAGATAAATAAATGGCACATAACACAAGATGTATCTAGGGAAAGATGATGAGCCTCATCATTGGGTAATTATACGGGCCTTAATTCACCTCCTACCTTAGTCAAACCAACTTTTTTCACATCTTATTACATGTTTTGATTATATTTTGTTTATGAGATGAGCTAGAGTTGGATATTATGCCTAGTGGACTAATATGCATTGAATGCATGATTGAAGGAGAAATCAAGGAATTTTTGCAAATACTAAGGTTAAAACTCGAATGGGACAAGGAGAGGGATTCTAGGAGGTAAATCCTCCTCATTTACTTATCCCCCTTTTGAATATTCCTCCATCCATCACACCAACTCGGAGTGCAAGCAGCCAAGCCATGAGGATTAGACGGTAGCTGAGCAAGTGAGAGACAAAGAGCTAGTTTATCTCAAGTTCGAGAGCCAAGCCTCCTTGATTTTAAGGAAATCGTTGGGGACTTCAGTTGTATAAGTAGAGAGGCCTAGAGGCTCATTAGGATTCATATTTTGGTTGTAAAACTCTAAGCTATTTTCGAGCTCCAAACATGTGAAGGTTTGATTGATGTAATTTTCTGTTTTGGTAATAAGAATGAGTTTCGTTTTGAGCCAGCACTGAGTTAACTCAGAGGGTTGGAGATCTTGGTTTAGGGTGAAACCCTAGCAGCCAAGGATCCTCTTTCTTTTATATGTATGTTGAGTGTAGTTTCATAGCTTCATTGTTATTTGCTTTTAGATGAATTTCCATTGCAAGTAGTGTAGATTGGATTGGTTGTTTATTAGTTTGCTTCCATTTATGCCTTACTTTAGTAGCAGGTTAGCAAGGATAAAAGGAACACCATAACATTGTCAGCAGGTGTCTTGACCTCACTTCCTCCCTCTGGGATCATGACTTGAGGAAGGGACCCTTAAGAAGCCCCAAAAACACATATTTCTATTCCTTTTATGAGAGTTGGAGTTTGTTGTCTTTAAATTAGTATTTGGTCAGTTTCGCAAGGTAGGACTCCATTGTCGTCTTTTCCATATTCATTTTTGTAGTAGATCTCATCCATGCTTTCATTCCTTTCAACATCTTTCCTCATGCATAATGTAGGCAGTTAGTTCATTAATTCTGCTTGTCTAGTTTATGTGAATGTTTCTTGTTTACATAGCTTTTTGGAAGATATACATGTTTTATGCGGAGAAGGTGCTTTAATAGGAGACTAAGACTTCATAGCCACCAGCCACCTTGCACTCCATCCACCTTATCCATCCCTTGTTTTCACCATCACCTTCACTAGTTTTCATCATTTTTCATAGAAATTCTTCCAAGCACATTGAGCGAATCCAACCATCTCCTATCTTTGTTGTTGACTTTGAGTGATCCTAGACCTTCTCCCACTCCATTCCACCCTTTAACCACCTTTCCTAAGCCTTCCATCGCCTCCAACACCTCACATTTTTCTCTCGGATGTATCTTGTAGGTTTATAGGGAATCCTGTAGGTTTCTAGTACATCCTGTAGGTTTTCCTGAAATGGCTTGTTTTGAGGCCGAATTGAGGGAAAACCTCTAGGAAGTCACCATAGGCCTTCCAAACTTCTCCCACACCATCAAATAATATCCTAACCCTTCCATCGAATCCTCAAACATCCTTAATTCACCTGCCACATCACCAGAAGAAATTAGTTTGTATACCTGATTTTGCATCAAAAGACAATAAGGAAAAAACAGATTTAGTTCATTCTCTTTACTTGCACATTAGTGATGTTTGATGCTTCTTACTTCTATAACATAGATAGTAGCATTTGGTTCTTGTTGATTTATAATTTCTGCAAAGCATAGTTTCTTAGCAGTTAATTAGGAAATGGTGTGATTTAGCATTGAATTTCAGTCTTCTCCATTATTGCAGTACAGTATCTCCCTCTAAGAGTAGATTTACCATTCCTCCATCAAGGAATCAATATTCTTCTGAATCCATACAATTATGGCTTGAAAACCCCAGTGGTCTATCGCCAGCTTAACAGTGACAACATGCAGAACCATCACTTTTACTTGTGTATACAACACTATCACCTCCAAGTTTATACGAACCTCAGGTTGATAAAGTAAAGCTGGTTTCCTAAGAGTTGCAACATTCTTGCTGCAATACTAGCACTCATCACTTTTTGGCATCATTGCCAGGGAGGTGTTTGGGTAAAATGTGATTATTGCTTTCTTTTCTTCTATTTCTTGTCTCCAATATTCTGCCATTAGTTTATTTCTACAAAAGTAATTTAGTTGTTTCCTTTTTTTTCCATTTTCCATTTTCTACTTTCCTTTCCATTTTGTAAGAAAGGTTTCAATTTAGCAAGTTGCCTTTTCATTTAGTCAATAGTTTTCATTCAATCAACAATTTTCGATTCTGCAAAGTACTTTCCATGTTTGAAAAAAAAGCACAAAACTAAACCAAAAACATTTCATTTCATGCCTCGTAGGAATAGGGATAACGTAGGGAAACTTTTTCCAAATACCCACACTACATCAAATAACCAACCTTCCCTCTTCTTTGGTGGTTGTGAACTAGAGGAACCCTTAGGTGAGAAACCTGACATATTTGAAGAACCTACAGGGGAAGAAGAAGAAGAACCCATTCCTACTGAACTAATGGCTGAAAACAGAAATGACAAAGGGAATAGAGAGAGACTTGAGGGTTCCTTCCCCATCAGGGAAACCAATGGGGACACTAAGATGAAAAATATAAGCCCCTCTTCCCTACATCATTTCCATGGCTTGACCACAAAATACCTCGACACTTTCCTATTTGAGTTTGTTGTTATATGGTGAACCTATGACTATACAGATGATGAGCATAAGTTAAAACTATTTCCATCTACCCTCAAGGATGCAGCATTGCACTGGTTCATGGGTTTACCCGGGGAAAACATCACAACTTGGGCTCAGATGCAATTAGCCTTTAACAACAAATATTGAGACTACTGTCAGTCAAAGGATACTAAAGAGGAAATTTTTAGGATGACCATAGGCAATGATGAATCTGGGAGGATTATGAAGAAATATTCCAGCTTAGTTACAAAAGGTCAAGGTGCACACTTGACCCCAAGTCACTAAAGCTGGTCCTACTTAGGGGAGTAAGGGAAGATCTTCTAGACACACTACACTTGTTAGTAGGAGGAGATATCTACCAACTACCCTATGAGAATATCAAGACTGTCTGTAGAAACCATTCTAGGGTAGCTAGGAAAATGGGTAGGGGTAATCAACCTATGGTGGTACATCCTCTTCCAACTCATCCATCAAGGGTGAAATTGGAAACATGTTGGAAGAATTCAAAAGTGAGATGCTGTAAACCCTTGCCTTGCAAATGGACACTATGCACATTAATAGAAAGTAGGAGGAAGCAGAGAGAGCCTTGGCCATTTTTTGTCCTATATTCACCAAGAGGCATCCTAGGAATACATGTCCATTGAATTCTATTGAAATTTACTTAGTCTACGAAGAAAACCACTTCACAGACAAGTGCCCTTCTTTGCTTCAACTAAAATTTGTATATCAAGGAGCTAAATGGGTCATTGAGCAGCTCTGCTACATAAACCAAAGGAGACCTCATCGGCCTAGACCATACCAGCAGGGCATGCAATGGTCGTCCCATGCGTATTACAACCCCAACCAAACCACAACCATACCTTCTTGGGGACTCCCTACTCATCCTTCTGGTTTACACCCTCTCCTTGGTCCTTTGCATCTCAGTATCACTCCCAGCCAGCCAGCCAGTCATTTAACCATATTTTCCGCCACAACCTCAGTGGAATGCACTTCCCCAGTGGTTGAGGCTCCAATACAATAATGCTCCAACATTATTGCCTCCACGACCTACCCAACCATAGCTACTACACTCTACTCCACCCAAGCAACCCCAAATGCTTGCCCAGCCAAATCCAAACCTGAAGAACAAACAGGCTCAACAAGTATATAGTGGAGAGACATCATATCTAGCTTATGTTGTAGAAATCCAAGAGATTAACCTGAGATATAGGAGAGTTCTTCTAGATAACCAATGTCCACCTCCACCTAGGGAGGTTGAGGAAGGAAGAGAGGAAAGCATTCTTAAAGTGAATCCACCCTTTCCTGAGAGATTAACCAAACCATTCTAGCTACCCTAGAAGAGACTAAACTTCTGGGAGAATTGAAAAATCTATGTCTAAAGATTCCACTTCTCTAAGCAATAAAAGATGTTCCTATTTACAATAAGTTGATTAAGGAGAAGTGCTTCAAGCATCCAGGGAGGTGAAGAATGGATGATCCTACCATTAATGTCATTGGACAACTATCTGACTTAATGTTGGGGCAGGTAATCTATCCAAAATATTTGGACCCTGGAAGCCCTGTAGTAGATGTCCATATCAATGGCACTATTGTCCCACACACTTTGATCGATCTTGGGGCTTCCATTAATGTGATGACCAAGGACACCATGCTCAAGCTCAACCTCCAAGGTTCATTGAGGAATACCACAATAGTTCTGCAACTTGCAGACCGCTCCACAGTAACCCTCGAGGGGATTGTGGAGGATGTGATGTTCTCCATTGACTCTTGGGAGTACCCTATAGATTTCCTGGTTCTCCAGCTAAGGATAAGCTTACTGGTTATCCTCTCATCCTTGGGAGACCATGGTTGGCCACTGTCGATGCTTACATTAGCTGCAGAGCTGAGAATATGACCATCAAGAATGGTCATATATCCAAGCAGTTAGTCCTATACCCTCCTACTCAGCCATCTCTAGAGCATGATTTACCTTTATGGTTGGAGGAGGAGGAAGAAGATGAATTTTATTCTGCCCAACTTTATACTTTAGAAACAACCATGGGAGGAGGACAACATGATTATGATTATTTGATTGAACACCTACTCCAAAGTCCAACTCCCAGCACATTGCCCTTAGAATATGTAGTAAAGGAAACCCAGAAAAATCATCCAATTGCCCTATGCTTGGCCAATTCCAACCCCCTCTATGTCAAAACCATATAATTCGGCCCTGAGAGAACCTTGAAAATCAATCCATCTCTTTCTGCTCTCCAAGAAGAGAAGTTATGCAACATGCTAAAGGAAAACATAGAAGCCTTCACTTGGAGTTACAAAGAAATGAAGGGAGTACACCCCTCAGTGTGTACTCACCACATATACATCAAAGAGGGTTGCAAGCCAGTCCGAAAACCCTAAAGGAGGATGAATCCAACTCTTAATGATATAGTCAAAGAAGAACTGCAAAAACTGCTAGATGCGAGATTCATTTACCTTATCTCTGACAGTGAGTCAGTCTCTCCTTTGGTGTTAGTGCCAATGAAAAATGGTAAGTGGAGAGTTTGTGTCAATTACAAGGAGTTGAAAAAAGCCACAAAGAAGGACCATTTCCCTCTACCCTTCATTGACCAAGTTCTAGATGGCCTGGCAGGGAAAACGTTTTTCTCTTTCCTAGATGGACTTAGTGGGTACAACCAAATCCAGATCAGCCCAGGAGACCAGGATAAAACCACCTTCACTTGTCCTTGGGGTACTTTTGCCTATAGGGTCCTTCCTTTTGGCCTATGCAATGCTCCTACCACTTTCTAGAGAGTAGTCCAGAGTATTTTTGTCGAGTTAGTCCATGATGCAGTGGAAATTTATATGGATGATTTTACACCTTATGGCTGTGATTTTCAAGAGGTTATGTCCAATCTAGTCAAAGTACTGCACAAATGCATTGAAATCTACCTATCTCTCAGTCCCAAAAAATGTCAATTCTTGATGACTACAGGGACCATGCTAGGTCATTCAATATCTCAGCAAGGATTGCAAGTGGATCCAAACAAAATAGTTATCCTCCAAAGGGTCCCACCTCCTCAAAAGTACAGAGATGTCAGAAGCTTCCTAGAGTTAGTTAGATATTATCGAAGGTTCATAAAGGACTTCAACAAGTTGGCCTCTCCTTTATTTGGTTTGTTGGCCAAGGACTCTGAGTTTATATGGTCAAAAAGCTATCAAAAGGCCTGAAACACCCTAAAGGACAAGTTAACCACTGCATCAATTCTTCAAGGCCCAAATTGGGCCCTCCCCTTTCATATTCATGTTGATGCCTCACACAAAACCATAGGAGCAGACCCTAGGTTAGATAGATGAAAAATTGCCTTATGCTATCTACTTTATTAGTAAGAATCTGTCAAAGGCTAAACTAAATTACATAGTGGTCGAAAAGGAACTCCTGGCTATTGTGCATTTATTGAACAAATTTAGGCATTATATTATAGGCTACCAAACATTTGTGCATACTGACCATGCTAAAATCAAATATTTAATGAATAAACGAGATGTGAATGCTTGGATTATAAGATGGTTACTTTTATTACACCAGTTTGATCTAACTATTGTTGATAAGCTTGGTAAGAAAAATGTTGTTGCAAACTTTTTGTCTAGATTGAATTTTCATACAGGTGAAGAAGGAATGGTTGATGACCAGTTACCAGACAAGCACTTATTTTCTATTTTAATTCTCTCTCCATGGTTTGCTGACATAGCAAACTATATGGTATTGGCACAATTCCCACCAAACTTGACCCCCAAAAAAGGAGCAAGATAGTAAGGAAGAGCGCCCCCTTCACTTGGATTGGGGGCAATCTCTTCAAACATGGCCCAGATCAAATCTTGAGAAGGTGTGTCAGGAGGAGGAAGTCTTTGACATCCTTCTAACCTATCATGATGGGCCTTGTGGAGGTCACTTTGCAGTAAAGAGGATAGCATTCAAAGTGTTACAAGCAGGCTATTATTGGCCCACTCTTCATCAGGATGTGAAAATATATACTAGTCAGTGTGATTGGTGCTAAATGATGGGAAGGCCTACTCCAAGAGATGAAATACCTCTGCAGCCTCAAGTGACTTTCGAGCCATTTGACAAGTGGGGCATGGACTTCATTGGGCCTATTAACCCTCTTCCAAGAAAAAGCAGTACATCATTGTATGCACTGACTATTTGACTAAGTGGGATGAAACCAAGGAAATTAAGGGAGTAACAGAGGAGAAGGTGGCTGATTTCCTAAGGGAGAATGTATTATACAAATTTGGGTACCCTAGAGAGCTGGTCATAGAACAAGGCAACCAGTTTATCTCCAACATGATTGAATACCTACTCAGCTAGCACAAGTTCAAGCATAGAACCTCCACTCCCTATCATCCACAAGCTAATGGGCAAGTGGAGGTGACCAATAGAGTGTTGGAGGGCATCTTGACCAAAGTGGTAAGTAGCAACAGGAAGGATTGGGTAGATAGATTAGTTGAGGCCACCTGGGCTTATAACACCACCTCGAAGACCACCACTAGACTTACACCCTATGATATGGTCTATGGGAAAAAGGCCTTGATGTCCATTGAATTTGAGTATAACACATTAAGGATGGCAACCCAACTAGATCTAGATCTCAGCAGTGCACAAAAAGCAAGATTTCTCCAGTTGAATGGTTTGGATGAGTTCAGAATGCAGGCCCTCCTACATACAGAGGTAATTCAACTGTAGAGGAAGATTTGGCATGATAAGAACATAAAGGAAAATCAATTCCAAGAAGGTGATTGGGCTTTGTTATATGATTCTAGGTATAAAGACTTCAAGGGAAAGTTAAGGACAAGATGTCTAGGAACTTATGTTGTAGAAAGATGCCATGATAATGGTTTAGTGCAGGTCAGAACCATAGATGAAGAGGCCATTCCTTTACTTGTTAATGGACACCGATTGAAAATCTACAAGAGACCTTTGTCAAGACAAGAGTTCATTGATGATATCAATAAAACAATGATGATAGTGGAGCAAGTTTCCGTTGTTTCCTCATCAAATCACTGAGAGAAAAAAGAAAAAGAAAAAATAAGGGCTCAGGTGAAAACCTCCATGAGGTGCCCGAGTCCCACTATCAGGTTGAAAACCTCTTAGGGCGGCCCAATAGTGTCAATATAAAAAAAAGGAGAAGAAATGAGAATAAAAAGATCCTTGGGTGAAAACCTCTCTTGAGGCGCCCAAGGAAAACCACTAGGATGAAAACCTCTAGTTTTCATCAAAAAAAGTAAATTGATCAAAAAAATTCCTATAGTTTGAGTGAATTTGGTGGTTGTGCAAGAGAATTGTCCACACAGTAATCTCAGTTTTTACTTCTACATTGTATCAACCATCTCATCTCCTCAAAACCTCGCCAACCAAGATGACAAGAGGGTTTAATAAGAGGGATCCCACAAACACTGTGAGAATCCAACAACACCCTCAGGTACTAGAAATATTCACAAGGCATAATTGGATGGGGTTTTTTCGAAAAATTCAGGGGGTATGATGATGAGGTGGCTTGAGATTTTTCTCTCTCTCTCATTCCACTCACCAAAGTCCATGCCACTATTGTGGTAAGATGGCTCTCCATAGAACTCACCCCTAAACTCATCAGCAAAGTTACCACATTTCCCATAGGAATACCATGGAGGAAGGAAGACAAAGGAGATAACCAGGTTGCCAAAAAGAAATTCTTTTTAGAAGGTGAGGAACCCACTAAGGAAAAAAATGGAGTAAGGAGAGCAAGTCTGCCATATCCTTCGAATGAGGTAAGCTACCAACTGATCAAATACATTTCATGTGAGGGTAGGTATAGTGTGGTCTATGGCTATCATTTTAGGCTTCTTGAAGAATTGAGATTTGGAGCAGAAACACCCCCTCACCACAGGCTCAGCATACCATACTTCCTGCTGCAATCACTAATAGACTCAAGCATCAAAGTACAAGAGGGAAATTCCCAACAGTTATCTCACCATGGTTTAATTAGAATCCTTATAGAAGATGCCCTCCAAAACCTCAAAATTCCTATAACATGGTCAGTTTTCAGAGACATGTAGGTAGAGGAAGACATCAAATATCTCACATATGATGTTAGTCCTACTGTCAGTGAAGAGGAAGAGGAAGAGACTGAAGCAGAGGAAGAAGAAGTAGAGCAAGAAGAAGAAGAAACAGAAGGAGATGAAGATGAGATGGATGAAGAAATAGATGGAATAGAAGAAATGAGGAAGATGAAGAAGAAGAGGAGAAAGAGAAGGAGGATGAGGAAGAAACAGAGGAGGATGTTAAGCGGGAAATTGATAAAGATGTTGAGGATATACAAGAGGAAGAAGAAAGGAAGGACATAGGTGAATAAGGCAATGGAAAAGTGGGGACAAAAAACAAGGAGGAGTCACCTAGGGTGTCTCCAGAGCCCAGTGAGAGAGAGGCAGCAATTGCCCTCACTGCTCATACACCCCCATCAAGTAAAAAGGCAAAATATAGAGGTAGACCACCTTATATTTTAGGACAAGGAAAAGCACAAGAATAAGGTAGGGGAAACCCAAACACCAACCAAAATTCCCATTGTGATTGAAGACTCCCCTAAACAAAAGGAAAAAATGCCTTCCCCTAAGTCTCCTATCACATATGTGAGAAGGCCTATGACTAGATCAACCTCCTCCAAGGGAAAAGAAATCCTACAGGATACACAGCAGAATCTACAGGAAGCAGAAGCAGTCCTACAGGATACTTTGCTGAACCTACAAGAGACACAAAAATTGGAAAGGGAGGTAGGAAAGCAGGAAGAAACTAAAGAAGAGGACCTAGAGTCAAAAGAACCTAGCCCCCAACATAACCGTGACTCCTACTATAGGTTTATTGAAGGAGGTAGGGTCATAGCTAAAAAATTTGCTATTCCACTATTCTTCGAGCTTGAGATGGAGAGAGCCAGAACTCATCAACGAATGCAAATCACCAAATCCAAGGGGGTGGAAGACATTGGGCACATGGAGGAGAATCTCAAGGAGATGGGTAGAGAGCTAAGTAGCTTGAGAGATAGAGAGGCCATAATGAAAAATCAAGTAGAGACAGAAAATGCATGGTTGAGAGGAAAACTGCAAGAAAGAGAGAATCAATTGGCATGTATGGCCAGTCTCTCTTTGGATGTAATCCAGTGTAAGATGATAGCTAAATCTTATGCCCTATACCTCAAGGAATAGTGGCTACAGTTCCAGATCAAGACCCTAGCATAGAGAGGCAGCATGTCATTTTAGGACTACAGGCAATTTTTTGATCTTTGTGATCATAGCACACTAGAAGATAGGGCCAAGATGGCTGAGTTTTATTTGCACAACATGGCCTTAACAAACATGAATGTATGGGACCCTAATTCCAAGCTAGGAGATTTATAGTTGATGGCTTTGGCATCATGGATGAACCATGAGGAGTCAAGGGCTACAAAGATGAAGAAGATATTAGCAAGAGAGAAAAAAGAACCTCTTATGATTAGAGCTGAACAGTCAGATCCCATGGCCCTCATCAGTACCCATAATTTGACTGCAAATGATCCTAAACTTGCACCTAGATATCTTGCTACCCAAGAGCAAGCAATTTCACATTTTGAGGACATGTTCAGGCTATTAGGGGGTGAGAGCATACATGCGTGCCTAAGGAGATGGAACACATTGCCATACAGCTTAAAGATAAGAGAGTACCACTCTCCTCAAAGATTGAGAGAAGCACTAAACATGACACCCATGTATAAGCAATCTATGCAAAGGATGAAAGTCAATTGGATTGGCCTGAAACTCACTCCACCACAACTCTTAGGAATGGTAGAAGGAAGGAAGGAAGAAGAAGAAAGGAGGTAGTAGGAGGAGGTAGAAAGGAAAGAAGGCTTCTATGAACAAGAAGAGGAAACCACAGCAGAGGCATGGGATGTCAAGGAGTCCACTAGAGCTATGAAGGATATGGATATTGATTGAGTTGCTCAGAGGATCAGCAACACTTTCAGTAGGGGGTGATGATGAGCCTCATCATTGGGTAATTATATGGGCCTTAATTCACATCCTAGCTTAGTCAAACCAACTTTTCTCACAACTTATTACATGTTTTTTATTATATTTTGTTCATGAGATAAGTTAGAGTTGGATATTATGCCTAGTGGACTAATATGCATTGAATGCAGGATTTAAGGAGAAAATCAATGAATTTTTGCAAATACTAAGGTTAAAACTCAAATGGGACAAGGGAGAGGGATTGTAGGAGGTAAATCCTCCTCATTTACTTATCCCCCATTCGAATATTCCTCCATCCATCACACCAGCTCAGAGTGCAAGTAGCCAAGCCATGAGGATTAGAAGGCAGTCGAGCAAGTGAGAGATAAAGAGTTAGTTTATCTCGAGTTCGGGAGCCAAGCCTCCCTGATTTTAAGGAAGTCATTCGGGACTTCAGTTGTATAAGTAGAGAGGCCTAGAGCCTCATTAGGATTTAGATTTTGGTTGTAAAACTCTAAGTTATTTTTGAGCTCTAGACTTGTGAAAGTTTTATTGATGTAATTTTCTTTTTTGGTAATAAGAATGATTTTTGTTCTGAACCAGCACTGAGTTAAATCAGAGGGCTAAAGCTCTTCGGTTAGGGACCAGCCCTAGAAGCCAAAGATCCTCTTTCTTGTATATGTATGTTTAGTGTAGTTTCATAGATTCATTGTTAATTTGCTTTTAGATGCATTTCCATTGTAGGTAGTGTAGATTGGATTGGTTGTTTATTAGTTTTCTTCCATTTGTGCCTTACCTTAGTAGCAAGTTAGCAGGGATAAAAGGAGCACCATAAGGTTGTCAGAAGGTGCCTTGGTCTCACTTCCTCCCTCTGGGATGATGACTTGAGGAAGGGACCCTTAAGCAGCCGCAAAAACACAGATTTTTGTTTCTTTTATGAGCTTTGGAGTTTGATGTCTTTAAATTAGTATTTGGTTAGTTTTGCAAGGTAGGAATCCATTGTCATCTTTTTCATCTTCATTTTTGCAGTAGATTTCATCGATGCTTTCATTCCTTTCAGTAACTTTCCTCATGCATAATGTAGGCAGTTAGTTCATTAATTCTGATTTTCTAGTTTATGAGAATGTTTCTTGTTTACATATCATTTTGGAAGATATACATGTTTTATGAAGATCAGGTGCTTTAGGAGGAGACTAAGACTTCATAGCCAGCAGCCACCTTGCACTCCATCCACCTTAGCCATCCCTTCTTTTCACCATCACCTTCACTAGTTTTCATCATTTTTCATAGAAATTCTTCTAAGCACATTGAGCGAATCCAACAATCTCCTATCTTTGTTGTTGACTTTTGAGTTATCCTAGACCTTCTCCCACTCCATTCCACCCATCAACCACCTTTCCTAAGCCTTCCATCATCTTCAACACCTCACATTTTTCTCTCGGCTGTATCATGTAGGTTCACAGGGAATCCTGTAGGTTTCTAGTACATCCTGTAGGTTTTCCTGAAATGGCATGTTTTGAGGCCGAATTTAGGGAAAACCACTAGGAAGTCACAAAAATCCTTCCAAAGGTCTCCCACACCATCCAACCATATCCTAACCCTTCCATTCATCCTCAAACATCCTTAATTCACCTACCACATCACCAGAAGAAATTAGTTTGCATACTTGATTTTGCATGAAATGAAAAAAAGGAAAAAACAGATTTATTTCAGTCTCTTTACTTGCACATTAGTGATGTTTGATGCTTCTTACATCTATAACTTATATAGTAGCATTTGGTTCATGTTGATTTAGCATTTCTGCAAAGCATAGTTTCGTAGCAGTTAATTAGGAAATGGTGTTATTAAGCATTGAATTTCGGTCTTCTCCATTACTACAGTAGAGGAGCTCTCTCTTAGAGTAGATTTACCTTTCTTCCATCAAGAAATCAAGTTTCCTCTGACTCCATAGAAGTCTGGCTTGAAAACCCCAGTGGTCTATCACCAGCTGAAGAGTGACAACAGGCAAAACCATCACTTTTACTTGTGTATACATCACTGTCACCTCCAAGTTTGTATGAACCCCAGGTTGATAAAGTAAAGCTAGTAGCCTAGGAGTTGTAGCATTATTGCTACAATATTGGCACTCATCAAAAGCCACTTCTCAAAACCCCACTATCTGTATTGCATATATCAGAAATATGAGTGAAGATACAAAGCTTGTTCTCACTAGAACAATTCTGCACAAGTATGCTAAACTCTCACAGCTCACAAGCTAGCTCTTGGCCAACACTTAGCCATTTATGGAGCTCTCCAAGCTCCTATTCTCTTTCCTATTCTTAGGATGACTAGCCCATATTTAATGGGAATCCATTATTCCAAAACCATGCAATCCAAACATAGTATCAATCTATGATGCATGCGTGATATTTGCACTCCATTGAATAATATAACTGATAGTTCGCTCTCCCTGCACTCTAGTGTCAACTGGGTGTCTCTCTAAACTAACATGCATGAGTTTCTCAAGAGGGAATCTTTAGTTAACTAGAGTGACACTAGTGGATGAATTAGTGCACCAGCTAAATGTTATTCCTCTATTAGTTCCTACAAACAGTTTGGAACTAATTTAACTGAAATTAACTCAGTAAACTGAGTGATATAATTTCCCACTTAATTTAAACTCATATTGGACCCCTAAAACTTAGGGAGAACATATACCTGACTTCAAAAAGACTTACAACTCAAAATTCCTAAGCTAATAAAGTTAATTAAACTTAATTAACTATTTACAAGTTTATTTGAGAATAGAATTCGATTATAATTCTCAGTTTAATGCAAAGACAAATTAAACTGGAATTTTGTGTTGCCATTTCTCAACATGACAGTTATGAAACTTACCCAAAATAGCAACACACATGCAAAAAATAGCTCCTTGTGCTCAAGAAATGTGCAGAGGTCCAAGGATGATGTGAGAATGAGCTATAAGTTAGCTTCTTATATAGGTGATGACTCATAGATCTAGGGTTAGGGTTTGCACATGCATGTTGAAAATCTAGGATCTAGAGCTAGATAGCTAACACTTGTAATTGTGCTAACTTTGGAAAGTGTGCCTGCAATGTTAGCAATATTTACGCAATAACCATCCATAGGGATTGCACAATTTCTATTCTCGATGAGTGAACAGTTGACTATCTCTGGGAACTGTGCATTTCACTAACATAAGGGATTGCATAATTTCTTATCACAAGATACTGCGTAGTTTACTACCAAAAAGGATTGTGCAATGACTAATGTCAAGGCATGCACAATCACTACCATCAAATACTTCGTAATTGTGTATGAAAAGGAGTGATTGTCAACTTGAAGTGCACAATTCAGGGAAGGAAGCTAGGCATGCGAGGATGAATAATTTGCAACACTTGAGATTACTACAAGATGAATTGAAACATAGAAAAGTAAGACCAATGATGACTTAAAAAACTCAAAATCGTAGTTCACAAGACCGAAATGAGGCTCCAAAATTTAGAATATATGAAAATTTTTGGAGGGGGTTGTGACAACTACAACAATATGTTGAAATATGGAAACAAGAATATTCCAATTTAATTTGTCCTTGAATTAAATTGTGAATTAAAATCAAATTTATTCTTAACAGCTACTTGGAAATAATTAATTAATTTATTTTAAATTAATTAGTTGGAGAAATTCAAGTTAGAAGTCTTTCTGGAGTCATGCAAGAGTTATCCCTTAAATTAAGGAGATAAGATTGAGTTATATTTGAGTTGTAATTAGTTAACTCAGTTTAGTAAGTTAAGTCTAGTTAAATTATTTCCAAACTGTTTGAGGAACTAATAGTGATTTAACAGTCAGTTGATGCATGCATGCACTCAACTAGTGCTACTCTAGTTAACTAAAGATTCCCTCATAAAAAACTCATGCATGTCTATTCTGATAAAGACCTAGTTGAGATTAAAGTCAAGGACAATGTACTATCAATTGCATGTGTTTTCTCATGGAGAAAACTCATGCATGCAGTCAAGGATTTATCCTTGAGGATTCTGCAGTTTTGGAGGATTGATCATCCACTTGGTAATAGGAAATCATCCAGAAGGAACAACGCAAGGAAATAGGAGCTTGGAGGGCAGAGAGAAAGGCTGGAGAGAAGCGAAGATTGCCTGTGAGCATCTATGAGGATTGTACTGAGAGCTGGCTAGCTGTGAGAGCTCAAGGTTTGTATAATTCCTCTGTATTTCCACCATTTATGATAATACAATAGTGTCGGGTTTTTAGTTGAGGCTTTCCCCAAAGTATTTTCATGTATATTGTGCCATTGATTCTTCTTCTTTTGGTTATATTGTTTAGCTTTATATTTAAGCTTCCGCAAATTGATAGTAGAAGTAGGTTATAGTATTATTCTTTGATTTATATTGCATTATTGGGTCAACCTACCATCAGATTTTCTACATGGTATCAGAGCTAGCTTTGTAGAAATTTTCTACATGGTATTAGAGCTGTGAATAGTATACTGAGAAAAGAATTCAAAGTTTGAAGTTCAGTGTTACAGGTGCAAATCAAATTCATATCATACTTCAAGGTTGGCCAATGGAATTCTATGGCTTGAGACTCAAGTATGACTTCGAAGGTAACTCGAATTACATAGCATGGAAAGATAGAATGGAGGTTGTATTACAAGACAGTGGCTTGAACGAATTCATTGATTAGGAAATCCAAAAGCTAGCTTCAACTAATGCACAAGAGTTGGCTAAGTGGAGGAAGTGTGTGGTGAAGGAGAGACATATCATCCTTGAGGGAGTTTGAAACCATATTGTCTCGAGTCTCCATGGGAAGGATACTCAATTTTCAATGTGGAAGACATTGAAGGACCTCTACCAGAATAGTAGCAACCAGAGGAAATTGGCGCTCAAGGATAAGCTTCGAAGAATCAAGATGGAGAAGGGTGATATTGTTTCCACATATCTGAACAAGCTCACCATCTGCAGAGATGATCTTGGCAGTTTGGGAATAACTACTGCCGATGATTATATGGTGAGCACCGTTCTCCTTGGCCTTCTAAAGAGTTGGAATAGCTACTAGGACTCTATGAATGGAAGGGAGAAACTGTCGGATTGGGAACGACTGTGGTTGGATCTTATGCAAGAGGAGATCATGAGGAACCAATGAGATGGTTCTTCATCCAAGAATGATGATGAAGAAAATCTAGCCTTAGCAAGTAAGGTAAGGAAAGGGAAGGGGAAGGCTTCCCATTTCAAATCGAATTCTTCTCATGGAGGAAGAAGGGTGACATGTCTAAAGTAAGATGCTTTAATTGTCACAAGATGGGACATTATGTGACTAATTGCCCATCGAAGAAGTCCAAGAAGGGATCCTCGGAAGGATCAAAAGGTGAGGCATTAGCCTCTCAGTTCAAAATGGACTTTACCCTCATCGCATGCATGGTGTCATCGATGATGGGTTGTGTCTGGTATCTTGACAGTGGAGTCTCATTCCACATGACTGGTGATAAAAAATTATTTAGTGCCTTGGAGGAGAAAGACCTCAAGATTTGCATAGAGGTGGATGACGACGAAAGGTATAGTGTTTCAGGAGTGGGCACGATTGCTTTTCAGAGGGAGCATGGAGATCCTCTCACCATGACAAATGTGATGTATGTGCCTGGACTGAAGAAGAACTTGGTATCAGTCACAATGTTGGAGGACAAAGGCTATGATGTTGCCTTGAGTAAAGGAAAGGCGTTCCTAAGACACATAGCCATGGGTCAGACTAAGAGGATAGGGATTCGGGTGAAGAATCTCTATAAACTAGAGGTAGATGATTGTGCAGCATTGAGTATGAAAGTAGAATTGGTGCAAAGCCAAGACATTGGCGAGTTGTGGCACAGGCAGTTGGGCCATTTACATCATGTGGCTTTGAAGATAGTGCAGCAAGTATCTATAGGATGTCCCAAAGGTAAACTTGAGCAAGTTGACACATGCAAAGGTTGTACCTTGGGAAAGTACACCAAGTCTTCCGTTCATGATTGAGACAGTCAAGCAGAGACTATCTTAGAGTGAGTTCATGCGGATTTGTGTGGACCATTCTCGATGGCATCCACATCGAAGAAAATGTATTATGTGATTTTCATTGATGGTTATTCTCATAAATGCTGGATTTATTTCATGTAGAAGAAGGACCAAACCTTCACAAAGTTTTGTGAGTTCAAAGCTTTGGTCGAGAAAGAGTCAAGGAAGAAGATCAAGCCCTTGAGAAGTGACAACAGTGTAGAATATGTCTCTCAAGAGTTTAAGGACTTCTATGCAGTGGAAGGAATTAAACGAGAGTTGACGACACCTCATAACCCATAGCAGAATCGGGTGGCCAAGAGGAAGAACAGAACTATTGTGGGGGCAGCATGGGCAATGCTACACGACCAAGGCCTACCACTTCACTTGTGGGGTGAAGCATGCAATACAACAGTCTATTTGAAGAATAGAAGCCCGCATCGCATACTTGGGATGAAGACACTAGAGGAATCTTTCTATGGTAAGAGACCAGATGTGGGTCACTTCAAGATCTTTGGCTCATCGGTATATTGCCATGTGACAAAGGATGCATGGAAGAAGATTAAGCCGACAATAGAGTTGGGGATATTTGTGGGGTACATTGATTCACCTCACAACTATCGGGTGTATTTGCCTACCAGTTGAAGGACAATGGTTCACAGAGATCTCAAGTTTGATGAGCAGAAGGCCATGTGAGTTTCCCTTGAGAGGGATCTCCAACTACAGGCTATGGAGAAATTGTTGGTTCGTAAGGAGGAGGAGCCTCAAATTGATGTGTAGCAGCTGCATGCAGAGATTACAGGAGTGGAGATATCCACTCAACCAGAGTCTTCCAGAGATGGATGAAAGCACAAAAGAGAAGCTGACAGATTGTTGGAGGATGTGAGAGAGAATGTGGGAGCACCATCCTCTCAGCGCAGACAAAGGGGTCACCTGAGAGGTACACTGGATACATGGCCCTTGCTGGGGAATGTGTTAAGACCAAGCCATCTTCCTTTGAGGAAGCAATGCAGTAGCCTATTTGGGTTGATGCTATGGTGAAGGAGTATGACTCCATAGTTTGTAACAGTGTTTGGGACATGGTTCTGAGACTGGAGAACAAGTCAGTTGTGAGTTCCCATTGGCTTTACAAGGTAAAGAAAGCTATTTATGGTAGTGTGGAGAAGCATAAGGCAAGATTTGTTGCCTGTGGCTTTTCACAGGTCAAGGGGATTGACTATGATGAGACTTTTGCTCCTGTTGCAAGGTACTCATCTATCATATCTATGTTGGCACTATTAGCATAGATGGGTTGGAAGATCCATCAGATGGATGTGAAGACTGCATTCCTCACTGACCAAATTGAGGAAGGGGTGTACATAAAGCAGTCGGAAGGTTTTGAGACCTTTGATCGTGAGTTGCATGTGTGCTGACTCAAGAGAACATTGTACGTGCTGAAGCAAGCACCTCATGCTTGGTACACCAAGATGGACAGCTACTACACCGGGTTGGGCTTCACAAAGAGTGAAGTGGATGTGAACCTGTACCACATTGTGGTGAAAGGTAAGCTATTGATCATCATACTTTATGTTGATGATCTCATATTGACTGGTGATGATCAGTTGATCGTGTGTTGCAAGGAGGACCATGCAAGAGAATTCGAGATGAAACACATGGGGCTCATGCATTACTTCCTTGGCATGGAAGTGTGACAGAAGGATGGGGAGTTGTTTGTGTCTCAGGGCAAGTATTCCAATGAGATACTCAGGAGATTCCACATGGAGAAGTGTAAGCCCATGCAGACTCCTCTAGTAGGTAACTGGAGGAAGGAGGATGCTACTTCAGGAGAAGTAGTGGAAGCTACTGTGTAAAGGCCGCTTGTGGGTTCACTGATGTACTCAGTGAACACACGACCAAATTTGTGCTATGCGGTGAACCATCTGATTCAAGCGATGGTTCAGCCTACCAAGATGTTTTGGAAGGTGGCAAAGCATGTATTGAGATACCTCAGAGGCACATGTCAGTATGGATTATGGTACAGATGAACAGAGGGAGTGAAGCTACAAGGCTTCACTGATGTAGATTGGGCAAGGAGTCCATCAGATTGAAAGAGCACATCAGGAGGGATTTTCAACCTTGGGTCAGCAGTAGTTTCTTGGTACAACAGGAAATAGAGGTCGGTTTCACTTAGCTTGGCAGAGGCAGAATACATGGCTGCAAGTCAGGCAGCATGTGAGGCCATCTGGATGCGGAAAATCCTAGTTGGTTTGTTTGATCAGAGGATGGATCCAACTGTGATCTATTATGATAATTAGAGTTGTATCAAACTCTCTGAGAATCCAGTATTTCATGATAGCTCCAAGCACATTAACATCTGGTATCATCATTTCAGAGACTGTGTAGCGAGGAGGATCATGTTGCTACAATATATTTCGATAGAGGAGCAAGATCCTGACATTTTGATAAAGGCATTGTCGAAGTGTATATTCGAGTTCCATAGAGATAAGATCGGGGTGGAAAATAATCCCTTTCTTGTTGAGAGGGAGTGTTGAAATATGGCAACAAGAATATTCCAATTTAATTTGTCCTTGAATTAAATTGTGAATTAAAATCGAATTTAGTCTTAACAACTACTTGGAAATAATTAATTAATTTATTTTAAATTAATTAGTTGGATCAATTCAGGTTAGAAGTCTTTCTGAAGTCATGCAAGAGTTATCCCTTAAATTAAGAAGATAAGATTGAGTTATATTTGAGTTGTAATTAGTTAACTCAGTTTACTAAGTTAAGTCCAGTTAAATTAGTTCCAAACTATTTGAGGAACTAATAGTGAGTTAACAGTCAGTTGATGCATGCATGCACTCAACTAGTGCTACTCTAGTTAACTGAAGATTCCCTCATCAGAAACTCATGCATGTTTATTCTGAGAAAGACCCAGTTGAGATTAAAGTTAAGGAAAATGTACTATCAGTTGCATGTGTTTTGTCATGGAGAAAACTCATGCATGCAGTCAAGGATTTATCCTTGAGGATTGCGCAGTTTTGGAGGATTCATCATGCACTTGGTAACAAGAAATCATCCAGAAGGAACAGCGCAAGGAAATAGGATCTTGGAGGGTAGAGAGGAAGGCTAGAGAGAAGTGAAGATTTCCTGTGAGCATCTGTGAGGATTGTACTGAGAGCTGGCTAGCTGTGAGAGTTAGGGCTTTGTATAATTCCTATGTATTTCCACCATGTATGATAATACAATAGTGTGGGGTTTTTGGCTGAGGCTTTCCCCAAAGTATTTTCATGTGTATTGTGCCATTGATTCTTCTTCTTCTAGTTATATTGTTCAGCTCAATCTTTAATCTTCCACAAATTGATAGTAGAAGTAGGTTATAGTATTCTGCTTTGAATTATATTGCATTATTGGGTTAACCTACCATCAGATTTTCTACACAATAATGTCTACACGATTCCTGAAATTCCTCTACTAAACCTAGTTTTTCACCATATCGCCAACCTTGTCTCGATAATGTGGTGGTGGTTGGGTTACAAATATGAGACAACTTTATGGATCCCTTGTCACACAATTATTCCATTGGGGGATGAGGGAGCACGTGGTCAAGGCTACTTCCTACCCATGGGACATGTCTAATTTTCACCTTGTCTCATCTTCATACCTTCTAAGAAACACCTATTTTGATAAGATCAAATGTATTTAGAACTACACTACAAATGATTGACATATTCAATCTTGGCTTATCCTCTCTATGGAACCAATCTTATTATATATTTTTGAATTACCATCGAGGTCCACACAATTTGAGTGAAAATTAACCTCCACCAACAATTTTCTACGAGAGACTTGGAAAACTTTAAAATATTCTTAAGGCCCCATCCACCCATTAGTTTTAGACATGTTATTTTCTCCCAACAAACCCAAGGTAACACGCCCTCCAATTTGTTCCTAGACCAAATAAAATTGAAGCAAAGTCTTTTAATCTTTTCTAGCACACATTTGGGGATCTATGCAAGGGACATCCAATAAAATGTGATTGCTTTTAAAGAAAAATTTACTAGGACCAGATGACCTTCCCTAAAGAACCACCTATGACTCAAATTTTTAATTATCTTCACATCCTTCACTACCATACACATCCAATCTTCCATTCAGTGATTTTGTGGCTTCAAGTGAAAACATAAGTACTTAAGACCCTCATCCATAGGCCTAGAATAAAAAGGGAGGTAACATGATATTTGATGGATCTCTTCATCCTCCAGGTTTGAGTAAATTATGGATGAGTTTCTGCAATTGATAAACATACCAGTGACTTTCCCAAACAAGGATAAAATATCAATCAATTTTTCTACCTCTCTTGGGGATTCATTGCAAAAAACATGTATGTTATCAACAAATAAAATATGTGTGATATCCAAATTCCTAGCCTCTAGGCATCCGTCACATTTTCTTCTCTATTTTTTCTTATCCAAAATGTGACTTTGACCTTCTTCCACCAAAAAAAACAACAAAGGGGAGAGAGGGCACTACCAAGGGGAGCTTGATTATGAAAAAATGTACCATGGATCTCCCACCTCCGTCTCTCCCTAAGATTCGAGGGCTCCTAAAGGGAAGTTGAAATCCCCACCTAAGATCAGAGTGTTAAGAATGATCAAGGACTTGACAAAAAAGGCCTCCCAAAATTCCTTTCAATTTTGGGTAGGGATATATTTATTGAGAAGAGTTAAGGAGAAACCAACCTTCACACATAATAACTCCACACCAAGACCTAGTTTAGTACTCCATGAGTTGAGAACTTTGATGCAATAATAGTTCCATCCCATTGCTAGATCCCCATAATGTCCAGCTACATCTATACCCATAAATTTTCATCCCCCTAAAAGACATTTGAGGCTCTTAACAACAATGTCACCCTTGCTTAGGGTTTCTTGAAGGAAAAGTACCTTTGAATTACTTGTCTCTACCAATCTTTTCAGGTCAAGTTTTTTATGGGGACTTGCAAGACCTCTGCAACTGAAAAACATAGATTTCAGGAGGATACCTCCTATGGGGCATAGAAGGCTCTAAGTGCCCCTTGAATCTAAGATTGTCTACCAACAACCAAATCATCCCTGAAATTTTCCTTGGCTTTGGTTAGGTTAGATTTAGATCCTCTCCCCCTGCTTTCAAGACCAGTGACCAAGATTTTACCAAGACCCTAATCTAGGCTACCTATTAACAGTCCTTTTGACCAAGAGTAGAGATTATCGAAGGAACCTTCCCCACCCAAAAAACCAAATCTAGAAATAGACTTTAAGGTTGTTCGGGATTCATTTAGTAACTATGAGATAATGGGTAAAGACATTGGATCTAGAACAAATGGGGGGCGGTTGTGATGGTGGCGCATTAACATGGTCAGAAAAAGTAAACAAATTTCTCATTGCCCCAAATATTTCAAAATTCAAAAGACTAATACAATTTGAAACAATAGAAGTAACCAAGTGATAGAGCAAAGGTGTAGTACCTATGTGATAGTTCTCCATGACCCTAGTCATCACTCATCTAGATCCGTGGAATCCTTGGTCCGTAGAGGGTGAGCTCTGACTAGGACCATCTCTACAATATTTCACAATATGTCAACATCCATCCCATGAGGGAGAGATGTTATGCTCTGAGGATTTGGGACCCTCACTTGAGGAGAAAAACCAAAAACCTCTCAATAAGGTCACGATTCATAATTTTTGAATAGATGTATATAATGGTGGCATCTTCAACATCTAAATGGTATTTCTTCAATTTAGGGCTCAAATGTCATTCTCTCATCCACCAAGCTGAATGTCCTCTAAAATCCCAACCCTCAAATTCAATTTAATCAAAACCCTACACATGGTCTTCTATCTCGTCAACAAGTAGGAAGTATCATGATCTAGATATGTGTCGATCGAATTCCCAATATCTTGAAAGATGCTTTCATCCCAACAATTTAAGGATAGATTAGGAAGATGGATCAAGAGTGGGACTAGATCCAACCATTATCTCCAAGCATGAAATAATGGCATCCAGAATTGAAAAATTACTAGGGATGAGTAAACATGTAATACGTTTTGTGGCACATTGTTTGCATCCACTATCTCTACAAATTTTAGGTGGATCCACCCTCTTACTAGTAACTCAACCTCCAGAAAGAATTTGAACATTAGAGAAACTTCTTTGGCTACCCATTCTTTTATGTTTTGTATACCAATTATCCTTCCCCTGAACTCACCCTACCAAGGATTTTTCAGTGAGTGCATCTGCCTTATACATTCTAACATTTGCTCCCAAAGCCAAAGAGATTTTTGCTCGCCTGGAATTTATGACATAGTGAGGCTTCTCTTGAAATCCTGACTTGTATGGTCCTTTATTCTTGCTTACATTCCTTCCATACTTGGAGCTATCCCATGAACCTAGTGTTTTCTCCCCCTCCCCCACTGGACCTAGAGATTCTTCCTCCTTTTGGTTTTTAAGTCATAACCCTGTGCTACCTAGAAAATGTTGAGTATTAAAATACTATGATAAAAGTGAGACTAGGATGTCACCTAAATAGGAAAACACCTCACTCATGAAAAAACCTTCTAAAATAAACCAAAATCTTAGGTAATTTCCTTGCTTCCAGGATTGGGGGTTGTGGAAAAATACCAAAGAATTTGTGAGGATTTGTGTTCCTTGGGCCCCAAGCCTAACCTAGATAGCCCAAACTCCACACTCTACACTCAAGGTTTGAAGCATTCCTAGAGCTAGTACCCAACCTAGTATTGGAGTTTGAATCTTCTATCCATCCTTCCTCCTTAATCCAAGGCACCTACATAACTACCTGTTTGGAAAATGATTTATGAAGAGATCACTGATTTGTAAAATTTTGTAAGAAGTTACATTAACATGGTCATAAAAAGTAGAGTATACGAACACACGTGATATGTCAAAGTTTCATTGAGTGAATACCTTGTGCATAGGGTTAGGACTTAAGGACCCAGAAGCAGAACAAGGTCCATGTCATGTGAGGGAGGGAGAGAAAACCCTAGGTTCATGGGAGCACTCCAAGTCTGGCAGGAAGGTAGGCAAGAATACCTAACCATCTAAGGTGGGATTTCAAAAGAAGCTTCGCTATGTAAAAAATTCCAACTGATTAAAACTCTTTGGTCTTGGGGTCATATGTAAGATTATAGAAGGAAAGTGAACTCACTGAAAAATATTTGGAATGGGGATTCCAAGGAAGGAGATTTGGTATGCAAACCCTGAAAGAATAGGTGTCCAAGGGAGTTTATCTAATATTCAAATTTGAAAAGAGAGTGGATGTAAGCAATATGTCCCAAAAGGTATGGCGTGTTGACTCATCCCTAGAATTATTTTAACTATGGATCTCTTTATTTCATGCTAGGAGAGAGTAGTTGGATCTGGTCCTGAACTTGATCTATCTTCCTAATCTACCCTTGCATTGATGGGATGAAAGGGTCTTTCAAGTCATCGGGAACTCACTCGACAAAGACCATGGCTATGGTTTTAATTAAAGTGAATTTGAGGGTTGGGCTTCCAGAGGACATTGAGCTTGGTGGAGGGAAGAATGATATTCATACCCTATATTATGAATAAATACCATTAATATGTCAAATATGCCACCATTATGAAAATCTATTCAAAAACTATGAATATCGGCCCTATTGAGAGGTTGTTGGGGCTGCTCCTCAAGTGAGGGTCCAAAATCCTCATATTAAAACATCTCCCCCTCATGGGATGGATGCTAGAGTATTTTGAAATACTATAGAGATTGACATGGCTAGAACTCACCCTCTCAAGAGTAAGGATTCCATGGATATGGATGACTGATGACCAGGGTCATCGGAAAAACATCTCACTAGTACTACACATTTGTTCCTTCCCTTGGCTACTTTTATTGTTTCAAATTATATTGGTATTTTGAATTTTGAAATATTTAAGGCAGTGAGGAATTTGTTTACTTTTATCGACAATGTTAATGTGCCGCCACCCCAACCCCACCTCTCCTACCAAATGAAATGTCTTTAATCATTATCACTTAACAACTTTGAATCACCAACCACCTCCAAGTCTATTTCCAACTTTGGTATCTCGAGTGGGGAAGGTTCCTTGTATAATCTCCAGTCTTGGTCAATAGGACTCCCGATAGGTAGCCTAGATCAGGGTCTTGTTAAAATATTAATTACTGGTCTTGAAAGAAGGGGGAGAGGTTGTAAATCTAACCTTACTAAAGCCAAGAAAAAATACAATGTTGATTTGGCTACTTGTAGACAATCTTTGATTCAAGGGGAGCTTAGAGAATTGTATGCCATAGAGGAGGTATTCTCATCAAATCTTTATCCATGAATTTTAGGGGTCTTACAAGTCCCCATAAAAGAATTTTCCTAAAAAGGTTGGTGGAGACAAGTAATATGGAGGTAATTTTCCTTTAAGAAACCCTATGCATATGTGACATTGTTTTTAAGAGCCTTAGAGGTCTATTATGGGGATGACAATTTTTGGATATATATGCCTCACGATGTTCAGGGGGTTTAGCAGTGTGCTAGAACTGTTGTTGCATCACAATCCTCATTTTATGGAGTATTACAACAAGTCTTGGTGAGGAGGTATTCAGTGCGGAGAGAGGTTTCTCCTTCACTCTTCTCAATATGTATAGCCCTACCCAAAATCAAAATAAATTATGGGATGCATTTTTTTCCAAATCCTTAATCCTTTATAACACTATAATCTTAGGCAGGGCTTTAAAATTCTCTTTGGGAGCCTCTGAATGCTAGGGAGAGAGAGCAGTGCCAAACCCATTGGTGAACTCTTTCATAATAAAGCTCCCAAGAAATATTATGACTCTACAATTAGGTTTTTTTTGGTCTCCATAATTGATCACATTTCCAAAGGGATAGTTATGTAGGTGCCTTGGATTAAGGAGGAAGGATGGACAGAAGATTCAAACTCCAATACTAGGTTGGGTACTATCTCTAGGAATGCTTCAAACCTTGAGTGTAAAGTGTGGAGTTTGGGCTATCTAGGGTAGGCTTGGGGCCCAAGGAACACAAATCCTCACAAAGTCTTTGGTAATTTTTCCTCAACCCCCAATCCTGGATGCAAGGAAATTACCTAAGAGTTTGGTTTATTTTAGAAGGTTTTGGCACCAGTGAGGTGTTTTCCTATTTAGGGGACATCTTAGTCTCACTTTTAGCATAGTATTTTAATACTCAACAATTTCTAAGAAACATAGGGTTAGGACTTAAAAACCAAAAAGAGGAAGAATCTCTAGGTCCAGTGGGGAAGGGGGAGAAAACACTTCATACATGGATCTTGTTAGAGAGAAATACTTTGTCAAATCAGTGATCTCTTCATACATGGATATGAGCTTTAGCAATCAAACAAAAATTATACCCAAAAAGACATCATACAGTCAATCCACTATCTAAGAACATTAACTTCTCCAACAATTTTAATCCAGGGTCAACAATATATGAGGATCAATAACAATCTCAATTTTTATAACCATGAGCATTATATATATATATATATAAATATATAAATATAGGCTCATTCATTGTGTTATGAAACCAACTCACAAAAAGATAGAAAAGATAGATCAACGACTTCAAAATTAGCCTCTTCAAGGGGGAAACCTCCTTTACATTACACAAATGAACAACTCTTGGATGATACAAATGACAAGACCTCCTTTCTATATATAGGAGTCTAATGGGTCATAATATAATCAGAGCCGACATAACAATAATAATGTAAAGGCACAACAATAACAATAGTGGGCTTCTATGGGGCACAATAATAACAAGATGGGTACTACATGGGAACAACAATATAATAAGGGGGTTGCACTAATAACAATAAGGGGTTACACTAGTAGTATAGGGACCTAACATGCCCCTCTCCTTCAAAAAATGTTGTCCTCAATGCTTGAGTAGTTCTGGATGCTTTTGTATAAACGTATCATCCTTCCGTGTGGAATCTTCAGTGGGTAAGTTCTTCCACTTGATGAGATACTCTTAAATTGATTGATTTCGTAGTTATCAATTTCTCGGTTCTGTGACTGCTTCAGGTTCCAATATGATTTTTCCTTCCTTGTCAAGTTATGGAAATATTATTTGAACTGGAATCTTCTACAAATTTTGAATGTGTTTCAAACCTACTTTGTCATTCTTCCATTCATCCCTTGCTTCATTTATCGAATTTGGTTGGATAATTATACCAAACTCTATCATTTCGGCAACCATACGTTCAATTTCACTCCTTTGGGAATATGGATATCTGTAAGGCTTGATGTTTGGAGGAACACTTCCTGGAAGCAAATGAACATCATGATCATGATCACAAATAGGTTGGAGACCTTTGGGAGTCTCAAATACCTTGGAATGATTGTCCAAGACTTTTTGGAGATCTATAGAATAGATGGTTTCAATATGGGAACCTCTAGCGAACATAACTGTGCAATTATGCCTCTTTGTTCTTTCTTTAGAAGCTTTTCCATTTCGTTAGAGATGATTATCTTTCACAATTTCCCTATGATACCCCTTAATTCAACTTCCTTTCCTTCAAAAGACAATTTCATGAAAAGTTCTTGAAAATTAAAAGCTATTGTACCCAAGGATTGTAGCTCTTGGACTCCTAGTACAACATTAACACCATCCATTTGAATGGAAAGCATTGGGCTATTTAATACATATTTTCCCATGGATAGGTTGATATTATGGCACTTTCTAGAGCAATTTATGGTTCCTCCACTTGCAGCCTTCACTTGACACTCTGGTGCTAGATATAGGAAGAAATTCAATTCCTTGGCTATCTTACAATGAATAAAATTATGGGTACTGCCTGAATCAATCAACAGTATTACCTTTTTCTTCTTGATATGTCCTTCTATCTTGATAGTTTGAGGAATGGTAATTCTGGCCAATCCATTACAAGATATTATTGGATTCATTTCTTGATGCTCGATGTGATCTTTCGCTTCTTGAACCTTTGTCTTCTTGATATGTCCTTCTATCTGGAGAGTTTGAGGAGTGGTAATTCTTGCCAATGATTTACAAGATATGGTCGGATTCATTTCTTCTTTCTCTGGGGTAGGTTCCTGGTGTATATCCTCTTCTGTGGACATTTCTTGATCCTTTTCTTCCTCCTTTTCACAATCTATGTAAAATAATTTCTTCTCAGCCCACTTATGACCTTTAGTGTATTTGCTATCACAACTATAACAAAGCCCTTTTTCTATTTTTTCTTCCAATTGTTGTCATGTAAACATTGTAGGTTGTGGAAAGAAAGGAGAAAAAAAACTTCCATATTTATAGTTGTGAGTGGTAGGATTCCTTGTTTCGATAATTACACTTTCATTTTTTCTTGCCAACCTGGATGCCTTCTCCAATGAATCAGGTTCCTAAAGACAAACCTCATGTTGAATGTTATCCTTTAAAGTCCCTATGAAGACATCAATCCTTTGCTTCTCTGGAATATCATTTACCCTTATATTCAATTTTTGGAAGTCCCCAATGTGCTTTTCCATTGAACTGTTTTGTTTTAGATTTATCAATTGGCTAAAGAAGGTGCTACTCTTTGTATCCTCATAATGTGCTATCATTTCCTCGGTGAAAATTGACCAAGTGACAAGTGGTTTACGAAAACAAAGCCCTTTATACCATAAAAATTGATTTGGTTCTAAATATAAAGATGTAATATGTACCTTTTGTAATAGTTGTACACCATTTAGATCAAAATATTGCTCCATTTGTAGTATCCAATTTACCGGATCCTTGCCATCAAACTTCCTCATATCATTATTTCTTGATCTTAGGAGCTCGATATTGAATCTGCTGCATCTCTGCAATTTCGGATCTCCAATGTTTGAAATTACATCCTGTGGTAGCCCTTTGAGTTCTCTTTCTAACCCCGCAAGTCTGATCAAGATTGAATTCTTCAAGAAATAGTTACGCCCAATCTCCCAAGATGGCTTAATTATATACTTTTTCAGTATGGAAAACTTGTGCGAAGTGTCACTGTTTTGACCTTCGGACCTAACACTGATATAAATAAAACTACAAGCCGTCCTATTTCTGAAACTTCCTATGAAATTTAAATATGATACTCAGAGAGACAGTTATGATGATTTTCCCAAGGTAACCTATTTGGGATGTAATTTGGGAGCCTACAGAAACCCTAAATATCTTGGACTATATCTCCGAAAATATAGCGAAACAAGATCTAAAATTCGGGCCCCAGCTTCACCCAGTGTTTTTGTCAAATGGGTTTTAATTTTAGAGTCTGAAACTTTGTAGAAAAACAACTATTGCTAAAATTCCATGATGATCTATTTGATATGGAATTCTGGAGCTTGCACAAAACCTAACTTCCTAAGATCATATCTCCGAAAATATAGCAAGACAAGCTTTGAAATTTAGACCCAAGGTTCAGACCGATTTTGGCTAAAATGGGTTTTTCTTTTAGATTTTGAAACTTCGTAGAGAAAAAGTTATAGTGAAAATTCCATGATGACATGTTTGGAGCAGCGAAACCATATAATCCAACGCTCTAATACCAAATGTTATGAAACCAGCTCACAAAAGGATAGAAAAGATATATCAACAACTTCAAAATCAGCCTCTTCGAGGAAGCAACCTCCTTTACATTACACAAATGAACAATTTTTGGATGATAAAAATGACAAGACCTCCTTTCTATATATAGGAGTCTAAGGGGTCATAATATAATCAGAGCTGACATAACAATAATAATATAAGGGCACAACAATAACAATAGTGGGCTTTTATGGGGCACAATAATAACAATATGGGTACTACATTGGCACAAAAATATAATAAGGGGGTTGCACTAATAACAATAAGGGGTTACACTCGTAGTATAGGGACCTAACATACACAAAAATTGTCATCCCCCTAAAATACCTTTGAGGCTCTTAACAATAATGTCACCCTCACGTTGGGTTTCTTGAAGGAAAATTACCTCCAAATTACTTGTCTCCACCAAACTTTTCAGGAGAAGCCATTTATGGGGACTTAAAAAACTGCTACAATTGATGCAGAAAGGTTTCATGAGGATACCTCCTTTGGGGTGTACAATACTCTAATCGCCCCTTGAATTGAAGATTTTCTACCAGTAGCCAAATCAGCTCTTGATTTTTCCTTAGCTTTGGTCATGATAGATTTACATCCTCTCCCCCTGCTTTTCAAACCAGTAATTAAGATTTTACGAAGACTCTGATCTAGGCTACCTATCAGGGGCCCTTTAGGCCAAGAGAAAATATTATAGAAGGAACTTTCCCCACTTGAGAAACCAGAGATGGAAATAGACTTGGAGGTGGCTAGGGATGCAAAGTCACTAGGAGATAATGAGTAACAACACTAGATCTCAGACAAGAGGGGGGCTTGGGGTAGCGCACATTAACATGGTCATAAAATTCAGAAAAAGTCCTCACTAATCCAGATATTTTAGAATTGGAAAGACCAATACCATTTGTAACAGTAAAAATAGCCAAGGGAGAGAATAAATGTGTAGTGCCTATTAGAAGGTTCTTCGATGACCCTGGTCATCGTTCATCTAGATCCATGGAATCCTTAGCCCCCAGAAGGCGAGCTCCGGTGAGATCCATATCTGTACTCTTTCATGATTGGCTGACATCTATCCCACGAGGGAGATATTTTATGCTTTGTGGATTTAGGACCCTCACTTGAGGAGCAACCCAAACAACCTCTCGATAGGGCCAACATTCACAGTTTTTGAATAGATGTCCATAACAGTGGCATCTTTGACATTTGAATTGTATTCCTTAATAATATAGGGTCTGAATGTCATTCTCCCCTCCACTAGGCTCAATGTCCTCTAGAAGCCCAGCCCTCAAATCCACTTTAATCAAAACCCTAGCCATGGTATTTTATCCCATCGACACCTAGGAAGTATCATGATCCAGGTATTTTTCGATCAAGTTCTCAATATCTTGGAAGATCCTTTCATCCCAACAATACAAGGTTAGATTAGGTAGATGGATCTAGAATGGGACCAAATCCAACTGCTTTTTACTAGCATAAAAAAATGACATTCATAATTGAAAAGTTACTAGGGAGGAGTCAACATGCCATACCTTTTGAGACACATTGTTTGCACCCACTGTCTCTACAAATTGTAGGTGGATCCACCATCTTGCCAACAACTCGACCTCTAGTAGGAATTTGGACATTGGAGCAACTTCTTTGGCCACCCATTATTTCAGAGTTTGTATACCAAATATCCTTCCCTCGAATTGCCCTACAAAGGATTTTATAGCGAGTTCACCTACCTTCTACATTCTCACATCTGCCCCCAAGACCAAAGACAATTTTACTTGCTTGGATTTTTTGGCACATTGAGGCTTCTTTTACAAGCTTGCCTTAGATGGTCCCATATCATTTCTTACATTCCTACTAGAGCTGGAGCGCTCCCGTGAACCCAAGGTTTTCTACCCTCCCCCATAGGAGTTGGAATTTTTTCCTCTTCTGGGTCTTTAAGTCCTAACCCTATGTTGCTAAGAAACAATTGAGTACTAATATCCTGTAATGGAAGTGAGACCGAGATATCCCCTTAATAGGAAATCCACTAATTGGTGCCAAATCCTTTTGTGACATAAACCAATGTCTTAGGCGGTTCCCCTATGTCTAGGACAAGGGGTTGTTGAAAAAGGACCAGAGACTTGTGAGTATTTATGTTCCTTCGGCCCTAAGCTTGACATAGAAAGCTCAAACTCCACCTTGTAGATTTGAGGCTCGAAGCCTTCCCAGAGCTAGTACCTAACCTAGTCTTGGAGTTTGAATCTTCTGTCAATCATCCCTCCTTAAGCCAAGTCATCTCCATAACTACCCCTTTGTAGCCATGATCAACTTTGGAGACCTGAAAAAACCTAACTGCAGAGTCGAAACCTTTCTTGACAAAACTTTCCAAGGAAGATTTCCAAATACGGCCACTAGGAGAGAGTTTTGGTTCATAGTCGACGAGTTCCCTAGGATCCATTGACAAACAAGGCTAGAAAAGACTTCACTTCATAGGCCTCCACTGAGAAATATATATAGCTACATATATAAACAAAAGAAATGTATAGCCATATGATAAACCATTTAACATATATAGCTAAGCTAGTAATACTTTATAACATCTTATAAATGAAAAATTATATAGACTTGCATATAACATTACTTACCTATCTAAAACAAGAGGACATTGCTAAGAAAGTTCATACATTGCTAATAAAATTCATCTGGCTGAGTTACATCTAAATTCATGGATTATCAATCCTTTGTGATATCTATAATCATTGGTGCATGGATTAGTTTTTTAAAATAATTGGCAATAGTTCGTAAAATATTCTTGCAAATGGTATGTCATTGTGTAAAAGTGAACCTTTAATTGTCAGTCTTCTCCTCTCATTGCTTTTGATGATTTCCAAAATGAGTACACATTTCATCTTACGAAAATCTTCAAGATTTTCTCGCAATGTCTTTCCTTGTAGTTTGATGAAAGAGTTTACTAGTTTGAGGATGAAAAATAAACATAAATTTCAACTTCAATACACAATTTGATTAATCCCCATGACAAAACATATTTACAACTTAAATCATAGTTTCGAAGATGTACTAGTTCCACTACATCATAATTGCATCACATACGCTCGTAGTATACGGGGACGATAATACAATGCCAACCTTTGTCATTGACAGTGTAGATATGTTTCTTGTGAGTTGAAGAAAATATGAAATCCAAATGATATTTTACAGCTTATAATCAGTTACAAATAAACAAACAAAGCCTCACCTTTAGTTTGTCATGAGTTCACGATGTAGCCCGGTCGTACACTGACAATAGTGAGTTTCTTTCACTCATTAGGATAATTAATGCTTATCCACACAGAGAAGAGCAAGGTTTATATCACACTGCTTACCATCAATGATTGTAATTGTACTGCTTGGAGTGCGCAATGTCTCCTTCGATGGAACTATGTACCTCCATCCATGTGTTGTCACTACTGTAATTGGGAAGCTTCCGTTGTATCTTAGAAGGTTGTTGTTTCTTCAAGCTACCAGAAAAACATGAAAATGAGATTGGCTTCACACTTGTCTGTGAACCTCGACAACAGGAAATTTTTTACTCCATTTGTAATTTGGGGTTTCTCCAGATCACCACACCTAATTTAATCATTACCTTTTTGTGAAATCTTAACATAAACAAGCTTGATCTTCTTCACATACTTTTGAATCATCTCCTTGGCCCCTTTCTTATCTCTATCCATATTCTTACATTGTCCTTCTCCATCATCACAATCATTTGATTTCTTTTGCAACCAATAGTTGCTGGCATCTCCCTTGTAACCCTTAGAATTACCTCTAATAAAGAGAGACACCAGAGGTACTTACACGACCTTTAATTTCACAATGAATGACCTATACCACTCCACCACAGCGGGATCTACAATAATACCAGTACTGGCACATTCAGTACAGGGAGACTGTAAATCCATGCTAGGTCTAGTTGACTTTCTGAATCCCAACAAATATATCTTCCATTTAGTCACAATTTTGATCACCTTGGGGAATTGGAACTTGAATACAGAAACATCACGAGACTGTGGAAAGGCGATATCTATATTAATATCTTCCAATGGTGGCGGAAGAAGTTGGAGAGGCATCAACTTGCCTTGGTAAAACAAGTGCTTCGTGGATGGGCCGTATCGATAGACAAATCCAACTCGAATTCATCTTCGCTATCATCATGGTTTGAACTTGAGATGGTGTCTACTGGGGAGAAGGATGTTGAAATATCAATGTCAAAATGAACACTTATGATGAATAGAGGTATCATATGAATAAGCTTCTTCTGGGCTTTCGTCATTGTATTTTGAGACACCCATGCAGTAATTCTTCATTGGATTTGTATCCGATATTCTATTAGTCTACTAAGACCCCTAGACTGAACTAAGAACATAAGGATTGTGCAAGGATGACTTACGTGGAATGATTTATATAGATAGGGGAAGTATGATGCTTTCATACAGTGTTCGTAAATTCAACCATCATCACTTTTCATGTGAGCACTTCCTGCTAACAGTTGGATTTCACGTGTTGGATTTTGCTACAAAACGTGGGTTTGGGGAGTTACAAGATAATGGTTTTCCAAATGATTTCAACCAAAAGGCATAAAATGTATCTTGACGTTCAATGATATCATGGCTACTCGGGTAGGGTAAACATTTTTGTTTTTATTAGAGGTATTTTTTTTTTATAAATTCTAGAAAAATTTTGGAAATTTGCGGGAAAGAAAGAAATGAATAGAATAATTTTGGAAATTTGAGGGATGGAAAGAAATGAATTGATGTTTTGATTACTGTCATATATTTTTATTTTGATTATAGATTTTAGAATATTTGGTTAGATATTTTTATTTTGATATAAATTTTAGAATATTTTGGAAATTTGATATACAGAAAAAAGTTAATTCATATATTTATTAGATATTTTTATAATAAATATTGAGTATTTTATTATAGGTTGGTTACAAAATTGGATCTTGGCTAATTTTGTTATTACTATGTTTTCCTGTGTTATTCTTGCAGGTACGCGATTTCCTTTGCTAGTGATTTGGTTATGAAGGTTTTTTCGACCTCAGCTAAGTCAGCTAAGTCGCATTGCATAACCTCAACCTCTCTTTATTTTCAAGGTTGGTGATATCCATTGCACTGGGTTATGCCAAACCTATGCTATCAGTGTTATTGGAATAAATATTACTAGCATGATTCTTCATGGTGATAGTAGCATCTTTTGGTTGTGTTGGGGAAATTTTTGTCTAGTTTATGTGGGCCTTCCTCTAGAAGGGTGTTTCCCTATTAATTATTGTGTCTATGTTATTTAGTCATAGGACGTCTTTTAAGGGTTGTGTAACACCCTCTCCTCCCAGGTCCACCTAAGTAGCCAAGCAGTGGGGAAAACATGTGATGAGAGAGGTTACTATAATGGATTCAATCTCCTTAGTGACATTAAGTAGATGGAATCAACTAAACTCATCAAACAAACCCATCCATATCAGTGATTACACCCCCTAGAGACATGTCAGCCACTCAAACATATGTTCCTTGGGTCCCATTGATGTTTAAGCCTCTTAACACAAAGTTTCTCTCATGATATAGGCAAGACAACAACCAACAACTCAAAGTCGGTCGCATAGGCCTTAGTGCAAGCGACTATGAACTTTTCTCAACAGAACTATGCCAAGGACCCCTAGATTTGAGCCACTTTTCTAGCCCAAAATCCCGACCTCTGCCCAGAACTTACTACAACCTTCAGAAGCCATCAAATACATGATAACAATGTTGATAAATAAAAAATCAACCCCAGGACTAGGCTTGAGCATCTCCAATAGGGACTGGCATTTTGTCAAACACCTGGCATCAATGCAACCTACAGGTCTAGGATACAAGACAAAGAATAAATGCATGAAAGAACATATGAAACATAGCTAGAAGGATCACGTCCTTCTCCATTGGACTATTATATCATCAGTTAGGGATTGAATCCATCCATTTAACAATTACAAGTAAATACATGATTGACTTGATGAGCTCTGTAATATGTTCATCCCTTTCCTTGTTGCAAAGGCTTTCCATATTATCAAAAAATAAAAAAAAATCAAAAAATGTAAAAAATGTAAAGAGGGTATACCCTAAAAGAAAAATGAAAGGGTAAAAAAATAAATAAAATGGTCAAAAAAGTGAAAGAAATGAACCCCAAAGAAAAACAGATCAGGGAAGTGTGCAAGTCCAAAATACCACTACTTTTTCATTTTCTATAATAAGCATTGTGTGCAACTTGTTAAGTTATACCACAATTGATGAATGGCCAAACAACTTAATCTTGGCTAGTTCATATTTCAATTTCCTGTTTTAGAGATAGAGAGTAAAATCTGACCAAACTATTTAATCTTGGCAGATAAGTAGATAGGTAGAGTAAATAAAAAGGAGCTCAACAGTTAAATCTGAGCCCTTCGATGTAATAAGTGCAGACTTAGGTAGGCTTTCTATGAAAATAAAATAAACATTGATGAGGGTTTGCTAGTCTAAGTGCACCCAAATAAAGAAGGAAAAAATGCTAGGCTAAAGTAGGCAAGGTAGGTAGATGGTGTTGCAGAACGATACTTGTGATAGATTATGTCTCTAAATATGTTAATCTTTACCTCTATCACAAGTGCAAGGAAGACATTATACTTGATGCAGCTCAAGCAAGGCAAGGTTATATAAGTAACTCCCCTTCATACTTTTCCCTAGTCATTCACTAATTCCCCCTAAAATATTAAGATCTGTTCTTAATATCACTCGTTAAACCACTTATTCCATTTCATAAATATTGCTTAAGTAAATCCCTATTTTACTTAGGAAATGCATAATATCGCTTGAAAAACCCCTTTTCCCACTTTAGCATAAGTTTTAAATGTAAATTTAAACTTGGCGCTTTCACTTCATAAATTCATATTAATTTTTAACATTTATTATTATATAATTCCCATACGAATATAACCCGATCCCGTATTATGTAAATATAATACAAAAACCCTGATATTATAAATATCCCCACCCCAGTCGCATACGACCATAGTCACTGTATAAACTTGGATTAATAAGTTTATTTGAAACTTGTTAAAACCCTCCCTGTCGTGCGATAATGGATTAATTAATCATCTGGGTTAATTAATAACCTTTTCCCTGACCAATGAAAACTCCCTCGATGTGATTAAAACATTGTTTATTGCATCAGCCCCACCACATAACTCCCCACCATGTTCCTTGCCCGTCCGTCCTCCAATCTCCGTCACTACATCCAACAGTCCATATCAATATCGCGACCCCCCTCACGACCACGCGATAACTCGCGATTGCCCAGTGGTTTTCCGCCGTACCTCTGCCATGCGTCGCCCATCCAATGTGTTCGCTCACCCTCCATCCAAAACCACCCGGACCCCAAAAGTGGTGCGATCAAACCGCTTACTGCCCTCCACCCCGCTGATGTCACTATGATTCCGTTGACATCACTCCATTCCGCTGACGTCACTCCACCCCGCTGACATCACTCTGGTACTGCTTACGTCATCCACCCAATAAAATAAAAAAATCCCGCCAAACCTTCGTTTTGTCAAATAAATGATAAAAAAGCCATTCTCGCTATAATGTTCTCCGCCTCGCACTCTCCTGCAAACAATGACCTGCTCCAGTTTCTTGACTGCCACCTGACCTGAAAGACTACAGTGACGAGCTCGCAGCCATGCAACCTGCATTGTACGGTCTTCATCTTTAACACGTGCACCACTTAAGCTTTCTCAACAATTAGCTATTGACACATCCCTTGCTGGAACTTCCCAGCAATCTTCAGGCGCAGAACAACCTACAATATCCCAACCACAGAGGGAGCTGTTTACCAGATTGAGCTATTTACCAGACAGAGATGGACAGAGGTAAACAGGTCAAAGTGTATCAGATCAGGGTTAAAGAGTATCAGTAAGAAAAGGGTAGCCAGCACAGAGTAACTGAAGAAGACAGCTGCAAGCCAAATCCTAGGGCCTGCCTCTAGCACATTCAACAAAAACAGGACCAACACAACATCAATTCATCTTTTCCCTATTTTCATGGCTAGCTGTTTCTATTTTTTGTAAACTACTCTTAGTCATCCTAGATATTATCTCACTCTGTTATGAAATATTTGTTTTATAATTTGTTGCATAAATACCCCCTCCATTGGAGTATTGAAGGGTGGATTCCTAGCCTTTGCTGTAATATTGAATTTTTGGAATAAAGAGCTGTTGGAATCAATTGTTGCATGGCTTACTGGATGAAGAATTGAAGCAGAGGACTTGTCACAGAATTCTTGAATCAAACACCGGATCAATAAGTTCTCTATATCTTGTGTCTTAAAGTTTTCGTGTTTATTATATCGTCTGTGTTTCACAATCTGAATGATAAAGAAAAGATTTAATTTCAGAATATGTTGGATTGCACTCTGTTTTCAAGTCATTATTGTTCTCTGTGTTTTCCTCAGAATTAGGATAAACAGTGAAATCTTAATTGCTCCTATTTCCTAATTCTTTCATGTTGATTATTTGCTAAAAAATACTTAACTTCTCCTTATGAGTAATCATCCAATTTCCCTCTTTAAATAGGTTGAAGGACTCTTAACTGCCCTTCACCCCATTTGAGCCCATTCCATATGTTTCAAGTCTTTTATTTGTTCCCTGTTTGACTACCTTGCTCTGTGAAACCATCCTCTGTTAAGAAACCAAATCCAGAAATCCATCTTCTTTGACTCCATTAGCCCAATGGAATGAACTACTTTGTTTTGCCTCTCTGCTCTATTGAATCTCACCACCCAAACTCAAACAAAACTCCTAAAATTCATAACTAGCATAATACCTTTAAAAACAAACCTAAATCATAAAGAGAGGGCCCTCTCTGGATACAGATTGGCTAGATTCTGTATCTTAAAGATTGGTCTGTGGTTACCTCGACCTCCTTTCCCTTTCTTACAACTTTTGGGAAAACCTGAGTGATAACATCAATGGCGACTCCACTAAGGAACTGAATAATTTGTTTGTTACTACTGTTTTCTGTATAAGCTACAGACGGAGCCTGAAGTTAGCCAGATAGCCTTTGAAATTCTTTTGCTTTGCAATTGTAGAAGTAAATGAATGCTACTTTAGTCTGTCTCTGGTCTAGCTTATAGATTGGACGGTTGGTTTCAAATACTTGATCAGTTCCTCTTTTCAAATAAGTCTTAAGGAAGTTCAAAATTCCCACATCTAAAACTTCTTAGAAGAGACTGTTAAAGTTGTATTGTCAAACCTATCTCAAGAAAAAACCAAAAACACACCCAGAAACCTGGCTTCAGAAAAGATTCATTACACCAGATTGAATCCGGATCCAAATCCCCCACCTGTGTTTGAAAATCCTAATCTAATTCCTAGGATTCTTAGAAGACAAGAGAGCCAAGAAAATTCAGATAGTTCTCGACCTCTATACAGATCAAGATCTTGTCCTGTGAAGTGGATCTACCCTGAGGACAAGCCTTTTGATGAGTATTTGGAAAGCTCTTCATTTGTGATCTTTTTAGAATTTGGGTTAACCCGCACAGTTCAAGATCCAATATTCATTGAAAATTTGCAGATTGAAGTTGTTACTTCACACCCTGATAGACATTTGCAGAACTCCATTCAATCTGAGCTTACCTCTGAAAGAACACCAAACCTTTCTGTGATTACTACAACGTCTCCACGTTCACCATCAGCACCTCAAACTACCCTTTCCACTCCCCCATCTACAACACACATTCCCATTGTTATCCCTACTCCCCCAGTTGTCACATCTATTTGTGCAACCATGGCAAACCGATAGAATCCCTTGCACTTACTTGCCAATCCAAGGGCTATGCCCCAAGACTATCAAAGTAAAATCACTTCTTTTGAAGGTACTGACACTTACACAGCTCAACAACATGCCAAGAAAATGACCGACTATTTTGAAATATATGAGGTTGATGCTGATGATGTTATAATGAAAGTATTTGTGAAAAGTTTAACTGGAGATGTTATAACATGGTTTAGAGCCCTCCCTGCAAACAGTATCAATGACCCAAAAGCTCTTTATCAGACCTTCTTGAACAGATGGGAAAAGAAGAAAGGCCCTCTCCACATTTTGTTAGAATATGAAAACCTAAGAAGAGGCACACAAGAAACTATCCAAGATTACTGTACCAGATTCAATAATGTCTACAATACTATTCCTCAAAATCTGAGACCTCCTCTAGATTTTGCCTTGATCGAATTCCCTGATGCATTTGATTCTGATATGGCATACCAACTTAGGGAAAGAGCTCCTCGAAACATAGAAGAGATGCAAAGTATAGCTGTCAGTGTTGAGGCCATCCTGATATCTAAACGATCTAGAGCCAGAGCTGAAAGGAGGACACCTTTCAAAGAAGAACCTTCTTCCTTTGAATAGAAATTAGATGCTTTTATTAAAGGATTGGATAGACTTGGAGATAGAGTGGAAACAATCGAGAGAAAATCCACTTGGGATGGTCAACCAAGCAATACTAGGAGAAATCCAAATTTCAGGAAGAACCAAAACCCTAACACTGGAAAGACAGGGCCTGACCAAAACATTAGGCCCCCATTTCAAGAAAATTATGCTGAAGCCTCAACTTCTGATGAACCAACAGAAGACACTCAAATTAATTTGATGGGACTCAATAATGAACAACAAGTTTTCTTGACCCAGGAGGATCAAGAAGCTCACTTTCTTAAACAATTCCAAACCCAGTCAGGTGAAACATTTAACTTTAGGGAGGGATATGATACAGCCATTTATGAAGTCCACAAACAATACAATCTAAGGAGCAGAAGAATAGATGTCCTTAAAACCAATAAACAGAAAGGTACCAAGCAGCCTAACAGAGGTAAGATATATACCCCCCCTATACATATTCTTGCTAGAACAGGTCCTAACCCTAATAAACCAATTGTTGAAGATGTATCAGATAATCAACCACCTAACAGACAACCTTCCACTTCTATTCCTTCTAAAGGAAAAGTAGAGGAGCCTCTAGAACTTGATTTGGAAACAACTTCAGCCCATAATCCCACTCCTGAAGAGGAGAGAAATGAAGAAAATCCAGCTGTCTGAAATACAAGAACTCAGATCGAAAAACCTTTTAATCTTGAGACAGAAGTAGGCAAACTAAAGATAGCTGTTCCATTATCAGAATTAGCTAAACATGATGTCTACAAAAGCCAAATGAGCAGATCACTCAAAATTTCTGTGAACGAAGATTCAGTAGATGTTTTTGATGACCAGCCTGAATTGATCTTTGGCCTTGGAGTAAATGGAAAAACAGTAGAGGGAGAAGTTCCTCCTTCCTATGTAAGTTTAAACATACATGATAAAATACTTCATAATGCCATGTTTGATTCTGGTACTTCTCATAACTTAATGCCTAAATCTGTAATGGAGAGACTTGACCTTGACATCACCAGGCCATATAAGGACCTTTTCTCTTTTGATTCAAGTCAGGTCAAATGTTTGGGTTTAATCAAAGACTTATGTGTGTCACTAGTCTAATATCCTGCCAAAACCGTCTTAATGGACATAGTAGTAGCTGATATTCCACCAAAGTATGGCATGTTATTGTCTAGATCTTGGGGTGCAAAGCTTCAAGGGTCTCTATAGTTAGACATGTCTTACGCTACTATTTCAGTGTTTGGTCAACCCAAGAAACTATACAGAGAAACCTTAATGAAGTATGTAGTAAGTAGTCAAGAGAAACCTCAAAATTTCCCTATCTACTCAGTATAGTCAGATATGGATTCTTTTAGCCTTTACAATGTTGAAATTCAGAGAAAATTACAAATGAAAGGTCTAGTGTCCGAATCCAAGAAATTTCTGAAAATCATGAAACATCAGATAAACCAGAAGAAACTAAAAAACCAGATCTCCCTATTAAACAGATCCCTGAAACTCCAGATACTAATTATGAACATGAAATCCTTTGGTACTTAGAATTTGATGGTTCTATGAACAAATTAGGAGTAGGAGCAGGAGTCTGGGTGCACAATCTTGAAAACAATCATGCTGAAGGCCATGCCTATAGATTAAACTTTAGGTGCACTAATAATATGGCTGAATATGAAGCTCTATTGCTAGGTCTTAAACTAGTCAAGAAATTGGGAGCAACTAGAGTGTCAGTCCTAGGAGATTCTGATTTAATCATTCAACAAATAAAAGGGAAGTTCTTAACAAATGATCCCAGATTAAGAGAGTACAGAGGAACAACTATAGAGATCCTCAATACATTTCTAGAAACTCAGCTTGCCAAAATCCCGAGAAAACATAACTTGCAAGCTCATAGCCTGGCAACATTTGCCAGCACCTGTAAATTACCATTTGAACCAAATCATCAATTCACAGCTGAAATTAGACACAGGCCAGCCATACCTGATAATGTAAAGAACTGGCAAGTGTTTGACAGTGATAATCAAATCAACAATTTTTTAACCCTAGAAGAAGAATTTTCTAGCACTAACATAGATGTAGATACAGTTAGTGAGTTTGATCCAACAAATCAGATAGAAACAGACATTTCAGCAGAAAATGCAACTCAAATGCTTCATCCAATGAAATTTACCAAAAATGAAATATAGGGTCTTAAAGAAATAGACATTGATGAGATTATTGAAGGAGAATCTGAAGTTATCAATTTGAAAGACAATCATTTGCCCAAGGGATTAACTCCTTTGGAAGATCTCTTTAATTTCAACGATATTCCAAAGAAACCCTAGATGGAACCTCTAAAAGCAGACATTGAAGACTATAACATAGGAACAGAAGAAAAGTGAAAAATGGTAAAATTATCCAAATCTTTGCCCCCTGATCAAAAACTTAAGTATGTTGAACTAATCAAAGAATTCCAGGATCTTTTTGCCTAGAGCTATGAAGACCTGAAATCTTATGACACCTCTGTAATTCAACATACAATACCCCTCAAGGAAAATAAAAAACCATTCAAACAAAAGCTCAGAAGAATTAACCCTGTATTGCTTCCTTCAATTGAAAAATAAATCAAACGAATGCATGATGCAGGGATAATTGCTCCAATTAGGTTTTCAGAATGGGTGTCTAATTTAGTGCCTACAAGGAAGAAAACAGGAGAAATCAGATTATGTGTTAACTTAAGAAATGTAAACAAGGTTTCTTTGAAAGACAATTACCCTTTACCTAAGATGGATCATATTTTACAAAGGGTAGTAGGTGCTTCTAGGATTTCACTTTTGGATGGGTTTTCAGGTTATAATCAAATCCTGGTTCATCTTGATGACCAGGAAAAGACTGCATTTACAATACCATGGGGTACATTCAAATATGTTAAAATGCCATTCGGACTTAAGAATGCAGGGGCAACCTTTCAACGAGCAATGGACATAGCTTTTGCAAAAGAAATTCATGATTTTCTGGTTATATATCTAGATGACCTGATTGTATTTTCCAAATCAGATCAGTAACATTTAGATCATCTCAAACAAGTGTTTTTAAAATGCAGAAAGTATGGTATTTCGTTAAATCCTAAAAAATCTTTGTTCGGTCTAGAAGAAGGCAAACTATTAGGCCATATTATCTCCAAAGATGGCATTAGAATTGATCCTACTAGAATACAAGCTATTCTGCAAATACCCCACCCCAGAAATGTCAAAGAACTTCAAGCTTTCCTAGGAAAGATTAACTTTTTAAGAAGATTCATATCTAATTTGGCTGAATTAATTAGATTGCTGAGCAATATGTTAAAGAAGGATTAAAAGGTTAAATGGAGAGTAGAAGCCAAACAAGCATTTGAAGAAATTAAAATGGCTTTAACCAGAACACCAGTCCTTACAAGTCCAAAGTTCGATAGAGACTTCATAATTTTTTCATTTGCATCAGAACACATTATAGCTGTTGTTTTACTGCAAAAAGATGATCAAGGATGTGAAAAACCCATAGCCTTTTTAAGTAAAGCACTTAGAGATGCCCCTCTAAATTACAAAATCATGAAAAAAAAAGCTTTTGCACTTGTGAAAGCTATTAAAGACTTCAGAGTCTATATATTGTACTCCCATGTAATAGCCTATGTACCAAATGTTGTTGTCAAAGACATCCTGACTCAGGATGGAATTGAAGGCAAACGAGGTAAATGGATAGCTAATATATTGGAGTATGATATTGAGATAAAACCTACAAAGCTTATAAAAGGATAGGGATTGGCTAAACTCATGACTGAAACAAACTTTCAAGACCAGGATATTAATGAACTGGATAATGAGCAGGAGATGGTGACTCCACAAATCAGCCAGGCCTTCTTAGAATCACCTTGGTATGCTAATATAACTCATGTATTATTAAACCTGTAGGCTCCTCCAGGGTTATCCAGAACAAAGAAAAGGTTTTTAAAGATGAAAGCTTCAAAATTTTGTATTTTAGATAACGCTCTCTTTTGGAAAAATCATGAAGGTATTCTATTGAATTGTTTAATAAAAGAAGAAGCTGATAAGGTTCTCAAAGAATTTCATGCAGGGGACTACAGTGGACACCTTTACTAGAAATAAACTGCAGACAAAATCCTAAGGGCTGGATTTTACTGGCCAACCTTGTTCACTGATGTAAAGAAATTTGTCACTGCTTGCCATAAATGTCAAATTTTTGAAGGCAAAAGGAAACTGTTACCCTTACCCTTGAGACCAATTTCCATTGAAAAGCCCTTTCAACAATGGGGTTTGGACTTCATTGGAGAAATACACCCTCCCTCTTCTGGCCAACATAAATGGATCCTCACTACCACAGACCATTTCACCAAATGGATAGAAGCCATTCCTTCTAGACAAGCTAATGATATAGTGATTATAGGATTCTTAGAAACCAACATATTGTCTAGATTTGGCTGTCCTAAAAAGATCATAACCGATAATGCTGCTACCTTAAATTCCAAGAAAATGACAAATTTCTGTAACAAATACCATATCACTTTAGGCCATTCCACAACCTATTATCCTCAAGGTAATGGTCTAGCTAAGTCTTCTAATAAAAGCCTGATTAATATTATTAAGAAATTGTTGGAAGAGAAAAAGAAAAACTGGCACAAGAAACTTATAAATGCACTATGGGCAAACAGACTTACTACAAAGAGATCTATTGGAGCTAGCCCTTAGGAGTTAGTTTATGGCATGGAGGCTGTATTTCCTTCATCTTTAGGGGTTCCTATAATAAAATTACTGCAAGAAGCTTAGGTGGAACCCAATGACATTCAAAGGAGAATAAATCAAAACATCCATTTGCAGCAGGACAGAGAGGAAGTGCACTAAAGATCCCAAGTGTTACAAGAAAAACTCAAGAAAATATTGGATAAAGGGACCAAAGTATAAGACTTCTACCTTGGAGACAAAGTTGTAAGATGGGATTCTAGGAGAGAAGACAAAGGAAAACATGGTAAGTTTGACTTCCTGTGGAAAGGGCCATTTATCATCCAGGCATTGCAAGGGAACAATAGTTACTTTTTGAAGAGCTTGGATGGTACAAAAACAGAAGAAGGACCAGTGAATGGTTGAATGCTGAAACATTACTTTGATCCAGCTTTTTAAATGTGTTCTGACTGTAACATGTACATACTATATCCTTGATAATGTCATAGTTTGGATTGGATAGTAACTTGCTGAAGTTGAAGCCTGAAGAGAAGGCCCTAAGCTTCACAAGTGTGCTGTCATATATACAATAAAGCAACCAGCAAAAGGAGATTTTAGAGCACACTAAAAGTTATTCAGAAGGCCATCTGACCTACTATTCTTGACTTTCCACCAGGGAAAGCCATCCCCAAGTGGAGCCACTATTATACTCCTATACGAATAGGTGTCATATTTCATGATTGACTTGATGAGCTCTGTAATATGTTCATCCCTTTCCTTGTTGCAAAGGCTTTCCATATTACCAGAAAATTAAAAAAAATCAAAAAATGTAAAAAATGTAAAGAGGGTATATCCTAAAAGAAAAATCAAAGGGTAAAAAAATAAATAAAATGGTCAAAAAAGTGAAAGAAATGAACCCCAAAGAAAAATAGACCAGGGAAGTGTGCAAGTCCAAAATGCCACTACTTTTTCATTTTCTGTAATAAGCATTGTGTACAGCATTTTAATTTATGCCATAATTGATGAATGGCCAAACAGCTTAATCTTGGCTAGTTCATATTTTAATTTCCTGTTTTAGAGATAAAGAATAAAATCTGGCCAAACTGTTTAATCTTGGAAGATAAGTAGATAGGTAGAGTAAATAAAAAGGAGCTCAACAGTTAAATCTGAGCCCTTGGATGTAATAAGTGCAGACTTAGGTAGGCTTGCTATGAAAAGAAAAGAAAAGTTGATGAGGGTTTGCCAGTCTAAGTGCACCTAAATAAAGAAGGAAAAAATGCAAGGCTAAAGTAGGCAGGGTAGGTAGATGGTGTTGCAGAACGATACTTGTGATAGATTATGTCTCTAAATATGTTGATCTTTACCTCTATCACAAGTGCAAGGCAGACATTATACTTGATGCAACTCAAGTGAGGCAAGGTTACATAACTAACTCCCCTTCATACTTTTCCCTAGTCATTCACTAATTCCCCCTAAAATATTAAGATCTGTTCTTAATATCACTCATTAAACCACTTATTCCATTTCATAAAGATTGCTTAAGTAAATACCTATTTTACTTAGGAAATGCATAATATCACTTGAAAAACCCCTTTTCCCACTTTAGCCTAAGTTTTAAATGTAAATTTAAACTTGGCGCTTTCATTTCATAAATTCATATTAATTTTTAACATTTATTATTATATAATTCCCATACGAATATAACCCGATCCCGTATTATGTAAATATAATACAAAAACCCCGATATTATAAATATCCCCGCCCCGGTCGCATACGACCATAGTCACTATATAAACGTGGATTAATAAGTTTATTTGAAACTTGTTAAAACCCTCCCGCCGCGCGATAATGGGTTAATTAACCATCCAGGTTAATTAATAACCTTTTCCCTGACCAATGAAAACTCCCCCGATGCGATTAAAATGTTGTTTATTGTGTCGGCCCCGCCGCATAACTCCCCACCATGTTCCCTACCTGTCCGCCGTCCGATCTCTGTCGCTACATCCAACGGTCCATATCAATATCATGACCCCCCTCACAACCGCGCGATAACTCGCAATCGTCCATCGGTTTTTCACCGTACCTCTACCATGCGTCGCCCATCCAATGTGTTCGCTCGCCCTCCGTCCAAAACTACCCTGACCCCAAAAGCGGTGCGATCAAACCGGTTACCGCCCTCCACCCCGCTGACGTCACTATGATTCCACTGACGTCACTCCATTCCACTGATGTCACTCCACCCCACTGATGTCACTCCGGTACCGCTTACGTCATCCGCCCAATAAAATCAAAAAATCCCGCCAAACCTTCGTTTTGTCAAATAAACGATAAAAAATCCACTTTCACTGTAATGATCTCTGCCCTGCGCTCTCCTGCAAACAATGACCTACTCCAGTTTCTCGATCGCCACCCGACCTGAAAGATTATAGCGACAAGCTCACAGCCACGCAACCTGCATTGTACGGTCTTCATCTTTAACATAGGCACCATTTAAGCTTTCTCAACAATCAGCTATTGGCACATCCCTTGCTGGAACTTCTCAACAATCTTCAAGCGCAGAACAACCTACAATATCCCAACCATAGAGGGATTTGTTTACCAGATTGAGCTATTTACCAGACAGAGATGGATAGAGGTAAACAGGTCAAAGTGTATCAAATCAAGGTTAAAGAGTATCAGTAAGAAAAGGGCAGCCAGCACAGAGTAACTGAAGAAGTCAGCTACAAGCTGAGTCCTAGGGCCTACCTCCAGCACATTCAACAAAAACAGGACCAGCACAACATCAGTTCATCTTTTCCCTATTTTCAAGGCTAGCTATTTCTATTTTTTGTAAACTATTTTTAGTCATCATAGATATTATCTCACTCTGTTATGAGATATTTGTTTTATAATTTGTTGCATAAATACCCCCTCCATTGGAGTATTAAAGGGTGGATTCCTAGACTTTGCTGTAATATTGAATTTTTGGAATAAAGAGCTGTTGGAATCAATTGTTGCATGGCTTACTAGATGAAGAATTGAAGCAGAGGACTTGTCACAGAATTCTTGAATCAACCACTGAATCAATATGTCCTCTATATCTTGTGTCTTAAAGTTTTCTTGTTTATTATATTGTCTCTGTTTCACAATTTGAATGATAAAGAAAAGATTTAATTTCAGAATATGCTGGATTGCACTCTGTTTTCAAGTCATTATTGTTCTCTATGTTTTCTTCAGAATTAGGATAAACAGTGAAATCTTAATTGCTCCTATTTCCTAATTCTTTCATGTTGATTATTTGCTAAAGAATACTTAACTGCTCCTTATCAGTAATCATCCAATTTCCCTCTTTAAATAGGTTAAAGGACTCTTAACTGCCCTTCACCCCATTTGAGCCCATTCCATCTATTTCAAGTCTTTTATTTGTTCCCTGTTTAGCTACCTTACTATGTGAAACCATCCTCTGTTAAGAAACCAAATCCAGAAATCCATCTTCTTTGACTCCATTAGCCCAATGGACTAAACTACTCTGTCTTGCCTCTCTGCTCTATTGAATCTCACCACCCAAACTCAAACAAAACTCCTAAACTTCATAACTAGCCTAATACCTTTAAAAACAAAGCTAAATCATAAAGAGAGAGCCCTCTCTGGATATATATTGGCTAGATTCTATATCTTAAAGATTGGTCTGTGGTTACCTCGGCCTCCTTTCCCTTTCTTACAACTTTTGGGAAAACCTGAGTGATAACAACATGAACCACTCACATAACCATGCTTATAACTACATTAAACCATATAAATATCGGAGATATGATATCCAATAAATACACATATAAATAAGTACAAAAGTAAGAGAACTTATCTTTTGTTAAACATAGGTAGATCTGAACAGGTTCCGAACTTGCACGTACCACCCAACCATAGACATGACTGATCCAAATCTCTATTTCAACTAGTCACCACCGTACCTTATACCAATCATGAATGTGGTATCTCATAGAACAACAAATCCAAGAACAACCAAGGTAATCTAGAGGTTAAAACACCTCCACCCTCACCAAACCATGATAACACCAAAATTAGTGCTCCAATCACAACCGAACTGAACTTGGAATTCCATCTAAAATTTATCACTATCCATGAGGAATTTTTTCATCTCCTTGCCTCTCAAGCTTTACTTCAATCCGATCTCGGATCACTAGGCTCTAAACCGAGACTAGTCTCTCTAGCTTTACTGCAATCTAAACCTGGATCACTAGGCCCTAAATCGAGACTTCTTCCTTAGGACTTACCTTGTATCCCACCAAAACTGGTCAAGGGATTCCTAGGCCTTTGGGAATGAACCTTGAGATCACCTCTACCCTAGATTCCAAAATCTATACAGAAAACTAAATCTCAAAACCAAAATAAAGATCCCAACACCATGTCATCTGGAAAAAGGAAAGGCTAGGCTGAAAAGCACTGTCATAACCTGACAAATCCATGCCATTGACAACAAGAGAACCATACACCAACATTAAAAGGCATGCATGTCCAAACCATCTAGGAAATCACACATGAAAAAGGTTACTTACATGTATTCATGTTGAAGCTGCTTGATCCTACTCTTCTTCCTTGATCCTTTCTTTCCTTCCTTTCCCTTTGCTTGCTTTTCCTTCCTTGATCTAAAGCTAGAGTGCTCCAAAAAACTCTAAGTGACCAAGAGTAAGAGAGAGAGAGAGATGAAAACTTGAACAAACAAAAGGTTAGCAAAAGCTTTCTCATTGACCCTCATCAGCCTTTTTATTAATGAGGCCTCTATTTTCTTCATTTTCCATTATTTTCCTTCAATTTCCTGTGACCTTTCACCTTACTTTTCTCCTAATTTCCTTTATTTCTATAAATAAATGTGCCAAAAATTCCCTTTTTCCTTCTAATGCTTTTTCCTTAGCCTTTTCCAATTTTCCTTAGCCAACACACACATCCAATGGTGCCCACTAGGATATATTTGCCCAAAATTCAGCTTGGACTAAGTGTCCCTTAACTGTGGCCTTATTTTGCGTTTATTAACTTTTATTACATGAAATTTTCACCAGGGCTATTATAGAACCCTCCCCCTTGGGGAACACCGTTTTTGGTGTTAAACCACACCATCACCTCAACAAAACCGCTAAAAAGAATAACTACTACCCATAGAGCTTAATAACTTATCTCTTTGTAGTATTTACAATGAAAGACCTTCTCAAAACCAAAACATCATGACAACATGACAATATAACAATCATATTAACATGACACCCATACCATTTATTGGAGCTTTATAACTTAGCTCACGGCGGTATTTACATCCATATACATATACATACATATACCAAAACATCAGAAAAAAAATGCCAAACATATACCAACATCAAACCAAAATTACTTTGCCTTAACCAACAAACAATGAAGGATACAGGGCCTACATCTGATCTGCCATCTCCCATTTAGCTTCTTCAGGCTAAAAGTGCTTCCATTGCACTTTAACTTACTCTATGTCTATGTTCCTGACCATGAGATGATTCCTTCGCAATATGCACTGAGGCTTCCTCCTTTCACAGGTGTAGATTCCTGTTTCCCTGCACCGCGAACTCGTGAATCATGTGATCCAACCACTTTTCAATTTCTTCCTTATTCAGATTCCAATGATGCAAAAGAACCATTTGTTGGCTTAGGGGATCTTGACCTAGGATTGGACTTAGTTGCGCCAACCAACAAAACCCTACACTACTGGACCTTTCGATAACAAGTCACATAGCGCATGCTGCAGTCTCACCCGATGCAGTATGGGGGGATGCAAGAACCAATTTTCTGCATCCAGAGACTAGTGTGATGTCTTTCAATCCCTTAGATCTATCTTCACGTAGATCAATAGAATTCTAGGGCTCGTTACTGTAACTTTGTTAAAACAGCCTTCAGACCTTCACAAAGATCTACGATCAGTCCTTACAAACCTTTAATAGTCAATTTACCTGCTTATGCACATCAGAAAGCAATCCTAAATCGGTGTTCATGCAGATTTACTTAAGTCATCAGTAAACATAAGAGAAATCACCAGGGCCTTCACGGAAGTGTTTAAACATGAATTGCGTACATTTTTAAGACTTACTCAAGATAATCATGTAGCATTCAACTAGTATCTCATAAATAAAGTTGTTTATCAACAACTTATAACATAAATAGACATGAATAGAAATACTCAATAATTCTTCAGAAACTTGTCTTTATTGATCTCAATTCACATCTTATAAACTCAAACTGCCCTGTGCACATAGCTGCAGGGGTCCGTGCACTCAACTATGGACTCTACCTAGGTGTCTATGTGCTCAGCTACGGAGCCTTCCTTTCCCTATCTAAGCACAGGAAGCAGAGCCTTCCTACCATAGCTCTTGCCCTAGACTCTTCAATTAACCCAATTCTCTATCTTATATTCTTCTCCTTACCTTTTTCTTTCACTAAGACTCAACTATTTATAGACTTTTCCATACAATGCCACAATCTGCAGACCATGGGTGAATCTCAAAACTGACTCAAAACATTACTTAAAACAAGCGACTAAGCCCCTTTGACTCCTATTCATCTACACGCTCTACATCAACAAATCGTGGAGACTTAATTTTTTTTCAAAAATTGTACCAAAGTTTGGGTTATCTAACCCCAAATTAACCCAGGGGATCCCATCCCAATAGTTAACCAAGTGTTGTTAGTTTTCACAATGCCCTCTTGAAATTTTCCACATTTTTTCAAATTCAAACAAGACAACTTTGACACAAAGTCTTATTTATATACAAACTCAAAAGAAAATATGAAATACCTAAATCAAAATCAGACCAAAGAAAACACAAAACTAAAACAAATGCAAGAAATCAAACTAAACTAACCTTCACCTACACTAATGAATGGAAGGTCCAGATTATGTAAAATGAAATTTCCAATGTAGCCGCAAAATTGGCCTCTCACTAGTAAGGTGAGGGTAAGGACAATAAGAATCAAGGTGAAACCAAGTGCAGGAATGAAAAGGTTAACTTGAACTACCTACACATCAACTTGAAGGTTTGACACATTCGTAGAAAACTATGACAAGAGTGCTTCAGCTAACATGTTTGCCAATTTACCTTGATGGCCATATAAACCTTGATCACTCCTTATGGGAGTACATTCACTCATGTCTTCCATCTTGGAAAACATCGTGAAATATAGAAACTTATAATTAGCGATGAACCTTTCCAAGTAAGATTGTTCTAACCATTTGGAAATCAGATCATGATATTGGAAAAGATTGATTGAAGAATCTTGAGATTCGAAAGAAGATGAATTTTGTTGGCCATTGGATAATCGAGTGCTCCCCGTGTGTTTCGTGACATGGACTAACCACCTCTCAAGGATCTATTAACTCTGGCGATGCGTCCATTTACTAACACCTGCGGGTTTTGGTGTAACGGCAATCGTGATCCCAACAAGTGGTATCAGAGCTAAAGGTCTCGAGTTCAAATCACACCCAACTTGCACTGGGGGAAGATTGTTGAGCACTGGATAATCCCCCGGTCCCTATGTGTTTCGTGACATGGACTAACCGCCTCTCAAGGATCCATTATTTTTGGCGATGCGTCCGTTTACTAACACCTGCGGGTTTTGGTGTAACGGCAATCATGATCCCAACAAATTCTTAATCCACGTAATGGGATTATGAAGAGTATCCTGTGAAACAACTTCGATATGATCATGTTTGGAAATATTTTCAAGATCGCGATAAGTTGACATAACCATTAGCGAAGTGTTGTCGCTGTGAAAAACAACCTCCAAAATTTTGCATACACTCGAATTTTTGAGCCTACTTGTAACACTCAGTGACATACCGACAACTGTTGTTATCAAGTTCTATTTACCACTGTTATTTTATTTTAGTTTATTCTGAATTGTTAAAAACATTTAGGGTTTAAAGACAGAAGAGAAGTTGTTAAAAATTAATTAAAAGATTCTGATTCATTTGAGAACGGAACTAGAAAATTAGTTTTATGAATTGCTGAAAAATAGTTACAACGAGTTCTCTCACTCTCTCCCTTGAAAAGGGAAAAAGAGAGTAACCAGTGGGGGCTAGAAAAAGGGAGGAAAAAACTGTACTGTGAGAAATTTTATTCCCAGAGTAGAGAAAGTTGGCAAGTGGGAAGGAATTGGGGTACGCGACTTGAGGCTGGATTAGTTTCCTGATGCCCAAGGTACCAAAACTATCTATCCTTGACAGAAGTGGAAGAGCTCGGAGGGGGATTCTAGACATAATTACCAGATCCGAGGCTGGGTGGCGAGACCTTCTAAATCAAAGGAATGTAGGCTTGAATCATATTCATTCAGGTAGCTAGATAAGTACTTATCATTGTGTCAACAACTATTTATTACTTTAGGGAAGTAATTAATGTTTACTGTCATGAAAGAAATTTAGATTAGTAACTTAGAATGTTGTTGTAGTATTGCTCTATTATAGAAATAAACAGAAATGAAATCTTTAATAAGTTCTATGCAAAAAGGAAACACACAGTTGCCAGAACATATAGGAGAAAACAAATATTGCTGCTTTTATGATGATATTGTTTACAGAAAGAATTCTAATTTACTCCCAGAGGAATCATGAATCTAACAGTCAAGTATTGATATAGAGAGCTATCACTCGAGTCTAGACTTCTCATACTTAACATGCCTCTAACTCAACCGTAAACAATTATGCTACATATTAAAATTATGTACCCACATATACTAATAGACTTCCAAAAATCACAACAACAATCGTTGTACATTTATAACAAGCAAATCATGTATATAACAACCCAAATCATATTCGGTGTGAAGATATGTATATTGCTGAAGGGTTAGGGTTATTGGCCTCGGTCGAGTTCTACAAGAACCCTCCAAGAGCCAAATACCCAGGCTCGTAAAAGCTTCGAACCCTTAACTCAAAGATAAATACAGCGTTGTATCAAGTCTGGCACATTTAGAATCATATACAGAAAATAAAAACAGTGATTCCTTTCATGCAAATCTTAAAATATTGTTGGCTTTTAAAACAAACTTAATCAATATGTATATACAATAAATCTTTGTAATAGTTTGGGTCATAACAACCAATAAATTATAGTATATATATAAATACCAAATCACCGTCCAGTCCCCATCGAATACCAGAGTCAAACCAAAATACAAGTCTAAACATCGGTCATGCCGACCCTATCTTTAACTAAAACAGATAGCTAAAACCCTCAAGCAAAGTTATTCTGGCCGCAAGCCCCAATTCCAGCTTAATACAATTTGAAGCTCTCTGATCACAGGGGGTGTTGGTTCACTAAGATGTCTTTTTTAAGGCAATATTGATTCCTACATTAATTTTCTAACCATGGTAAGTCTTTTTATCTCAAGAGTGTCAGCACAATCTATGCAGTGAATTCAAAGGTTAGCTAAAGGTAAATCATTGCAATCACTTAACTATCTTTTCAAGTTAAGTCACAGAACTCTTAAAGAAATAACTAAGGGAAAAATAACTTTGAAAGAACTCTTAACACACTATGTACTTTCATCTACTTATTCCAAACTTAAATGAATCTGAATGTGAATGCAAAGAATCATGCTTAGAAATCTTCAAATAGAATTAAAGCTAACTCATTCGATCAAGAAAGAGAACTGCAACAAATGAACAACAATGTTAATCTATCGCAAATCAGAATTGAACAACAAATCCTAATTGAACAATAATCTTGATTGAATGACAATTCTCAATTGAACAACAATCTCAGTTGAATGACAATTCTCAATTGAACGACAATCAAGCAGATAAAATAAATGACTTTTGAACAAAAACTATTTTTTGTCAGTAGACCATGGAAATTAATTGACACTATCTCTAAGATCTATGATATCATAACTCAGAAGGAACAACAATCTATTCTAAAACTAATATACCCAATCAAATCAAAGAATTATTCAGATACATCATATGGCTAAATATGAATCGAAATGAAAAGCAATATGAATTGGAATCGTCAATCCTCACAATAAGTGAAATAATATTAACTAAATATTAACAATCAATAAATATTCAAATGGAAAGATTATAACACAAGAATGTAGTAGAAATTCTCTTGAATAGGCCCAAAGTCGCTAGAAGCCTCCGCTAAGGAATACTCAGAATATAAGTGAAGATCAAACGCAGTCTTTCATTAATATGAGTAACTAGATTACAACATCACTGAGTAGGATATGTCTCAAAAAGAATGATTATACATTACATAATTTTGAACTGAACTTCATTTGCTTTTCGGCCTTATATATAATAATAAGAGAGAAAACTAGATAAAAGAGAATCCTCAGGATGAGGGGATCCTGAGGATTTTGCAATACATAATTTGATTTTGTCATGAAATAGTATTGATTTGTCTGGTCTCTCGCTGCCTTGCTTGCGTTAGATGATGTCTTTCCCTTTTACAACTTGGTGCTGCTCCCTCAAATGAATGTCAATTGACCAATTCGCGTCTTCTGCACACAAGGATAGTAAAAAGTCAGTTTCTAGTGCCAGATTTATCTAAATTGTTACCAAGTGCTTTCATCCAACTTTAACTGTAATTTCCTTTATTTCTGTTCATAAACAAAGATAATCGTGTAAAAATAAATACGAAATAAAGAAATTACTGAGGAGAAAATATATTTTTTTCTCGACCCAATAAGAGGAATCTTAAAAACTCGAAGCAAAATTTCTCGGCCCAACCCACCTAGAGAAAAGACAACACAACAGTACTTAGAATGCCGAAGCCCCAGAAGGTCGTGTTGCAAGTTCGAAACAAAACCACTGAAAATTTACCTATTCAAAAGAACAATTAAATGAGAGCCAATTCTAGTTTAAGGAATCCAAAACTAAAAACAAATGACAAAAAGAGACCTTACATGAGCAGAGACCTACACTCCCCGGGGCTGTGACCAAATCCTATAGAATAGCTTAAAACCCTTAACAAATATTCAGGAAAAGGAAATCAACTTAACCATGAATGGATGAGATTGCTACCTTCCACCGACAGGTGAAGCCGTATTGCTCCATCTAGAGGTCACACATATTTGACAAGAAAACCCATTTGGTATTAGTAACCCCTGCATAAGAGAGATAGTGATGAAACCCCATCTCATCTGCTAAAACAGTAAGGAAAGGACAATAAATAGAATGCTCAAACATCAGTAACAACTTTCCCTTACCTTTTGGAGAAGCATGCAGCCATGGTAGGATAGGAACGACGAACCTCGAACCAGAACTAGCAGTCTACCATCAGGGCCGCAAAGCAAAAGCACTGCAAAACAGAAGTAGGAACAAATGAATGTTCCCTCACAGCCAGAGGATCTTAACCCTATCCATCAACCTTAAGCAACCAAGACCATTGATCATCCGGGATCTAATGACAAAGATCGCGCCAGATGCATAGTCTCCAGACTCCTCTGAGTAGCCAAGTTAATGCAGAGTTATGAAGCGAGCTATGGAAGGGACGGAGAGGATAGCAGAGGACCTCAGAGTTCTCCTGCCTTAATGAGGTGGATTGCCTTGAGGCAAGGACCAGGCAGGAAAATTAATTTCCATTCTTTATCAGAGTTACATGGAGTCCAACAGGGATTGGGTGCCACATTATCCACATGAAATAGCCCTGTAATTTGTGAAGGTTATGGGTACTGTAAACTCTCATTGGTAATAGTCAATTAATTTCTATAGCCCAACTCTTTTATTTACGTAATGGTTAATTTTTTTTTATTATATATATGGATGTTACAAATGGTATCAGAGCCCAGGCTCATAAACTAAGACTTCTGGGTTATTTTAGTACAATTCATTAAGTCTTTTATCTATGTGTAATCATGCAATAAACAAAATTACATAAACTGAGTTTGGATGTATATGAACATAAAGAGAGAGAAGAAAGAATAGAAGTCAACATCAAGACAAAAAAAATGTAGAGAAGCCCCAAAAGAGCAAGCCAACCAGAAACACCTTATGTGGAGAAAAACCCAGAACTATGGGTACAATTCGGCGAGTAAACATGACAATCCAACACTGCTCTGTTGGAAACCATGCAACAACTATGAGCATAAATGATGAACTTGATGATGGACAACGAGTGACTAAGGCAAGAATAAGAGAAGATCCTTAAAAATCTGTTCGATTGAGAAAATCAGCGTGGTCCTAACCTTAGTAAAAAAAACAGAGAAAAGACCCCAACTTCCAACAATGGGGAGGATAATGTGGAATCAACAGAAAGCCATAAGGAGGAAGAAGAAGGGTTTTCAGATAATATGTTTGATCAAAAGAGGAAAAAATTGAAGAAGACAAAATTAGAAGGTGAGTTCAAAAAATCAAACCATCGTTGTTTGAAGGGGAATCTGAAGAAGTAGTGGAAGCCTGGCTGATCGACATGGGTAAATATTTTCAGATTTATGAGTATACTAAAAAACTTAAAGCTCGACTAGCAGTTTACCAATTATGGGGGAAGGCCACCCTTTGGTGGGAAGAAATTAAAACCGTGAGGAAGATAGATGAGGAGCAAGTAACATGGTAGGAATTTTAGAAACATTTTAAAGATAAATACCTAACTGAACGTTACTATGACGAAAAAGAAAAGGAGTTCCATGAGTTAAGACTGGGAGCCTTAACCATGGATGAGTATGTGAAGCAGTTTACTTCCTTGTTATGGTACGTTCCATATATGCAAGAAGAAAAAGCTAAAATTCAGTGGTTCATTAGCAGCTTGCCAAATTTCATGAAGGAAAAATTAGAATTCGATTATCCTAAAACAATGGATGATGTTGTACGTAAAGCTCGCATCTGTTATCAACAGATGAGGTAGAAAAATGAAGGACCTAAGGGAGCCATTGGCAAGAAAATGAGGAACATACCACCAAATAGACAACCAAAAGTCATAAATGGCAGAAATAATCAACAAAGGACTTTTGGAAAATTTGCAAGAAATATGCCCAGAACTCAGACTTATACTGAGAATAGACAGCCAAAAGGAGTTAGCAAAATTGTTATAGACCAGCCACCAAAGCCGCCACTACAATGTTGGGGATGTGGGGAAGCACATTATTACAAGAATTTCCCGCACAAGGCTCAAACTGAATAGTTGTCAAACATGCAAGAAGCATATACAGTGGGAGATATTGCAAGAAGCATGCCCAAAATCAATGCTGCCTTGGACGATCATCAAGTGGAATATCAGCCCACTATGATCGAATGTGAAGGTATGATTGCTGATCAACATGTTTCTATTTTATTTTATCCAGGCACTAGCTTAAGCTACATTAGTCCTAATGTGGTAGAAAAATGTAAACTGCAAAGCAATAAATTTAAGAAACCTTGGCTAGTTCAACTAGCCACTGGGACAAAAAGGAAGGTGTCTGCAAAAACAGAAAATTGCCCTATAACAGTTTTAGGACAACCAATTCATGTTGACTTGAACATCCTTCCCTTGGGTTCATATGATGTATTGATAGGAATGGACTAGTTGGAGGGTCACTAGTCTCTAGTGGATTGCAAAGAAAAATCAGTCAGTTATCTTACTGAGTCAGGGCAGAAAAAGGAAATTCAAGGAATCAAGAAGAATGTTAAAGTACGCTCTATTACATCCAACCAGCTTGGAAGATGCATAAGGAAGGGCTGCCAGATTTATGTTGTCCAAGTAGGGTACAACAATGATAGGAATAAGATGACCTCCTTAGAGAGAATTCCTGTAATTCAAGAATTTGTGGATGTATTCCCTGAATCCATTCCTAGATTGCCACCAAAGCGGGACATCGATTTTACCATTGAGTTAGTGCCTAGGGTAGCTCCTGTTTCTAAAGCCCCTTACCACATGAGCATTCCTGAATTAACAGAATTGAAAATGCAGCTTCAAGAACTATTAGATAAAGGTTATATTTGCCCTAGTGTGTCCCCTTGGGGAGCCCCTGTACTATTCGTACGGAAAAAGGATGGGACATTAAGATTATGCATCGATTACTGTCAGCTAAACAAGCTGACCATCAAAAACAAGTATCCTTTACCTCATATAGACGATCTATTCGATCAAGTACAGGGATCTCGCATATTCTCCCAAATCAACTTAAGGTCCAACTACCATCAAATCAGAATAAAGGACGAAGACATCTGCAAAACCACATTTCGAACTCATTATGGACACTATGAGTTCATGGTACTACCTTTTGGCCTTACCAATCCTCTGACCACTTTCATGAGCCTGATGCATGGCATTTTCCAGCCATTTTTGGATAAATTTGTACTAATTTTTATTGATGATATCCTAATCTATTCAAAAAGTCAGGAGGAACATGAGCAACATTTGAGAACAGTATTGCAGATTCTGCGAGATAACCAACTGTACACAAAATTTAGTAAGTGTGATTTCTACAAGGATCAAATCCAATACTTAGGCCATGTAATATCAGTAGAAGGTATAGCGGTGGATCTAGAAAAGATCAAAACTATCATGGAATGGACCACACCGAAAAATGTTGCTGACATAAGATCCTTTTTGGGCCTAGCAGGGTATTATCGCCGATTTATCAAAGGCTTCTCAAAAATAGCTTTTTCGATGACTTCACTGCAGAAAAAGGGGTGTGCTTTCCACTGGACAATGGAATGCCAACAAAGTTTTGAACAACTAAAGCAACTTCTCACGACTACCCCGGTGCTAAAAGTAGCAGATCCAGAAAAGTATTTTGTAGTATGTACAGATGCGAGTAAGGAGGGTGTCGGTGGAGTATTAACTCAGGAAGGAAAAGTCATAGCCTATGAATCACACAAACTAAAGGAGTATGAACAACGTTACTCTACTTATGATCTAGAGCTGACCGTAGTAGTGCATGCATTAAAAGTGTGGTGACACTACCTTCTAGGAAAGAAATTTATGTTATTAACTGACCACAATAGTCTTACAAATTTCTTTAACTAATACAGTTTAAATGCTTAGCAAGCCAGATGGACCGCATTCTTGAGCGAGTTTGACTTTCACATGAAACACCTCAAAGGAAAAGAAAACCGGGTAGCAGACGCTTTAAGTCGAAAACTACATTGCATATATGAAGTACAATTCAGCCAAGCACAATCTAACTTGCCAGAGGTTATCTGAGAGGCCTCCATCAAAGACTCGAAATATACATCCTTATGGCAGTAAGCTTCAGAAGCTTGGGAAAAAGAGAGGCAGTCGAAGTATGGAATTAACCCTGATAAAATGTTAACATTCAAAAATAGGATTTATATTCCCAACCAAAAGTTCGTCAAGCAATTGTTATTAGATGAGTTTCATAGAAAACCTTACACAGCTCATCTAGGATACCAGAAATTGTTTTCTGCTATCAAGAAAAGTTATTTATGGCCCGGTCTAAGAAAAGATGTGGCAGAATACTTGTCCAAATGTTTAGAGTGACAATTGGTAAAGGCAAAACACCAACATCCTGCCGATTTGTTACAACCCTTGCCCATTTCTGAATGGAAATGAGATACAATCACTTTGGACTTCATTATTGGATTACCTCGTACAAAAAACAACATGACTCAATCATGATTGTGGTGTACAAGCTGAGAAAAAATTCTCATTTCATTCCCGTAAAATCCACTTACAAAACGGCGGAGATTGCAGACATATTTATGAGGGAAATATTCTGACTACACGGGATACCCCGAGTAGTGTTCTCTGACAGAGATGTAAAATTTACATCCACATTTTGGAAAGCCCTCTTCACGAGATTAGGCACTCAAATTCAGTTCAGCACTACCTACCATCCATAAGTAAATGGTCAGACAGAACGAGTGAACCAAGTCTTGGAAGACATGCTGAGAATGTTTGTAATGTAGCAACCCAAAAAATGGGAGGATTACCTCCACTTGGTGGAGTTCGCCTACAATAATGGACATCATGAATCATTAGGTATGAGCCCTTTTGAAGTGCTATACGAACGTAAGTGTCAGGTACCCATAGACTGGAATAGTCTAGATAACAAATTACCATTGGGTCTTGATATGCTAGCGGAAATGGAGGCCACCGTCAAGAAGATTCGCCAAAATTTGAAGGCTACTCAAGATAGTCAAAAGGTGTATGTATATAAGAAAAGAACCCATAAAGAATTCCAGTTAGGCGATCACGTATATTTGAAGGTTAAGCCCAGAAAGGCACATTGCAATGGAAGGGTTGTGCAAAATTGGCACCACGGTACTGTGGGACTTTTCATATCCTGGAATGAATCAGACCCTTGGTGTACAAGCTAGCACTCCCAGGCCACATATGAGTCCACAATGTCTTCGATGTATCCTTATTAAAAAAATATGTATATGAACCTGGACATATTATTAACTAAGGAAGCATTCAAGTAATGATAGAATGAAATATAACTATTAGTAATTATGGTTTATAAAAAAAAATTTGACAGAAGGTTATGAATGTGCAGGTAGAACCCGAGGGAGAATTTTTGGTAGAGCCTCTTCGTATCCTAGATCAAAGAGAAACCACCCTGCAGAGGCGAGCCATCACCCAATTTAAAGTGCAGTGGAAGCACTTTGGCCTGGATGAGGTGACTTGGGAAGAAGAGGAAGCCATGCAGAAAGTCTATCCTACATTGTTTACTTAAAGAAAGAACACCAGGGATGGTGTTCCTCTCAAGGGGAGGGAGCTGTAACACCCAGTGACACACCGACAACTATTGTTATCAAGTTTTATTTACCACTGTTATTTTATTTTAGTTTATTCTGAATTGTTAAAAACATTTAGGCTGAAAAGCTAGAAGAAAAGTTGTTAAACATTAATTAAAAGATTCTGATTCAGTTGAGAATGGAACTAGAAAATCAGTTTTATGAACTGCTGAAAAACAGTTACAGACAGTTCTCTCACTCTCTTCCTTGAAAAGGGAAAAAGAGAGTAACCAGTGGGGGTTGGAAAAAGGGAGGAAAAAGTTGTACTGTGAGAAATTTTATTCCCAGAGCTGAGCAAGTTAGCTAGTGGGAAGGAATTGAGGTATGCGACTTGAGGTTGGATTAGTTTCCTGATGCCCAAGGTACCAAAACTATCTGTCCTTGACAGAAGTGGAAGAGATTGGAGGGGGATTCTTGACATAATTTCCAGATCTAAGGCTAGGTGGCAAGACCTTCTAAATCAAAGGAATGTAGGCTTGAATCATATTCATTCAGATAGCCAGATAAGTACTTATCATTGTGTTAACAACTATTTATTACTTTAGGGAAGTAATTAATGTTTACTGTCATGAAAGAAATTTAGATTAGTAACTTAGAATGTTGTTGTAGTATTGCTCTTTTATAGAAATAAATAGAAATTAAATATTTAATAAGTTATATGAAAAAATGAAACACATAGTTACCAGAAAATATAGGAGAAAACAAATATTGCTGCTTTTATGATGATATTTTTTATGGAAATAATTCTAATTTACTCCCAGAGGAATCATGAATCTAACAGTCAAGTATTGATACAGAGAGCTATCACTCGAGTCTAGACTTCTCATACTTAACAGGCCTCTAACTCAACTGTAAACAATTATGCTACATATTAAAATTATGTACCCAGATATACTAATAGACTTCCAGAAATCACAACAACAATCGTTGTACATTTATAACAAGAAAATCATGTATATAATGACCCAAATCATATTTGGTGTGAATATATGTATATTTATGAAGGGTTAGGGCTATCAGCCTTGGTCAAATTCTGTAAGAACCCTCCAAGAGCCAAATACCCAGGCTCGTAAAAGCTTCAAACCCTTAAATCATAGAACAAAGACAGTAGTGTATCAAGTCTAGCACATTTAGAATCATATATGGAAAATAAAAACAACGATTCCTTTCATGCAAATCTTAAAATATTCTCGGCTTTTAAAACAAACTTAATCAATATGTATATATAATAAAGCTTCGTAATAGTTTGGGTCATAACAACCAATAAATTACAGTATATATATAAATACCAAATCACCGTCCGGTCCCCATCGAATACCAGAGTCAAACCAAAATACAAGTCTAAACATCAGTCATGTCGACCCTATCTTTAACTAAAATAGATAGCTAAAACCCTCGAGGAGAGTTATTCCAGCTACAAGGCCCAATTCCAGCTTAATACAATTTCAAGCTCTCTAATCATAGGAGGAAGCTTAAAAACTCAAAGAAAAAGGAGTTCTCAGCCCAACCCACCTGGAGAAAAGATGACACAGCAGTACTTAGAATGTCGAAGCCCCAGAAGGTCATGCCGCAAGGTCGAAATGAAACCATTGAAACATTACCTGTTCAAAAGAACAATTAAATGAGAACCAGTTCTAGTTTAAGGAATCCATAATTAAAAACAAATGACAAAAAGAGACCTTACCTGAGCGGAGACCTACACTCCCCAGGGTTGTGACCAATTCCTATAGAATAACTTAAAACCCTTAACAAATATTCAAGAAAAGGAAATCAACTTAAATATGAATGGATGATATTGCTACCTTCCACTAATAGGTGAAGCCATATTGCTCCATATGGAGGTCGCACATATTTGACAAGAAAACCCATTTGGTATCAGTAACCCATGTGCAAGAGAGATAGTGAGGAAACCCCATCTCATCCACTAAAATAGTAAGGAAAGGATGATCAACAGAACACTCAAACATCAGTAATGACTTGCCCTTACTTGGTGGAGAAGCATGTAGCCATGGCAAGATAAGAATGACAGACCCCAAACCAAAACTAATAGTATACCATCAGGGCTACAGAGAAGAAGCACCACGAAATAGAAGTAGGAACAAATGAATGTTCCCTCGAAGCGAAATGATCTTAACCCTATCTGTCAACCTCAAGCAACCAAATCTATGGATCATCCAAGATCCAACGATGAATATCGCGCCAGATGCATAGTCTCTAGACTCCTCTGAGCGGCCAGGTTAATGCAGAGTTATGAAGCCAACTATGAAAGGGACGATGAGGACAACAGAGGACCTCGGGGTTCTCCCACCTTAATGAGGTGGATTTCCCCAAGGCAAGGACCAGGTAGGAAAATTAATTGCCATTCTTTATCAGAGTTACGTGGAGTCCAACAAGGATTGGGTGCTAGATTATCCACATGAAATAGCCCTGTAATTTGTGAAGGTTATGCATAGTGTAAACGCCCATTGGAAATAGTCAATTAATTTCTATAGCCCAACTCTTTTCTTTACTTAATGGTTAACTTTATTTTTTATATATGGATGTTACACTACTGTAGATCTTGCGATCAGTCATTCTGTAGTCACTTATTGGTTAGTTGATGTTGTTGAGCTCCGCTCTTGTATTGGAAGTGTCGAGAGTACTTTCTCACACATGCTCAGTTCGCAAAAAGTTCATGAGTGAATTCTTTTACACAAGCTTGAACAAGTGTAGCACAGTCCATCAAGATTTTGCATGTGTAATGTCCAATCCATGTCAATAGTGAGTGCGCATTGACAATTTCTTACTTATAGGTTCATTTGTACTTCTATTTTAGTGAGTTTTGAAAATTGTCCCTTTTAGGAACCTTTAGTTTCTCGAGTGTCATTTTCATGTTTTTGTCTGTCTCTTTTTCTTGATTTCACTCTAATTAGTGTTGTTTTCATGTTATCTTCGCTTTGGCATGTGTTTCTTTCGTTGTCATTCACATATCGCTAGTGTTGTTCGCACTTTAGCACTTGTCAACTTCTAGCATGTTAAGTGTTGCACAATGTACATAAGCTTGTTTTGGTGGTTCAACAGGCTCTCCTTGTGTAAATGAATTGATATTACTATGTAAACCTTTGTCACATTCATTTCCAAACTTTTAAGGATTCTTGCACAAGTATCATAATAGTCATCACAAAGTGTATCTTTAGTTCTGCACTTATTGTATCTTGTCATAAAGGTTGTCACACTAAGGGAAGTATGTTTTTAAAGTGTTCCATATGATGTTGTATTGTCAAACACTCTAATTGGGAGATGAGAGTCAAGTCCAATCACTATTCACATCAGTTTCACTCATCCCACACTTAGAGAAATTTCATAAAATTCACACCAACTTAGCCTCATCCAACTTTCCTAAACTATGAATTGTGCATTCCTAACCTTCAAAATGCAGCCCTTCCTCTTAACACTACACAATGTATAGTTCTTTCCTTCTAGGACTGTGCACTACGAATTTTTAGTGCTGAAGCCCAAGCCTTGGCCTAAAAAATTACGCATTTCATCCCTCCAGCCTGGCCCCAACTACGTATTGCGTAGTCTTTGAATGCAAGCCCAAACCTTGAGCTCTTGAACTGTGTAACTGCATAATCACCAAGTGTTCTCTACCTTCGAGAACTGTGGAGTTGATAGAAATAGTGCAAAAACCTGCAGCCTGATTCATGAAGCCTCCAAACTGCGTAATCTTCCTGCAGAGTCCAGCCTGAACTTCACATTGTGTAGTCTCAATGCTCGAGCCTCAACCCTGAGCTCTTGAACTGCACAATTGCGACCTCAGATCCTTTTTCTTCCCCAAATGTGCAAACCTTTTGCTCAATCCAAGCTTGAACTACACATTGGGCTATCTCAAGGCTCAACCCTGACCCCTAACTATTTGAGTTGTGCAATTGTGTAGTCACTGAGCCTCTCCCTTAGCATTCCACCCATTTTTGGCTCAATCACTAGATCGCCATGCAACATCTTAGACTATGGTTTTATCAGATTAATGTCATCTTGCGATGAGTGGATTGAAAATGCAAGAAATCTATCATGTTATGGAAAGATGATGAAGAAGGAGATGGAGAAGTGGGACATGCTAGAAGACACATATGGAGCTGATGATATAAGATGCTCATTAGACAAGAAGATAGAGGAACACTGGATTACAACAGAAGACCAAATATAAGGACCACATGAAGACTCCATCTGATTCACAACACTTTGGAGGGTATATATGAAGAACAAAGGATATCTCTCATGAAGATGAAGCATTTGCTACATCTCTTACTGAAGAAAAAAAGAAAGAAGTAGCAAGAAAGATAGCTTGTCACTGCCACATCATCATGCAGTCCATCTCATCATCATCATGTCATGTCTAGTCATGAATCATCATATGCCACATCATTATTTTGGATTATGTAATTATCTATTCAAAATTTATTGTAAAGTGGAAGTCCAAAGGACACATTAAAAATTTGAAGAGTCATGAAAAGTAAAAAATTCATAGTAAGTCAAACAGTCATGAGGGTAATCAAAGAGTCACAAGGAAGATGAATCATCACCTCTTGGTTATATATACACCCTCATTATATGAGCAAGGGAATTTTGACCTTGGATCCTCCCACAAGACATCAGAGAGACAAGCTAGTTCTTCTGGGGAGAAAGGAGTTGCTCCAATGCTCCACTATTGGAGCTAGTGGCATTCATTATATACATGTATCTTGGAAATTTTACTTAATACCAAAAGCCTCATGGGAAACACATTCTTCATGTGTTGATTATGAATATTTGTAAGATTATTCTTTGCATGTTTTTAATTCAGGTTTGCTTTTATCTATGCTAATGTAGTTGAACTATTTTGGCTATTTTAGTACTTATCATATCGAGAATGTGTTGTAATGGTTTCTATTGTTGTCACATCCTTATGGACTATTCCATTAGATATCAGACATATATTTCATGTTGATTGGTTGTAATGACTTTCGCATCTTTGTGGACTATTATGCTATATGTTAGATGAATCCTTCCTAATTGCATGTGTCTCTACTAGGGTGGCACTATTACTTCTTTCTTAGAGGCTCACTTTCTTTCCTCCCTCTGCAGTAGAAGAACCTTGACAAACTTACAACCAAACACTCACCAAGCACACTCACTTTCTTTTGAATGTGCATACACATTCTTCTCTTTTCCTTACAGTTAGAGCCAAGTAAAATCTTTAAGGGTACATGGAAATCAGGCTGATACTCTAGATGGGGCTCCTATCCCAAATGGTGTGAGGTCTAATTGGGACTTCGAATTGGGGATACCCCCTTGGTTGACAGATTTCCAGCACCATCAACAAAATGGTGCTAAAAGGAGGGCCAAATGACAAGTTGTGCCTATTGAGTCTATTTTGAATCTCTTATCATGAATGGCTCATCCTCAAATCATACCCCCAAGGTGTTTTTCCAACCTATCCCCTAGTAAACAATTAATCCCAGATGAGCCTCTTTATCACGTGTCTCAATTGAATTTTAATGGTGAGGGTGGAACATCCATAATTGAGCATATTTCTAATTTTCTTAATTTTTGTGAACATTATGAAATCAATGATGAATATTTTTCTTGTGTGGCTTTATTCCTCATCCTTGAAGTTTGTGTTAAGCGAAGGTATCATACCTGACCATCTTCTTCCATCCTTTCTTTTCATCATTTCCTCAAGTATCTTTCTCAAGCCTTCAATAGGTACGATTACCGAGATTTTCTTAAAAGAATCAATGAGCGAAGAGTGAAGCCTAATGAATTAGTTGAGTATTTCTCAGATTGTTTCCTTCACCTTTTTTATGAATTTCCTGAGGAAGGCATAGATTGGGATTTCTTTAAGAAAACATTTGAGCATTTAGTTCACATCTCTCTGCACGGTGAATTTGAACCTCCTGATGTTTCTACTTCCCCAACTCTTGTAGATCATGAGGTACCACTAATTTCAAAGGAGGATTCTATAATTCCTTTTTTTCCTTGTCCTTCTCCCTTTTTAGTTTTGATGTGGGTGCCTCCTTGCAATGATAATAAATTTGGGAGATCTTCTAATCAAGTTTCTAATCCATCTTCTCATTCTCCCTCCACTTTTCATGACTTGGATTTAATGGAGGAAATCCCAAAATGGCTCATCAAGCCCATGGTGAAGACTAACTTCTCCATTATGCAAGATGATGTTACTATTCATAGCTCAAGTCTCGAATATTATTTGGATTTATTTTATCCTCTATCATCTACATGCCATGACTCCTTGTACTATGATCAGCCTGATCAATTAGCTCCACCAGCTAGTTTTTCACATTCTCTTGATTTTCGAGCTGCTGGTTCAAATTGCGATTAGATACAGGGTAGCCGCATTACATAGGTAGAGGAGTAGGAAGGTGAAGATGATTTTAATCTTTCTTCTCTTTTTAAAAATCCTCCATGTGAATATGATGCGCTTCCATTCTTGGATGATTTTTAATCTCCTAATTTTGGTAGTGAATCAAATGAAATCAATTCTTTCCACCAATTCATAGCCTTGGGAAAAAATCATTCTGGTGATGATGACTCTGTTGATGCATGTGATCACGAATTCCTAGGTGTATCATCTAATATTTTGGTTTCTCACGAAGACTTTACTTTAGATATAGAATCTAATTTAGTTAAAGAAGGTGTCCTTATCGAAACTTCCTCTTCATCTCACTATCCTTGTGCTCTACCATTTGTGACACATATACTTGTGACAAAGATACTCCATGCTCTTCAAGTTCTTCATTTTATGAGTTAAATTCTCAATTGATGCAAGGTGGTGAGAATATCCATGATAAAAATTAAAATAATTGAATCATTGAGTACTCTTCCCATCCCTCGTCATCTCTTCTCTTGCATGAAGACAACCCTCCAAACCAGCTTATTCATCAAATTTCTCTGATTCATACATCTTTAGATTTGCAATCAGATGAATCTTTCAACTTGAGTAATCTAGTTGTTGAAGTTGAAAAATCTGGTTAATTTGGTGACAAAGATGGTTTCCATCGGGTGAGCAATGGTCTTATTGAAACCAGTGTTAGTAGCTGCCATCACACTATGCACGATCTAGTTCAATCTCTAAGATGTGATTTTACAATCCATGATAATTTTGGGACTTGTCAGGAAGTGGAGGCACTTCAACTTCCATTGATGGTTATGTCAGGATCTTGTGACTCCGGTAAGCCCTACAAACTAATTCAGATCTCGTTTCTCTCACACAATCCTTCTCTTTGCATGGTTTCACTCAATGTAAATCTCTTTTTGAAAGATGTTGGGTATCTCGGATGTAATATTTCGGACATTAAAGATTTTGTTTCTAATCAGATTCTAGAATCTCCTTTAGTTGATCCATCTTCATGAAAATCTCTCGCATCAAACTTGGGTTTGGGATATGTATCGCTCATAAATTCATGGAATTGTGAAGTTGATCATTTTAAAGACTATCTTTGGTTGAAGGGATCATTCCTATTAGATTCATTTCTTAATAGTGGGCTCTTGGTTTTTCTTGTTAATGTTGTATTGCGAACCTTTCCCTTCATTGCACCTAATATCCTCTTGAATGATAATTGAACGAATAAGTTATGATGCAAATCCCATTTTTATTCATCCATTACGTCCTTACTAGTCTCATGTGTTTGTGGCATTGGAATTCCTTTAAAATCATTTCAATGATTACGACGTTGGTATAGTTTGTGTCTATTTACAAGAAAATGGTATGTCATATTTGACATGCGAGGAAGTTTGTTTTATTGTTCATTACTTTTGCAAAGCTATTCAAATTGATTTATCTTCGTTTATTACAAACTGGAAATTTGATGCTTTAATCAACCCATCTGATCATGATTCTGTCTTGGATGACTATCACTTAACTTACTATTTTTCCATCAGCACATCCACTGAAAATTGTTTTACACGCTTCTATATTTATGCTTTAACATTGCATTATTCAGGTACTTGTCAAATATTTGAGGCACTTCCGCATTCCCTAATGGTCATGTCAATTCCTTATTGTCTTGACATGCCTGCTGAATATGATCAGATCTATTTCTCCTCACAATATCCTCATCATAATGCCATGCCTCTAACTAAAAATTCATCTTTTCAAATATTTTGGGGGTTTGAAGAGGATTATCATGAATTTTGCGATCTAATCACTGAATGGTTGGGACAATGTTACCTAGCAAGCTCCATCACAAATAACAATTTTTGATATTTCCTCATGCTTGCTAAGGAGTTTGGTGTAGATGGAGACACATCCACGAGAAGATTTCGAGTCTTGTTGAATGATGGTTCTCATTAAAAGGGAAAGAATGTAAACTAGTTAGATATAGTGGCTATGGCCTATCTTTCTATTGGTAGGCAATACCTTCAAATTTTTGTCCAAGTTATTCAAGTTCTTATCTTTTATGTTGCACATTACTTTATATTTTTTTTAATTGTTTGTATCTTTGTAAACGTAGGTCAGGATCAACTATGGTGGCTACATTTGAAATTTCATTATATGTGACCTTGAAATTCTAGCTGTTTAGGTTAGGAGTAGGACTAGTTTCATTCTAGTTTTCCCTGTCTTGCACTCATCTCACACTTATTCTCTTTAGTCTTTCTTATATTTTCTTATGTATTGTGTCATGTTTCGTTTAGCCTCTTTTTTATTGTGCTTTGATTTTTCTTTCTTGTTGTGTCATGTATTTTTCTTTCTTCTCCATCAATGAGACTTCACATGAAAGGTGTCTTATGTGGGCTCAAAAGACAATGTGAAAAATAGAAAAGGACTTTGAGATGCTAAAACATTTGGCTAACTCTCTGTCCTTCTTCCTTGTCTTGGTTACATCTTTTGGTCAAGGATTTTCCGACGAAAAATACGATCCTTGCATTAGGAAAGCCTTGTGTCAAACCATGATCTCCATGTCTATTATGGAAACCTCATCCCTACACTTGGGATTTTATGTTTTTTTTGTTTTGAACCTGATCCAATCAAGTAGATAAGAGAAAGGAAAAAATATAAACGAGAAAAATTAAATCATAGGTCTCTATATGATTCTCAGAAGGAACAACCTCTCCTGCTCTCAATAAGTGGGTATCCCTTTTTGCCCATAAATAAATAAGTGCCAATCCACAATCCTCTTTAAATGAATAAATAAAGGTGAAAGAAGAGAAAGGATTCCTACATAGAGAGGTGAAGCAAGCAAATCCATCGAGGTATTGTCCAGGCTCGCTAGCAGTAGAGCAATGTTTTTGTTCTTGAAGTGACTCTATAAGTGTACTATCCAAGCCTACTGGAAATGGAGCAACACTAGAGATGAAAAACTATACTATGAAAATTTAAAGCTCACGAAATTCATTACCCCATACTGATTCCAAAAACTGTGTGATCATTGATCGTATGTTTGTGTTTAACTAAGTAAATAAATGAAGGGGATTATGTTTATGCATGGGGTAAGTGGTGAAGCCATTGTAATATGAATGATGAATCAATACCTCTTGAAGAACTAGACCCTACAAGAAAGAATTGGGCAAGGTAGAGAAGCTGGAATTCTAGCAGTCTGTCGCCAAGTGTTGTCGCTGTGACTAACACCCTCCGAAAGTTTTCGTACACTCGAAACTTGGAGCCTATTTCAAACCTTGCAATCAATCCTTCCATATTAACTTCTTGGATAGTTGATGTTGTTGAGATCCCCTCTTGGATTGGAAGTGTCGAGGGTCCTTTCTCACACATGCTCAATCCACAAAAATTTCATGAGCGCATTCTTTTACAATTTCTTGAAAAAGCATAGAACTGTCCATAAATATTGTGCTTATGCATTGTCCAATCCATGTTGACAGTTTGTGCACACTAGCATTTTCCCACTTCTTTGTACTTATATTTCAGTGATTTTTGTAAACTATCGCTTTCATGCAGCTTTGTTTTTGCAAGTGTCATTTTCATGTTTTCGGTTGTGGCTTTTTCTTTCTTTCACTCTAATTAGTGTCATTTCCGTGTTATCTTCTCTCTCGCATGTGTTCCTTTCATTGTCATTCACATAACACAAGTGTCATTTGCACTTTAGAACCTTTCTTCTTCTAGCATGTTAAGTGTCACACCATGTACATAATCTTGTTTTGGTGGTTTCAAGAGGTTCTCCTTGTGTAAGTGAGTTGATATTACCATATAAACGTTGGTCACACTCATTTCCAAAGTTTTAAGTATTGTCGCACATTGCAAAGTCTATCTTTAGTGTGGAATTTATTGTAAGTTGTTGTAAAGGTTGTTGCACTAAGGGAAGCATGTTGTTAATTTGTTCCAGATGATCTATGTTGTATCATCAAATACCCTAATTGTGTGAGCACAATCAAGTCCTATCACTATTCAGATTAGTTTCACTGATCCCACAGTTAGCCAAATTTAGTAAAATTCCTAGCAACTTAGCCTCATCCATCCTTCCTGAACTACGCATTGTGCAATTCCATCCCTTAAGCTGAAACCTTGCCTCTTGACAGTAAGCAATGTGTAGTTCTCGCCTTCCAGGACTACGCACTAAGCAGTTTCACTGCTCAATCCCAAGCTTGGGCCTCCAAAATTGCACAATTCAACTCTCTAGCCTGGCCCCAATTGCGCATTATGCAGTCTCTGGCTCAAGCCCAAATCTTGAGCTCTTGAACTATGCAACTGCGAAATTACCAAGTTTTCTTTGCCTCCCAGAACCACGCAATTGGTAGAAACAATGAAAAACCCTACAACCTAACCCACGGAGCCTCGAAACTATGCAATATTCTTGCATAGTCTAGCATGAAATACACATTGCACAGTATCAAGGACCAAGCCTTAGCCCTGAGACCTTGAACTATGCAATTACACAATCACTTGGGCTCCTCTTTCTTCCAAAACTATGCAATGGGAAAAATCAATGTTCAAGCCCTTAGCTTGGCACCCTTAGCTCCCCAACTACGCAATATTTTTTCTTAGTCCAAGCATGAACTACACATTGCACACTCTCAAGCCTCAATCCTGACCCCTGGTTACCTGAGCTATGCAACAGAATAGTCACTAAGTATCTCCCTCAACCTCCCACCAAGTTTCATCTCAGTTAGTGGATCATCTGCAACATCTTAGACTAGGGGTTTATTAAATTGATGTCTTCTTGTCATGAGTGGATTGCAGATGTAGGAAATCTATCATGCTATTGCAAGATAAGGAGGAAATACTACAAGGAGGTTACGGAGAAGGTGGAAATACTACAAGAAACATATGGAGTTGAAGAGATAAGATGATCATCAAACAAGAAGATGAGGGAACACTAGATTACAACAGAAGGCAAAAGATTGATACTGCATGAAGACTCCATGTGATTCAAAACCCTTTGGAGGGTAGATATGAAGAAAAAATCATATCTCTCATGAATATGAAGCATTGGACACATATCTTACTAAAGACAGAAAGAAAGAAGTAGAGAGAAGGAAAGCTTAGCACTGCCACATCATCATGCATTCCATGTCATCAATGTCATGTCATGTCCAGGCATGAATCATCATATGCGACATCACTATTGTGGATTATGTAATTATCTATTCAAAATTTATTGTAAAGTGGAAGTCCAAAGGACACATTCAGAATATGAAGAGTCATGTAAAGTTGAAAATTCATAGGAAGTCAAACAGTCATTGTGGTAGTCAAAGATTCACAAGGAAGATGAAGCATCACCTCTTGGTTATATATAAATCCTCATTGTATGAGCAGGGGACTTTTCACCTTGGCTCCTCCTGCAAGACAGTAGAGTGACAAACTAGCACTTTTGGGGATCAAGGAGTGGATCCAATGCTCCACTATTGGAGCTAGTGGTGTTCATTGTATACATGTGTCTTGGAACTTTTACTTAATATCATAGGCCTCATGGCCAGCATGTTCTTCATGTGTGCATTCTGAATATTTGTAAGACTATTCTATGGATGTTTATAATTCATTTTTTCTTTCATCTTTGCTAAATTATTTGAACTATTTCAATTATTTTAGTACTTATCATTTTGAGAATGTGCTGTAATGGTTGTTATTATTGTCACATCCTTGTGGAATATTCTGTTGGATATCAAAAAAAACTTTCGTGTTGATTGGCTGTAATGGATGTCACATCTTTGTGGACTATTCCGCTGGATGTTAGACGAATCCTTCTTAATTGCGTGTGTCTCTACTATGGTAGTACTATTACCTCTCTATTAGAGGCTCACTTTCTTTCCTCCCTCAACAGTAGAAGAATCTTAACACACTTACAACCGAACACTCACCAGGCACACTCACTTTCTTTTTGAAGGCGCATATGTGTTCCTATCTTTTGATGAAAGTTAGAGCCAAGTAAAATATGTAAGGGTACATGGAAACAAGGTCGATACTTTGGATGGGGCTCCTATCCCAAATGGTGTGAGGTCTAATTGGAACTCCACATCGGGTATACCCTTTTAGTTGATAGATTTCCAGCACCATCAACACAAAGGCTGAAGTTCCTCGACTCCTTGACAAGTTTCCAAACAATCCTCAAATGGTAATCCATAAAAAATAGGTGGCTTACAAAGATAAATTGACGGATAAGTATAATTATCATTAGATGTTTCAATAAATATATTTTTAATGTCGCTATCTAGATAAGATTTAACATTTAACGCATAAAACTCTTTATGAGGAAAAAATCTATATGAATTGAAAGAAGGAAATGCTTGAACATTCAGAACTGTAAACTCTTATTCTTCACATATTAAAGGTGAGGAATAAAATAAATCATGAAAAACAAATCCATCCTTCTCCTCTTAAAACTGAAAATCAACACTACTCAATACCTGACTATGACTAAAACTAGCAGAAAAAATGATCAAAAGTAAGGTTCAATAAATATATCAGAAAATGATGAATAATTTAATAAGGGTGAAGAGGGAGTGGAAAAATCAGATGGAGGATCATCAATTGCAATTTATTCTTGTTCAAAATCAAATTCCCACACATAATTATCATGGAAAATATATTTACCTCTTGTTCTCAACCATTTGAAATGGTAGATTGAGAATTAAGAGAATTTCGAAAAATTGTCAATGAAAAAAATGAGTAGTTTGATCAAGACAAAGGCGATCATAATTTTTATATGATAGAGGACAAGAGGTAACTCTTGAAAAAGAAATATTGGCACACAAATCAGGTTCAAGGTTAACTTATCCACGTCAAGATTATGAGTATGAGGGGAAGATGGAGGTGGGACAGGTAGACCAAAAATTTAATTTTTTAGTTTTCCAACTTCTGCATGGATACACGATACTAATGGAAAAGGCAGAAGGGAGAAAACAAAAGGGAGAGTAGGTTCCTCCTTTGAATTTTTAAGTGTCCCAACACCGAGAAAATCTAGGAGACTATAAGATGATTCAAATTTAGGTGGTTGTAAATAAATTTGGACTAAATAGTGAAACTTTTCATTAATAAAATACCAATCCACATATTCCTCAGAAAATTCATATGAAATGTGAAGAAAGTGATCAATAAAAACTTCTAGATATTCATCAGATTTCATTCTAAGGTGAATAATCTTCTTATACACATTCTAATAATTGTACCTGTCAAAATCTTAGTTAAGATCCATGACAAGCTGCTTGAATGAGTGAAAAGACGTAGATGGTAATGTATGACACCATTGTTTAACATGACCTTCAAGAATGAGAATGAATAACGTACAAGAAACATCTTCACAATTAACTTGATAAGAATCATTGAATTTAAGAAACCAAAGAGTATGCTAAAGAATGGTTGTTTCACCCTTGCCATTAAACTTGAAATTTGACAAGTTATGAATGATTATCACAGAAGTTTTAATATTTAAACAGAGGAAAATATCTCATGATTATGATTTGTAAGGATGCCATTTAGGATGAAAATTGAATCCAAACTTCACATGCTCAACTTTCCATCTAACCCACCTTCTAATGCGAAAACCTATTGATGGTGCTCGAAGCCGCTAACAGTAAGGGGGTCTCCCTAGCATGAAGTCCCAATTATAGCTCACACTATTTGGGATAGGAACCCCATATGGAATATGGGCCCAAATTCCATTATGTTGATCTTAAGGATATGCCTTGGTTGCAATAAACAACATAGGAGATCATACACACAACTTTAAGGTCAGCAAGTGAATAATATTTTTGAGACACTAATTGCAATGTCTAAGAGGGATCTCCACGAAAGGGAAAGAGAGAGTGAGCCTATAGAATAAAAGTAATAGTACTATCCTAAAAGAGGCACAAGAGAGAAAATAAAGACTTGTTAGTAAACCTAAAAAATAGTTCACAAGATAATAATGATCATGAAAGCAATAACAATGCACATTCAACAAGATATATACCAAAGCAATGAAATAGTTCATTTCCTTTAGTATGTAAGAACATAAACATGTACATCAAACATTAAAAAAATAGCCTTACAACACTCAGTGATGGCTCTGAGAGCTTCTGACGATAAATTGAAAGTTCCAAGTACACAATTACAATGGCGAAACACTATCCCCAATAGTGTTAGATGAAGCTACCACTTGCTTCTCCAAAGAATGATATACTCTCCTATGCTAAACTAGAGAAGCCAACGATATCTCTCTAAAATTCAAAGCCCTTTACTTGAGTTACGTTGGCTTATTTATAACAATTGAGCTGACCTTTAACCCCCCCTTATGACTCTTGAGCTCCGTCATGACTCTTGAGCTTCCATTTATCTTTTGAGCTCCTCTTTAACCTTTGAGCTACATAATAACTATTCATATTCCCCATGTGACTCTTGGACTCCCAATTTACACATTTTACGTTTTCTTATTATTTTCAAAATAAGGAATTACAAGAGACACAAATGTGGCTAAAGCTATAAGACAGAGTAATGCATCATGATAAACTTATGGAAATTGTAACTTGATGATGATAACATGTAACTCTGTAGTAAGATATTGGTGCCAAGATTTGTACTTTGTTGTTATGTGCTCCTCCTTCAATGGTACACCTGGATTGTATATTATTTTACCCTCTAGTGCATTTGGATATATCATCTTAGAATCTGTTTGAATGTTTTTGAGCATCTTGACTAAATTCATGTATATCTTAGTAGGCTTAGTCACATATTTTAGAATAGATTATTTGGTCACCTCGAGCTCATCCTGAGTGGTTGGTTGTTTGATGCTGTTCAATAAATTGTCTATCTTTTGCTTGATAATGCTCCTTCCCTTTACATCTATAAATACGCCAACATAATATATCATATGCATCCTTTCCAAAGCATCCAATCCATGATACAATCATGAATAGGATGTTATGGTGCCAGTAACAAAAGTATGGATTTGTTATTAGATCTATAAAAACACCTTGATTTTTTCCCTATCTACTTCAACATCCTGTCTTCTTTTCCTGACCAATACCGCAGGTGTGCTCAGATATTTGGTGCTCCAGTCCTGGATCATTGCTATGGTTTTATAAGTTATTTTAAGGACCTTCACCATATTTTGTGATCCTTTCTACACTTTATTCAAGAGCACCACTGCTTCATGAAGAGTGAATATCTCTTCATATAGTTGCTTCATAGTGTCTTCCAGTGGCTTGATTTGCTCAAGTATTGTTGCTTTGAATTCATTTCTACTAGGAGTAGTGGAAGAGAACCTCTTATTCTTGGACATGAGATGATCAACCCGTTGCCTTACAAGAGCCAATTCCTTTGCTAACTTTTCATTTTCTCTCATCAATAAATCAATGTTCTCCTTATTGGCTTCCACAAATGTTGCATTCATTGTTGCTACTGCTCTTTGATTCTTCCAAGTATTCAACACAATCACCCTTTCTATATTGATGGAAACATGGTGATTGAGGGCCCTTATTCCGATACATAGGAAATAGTTAAGTACAACTTGGTCTAGTATAGAGTTAGGTATAGAGTTAGGTAAAGTGTGTTTCTTTACAATTGTACATTTTGTAACTTACAATCCGACGGTCACGATATGTAGTGATTCAATGGTTCATTCTCTCCTCGATATTACCGACACTTGATCCGTGGCTTGACACCCGATTGGTCCATGAGTTCTATTTAAAGCGCATGGAGGGTCATTTGTAGGGTAATCTGTGCATCAGAGAAACATATGTAAATTTTCATTCTTTTATTAATAAATTGCCTGAAGTGGCCGCTTTGGCTCAGGCCGTGGACTGTTTCCCTCTTTGAGGGTTTTAACCACGTCAAAAATACTGGTGTATTGATCTGCGTTCTGGTTGTGAGCGGTGTCCTTTGGTGTTCTATCTGAGGAAATTACCCTGTAAATTCCTACATGGTATCAGAGCTATTTGAGGGCCGCGTCCGTTGGTGATCCAAATCTGAAGACGGTAGAACTGCATCCGACTGCCGTTTCCTAGATCTGTTGTTTCTGACTACTTTCGGGCCGAGAGGACTGCTCTGTTGTGTTGGGAGCATCTGTTCCAGTGAGGAACCCCTTTCGTTTCATGCGAAAAGGTTTCCGGTAGCCCTAGCTGCGTCATTTTTAAGATCTGGAGGTATACAGTGTTTATTTGCAGTTTACTGTTATTTTCTCTCTGTTTATTTCGGTTTCGGTTTATTTAGCCTTTTTTTATTACCAGATCTATACCTTTCATTTCTGCGTATGCTCTTTGCCCTGCGACTCTGTGCGATCTGGGCAAATCAGAAACAGAAAGGAAGGATTTTTCTCATGCGTATGCTCTTTTCCCTGCACCTTAGTGTGATCTCGGAAAATCAGAAACATTAAGAAAAATATTTAGTTTTCGGCTAAAGCTAACTTTGAGCCGCAAGGTTCATCTTTGAAAATATTTAGTTTTTTGGCTAAAGCTAACTTCAAGCTGTAAGGTTCGTTTTCTTTGCATGTCCATGTTGGGTTTTGTGTTTTTTGTTTTGTAGGGAAAAAGAGCTTTCTCAAAGCAAGCACGCAACCCAAAGCACCCCCCCCCTCTCTCTCTCTCTCTCTCAAATTTTTTGTATAGATCAATTGGTTCAAAGCTATTTTAAGAGAGTAGAGGTCTTGGGTTCAAGTCTCCATTTTGTGGGGGCGGACTTTTTCGTTTCCGCACATTCCCGCACTTCGCCGGCAACTTCATCAACTTTTTTTCAAAAAGCCATAACTTCTTCATCCGGAAGCCGTTTTCAGAACCGTTTTTTTTGAAACAGCCTAATTTTTCGAGATCTATCCATTGGAACACTTATTTTCAGCATCTTTAGCTTCAGTTTCCATTGAAATGGAAAGTCAATACCAGGTTACCCTTGACAGCACCAACTACTTCCAATGGTTGTCCTACATTGAGGATTTACTTAGAAGTAAAGGTCTCTTCAGAATAGCCTCAGGCCAAGAAAAGAAACTGAAGGATGAAGATAAGGCTGCTAAATGGGAAAATAGGCAAGATCAAGCATGTGGATTGATATGGATGTCTATTTCTCCAGATCTTAGATTCCATATTGCAGAACTTGATACTCCGGATGAAGCAATGAAACAAATCAATATAGTTTTTGGGATTAAAAATGAACTTAGAGCCCATCAATCTGAAAATGAATTGCTTACACTGGACCCTAATAATTTTTCTTGTATTGAAGATTTCTTGTCCAAGTTCAAGACCCTTAGATATCTCTTGGAAGGTGTTAAAGTTAAGAAAGAAGATAGTAACCTTATCTATTCCATTCTTACTAAGTTGGGACCAGCTTACTCTGTGTTTGTTTCCACCTTCCATTCTACAAGAGAAGCCTTCATTTCTTAAGGAACAGATTACAAGTCCCCTTCCTTTGACTCTTTTTGTGATTCTTTAATAAGAGAACAAGAAAAACTCTTACACCTTGGTCTTCTTAATCTTGGAAACTCTTCCAAGAAAGCGTTAGCCGCCCAGAAGCAACCAAATTCAAAGAATCCTAAGAAGTCATATCCTAAAAGGAATGGTCCAAAACCAAACAAGGGTCCTAAGCAATTTCAGCCCCAAAATGAAAAATCATTTCAACAAAATGATAAGACAAATAAAAACAAAGGAAAGAAGACTGATAGACATTGCAATTTTTGTAATCGAGATGGCCACTTAGAATCAAAATGCTTTAAGAAGATGGAAGCCTTGGAAGCAGCAATGAAGAAGCATAACATCCATTTGGGGCAATCTTCAACTTCAACTTCATCTTTAGGAATGGCACTTTTTGCATGTGGTTGTCAAGCATCTCGGTTTGGCTATGCATTAAATGTATCTTCTTCTTCTCATTCTTATGAGTGGCTCATTGATTCTGGAGCTTCTTATCACATGGCCAAAAACAAAGCCATATTTTCTTCTTTAAATGATTGTAACACCAAAAATATATATGTTGGTGATGATAGATCTCTTAGTGTTGTAGGGACTGGAACTGTTCATCTAGACAATGGTCAGTTTAATGATGTATTATGTGTTCCAACCTTATCCTGCAACCTTCTATCTGTATATCAGATAACTCATTCAGGTGAAGGTAAAATCGTTGAATTTTCACCTCATGATGTTGTAATCAAGGACTTAAAAGATCCTAAACATATTTTGGCTACTGGCATTGCTGATGATTCTACAAGGTTGTATAAGTTTCACAACTTTGGGTCATCAAATCTTCCCTCAGTATTTGTTTCTCATAACGATGAAGTAAGCAAACTTTGGCATGAGCGATTTGGTCACTTAAACTATCGCTCCCTTCAGCATCTATGTAAAGAAAATAATGTGACAGGTCTTCCTATGGTATCTTGCAGAGATGGTGTTTGTTCCGGATGTGTACTCGGAAAACATCATTGGGACAGTTTTGAAAAACGCGCCTCTTGGCACGCCTCAGCCCCTTTACAGCTTGTGCATAGTCATTTATGTGGTCCACTTCCTGTTGCTTCATTCTCTGGCTGCAAGTATTTCTTAACTTTCATTGATGATTTCTCCAGACGCACTTGGGTATACTTCTTGAAGCTCAAGAGTGAAGTATTTAACACATTTTTGGCCTTCAAGGCCTTTGTTGAAAAACAATCTGGACATCAAATTCTTAAGCTAAGATCTGATAATGGCGGAGAATATGTTAAAAACACATTCATCAACTTTTGCACTGAGAATGGAATTCAAATGCAAGATACTGTTCCATATACTCCACAACAAAATGGTGTAGCTGAAAGGAAGAATCGCACCTTAAAGGAAATGGTTAATTGTATGCTACAATCTAAAGGACTTGGTCTTATTTTTTGGGCAGAAGCAATTAACTGTGCAAATTACATAATAAATCGCACTCCTACTAAGGCTTTAAAGAATATCACTCCAGAAGAAGCATGGAGCTCAATCAAACCAGATGTAAGTCACTTTCGTGTTTTTGGAAGTGAAGCATGGGCCCATATTCCAGATGAAAAGCATAAAGCTTTACAACCTAAGAGTGAAAAATGTACTTATGTTGGATATTCTGAAGATGTCAAAGGCTATAGACTTATTCCATTTAAGTCCAAAAATGTTATCATTAGAAGAGATGTAAAATTTGATGAAAATATATTGGCCTGCGAGCCTAGTCCGGCGGATGTGCCACCTCTCCCTATCTCTTCTACTTTTGAAAACATTTCTTCTTCAAATGATGAAAGTGAGGATGACAATCCTCCCCCGCCATCTCAGGATCCTCCTTCAGCTCCTCAGCTTCCGAAATGGGTTCGTGCTACTCGAGATGCAGCAGGTGATCTTGTTGGTGATCCTACAGATCAGCGACACACACGTTCTTAGTTTGACAGAGCCTCTTCTTTACTAGCTCAAGCTCCAGTGAATTATGATCCTGACACCTTTGCAGAAGCTTCAGGCCATCCAGATTGGGAAGCAGCTATGAATGAAGAATATCATTCATTGTTGGCAAATGATACATGGGATCTTGTTCCTTTACCAAAGGGACGCAAACTTGTTAGATGCAAATGGGTTTACAGAACCAAGTATGGACCAGATGGAAAAGTTGATAAACATAAAGCTCGTCTTGTTGCTAAAGGTTTTTCACAGGTTGAAGGCATTGACTACACTGAAACCTTCTCCCCTGTTGCCAAAATGAACTCTATCCACCTTGTTCTTTCCCTTGCTGCCTCCTTCAAATGGGAAGTCCATCAGATGGATGTTAAATCTGCCTTCTTGCATGGGGACTTGCATGAAGAAATCTATATGGAACAACCCATTGGCTTCATACAAACAGACTCCAACCTTGTATGTCGACTTAAGAAATCCCTTTATGGTCTCAAGCAAGCTCCTCGAGCTTGGTATGCCAAAATGGATAGCTTTCTTTTAGAATCTGGCTTTTCTAGGTGTCATTCTGACAATACTGTCTACACCAAGAAAGTGGGCAAGTCTCTTATCATTCTTGTTCTTTATGTTGATGATCTTATCCTTACCGGTAGTGATCCCAACCTTATCAACCATGTGAAGTCTAGCCTTAAAATGAAGTTTGAAATGATAGACTTAGGACACTTACACTATTTTCTCGGTCTTCAAGTCTTGCAATCCAAGGAGGGTATTTCCCTTTCCCAGTCCAAGTATGCTTGTGATATTCTACATCACTTTCACATGGAAGACTGTAAGCCTACCCCTTCTCCCTTTCAGTCTGGAGTCAAACTTTCAGTCACTTGTACTTCTCCTGAAGTTAATGCTACCTTATACCGTCAACTTGTAGGAAAACTTTTGTATCTAACCCATACTCGTCCTGACCTTTCCTTTGTTGTTGGCCTTGTTGCTCGGTTCATCCAAAACCCCTGTGAAAGTCATTGGAAAGCAACTAAAAGAATACTTCGTTATGTTCGAGGTACAGTTCAGTTTGGGATTCATTACAGTGCCGAAGCATCTCCTCTATTGGTTGGTTTCACTGATTCCAATTGGGCTGGTGACCCTGATGATCGGAAGTCTACTGCCGGTTATGTGTTCACTCTTGGTTCAGGACCTATTACATGGGCTTGCAAGAAACAAGGTGCCATTTCTCTTTCATCAGCAGAAGCAGAGTATCGTGGTGCCATAGAAGCTAGTAAGGAAGCCTTGTGGCTTCGTCAGATCCTATCAGAGTTTGGCTTTGAGCAGCAGCATCCGACTACACTTTGGTCTGATAATCAAAGTGCCATTCAGATATGCAAAGATCCAGTCCAACATCAGCGCAACAAACACATTGAACTGCACATGCACTTCATCAGAAAGCTCATTCACGACCATGTTCTTGAAGTGCAATATTGTTCAACAGATGATCACGTTGCAGACATCTTTACAAAGGCTCTCACAGAGGCGAAGTTCACTAAACTTCGATTTATGGTTGGAGTTCAGGAAGTTGTCACTAAGGGGGGATAGGCTCTACTGCCTCCTTCCATCTCCTATTGTGTCATATTTGTAAATCCTTCAATCCTATCCCAAGTTGTTCTTAAGGGGGGATGTTAGGATATTCCGACACATAGGAAATAGTTAAGTACAACTTGGTCTAGTATAGAGTTAGGTATAGAGTTAGGTAAAGTGTGTTTCTTTATCGTTGTACATTTTGTAACTTACAATCCGACGGTCATGATATGTAGTGATCCGACGGTTCATTCTCTCCTCCGTATTACCGACACTTGATCCGTGGCTTGACACCCGATTGGTCCATGAGTTCTATTTAAAGCGCATGGAGGGTCATTTGTAGGGTAATCCGTGCATGAGAGAAACATATGTAAATTTTCATTCTTTTATTAATAAATTGCCTGAAGTGGCCGCGTTGGCTCAGGTCGTGGACTGTTTCCCTCTTTGAGGGTTTTAACCACGTCAAAAATATTGGTGTAATGATCTGCGATCTGGTTATGAGCGGTGTCCTTTGGTGTTTTGTCTGAGGAACTTACCTTGTAAATTCCTACAATTATGTGCTTCATCTGATCTAAGGTAAAGTTTGAAATGTCCATGACCCTATCATTCGGTGGAGGAACTATTCCCATTTCATTGAATGGAAAATGGCTACTAGTAAGAGGAGGAAGGGGACCATAGCTTATCTATTCCACATTCAGCATAATGTCTACTTCTTGATCATCCTCCTCTTGCTCATCATCCACCTGTTGGGCCTACAAATCCTCTTGTTGTCTCCTCCTTCTTTCTTCTTCAATAAATTTTTTATTTGTTCTTCTTTATTTTTCTTCTGCATGGCTTCTTCCTCTCGCTTCCTCCTATTCTCCTTGCCTTTCCTCTTTCTCAACTCTTCATTTCTTCTTTGCATGTATTTTCTTTTATTCCTTTTTTTTTCTTCTTTCTATTTCTGTCTTCCTATTTCTTGTGTTCCTCTTCCTGTTTCTTCTCCTCTTCTCGCTTCCTCCATTCTTATTTTAATTCCTTTATTTGCCTCTTCACTTTAATTTGTCCTTTTGTGTTTGAATCTGCTTTAAATGTTATGCTCCTCTCTTCTTCTAGATCATGAATGATCTTCCTTTATGGCTTGGCAACACTATATTGAGTGGGCACTTCTGACTACTTCCCTTCTTGAACAATGTTTGGTACATGAGTTGTGTTATAAGGGCCCACCTCATATCCTGACCTAGTTGTTATGGAAACATTGTACCAATTATTCATCTTTTTATCATCTTCTAGAGATGTGGAAACATGTGGCTAGGAAAAATGAATCTTAGTACAATTTTTTTAATACTCCCTCAAGGTCATATCTATGGAAACTGATTTCACTAAACCTGAGACGTATGAGTTCTTCAAGTTCTACTTTTGTTTCATTTAGACTCTTTAGCTTATAAGACCCCACTTGTAGGGGAAGGAGAGGCCATGGTTACTTCTTCTGTAGTAGTAGTAGCTATGATAGTCTTGAGCAATGACGATATCCAATCTCTTTCATGATCATCTTATCAGTCATGTACTTCAGTAAGAGGTGTGGTGGCTTTTGGGAACCAAATACTCTAATATAGGTGCCCTAAGAAGAAGCGAACCAACATGAAACTTCAATAGTTTCTTCTTAAGCTTGATCAGTCATGTAGGATTTATATTCTTCAAATATCATTTGATAAAGAATAGTAAATAAATGCTCAACTAATTTATCATAAATTCCCCTGGAATTGAATTTGAGAGTAGATTTCAATATATATTGATAGAGAGCGATTGTTGAGCCCACTTCCATTCTAGACCGAGAAACTCATTTTTGGCACAAACTTCATCAAGCAGGTATGCAGACATAAGCAACCAATTTTTCCTGCATTCCAAATCCTTCTTCGCCTTTGATACATTAATCTGTAGCTGTTGGGAAATTATATTTGACTAGTTGAATATATTCCCTTCTATAACCACTGGGTAAAGCATGCATATCCATCATTCTTCACAAAAATCGGTGATTTCGCATCCATACAATCTACACCACATTTCTATGAGGTACTCGTAAACCTTATTTAATGATTTTATCCTATAGATCCCCTCTGCCATTTGGAAAAACTTGGTTAGTTTCTATGCCCATGATCTGATGACATCCTTTGTATTGAAATGAGACAAAATTGCATAATACTTAGAGATCAGATATTCTTCAAGCCTCAGTATTTTTGACTATGCATGGAGATCACGTAGTTGATATGTCAAGAGCTCTTTCCCACTCACACTACTTATGATAATGTTCTTGGACTTGAGACCCTATAAAACCCATCTGATTTTTTCTGCACACAGTAGCACTAGATATCTACAAACAACTTTATGGAACCTAGATCTCTTAACATTGATGTAAATTTCCCTGTCTTCTAGATCCTCTGGGAACTCTTCTTGTTCAAAGCATATTTTATGGTTAACCACGACATAGTGGAGGAATTATCCACAAAACACCTAGTATCTACCAATACAGGTGCTCCTAATGTAGAAATTTCTCTAGCACCTTCACTACTACTTTCAGTGGCCTCCTTAGCTGGTGCTTGTCTTGTAACTGGAGGCATTGTTCTAGCAGATTTGTAAGACTGATAAGATCTTAAGTCGAAGAACCTAGAAGTGGACATGCACTCATGGAAACATAAAGTTACTTCCATAGATAATATCTTATTCTATCAAGCTAACAAATGTAAAAAAGAGTAACTTAGAGGGAGGATTGCACAATCACTAAGCGCAAGAGGAAAAATTGAGGTAAGAGTGACCTAACTAGTCGTTGGAAGTGTTTACTATGCAAGAATGGAGAGGAGATACTTCACATGATTAGTCAGGGAGAGAAAAATATTGAAGGGTTGAAGCTTATGGTTAATAAATGCGCATTTGATAAGAGAGACAAGGCTCCTTAACTGTGAAGTTTTCATCAACATTGGATAGATGGTGACAAACTATTGGCTCGATGTTTGCAATGTGCAAATAAGGCCACGGATTGCATAGTGCATAGTCATAGTGAGTGGGATTTCATCACTGCTAACTAGAGTTTCATAATGTGTAGTTGAAGGGAGGAAAGTCTTGATGATTGCACATGTCAGATCAATAGGGAGTAAGGCTTAGGATCTATTGATTGGAAGGTAGAAATGCATATCTGTAGATATGGGGATGCAAACTAGCTTGAAACTCAACTAAGTATTGATCAACAACAAGCAATGAGGGTAGTGAGAAGATTAACATGCATAAATAGGTTCATTTGCAATGATTACAAGAATGTGAAAGGGCTTGAAATGTGAAATGACTCTAGAAAAGAAACATGCAAGAGAGAAACGACGTATTCAAAAGGTAAATATAGTAAAAGTGACACTTATAATGCAAAAAAAAGGAAAAATGACACTTACGAGAGAAAAAATGACAAAAGAAAAATTATAGATAGATAAAAGTGAGATGTAGAAAATCCCGTAGATTCACAAGCTCATGCAATGTACTAAAGAAAAAGACAAGAATCTACTTCAACTTTCAACCAGTGGAAGCCAATAGATCGATGAAACCAATAAGAACAAGAAGAAGAAAAATAAATGGCACATAACACAAGATGTATCTGGGGAAAGCCACTGCTCAAAACCCCACTATCTATATTGCATATATTAGAAATATGAGTGAATATACACAGCTTGTTCTCACTATAACAATTCTGCACAAGTATGCTCAACTCTGACAGCTCACAAGCTATCTCTTAGCCAACACTTAGTCATTTCTGCATCTGTCCAAGCTCCTAATATCTTGCCTATTTTTAGGATAAATAACCCATATTTAAAGGGAATTCATGCTTCCAAAATTGCGCAATCCAAACATAGGATCAATCTTTGATGCATGCATGATATTTACACTCCAGTGAACAATAGCACTAATAGTACACTCTCCCTGCACTCTAGTCTCAATTGGGTATTTCTTTGAACTGACATCCATGAGTTTCTCATGAGGGAATCTTTAGTTAACTAGAGTAGCACTACTGGATTCATTAGTGCACCAACTAAGTGTTATTCCTCTATTAGTTCCTACAAATAGTTTGGAACTAATTTAACTGAACTTAACTCAATAAGCTCAGTGATTTAATTTCCAACTTAATTTAAACTCATACTGGACCCCTAAAACTTAGGGAGAACATATACATGACTTCAGAAAGACGTCCAACTTGAAATTCCTAAGCTAATTGATTTAATTAAACTTAATTAACTATTTACAAGCTACTATGAGAATAAAATTTGGTTGTATTTCTTAGTTTAATTCAATGACAAATTAAACTGGAATTTTGTGTTGCCATTTCTCAACATGAAAATTTTTAAACTTACCCAAAATAGCAATGCACATGCAAAAAATAACTCCTTGTTCTCAAGAAATGTGCAAAGGTCGAAGGGTGACTGTGAGAATGAGATATTAGTTAGCTTCTTATATAGGTGAGGACTCATATATCTAGGGTTGGGGTTTTCACTTGCATATCCAAAAAATATTGGATCTAGGGCTATATAGCTACCACTTGTAATTGTGCTAACTTTGAAAAGTCTGCGTGCAATGTTAAAAAGTTTTACGCAATAGCCATCCATAAGGATTGCACAATTTCTATCCTTGATGAGTGAAAAGTTGTCTATCTTTGGGAACTATGCACTTCACTAGCAGAAGGGATTGCATAATTTCCTACCACAAGATACTGCGTAGTTTACTACCAAAAAGGGTTGTGCAATCACTAATGTCAAGGCATACATAGTCACTACTATCAAAGAGTGCGTAATTGTGTTTGACAAGGAGTGATTGTCAACTTGAAGTGCACAATTCAGGGAAAGAAGCTAGGCACGTGAGGATGAAGAATTTGCAACACTTGAGATTACTACAAGATGAATTGACACTTAGAAAAGTAAGACCAATGATGACTTAAATAACTCAAAATCATACTTCACAAGACAAAAAGGAGGCTCCAAAATTTAGAATATATGAAAAATTTTTAGGGGGTTGTGACAACTACAACAATAATGTCTACACAATTCCTGAAATTCCTCTACTAAACCTAGTTCTTCACTAGATCACCAACCTTGTCACACAATTATTCCACTGGGGATGAGGGAGAACGTGGTCAAGGCTACTTTTTTCCCATGGGTCATGCCCTATTTTCACCTTGTCTCCTCTACATACCTTCCAAGCAACACCTCTTTTGATAAGATCAAATGTATTCAGAACTACACTCCAAATGATTGACATATTCAATCTTGGCTTATCCTCTACGTGGAACCAATCTTACAAAGTACTTGGTATTATATATTTCTAAATTACCATCGAGGTCCACATGATTTGAGTGAAAATTAACCTCCACCCACAATTTTCTACCAAAGACTTGAAAATCTTACCAATATTCTCAAGGCCTCATCCACCCATCTGTTTTGGACATGCTATTTTCTCCCAACAAACCCAAGGTAACATGCCCTCCACCTTGTTCCTAGACCAAATAAAATTGAAGAAAAGTCTTTTGATTTTTTCTAGCACACATTTGGGGATCTAGGCAAGGGACATCCAATAAAATGTGATTTCTTTTAAAACAAAATTTACTAGGACCAGATGACCTTCCCTAAACAACTACCTATGAATCAAATTTTTAATTCTCTTCAAATCCTTCACTACTAGACACATCCAATCCTCCTTGGGGTAATTTTATGGCTTTAAGTGAAAACCTAAGTACTTAAGACCATCATCCATAGGCCTAGAATAAAAAGGGAGGTAACATGATATTCGATGGATCTCTTCATCGTCCATGTTTAAGTAAGTTATGGATGAATTTCTGCAATTGATAAACATACCAGTGACTTTCCCAAAAAAGGATAAAATATTCATCATTTTTTCTACCTCTCTTGGGGATCCATTACAAAAGCCATGTATGATATCAACAAATAAAATATGTGTGATACCTAAATTCCTAGCCTCCAGGAATCCATCACATTTTCTTCTCTATTTTTCCTCATCCAAAATGCGACTTTGACCTTCTTCCACCAAAAAAACAACAGAGGGGAGAGTGTTGGCATTATGATGCATGTGTTGTACTTGATGGCAACCCACTTGTAGCAGAACAACTCACTTGTATATGGTAACTAAATGAATCTACAGGAGAGATACACAGATGTGACAAAATGTATGGCAATTCAAGGGAATCATTTCTGAAGTAATATGGAAAATCACATTATAACAAGTCTATTCAGAGGGAACAAAGTAATGGTACAAAATAATACGATGAAGGAACAAAGAACTACAGATCAAAATCACGAAATTGAAGAAAGAGAATGGTTTAAGAAGTATATGCTGGTTCACCTTGTCCAAGTAGCATATACACGCAAGCTCATGGAACCAAAGAAGCATATACGTATGCACACACTTTCACAGAAGGAAAAGCGCGTATGGGATGGAAAATCAAGGTTTTGGTTCGACGTTTTGGTCCAAGGTATTGGTCCAAGGTATTTGGTCCAAGGTTTTGGTCCGAGGTATTTGGTCCAAGGTATTTGGTCGGAGGTATTGGTCCTATGTGGTTTTGGTCCAAGGTATTGAGAAAGGCCTAAAACTGTATAAGGAGGAGAAGATCAAAGGGATAAGTACACAAGTAATTAATATCTTATGAAGTGTCAAATAAAAAGAAAATATGCATGTTATGGGTTCCTAATGCTTTGCTTGATCTAGACTAAATATGCATTTGAGCATTTGATGATGGATGAGATCTAATGATGGATAAGGATCATAATGACTTATCATTATGTGATTTGATAATGGATGGGATAGATCTGATTGCTAACACATGTTTTATCCTTTATATGTAATGATTTGGGTATGTCTGAAGTCGGGAATTGCAACAAAGTTATAAGTAAGTATTTGCAGATCTATACGCTGGTTAGCTTTGGTGAAGGTGCGTATACACGCTGGTTTGGCTCTTCCAAGTAGCGTATGCAAAAGAAAACCTTAATGTTAAAGGATGATTGATCTATAAGGTCAATGCTGTTGTTTTACTGTTGTTTGTCAATGATGTCTTCTTAGATCTGAAAGTAGAACTGAATGAATAAGGAAGTTGAGTCTGATCTATTGATTGATTGAGAAAGAAGGGTGATCCTTGTTGCTATCTGTTTAGAACTTTGTAATATGATAGTATATCTTCAGAATGTCATTAATTGGTATAGTTTGTGGTTCAGAGGTTTTAAGATTTAGTATCTTTAGAACTGTACACAGGTTGGGAAAACGGAAGCAGCGTATACACATAGGTTTGCTTCATTGAAGGAGCGTACACATTCTGACACATGCCTTTTGAGGTTACAGTTAGTTCTGGTTGTTGATGTAGTGTTATGGGTTCAGATCTGTGTACTAGTTACGGTGATCTGTCTGTTCCAGTTGATTGGTTGAATTTAATTAAGTTTGAATGAATGGTTGATTCAGTTGTGTCAGAGGTTTAGTGATTGTTTGATTCTGTGGTGTTAGAGGTTCAGAGGTTTCAAAGATTGATTGTTTCAGTTACATTAGATATTGATAATTGGGTTTCAGATATATTAGAGATTGATGATTGGGTTTCAGTGATTGGTTGATGCAGATGTATTTGATTGTTGTATTGCAGTGGTGATTAATTTTGAGCTTCAATGTTACTAATGGGTCTAGTGTGAAAATTTGATGAAACGTGGCCTTCAGATTGTGGTGTTGGGTTCCAGGAGTATCCAGTCTGAAAATTTATGAAACGTGGTCCCTGGAGGAAGAGAGAAGGTTGTAGCCTTCTGTAGGCATGCGCTTATGTGCTGGTAAACATATCGGCCAGTACAAAAGCCAGGGGGTTGGAGCTCCCTTCCATTAGCAGCTGGAAAATGAGTGAAAGTTGGAGCCTTCTATAGGCTGGCGCTTACGTACTAGTAAATGGATTGGCTAGTACAAGAGCCAAGGGGTTGGAGCTCCCTTCCAGTAGTAGCTAGAAAATGAGTGAAGGTTGGATCCTTCTGTAGGCTGGCACTTACATGCTAGTAAACAGATCGGCTAGTACAAGAGCTAGGGGGTTGTACACCCCTTCCAGTAGAAGCTAGAGATTGAGAGAAGGTTGTAGCCTTCTGCAGGTGGGTGCCTACATACTAGTATGAGTCTGTACTAGTACAAGATTGTAAACATGTTTTTCCTATATTAAAAGAAGACAACGGCAGGTGGATTTTGTCTCGCATTGGGTTTCCACCTTAAATCTTGGCGTTCATGTGTGTTTCTTATGTGTGATGGTTTGTTCTATTATTAATGCAAATGGTTATTGTTTATATGGTTAATGAAGTACTGATGCATTGATTAAATATCAACATGTGATGAATTAACTGAATCATAAGTTTGCTGGATATATGATGGTTGCCTTAAATTCAGTTGCGTGTACATGTGAGTTACCTGTTATCACTCATATTTTCGCTTAGAAGTTATCAAAAGAAAGGACACTCTGAGGTAACCACAAACCAATCTTTTAAGTACAGAATCTAGCCAATCTGTACTCAAAGAGGGCTCTCTCTTTGTGATTTAGCTTTGTTTTGTGAGATATTAGGCTAGTTATGAAAGCTTGGGGGGTTTTGATTTTGTTTGGTGGTGGAATTCAAGAGCAGATGGATAGAACAAGGTAATTTAGGCCATTGGGCTATGGAGTCAACTGAAGGATGGCTTAAGTAGATCAGGTTGATTTAACAAAGGATAAATTTCACAGGGCAAGATTTCCAAACAAAAGACAAATGATAGTTTCAAATGGGTGATATGTTCTTGAACAGGGAGGAAGGGCAACTAAGAATCCTTCAACAGGGTCCAAAATGAGGGAAGGTGTGTGCTCATTAACAAAAAGCAATTAAGAATTCTTTGTTAAATGGTCATAGTAATAAATTATGAAAGCAGGGAGCAATTAAGAATTCCCTACCTATAATAGTCTAGAAGAAAACATTAAGAATATAAACGATTTTAAAGACAGAATGCAGTAAAGCTCTTTTTGAAATATAACTTTTCATTTATCATTCAGATATGAAACACATATGAATATTTAAACCAGAAAAACTGTAAAAACACAGCATATAGAATACTTATTTGTTTCTCATTTGACACAGGTATCCTGTAAAAGTCCTTTGCTTTATTACTTTGTTCTAGCCAGCCATACAAAAGTTGTTCAACAGCACTTCAATTACAAAAGTAAATTGTCTACAAAAATGTCTAAGAATCCACACCTAATACTTCGAATGAAGAAGTATTTATACAAATGTTTACATCAAAATATCTCTCAACTAATAGAGATATATTCTAGGGAAACTAAATATCTTTTGCATGAATATAGAGACAAATGGTCTCGAATGTAGAAACAGAATGTGAACTGACTGTTGTTGTCCTTGTTTTTATTGAAGGCGTTGGAGGCAGGTCCTATGATTATGCATCTTGTTGTTGTGCTAGTAACTCTGTGCTGGACATCTGATCTTATCTTTTCACTGATACTCTTTCACCTGTATCTGATACTCTTTACCTGTTCACCTTTTCACCCTTTTTACCAAAATTTACTGTGGTAATTATTTCTCTTTACCTCACTTAAGTCATGGTAATTTATAGGATGTCAGTCATGCTGGACCACCAATCATCTTTTGGTATTCTTGTCCTTGTCAGCTTCCTATAGATTTCATCTGCTTCAGTATATTTCACAAAATTGGGTTGCTCTGGGAATAGGTGCTTCACTTCATGTTCAATGTAAAAAAGGTTCTCCAAACCATCATAGAGAACTTTCCCTATGGGCAATGCCTTGACTGCAGATGAACTGGCCTGATGGTTAGCTTGCTGATGTAATTTGTTGATGTAGTCTATCTGAACCATTAGCTTTTCATTGATGACTAAAGGACTTGGGAGTCCTTTACTTTGTAAGATGCCAAATTTCTCCATGAACTCATCGATATCTTCCTGCATACTTTGACATTTGCATTCTAGGCCTTGCATTAGATTCCTTTTGGTCAATACTTTCTTTATTTTGAGGATGGTAGTAGTCCTATCCTCAATGTTTAATTGCTCCAACTGTTGCCTATTTCTACTGTTTAGAAAGTTGATTAACTAGATTGCCTCTTCAGGCTTTCTACCCAATTCCTCTCTGGTCCTTTGAACTTCTTCAAGAGCAGGCTTAACCAAATCAATTTGTTCAAAAATAATTTGAATGGATGACCAAATATCATTGATGGAATCAATGATATTGGTCCACAATATCCTCCTGATCTCTGTCAAGGGCTTTTCAAATGTAAGGTCTTTCTCCAGTGCTCTAATTTGTTGGGTTAAGCCTTTGTTTTTCCTCATCTCTTCTGCAAAATTGATTTTTGATACATCATATTTCTGCTCCAAAGTAGTGAATTTCTCTTTCACTTTCTGCAGCTCTATGACTTGGAGCTTCATCTCCTCCATGGACTTAATCAAGTCCTCTGCTGTCTATGTTGGTGTACCTGTCTGTGATGTTCCTGTTACTTCTATGGGTGCAGCTGTTGCCAAAGGAATATTTGGTGCTAAAGCTGATGCCAATGTAGAAGGGACTGCTATTGAAACTATAGGCACTACAGTCTGGGGCTGTATGGTCGACTCACTCTGCCTAGATTGTACTACATTCTCTAATTCCTGCTCTGTTTCTTTTAATTGCTCATTTAGATTAAGGACCAAGTCCATAAGCTCTTCTTCATTCTTCTTCTCAATCACTTCAGCAGTCTGAGGGTGAATGAGTGGTGACAATTTCAATTATTTCCTAGGTGCAACTATATCTTCATTTTTCTTCTTTATTAAGCTTTTTACTGCCTTGATATCTTTTGGGTCATGGCCCAACTCAATAATCAATTTCTCCAATGATTTGATTATGTTGTCTTTTGCCTGTGAGGAGGCCTTTTCCAGTTGCAGTTGGGCAGTAGTGTTGCTCAGTGAATTTTGCAACCTATGTGCCATCATTGCCTTGCTAGTCAGTGTAGAATAGGCTGTCTCCCCTATTTGTTTGTGCAGTTCTATCTGGTATATGGGGTGGATGTCTTTAGCCATGACTTCAAAGTTAATTTTGAGGTAATCTGCCAAGGACTTGGGCTGTAACACTGTGGGCTTTAGAAATCTCATTTGCATTTTTCCTTCCTTGATGTCAAAAGCTAACATCAATCTGGTTTGATTTGTAGGGGCCATCTTCAAGTATTGAGTGTAGGCTTGGGCCTTCAGATGCTCATTCTTGGTCTTTATCTCCTTGAATTTTCCTTTTATGTCTATCATCTTCTCAGATGAAGATCTAAAAGATGAAACTTCTACACTCTATTGTCTTTCAAGCTCTTGTCTTTGTGAGCTAGAAGGTGTTCCACCTATCAGAAATGTATCTAAGTTGTCTCCACCTTCTTTTTTTGTGCTTTCTGTGGTTTCTTTGTTGTATTCTTCCACTAAATATGGATTTAGCCTGTGCCTCTTAGCACTAGGCTAGTCTGGAGGACCACTGGTAGGGGTAGTTACTTCCCTATCTCTTTTCAAGTTATTTTCCTCATTTGGAGGAGTTTTCACAGCTGGGGGATGTCCCTTATTAACCTGAGCTGGATGAGTTTGTGATGGAGCTTGTTCTTCAGAGATTTTAGGCTGCTCTAACATCTCTATTTGTCTTGATGTTTGTGGTTGTCCTGATGCTGGAGTACTTGTTTCCTGAGATTGTCTTTGGGATGGCTCTGCTGTGGAGGAACCAGGTTCCTGTGTTTGCTTTTGAGAAGTTTTTGTTGTAGAAGTACTGGGTTTCTGTGCTGGTCTTTGGGAAGACTCTGCATGTACCTGTTCAAAAGAGTCTAGGTCAAGTCTCTTTTCTAAGTCTTTCATCACATTCTCTACCTCAACTTGATCACTATCCATTTCAACTAGAGTTCCTTCCCTCCATTCATCCATATTTGCATACTATTCTATCTCAGGGACTTTGTGATGGATATAGGGTGATAGCTTATGTTTCATTCTCCTATCACAAATGAAACCTTGTGGGTCATATCTCCAAGCAAAGCTTTTCTTGAGTTTCATTGTTGTTTCTATGATTTCTTCTGCTCTTTTCCCTACTTCTCTATTGTTGAATATAAATGGGCCTAAGTGGTCTTTGATCATTAATTGGGCTTTCTTCTTTGCCTTGGTGAAATGAATTTGGTCAGAGTTTAGCACTTGCCTGTAATATTCCAAGGCAAACAATCTCATAGGGACATACTTAGGCAGCTTGAAAGGAGGAGCTCACAAACATAGATTCGGATCTCAGTGTGATTTTGGTATAAGTACCAGTCTCCTATCTTGTATTGCTTTGACAGTCGCAAAATTTTCTTGATCTCATCACTAATCCTAGGAGGAGGATTTCCTGTCAACATGGTGGTCACAGGGTGGACAAACTGGTCAATGAATTCATTGTATGAATAGGGACAAGTATACGAGTAGTGAAAGATGAAAGTCCAAAAAATGACTGATCTAGGATTACCTCTGGTATCAAGCTTATTCACAAAGAAAGGAAACTTGTCAGACTGACAGTAAAGGAAAAGGTGATATATGACTATAGAATACTTGAATACCTTTTCATTTTCTAGTCTCATGAAATGGTCATGGATTTTCTCAGCAATGAAAGAAGCATAGTTATATTTGACCGCAGGGGGATAACCAAGGGTAAAAATGGACGTGAAAACTAGAGTCAATTCATCCACATACTCACTAGTATTGAAACCCATTACAACAACATTCATAGCAACAATGTTTCGGGCTATGTCAGTGAAAAACCATGTTAGATAGGGACGAGGATCTTTGGGTATGTGATACCTATCTATGCAAGCATGGCAAAGGCGATTGAGTTTAGAACTAGACATTTTGGTGGAATTTTCAAGCAATTCCCCAAGGGAAATGGGGGTGAGGTTTTGACCGGGCTGAAACTGTAGCATTTCATTGATTGAGTCTACAGTAATTGTGAAGAGAACAGTTTGATTGGGGGACATTATTGCTCTGAGGGTGTGATTATAATTGGCTTGACATTGATGGATAATGTCAAGGAAAATGTGCATAGAAGGGAGCATTTACCATGGGACACTTGATTCCCATAGTCCTATGGTATTAGAGCCATTCATGTAATTGTCCTAGCATTGACAAAATACTTTCAAGAAGTTTTTTATTAGATTGAAGATCTTTTATTTGAAAATCTTTATTTGCTAAGGGCAGATAAACCAAATCTCTATGAGGAGTAGTGATAGGAGGTACATTAAGTGCCACGGGGGTTTCCATTTCTGGTTCTTGTGGATTCAAAGATGAAAATGGGGTTTATTGAGTGAGATAGGTGAAACATGGGCCGTGGGAGTCTTTAATTTTAAGTTCAGCAACTGAAATATACTGAATTTTGGGGTTTTCAACGTAATCACAGAAGAAATTAAGCATTTACAGGGTTTCCGGAAGGAAACTAGTAAATATCTGTTTATGGAGTGATTGGCAATGGAGTGCAGGTTCACTGGGTGCAAATGGTGGACTAGAGCAGCGTTGGACTGCAAATTTCAGGGTGGCTGATGGTTGGAGTACGAGCTGGTCGAATTCACATTCTAGTTGCATGCATGAGTTTTCAAAATAAGGATGGAAAACAATTTAACTTTGTTTTTTATGCAAAGTCAAATTTTTTGGCGAGTTTCGTGATATGGACAGGTGGCATCAGCGGGGAAGCGACTTGACATTTTGTCGTTAGTGGGAAGCGGTAAGCAGGTTTCATCACACCGCTATTGGAGGGTAAGTGGTATTTGGGAGGGACCGCGCGATTCCATACGCTGCTTGACACGTAGCATCGGTACTATTCATGAAACCGCTCACCATCGCACGCTAAAAGTCGACCACAGAGGCCCGTGTGATATGCGTGATGACCATCGGATCTACGGGATCCGATTGGATGGTGGTTGGGGAAATGAAGTGACTGGCGGATACGGAGGGCGGGCCCAATCTAAATTAAAAAAAAATTAATCATATCGGGGGTGATTTAATTGGTTATCAAGTTATTAATTAGTCTGAATGACGTAATTAATCCTCTTTAAATGGTGGAGGGGTCGGGTTCTTAATTAACTACAGATTAGTTAATTAATCCCATTTATTTATTTGTTTTATGGTTATATTTAACCAAGGGGTGGGATATATAATAATTTGGGGTTTTGTATAATATAATATGGGTGTGGGTAATTTTGTTTTATTCGGGAATTATATAATAAAACATTAGTGGTTAATATGACCAAATGAATAACCCGGATGCGGGTGCTCCCTCCAGTTAACTATGTCAAACCTCACTGAGCCGACAGCTGGCTTCTTTGCTGGTATAAGGGCGTACCGCATGGTACAGGAGGTAGTTGAAATATATAGGTTCAAGGTGATTGCAATAACTGTGGAGATGTCTCGAAACTGGTTTGATTTCACCTCGCGCATGGCAAACATGAAGGTGCATGGGTTTTGGGTACTGATACCGGCTCATGGCATTAATGTTACATTGCTCTTTAATACCAAGTCGCTCCTGTCTTGCAGCATTTCGATGTGTGTTTGGCGTGGAAGAATTCAGGAGGTATCCAGAGCTCCCTCCTCTCTGTGTCACTGTAATTCCATCTGCCTTCATCAGTTCTCGGTGCCCGCTATCAAAATGCGCAGGCGTGGCATTCCTCGGAGGGGCAGCAACTATGGTAATAGGGGCGGTCGAGCTCATCCTGTCCCCCTGGCGGTCAATCCCATTTCTTCAATTCCACCTTCTCCTCCGTTGCTGGAACCTGTGGGAGCTCGTCGAACAGCTTGCTTCAGACTTCCAGCTTTTCTTTCCAGAGTGAGGTCAATAGGCCTATTATTACTATCAATTTCACTGTTTCGGTGGCAGAAGAGGAAGGTAATTCCTCTAGCTCTGCTCCCTCTGATAACGACCCCTCTCACGATGACAGTATCCTGCTTGGGGATATGTCAGGGCGTGTGTATCATGCGGGCCAACAGCAAGAAGACCCTCCGGCTCTAGTTCAAACTCTGCTTCAGAATCTAGCTAAAGAAAGCGCCATGGTTCAGGAACAGAGGCCGAATTCAACTCCAACTCAGATTGATGTTCCACCTGCTGATCCTTCTCATAGGTACACAGAAGTCTTACACCTGGTCACTCATCCCAATGGCGAGCCAGTGATAGATGAAGAAGGTTGTATTACCTGGGTAGCATCGCCCAGACCGGAGAGGGAGGAAGCGTCAACATCCCCGAATCATGATGGTTCAGCACAGTAATCTCTGGCCGGGTGGCTATCCTACTCTTATGTTTTGTTTTTTTGCTGTTAAGGTCCTGGATAGTAAGTCCAAAGTTAAGTATTGGCATTCCCTGCTATTTGTTTTTGTCTATATCAGAGACTTTTTGGTACTAGTTGTCAATGTAGGTCCAGAATTTCATAAGTTTGCTACATTTAGTCTGCAGGACCTCAATGTCATTGTGACTGAAATGCTATATTGTAAAATCCATGAGTTTCAAGCTGAGGACTGGCTGAGGCCTCCTCCCGAAATGTAACCCCTATGTACATATTTTTACTTTCTTAATAGATTTAGCTTTTACCGAGAAAAAAAAAAAATATGACCAAATGAATGGAAAAGTGCTAAGTCCAATGTTTTCTGAAAGTATTTCATCATATAACATATTGACTTAGGCTGAAAGTGTACAAAAAGGGTTTTTATGAAGATTTATTTCAATTTCCCTAAGTAAAATAGGATTTTACTTAGGAAAGGTTTTATCAAAGGAATGAGTGATCTTATGGGGGGGGTAATGCTAATGAAAGTGGCTTAAGTACTTTAGGCATTTCCAATTATTGGGCCGAGGGTCTGGTCCCTCCAAAAGTTAGAGAAATGCTCTGAGCCCCTCTAACTCTATTAATTACCTTTAGCACTTAGGGAATTAGTGAAAATTTAGGGAAAATGAGTGGAGAAGTTAATTATTGTGACTTTGAATGTTGATGTGCCTTCCATGTGATACATTCCTTTGCCAAGTAATCAAAGTAAAAGATTTAAACATTTAAACTTATCATTCAACACACATTTATTTTGCAACCATCGTCTACTTACCCTACCTACTTTATCCTAACATTTTCACTTCTTTATCAGGGTGCACTTAGACTGGCAAACCCTTGTCAAACTTTCTTTTCTTTTACATAGTGATGCCTATCTAAGTCTACACTTATTACATCCAAGGGCTCAGGTTAAACTGTTGAGCTCCTTTTTCACTCTACCTATCTACTTATCTGCCAAGTTTACGCCGTTTGGTTAGATATTTAGTCTCTATTTCTAAAACATGAAATTGAAAACATGAAATAACCAAGTTTAAACTGTTTGGTTACCATGGATTGTGCCATAGGTAACAAGTTGAACACAAAAATTATTACACAAAGTAAAATAGTAGTGGCATTTGGTCTTGCACACTTTCCTGGTCTTTTATTTTTGTTAGGGTTTATTTTCTTTCATTTTTTGACCTCTTTTTATTCTTTTTATCCTTTTATTCTTTTTCTAGGGTATGCCCTCTTTTCATTTTTTAATTTTTGATTTTTTGATTTTTTACAAATGTGGAAAACCTTTCCAACAAGTAAAGGTATGAACATATTTCAAAGCTAAACCAAGTCAATCATGATATATGACACCTAATTGTATAGGGGCATAACATTGGCTCCAATTGGGGATGGCTTTCCCCGATGGAAAGTCAAGAACAGTAGATCAATGGCTTCTGAACAACTTTTATTGTGCTCACGAATCTTCCTTTTCCTGCTGCTTTATTGTATTTATGACAGTAATGCTTCTAAGCTTAGGGCCTTCTCTTCGGGCTTCAACTTTACAAGTTTACCATCCAATCAACACTGACATTATAAAGGATATATTATGTACAGTTAGAAATCTAATCAGAGTTAAAAACTGGGATCGAAGTAATGCTTCAACATTCGACCATTAACTAGTCCTCCTTCAAGTTTTGCACCATCTAACTCTTTAAGAAAATATGCATTGTTTCCTTTGAAAGCATGTATTATATATGGCCCTTTCCACAAGAAGTCAAACTTTCCATGTTTTCCTTTGTCCTCCCTTTTGGAATCCCATCTTAACACTTTATCTCCAAGGTAGAAATCTTCTGCCTTGGTCCTTCTGTCAAAGATCTCCTTGAGTTTTTCTTGTAGTACTTAAGATCTCTGGTACACCTCCTCCCTGGTTTGTTGTAAATGGATGGTCTGGTTTATCCTTCTCTGTATATCATTTGGTTCCACTTAAGCTTCTTGCAGTAATTTCATGACAGGAACCCCTAAAGATGAGGGAAAAACAGCCTCCATGCCATATACTAGCTCATAAGGACTGGTTCCAATGGATTTTTTGGTTGTAAGCCTGTCTGCCCACAAAGCATTGATCAATTTTTTGTTCCATGTTTTCTTATTTTCTTCCAACAGTTTTTTGATGATATTAATTAGACACTTGTTGGAAGCTTCTGCAAGTCCATTCCCTTGAGGATAGTAGGCTGAAAAAGTCCTCACTAACCCAAATATGTTAGAATTCGAAAGACCAATACCATTTGAAATAGTAAAAATAACCAAGGGAGAGAACAAATGTGTAGTACCTATCAGATGGTTCTTTGATGACTCGCTCATCTAGATCCATGGAATCCTTAGTGCCCAGAAGGAAAACTTCGGTGAGATCCATCTTTATACTCTTTCACAATTGGCCAACATATATCCCACGAGGAAGATATTTTATGCTTTGAGGATTTGGGACCCTCAGTTGAGGAGCAACCCCAACAACCTCTCGATAGGGCCAAGATTCATAGTTTTTTAATAGATGTCCATAACAATGGAATCTTTGACATCCCGATTGTATTCCTTCATAATATAGGGTCTAAATGTCATTCTCCCCTCCACTAGTCTCAATGTCGTCTAGAATTCCAGCCTTCAAATCCACTTTAATCAAGACCCTAGCCATGGTCTTCTATCCCATCGACAGGCAAGAAGTATCATGATCTAGGTATGTGTCAATCAAGTTCTCGATATTTTAGAAGATCCTTTCATCGCAACAAGATATGAGTAGACTAGGTAGATGGATCCAGAGTGGGACCAAATCCAACTGCTCTTTACTAGCATTAAATAATAGCATCCGTAATTGAAAAATTACTAGGGAGGAGTCAACATGCCATACCTTTTGAGACACATTGTTTTCACCCACTCTCTCTGCAAATTTTAGGTGGATCCACCCTCTCCAGCAACTCGACCTCTAGTTGGAATTTGGACATTGGAGCAACTTCTTTGACCACCCATCATTTTAGAGTTTGTATACCAAATCTCCTTCCCTTGAATCACCCTACAAAGGGTTTTTCAGCGAGTTCATCTGCCTTCTACATTCTCACATTTTCCCCAGGACCAAAGACAATTTTACTTTCTTGGCTTTTTTGGCATAGTGAGGCTTATTTCGAAAGCTCACCATAGATGGTCCCATATCCTTTCTTACATTCCTGCTAGAGCTAGAGCACTCCTATGAACCCAAGGTTTTCTCTGCTCCCCCCTAGGAGTTGGACCTTGCATGTTGCTAAGAAACTATTGAGTACTAATATCCTACAATGGAAGTGAGAACGACATATCCCCTTAATCGGAAATCTCCTCATTGGTGCCAAAACCTTTTGTGACATAAACCAAAGTATTAGGTGGTGCCCCTATGTCTAGGATTAGTGGTTGTGGAAAAAGGACCAAAGACTTGTGAGTATTTATGTTCCTTGGGCCCTAAGATTGACCTAGAGAGCTCAAACTCCACCTTGTAGATCTAAGGCTCGAAGCCTTCCCAGAGCTAGTACCCAACCTAGTCTAGGAGTTTGAATCTTCTCAATCATCCCTCCTTAACCCAAGTCATCTCCATAACTACCCCTTTGTAACCATGATCAACTGTGGAGACCTGAGAAAAGGTAACTCCAAAGTCGAAACCTTTCATGACAAAAATATCCGGGGATGATTTCCAAATATGACCACTAGGAGAGAGTTTTGGTTCATGGTCGATGAGTTCCCAAGGGTCCATTGACCAACGAGGCTAGAAACAACTTCACTTCCTAGGCCTCCCTTGAGAAAATCTCTAGCTGACACTAGGAAAAGTACAACAAAATTTCTAGAATCATAGAAAAAAAACTATAATAAATTTTTTCTTAGAGAAATATATATCTATATATCTAAACAATTTTTTTTTATAGCCATATGAAAAACCATTTAACCTATATAACTAAGCTAATAATATTTTATAACATTTTATAAGTGAAAAGTTATATCTACTCACCTATAACATTACTTACCTATCTAAAACAAGACAACATTGCTAATAAAGTTCGTCTGGCTTGAGTTACATCTGCATCTGAATTCAAAATTCAGGAATTATCAATCCTGTGTGATATCTATAATCATTGCTGCATGGATTATTTTTTAAAAGAATTGGCAATAGTTCGTAAAATATTCTTGCAAGTGGTATGTCATTGTGTAAAAGTGAACCTTTAATTGCTAGTCTTCTTCTCGTTGGTTTTGATGATTTCCAAAATGAGTACGCATTTCATCTTACGACAATCTTCAAGATTTTCTCCTAATGTCTTTCCTTGTAGTTTTATGAAAGAGTTTATTAGTTTGAGGGCGAGAAAAACTGTTAGACCAGACGTAATATTATGAAAATTGGATGAAAAATAAACATAAATTCCAACTTCAATACACAATTTGATTAATCCCGATGACAAAACATAATTACAACTTAAAACATAGTTTCGAAGATGTACTAGTTCCACTACATCATAATTGCATCACATACCCTCTTAGAATACGGGGACGATACTACAATGCCAGCCTTTGCCATTGACAGTGGAGGTATGTTGCTTGTGAGTTGAAGAAAATCTGAAATCCAAATGATATTTTACAGCTTATAATCAGTTACAAATAAACAAACAAAGCCTCACCTTCAGTTCGTCATGAGTTCACGATGTAACCCGGTAGTCGACTGACAATAGTGAGTTGCTTTCACTCATTAGGAGGATTAATGCTTTATCTACACAGAGCAGAGCAGGGCTTCTATCACACTGCTTACCATCAATGATTGTAATTGGACTGCTTGCAGTGCGCAATGGCTCCTTCGATGGCACTCTGTCCCTCCATCCATGTGCTGTCACTACTGTAGTTGGGAAGCTTCCGCTGCATCTCAGAAGGTTGTTGTTTCCCTTTACCGAAAGGCTTGTAAGCCATCTTCAAGTTACCAGAAAAACATGAGAATGAGATTGGCTTCACACTTGTCTCTGAACCTTGACAGCAGGCATTTTTTACTCCATTTGCAATTTGGGGTTTCTCCAGATCACCACACCTAAATTTCTCATTACCTCTCTGTGAAATCTTAACACAAAGAGGCTTGATCTTCTTCACATACTTCTGAATCATCTCCTTGGCCCCTTTCTTATCTCTATCCATGTTCTTACATTGTCCGTCTCCCTCATCACAATCAATTGATTTCTTCTGCAATCCATAGTTGGTGGCATCTCTCTTGGAACACTTAGAATCACCTCTAATAAAAAGAGACACCAGAGGTACTTCCACGACCTTTAATTTCACAGTGAACGATCTATTCTGCTCCGCCACAGCAGGGTCCACAGCAAGACCAGTACCGGCACGTTCAGTACAAGGAGACTGCAAATCCATGCTAGGTTTAGCTGACTTTCTGAATCCCAACAAAGATATCTTCCACTTAGTAGCGATTTCGATAAACTTGGGGAACTGGATCTTGACTCCAGGAACATCACGAGACTGTGGAAAGGCGATATCGATATCAATATCTTCCAGTGGTGGCGGAAGAAGTTGGAGAGGGGGCAAGTGGCCTTGGTAAATGAAGTTACCTGCAGGAAAAGTGCACAGATTTGGGCTTGGTGGATGGGCCGTACAGACAGACAAGTCCAACGCGAATTCATCTTCGCTATCATCATGGTTTGAACTTGAGATTGGGATGGTATCTGCTGGGGAAAAGGGTATTGAAATATCAATGTCAAAATAGTGGGCATCGCATGAATAAAGAGAACACTCAGATGAACAGAGGTATCATATGAATAATTTTCTTCTAGGCTTTCCTCATAGTATTTTGAGATACCCATGCAGTAATTCTCCATTGTATTCCGTTTGAATCTTTGAAAATATCCGATATTCTATTAGTATACTACAACCCCTAGACTTATGGAGTATGACTGTTAAGGAATGAGCTATGTGGAATGATTTATATAGATAGGGGCAGTATGCGGAACGCAGAGGAATGGATGCATGCATACACTGTTCGTAAATTCAACAATGATCACTATTCATGCGAGCACTTCAAGATAACCGAGACTAGGAATGCCTTTCACGTGTTGGATTTCGATGCAAAAGTGTGGGTTTTGGGAGTCGACAAGAGAACGATTATCAAATTTGAAGCTTAAAAATCAAATTTGAAATATGTTGATGTCATTCACTCCTTCACAAGGTTGATCAAAATTGTTAAATTCAATTTGATACTTAAAAATCAAATTTGAAATAAGTTGATGTAACTCACTCCTTCGCAAGGTTGATCAAAATTGTTAAAAGAAAGAACAATTTGAAATGAGTTGACTTAACACACTCCTGTGACGGAAGGTTGACTATGGTAATTGAGAACATTAGTGGATTACGCAGTACGCTGCTTCTGGTAATTGAGATATAGTAAATATTAGTGTTGATCAAAGGTTTTGTCTGCCTGGGCAGATACGCTGGTCAATCATGTAGGATTTTCAGGGATCTGTTTTTCAGAACAATGAATGTAGACGTTAAATTATTTCAGAGACAAATATATAGACGTTAAAGGATTTATGTAGACGTAAAGGGATATAAAAGATGAGAGATTTTTTAAGTTGTAAAGAAACAGTGTTTGGAGAAACTTTCATACATATATAGTCTTATCCTAGATTGGACGTAGCATTCTTCCCTACCTGATCATTAGATTTCATTCCAAAATTTACAAGAAAACAATTTTAATTGAGAGTAAGTTGAATTTTGATTGGAAATACAATAATAACTACAGAAATCAATCATTGATATCTATCAAATTTCTAAAATATTCAAAAATCTAAAAAATTGCATTTTAACTTAAACATTAAAATTTTTTAACGACTATATGCCTCACTGCGAACAACGTCCCAAATGAAATCCTTGTAGACAGACACTTCAATCTGGGGAATGGTGATAGTGCACTCTAGTTGCAGACAAGAGAATGCCAAAATAGCGCTTGGGTTCTAAGAAAAGGAGCGTAATAGGTGTTACAATTTCTGCCATTCAAGGGTAGAGTTAATACATTCTAGGTTTTTAGGTGATAAAGATATTTTAAGTAGATTGCAGATTTTTAGAATATTCTGGGATTAGACGGACATGATTGGCCTTACCCATATTCATCGAATTTCAAAATATTCCAAGAATCTGCAATCCACACTATATCTTAAATATGAAGGTTTCCCGGTCTGAAAACACAAGCGATTAACGCTAAAGACATTTGCGGTGAGTACGAGGCATGGGTGGGATTTAACTTTCATTTTTTATTTAAATGAACCATGTGTATTAGGAGAGACGATGCCTTTTCCGATGAATCATGTGTATTAGGAGTGTGGATTCCTTTTCCGGGAAGGGGAATTTAAATGTTGTTTGTTTTAACTTTTGTAACCAATATCAAGAAGCATTATTGAAGGGCACCATTGTAAGTTTTGAACTACATCACATTGGGGTTATAAGATGCAAAGTGTATGGCGTTGCATCCGTAGTGCAACGTTTTCCATTAAAACCAAGGACGATATGCAAATCTAAAGATACAGTGTCGATAGTCATGCTCTTTCAAGGTTCATTCTCCCTATGTGTAGAACGTTTAGGAAGTTATTTTCGCTATCTTAACTCAAACATGGAACGGAATGTGTTCTTGATTTAATAAATTTTATATATTTTGAAGTTCACATATATAGAGATTTGAGTTGCTTTTAAAAATTGGAATTTATATTAAGATAAAAAATTTAAAAAAGTGAGGGTATATGTTAGTAGTAAATTGCATAAAGTGGATTCATATTTTTTTTTTATAAATAAACTTATATCATACTTAAAATGTATATTTTAAGTTTATTTTAAGTTTATGTATGGGTGGTTTGCGTGATAAAAAATATTTAACAAATATATAACAAAATAATATATAAGATTAACAATAAATTTGAGCATTATTTGCATTTTCTTACTTATCATTTCACTATCTTTATTACATCATTCAATTGGTGGATTACTTCTGGACAAAAATTGAAGTTCGAAAGTTTATCTTAAAGTTTAGAAACCTTGGTGAATCTTACTAGTCGCTAATATGCAAATTGTAATATATTTGATGATATTTTTGTAAAAGCATTTAGATTTCTAACTATTTTATATTAGTCTTGATAAAATTTTAGCGAGAAGGTAAAATAATTTTACAGTATAAAATTAGGGAAAGTAAGTTTTAGAAAAAATGAAGATTAACAAATCTTGGCGAGGAAAGCATGGAAAATTAGCCCCCCTACATATATTAGCCCTTAAAATTTCCCCTGACTATCTATTGCTCCTTGAACTCAGCCAGGGATGAATTGTCTATGTTCCTAATATTTGATACATTGATGAATATTTCTTTCGAATATTAAGTGCTAGGCTCTAGAGCACCATTAGGTGAATTTTGATATAAAAATAAGTCTCAAAACAATAAATGTAATACCAAATTCATTTTTAAATGAACTAATAGAATTCAAGAAGATGATGTCATCCCTAGGGGTAAATATTTTTGGAGGGAAAATAAGAAAGCTACTTTATTTGACTCTATTATTGATTTATCTCCTTATTGGTTTACTCAAATGTGAAGTGTAGGCATTCCTTGGATATAGAACTAAATTTTGCATCCAAGAAGTACCTCGTCTACATACTTTTCAAAAAACCCACACCAAGATAAGTTGAAAATAAATAAATAAATGTGCTTCTTCAAGTAAACATGGTTTCCAAGATTGATGGAAAGATGATTTTTCTTTTAAATTTCCAAAAGAAGAAAGTGTATTTTGATGATTATCGAAAACAAGTTAGTCCAAATTGAGTATTACCGAGTAATTGTAGTTTTCAACAAAGGTTAGAAAGGAAAAACTATTAAGTTGTACGTGGAAAAATTTGATTAATTGTCAATGAAGGGCCTTTGTTGAAATGATTGATGGATACTTTATATAAAATTATTGATGGATACTTTGTATAAAATAATTGAGGGATACATGTATCAAAATCATTGATAGATACTGTGGGTTGGAATCATTGATGGATACTTTGAGCAGAATCATTGATGGATACATAGAGTAGAATTGTTAATGGATACATTAGGCAAGATCATTAATGTACTCCTTTTGGCTAACCACTAATGAAGGATTTTCTACCCACCCAATATAAAAAGGAATCTATTGACCGCCAATGGAATTTTTAGGCATTGACCAAAAAGGATGAACTGTAGAGTTCTCAGTGGAAAGAATATGTTGATCATCAATGTGATTTTTAAGCATCGATCGAAAAGGAAAAGAAAATAGATTTGCTACTCAAAAACTTGGTTGACCGCCGATGAAGTATTATGTCAATTGGTGATGAAGGAATTAGGTGATCATTGATGATAATTTTCTTCAATTCAACACCACATGTGTAGGACACATCAGCAAAATATTAAATATTTTTCATTTTTTCCAAGTCGTAAATTTAAGGATTTATTTTGAGTCCCTAAACACCAATGTTTTGGGTCGAAATCTAGGGAACTCTATGTATCAAGATACATAGGGTCCTTTCCAAATAAAGGAAAGAGTTTAGAAAAATATTTCCAATGAGATATTCTAATTACAAATAAAAGTCAACATGTGAAAGTTTCACTTGAAATGGTAAAGAGAAAAAGAGTACTATTCCACTTCTAGAAGACATAAATCCTTATTCAAAGATTAAATTGGGACATAAAGTAGTTTATCGAAATGTCTTAGGCAATAGAATCTAAATATAGATCTAATATGTAATCCAATAATTTAGATCCCAATGAATTGACACAAAGATCCATGTAACATTGCAGGAATAGATAGAACAAAATTGCAAGAATAGTTAATCAAATAAACACTAAGTTGCAACAATGTCTAAATAGTTAAAAAGGAAAATGAAGAATGTATCAAGTCCAAGACATGAGAAAGAAGGTAGATATCATCCAAAAGGATTACTTATAGAGGATAAAATCACTCAAGAATTTCTAGTAGAGTTCAAAGGCATCACTACTCACCGACTAATTTAGCTAGAAATCTTTATGCATTGAAAGAGTCAAGGAGTAGCCTAGAAGTACCCCATATTAGACATCAAAGAGGAAAATGAGTTGGATAGGTTTCAAGGTGATCATAGGAATATTAACCCACTCATATTTGATGTTGAAAGTAAGAGAGTATATGATGTTGAAACTTGGATTCTTGAAATCATAATATTTTTTTATTTGCATAGTTTATTATCTAATCTAGTGGCTAAGATTGTTATCTATCATCTGCAAGGGAAAGCCTCTATGTAGTGGGACCAGTCGAAGCAAGGTAACCATATTGATGAGAAACTAATTTTTTTGGAAGTAGTTCAAGGAATATTTTTAGTAATATTCCCTTTTAGTGTACTACTATGACAAGAGGATGTAGTAGTTCCTTGAACTCAAGTTGGGAAATATGGCCATAAAAGATGATGAAAGGAAGTTCTTGGAACTATTAAAGTTTGTGACATTTATCAAAGAGGAGAAGCTGGAAATTCAAAGGCTCATGAGTGGATTCTTGTCATTTTATAAAGACAAGATTGAATTTAATAAGCACCATATTTTGTTTGAGGCCATTATGTTGGAAACCTTTGATCACTACTAAGAGGGGGGGCTAAATGTGCAGTGTTTATCCTTAACAAATTTTACCAATTAAAACTTCGCTTACTGAATCATGCATATAACTAGCAACATATTATGTCATGACATGAATATAACAATGTATATAGCTAAATCAAGAATCATGAGAGCAAAAAAACCATCAAACACAACCATAAAAACCATCACAAAAGAGACATAAGGTATCTGGTGGAAAACACTTCACCAGGAAAAAAACCACCCTTGCTACTGTTGCGTCACTCTAAATATTATATTAATAAAAATGTGTCTTTTTACATAGATTGTTGACTCTGATCAGCTAGGAGACTCGAGCACATATACAATTAGTTGACTCCCATCATCTTGGAGACTCGATTCTACTGATCAACTCGGAAGACTATGTTCTCACACAGATCTACGAACTACCATCCATTGAATTCCACCATGATCAACGATCCTTGTTGAACCCCCAATTGGACAATCCAACTACCATTGGATTAAGAAACTACTCCTTTCGCTAAATCATCGAAATCACTGCTCAACATCCATGCATTCATTGTTCCTCTACTGTATGTGAACCTCATTTCATACATTTTCACACTGGATCCCAAAATTTTTTCTCAACTTGATTGAGCTCTATGATTTGAACTCTAGTAGCAAGACAATATCGTCAATAAATAATAACATCCATTCTAAAATACCATCACCCAAAAAAAAAAAAAAAAAACCCTCATACTTTGCCATAATATCAAACCCTCTCACCAAAATATGAATGCTTCATAATACAATCAACAACATAAAACATTATGGCTATCTGCAAAATGCATCATCATCTCCTAAAAAAAAATGTGAGAGCCATAAACTTAGGTTTATTCCAAGCTATACATCAATAACATACTCTACTAGAACTCCCTACATCTCTCATCTGAAATTTGGAATTCTAAACCAATATTATGCTTTATGAAATATATCTGCTCATACTGTTGCCATTAGAGCTGAAACACTCAAGAAATCAATCTCACTAATGGATTTGAATCATACTCACACAATGCATCCTTATCTAACTCACTATCAGACACCATCAACCATCACACAACTCCAAAATCAATTATATAAAACATGGAGGGTCAAATTGACCTTTGGACTAGGATAAAAGGTACAAAAATTGGACTAAATCAATCCACTAATGCCACTACTTGTGCACTAAATGTGTACACAAAATTGAAGGACCTTTTCAAACCACTACCAACATTTACAACTTATTCTATAAGCGTCTGGCAATTTCCATGCCAATTTTCTTCTGATTTGTGTGAGGAATGCAGGTGATTTTTTGTGAAAAATTTGAGTCGCATGCACAAAACTTGTTAAACTTGACTGGAGACCTTCAGCAACATGCACAAGAATGTCTCCTATAGATTGGATCCTTTCAATTGTATGCATAAGCCTATCCCCATGCGACTGGGGAAGAGCATAAAGAAAAACTACAAGCCCTCAGCTCAAAACCTCCCACATGTTGGATCCTCTTCTTCAGCACATGAACTCACCTCTAAAGCTCTTCTAAGCTTATCAACACCTTTGAAAGTGGATCAAAAAATAATCCTAAGTGTCACTGCCAAGTTGATTGTAAAGGCCAACAAACAAGGCTCGCAAGAGTGCCAACAAGTCCTCCACTCTCCAACAAACATCTCACATACTACAACACCTCGGATAGACCTACAATACATTGTAGCACATATCCACCCTCAACATAAGGCCATAACACCACAACAAGTCATCTCCATGAGCATAAACATGAAGACCTAGTATGTCAACTCATCAAGTTTTCCATCACATGAAGATATGCTCATCCACATGTAGCAACAACCTCTACTTCCATCAACACCATACTGACATCATCTGATCATCATGAGTGTGACATCATACAGTTGAAATCAATACCAACAAAACCATCTCAATGTCAACTCAACTAGCTGTAACCATGCTACAATGAATGACATCAACACATCAACTAGACTACATAAGGTTGACATCAATGCCAACATGAGCTAGATGCCATCATGAGCTAATGTCAACATCAACCGGCTAGATCCATGCACACCATAATTCCAACAATCTCCCCCTTTGGCATTGATTCCAACCACACACAAACTCCAAACCAATCTCCTCTATCACTTCCCCTTTGACATCAATGGAAAAGGGACAACTCCATCTGAATGGGAAAAAAATTGAAGCACAAATACTAGAGAAAATAACAAGGTTGAAAAGTAATGCATATCAACCAATAACCATACTCTCCATATAATAAGCTATCAATATATACAACCAATCATCATCTAGAGCATCATACCAACCATTAACCTCTAACAGCAAACAAAAATATGCCAGCATAAGGAAACCATACAATCATCATATGCAACATCATCATAATAAAAACTATGAGCAACATCAAGTATATGCATCAATATGCACATGAGGATCCAACCAACACTCCTCCACATAGAAACCATATAGAAACAAAATCAATCACCATCATCCACCTTTCTACTCGTAACATGAAGCCAAAACCCAAAAAACATGATCATATCATGAGACACACCAGGAACACCTCCAAGAGGATCATAATTCCAACAATGGATGGTTGAAGTAAGAAAGAGAAAGTATATGCTCCCCTTGAACACATGACATCTCCAAGATCACTCCAAAGCTGTAGTGATTCACATCCGCTATAAGCAATGTTTCCTTCCAACAAATAGAAGCACCATATGGATTGAGGCTCCACATGACCATGACTCAAGTGACATATAAATTGATAAATACATGGTTGTAGTAGCAACTTAAAAACCTGATACATGATTATTACATGACCTCATGACCCATGACTACAGGAACAAAAGATAATACAATACAACTACATGGCTTCATGAACATATTACATAGATTTTTAGTGAATTACATTGCTACTATGATCCTCTCCTATGGACCAATGACTTAGAAACATGATACATCATGACTATTGCATCATCATTATCCCATACATGTGGCTGCAAAATAGTCTCATGATACTCCTCCATAACAAGCCTATCACCATAATGACTCAACCAATATTGATTAGACCCGATACCAAAGTGAAATAATGAAACAATGGTAAATGCATGGTTGTAATAAACTGCATATAAAAACCCGTACAAGGTCGGTCCATGTCGCATGCCATATCTATACATGGTTGAAACTATGATCACATTTTAGGCATGGATACACATCTTTTAAACCAACTTGTCACTGAAACCAAAAGCATATATATGGCTGAAAATGCACATTTTTCTACTCCTGAAAATACATATAGAGCTTCTACAATCACATGAGCAAAAAGAAGTGAAAGGGACAGAACAAATCATCATTGAATCTTCATACCATCAATAGCTCCCCCTGAGCTCAATATACCTGCTATAGACAGGCTGATCCTCTCAACCTAGAAGTGCATAAAGTTCCAATGAACTCATCATAACTTTTTTATACTTCTACCATATTCTCCCCCTAAAGTTATGCACCTCTCATGAACATCTGCAATCCTCTATATGTATGAAATAAATAATAATGGACTACTGGAGGGGATTCTCTTTAGTACTTGAAGAGTTGCTGCTCCAAGTTTCTCCACACGGTCTTTGGATGCTTCTTTTCTTCCTTCACTGGTTTTCTGGTAGGTCCTTGTTTTTGCTGCTTTTGGTGGTTTTGCCTTATGTAAAGGGGCATCAAATAGTCTCTTTCCATATTTCCAAAATTATGGCATGTATAACACTCCACATGGCAAAGATACGAAACAAGAGGATCAAATCTCTTGTTGCTCATGTCATATTTATACCTTGCATGTAATGTGCTTCTCCTCCACTAGTTAGACCTGTAATCTATTGCCTTATGGCTAAACATGTTACATTAGTAACAATAACCATAAAAACCATGATTATACCTGATGGCCAATATCCTTGGCTGTTGATATTGCTGCAAGCTCCATCGATTAGATCTCTATGTTCTAGTTATGCATTTCGCTGCAACATGCGCAAAATTTGTGATAGTTGTAACATTATACATTATGCACAAAAGGAGTAAAAGGACTTTTATTCCTTTGAAACCTTACATATCTGCCACAATATTCTCTATGAGAAAAATATTTTCTGAATGTAGGACCTCCTTGATATTTTCTTCTTTATTGTGTTGGTTTTGCTGCTTAATCTGCTGCTAGTTTTGCTTCTTATTTCCTTGGTTTATACTCTTGTTGCTAGTATTGTTTTCTACAGGTTCTGTTGGTTCAACTTTGGTGTTTTTACTTGCATGCAAGCTAGACTCACCCTTTTGAAATCCAAGACTAGATTTATCCAATGGTTATCTTTGGATCTCAAGCAAACTATCCAAGGCTACAATTCTATTCTCCATCTTGCGTTGCTTTCTCAAGGACACCGATTTAGCTTCTCATTTCTGACACTCGTTCTCCTTGTCTTGGTACTACCTCCTCATACCTTCCTCAACTTTTTCTTCTTCTACCAATTTAATGTTTAAGCTCACAATCTCTTCCTTTAGCTTGGCCTCCTTATCATCACATATATGCAACAATGTTTCTTGATCTTTGTATGAAGTTTATTAGTCTATAAATCTCAACTCTAAGAACCTTAATATCATTCTCATATTCTCATATTCTTGTTCTTCTTTTTGTTTCTCTTTTTCTCATTCTCCATGTTATTGCTCATGCCATCTCCAAATACAAACTCTAGCTTGTTCCACATGTCTTTAACATATTTCAAACCTACTAGCCTCTTCAAATCATCATCATAAAGATTCTTGTAGATTATGCATCTAGCTTGTGCATCCTGCTGCAAAACTTTATCTGCTGTTGGATCCTTGGCACAACTTTCACATACTAATCTCCAAATGTTAGATCCACAAGGCTAAAATTGAGATTTAACATTTTTCTCCATACCTTGTAATTTGCATCCATAAGGAAAACCATTCCTTAAGAAGTCATTTAAAAAAAAATATCATTTTTTTCTCCAACAAGCCCCAGATCTACTCTCCAGTGATCAAGTCTACTCTCCAGTGATAAAACCGCAACCAGGAGCCCCACTCTAATACCAATTGATGGAAACCTTTGATCACTAATGGGGGGGTGGGGGGGTAAATCAGTAGTGTGTATTCTTAACAAATTGTAACAATTAAAACTTCACTTACCGAATCATGCATATAACGATCAACATGTTATATCTTCACATGAATATAACAATGTAAGTAGCTAAATCAAGGAATCATGAGAGATAAAAAAACCATCAAACAAAACCATAAAAATCATCACACAAGAGACATAAGATATCTCGTGGAAAACCCTTCACTAGGAAAAGAATGACCCTTGTTGCTATTGCGTGCTCTAAATCTTCTATTAAGAAATATGTGCCTTTTTACATAGATTATTGACTCCAAAGACTCGACCTCATATATAATCAGTTGACTCCCATAAGCCTGGATATGAGGTCAAAATAGTGACCACATCAATTCTGAAATACCATCACCAGACAACAACAAAAACTCAACTCATACTTTGCTATAATATCAAACCCTCTCACAAAAATATGAATGTTGCATAATACAACCAACAACATAAAACATTATGGCTATGTGCCAAATGCATCAGCAACTCCTGCAAAAGCAAATGTGAAAGTCATAAACCTGGACCTATTCCAAGCTCTCCATCAATACTATATTCTGCTACAACTCTCTACATCTCTGACCTAAAATTTGGAATTCTGAACCAATACTATGCTTCAAGAAATAGATTTTCTCCTACTGCTGCCATTAGAGCTCATACACTTATGGAGTATCTAAGAAATTAAGGATTGTGCAAGGATGAGTTATGTGGAATGATTTTATATAGATAGGGGTAGTATGCATACAATGTTTGTAAATTCAACAATCATCACTATTCATGTGAGCAGTTCCTGATAAAGTAGATTGGGAATGTGTTTCACATGTTGGATTTCGATGCAAAAGCATGGGTTTTGGAAGTTGACAAGATATGGGTTTTCCAAATTATTTCAACTAAAGGCATAAAATGTAACTCGGGTAGACATTTTTATTTTTATTAGATGTTGTATTTTTACTATAAATTCTACCATATTTTGGAAACCTGAAGGATAGAGAGAAGTGAATTGATATCTAGCTTCTAGATAGGTATTTTTATTAGATGTTTTTATTTTGATTATATTTTTATTGTAGATTTTAGAATATTTTGGAAATATGATGAGTAGAAAGAAGTTAATTTATATCTTTATTAGACATCTTTATACTAAATATTGGACATCTTTATCTTAACTACATTCTTATCTCCATTATAGGTTCTAGAATATATTGAGAATCCAATGAAAACAAGTTAAGTCAATTGTTTAATTTTACTCATGTCCATTAAAATTTTAAAATAGTCCAAAATTTATAATTTAACAACATATCACAATGAATAGAATAATTTAAAATGACTTCATGTAACTCACTCCTATGAAAAAAGGCTAGTCACAATTGATATAAGAAATAATCATTTGAAATGACTTCAAGTTATAGAAAGTTGACTAGCATATGTCTACTACATTCTTATCTCCATTGTAATGTCTTTATATAATGAAGAAAAACTAAATCAAATGTTTAATTATTCATGGAATTTCCAAAAAAAAAAATACAATTTAACAACCCACGTCACACTTAATAATAATTTGAGGTTACTCGAGGTAACTCACTCCTATGAAAGAAGGTTGATCAAAGTTGTTATATCAAAGAATAATTTGAAATTTGACTATGGTAATTGAGAACATAAGTGGATTACGCAGCACGCTGCTTCTGGTAATTCAGACATAATAAATATTAGTGTTGGTCAAAGACTTTGTCGGCCTGGGCAAGTTCACTAATGGAGCATGTAGGATTTTCAGGGATCCGTTTTCCAGAACAATGAATGTAGAACTTAAATTACATAACAGAGTGCCTAAACCGGTGAAAGGGGTACCAGAGGTTAGCGTTCCAAAGTTGACGGGAAAGGCAGTTTCTTGAGAGTAATTTGAATTTTGATTTCGAAATGCTATGGAAATTACAGAAATTAATCTGGGGAATGGTGATAGTGCCCTCTCGTTGCAGACAAGAGAATGCCAAAATAGCGCTTGGCTTCAAGAAAACAAGCTTCGTAGGTGGTACAATTTCAGCCATTCAAGCGTAGAGCTAATGCAGCTTACGTTTTACATGATAATTATTTTTCTTGAATCTCAAGGTTTCTCGATTTGAAGAGGCAAGCAATTAACGCTAAAGACATTTGCAGTGAGTACGAAGCATGAGTAGAATTTACCTTTAATTTTTATTGAAAAGAAAGGAATTTTCAATGAACCATGTGTATTAGGAGTGTCGATGACTTTCCCGGGAGGGGAGTCCAAAGGTTAGTTTTTTAAAACGTTTTTATCTCACATCAAGAAGCATTATATTAGGGCACCATTGGAAGATACAAGCTGCAAAGTGTATGGCGTTGCATCGGCAGTGCAACGTTTTGCATTAAATCCAAGGATGATATGTAAATCTAAAGATACAATGTCGATAGTCATGCTCTTTGAAGGTTCATTCTCCCTGTATATGGAATGGAATGCCTTCTTGATTCAATAAGTTTTATTTTAAAATTCATGTTACAAATTAGGAATGTTATATATATATATATATATATATATATATATTATATTATATTATATTATAGTGTTTTGCTGTTAAAAATTGGAATTTATATTATGATAAAAAACGCTGAAAAGGTGAGGTGAGAGGTTAGTAGTAAATTGTATAATGTGGGTTTATAGTTTTTTAAATAAATAAATTTATATCATATTAAAATGTAGATATTTTAAGTTGGTCTATATGTGGTTTGTTTAACAAAAATATTTAAAAAATATATAACAAAAAAATAAATAATATTAACAATAAATTTGAGTATTGTTTGCATTTTCTTACTTATCATTTGTCTAAAGGGAGCTTTGTTTCACTATCTCTATCAGATCTTTCAATTGGTGAATTATTTCTAGGGAAAATTTCAAGGATGGAAGTTTATCTTAAAGTTTATAAACTTTGGCGAATCTTACTGGTCCCTCATATGCAAATTGTAAGATATTTGACTGTATTTTTGTAAAAACATTTAGATTTCTAACTATTTTATATTAGTCTATATAAAATTTTAGTGAGAATTTAAAATAATTTTATAGTATAAAGTTAGGGAAAATAACTTTTAAAATAATAGTTAATCTATCCTTGGGGAAAAGCATGGAAAAATAGCCCCCTACATATAGTAGCCCCTAAAATTTTCCCTAGCTATATCTTCCTCCTTGAACTCACCCAAGGACGAATTCTATGAGTCCCTAATACTTGATATATTGATGAAGATTTTTTTTGAATATCAAGTGCTAGATTGTGGAGCACCATTATGTGAATTTTGAGATAAAAATGGGCCTGAAAACAATAAATGTAATACCAAAATCAACTTTAAATAGACCAAAAGAATTCAAGAAGATGATGTCATCCCTAGGGGTAAACAAATTTGGAGGGAAAATAAGAAAGCTACTTTATTTGATTGTATTTTCGACTTATCTCCTTCTAGGTTTACTCAGATTTGAAGTGTGGAAACTCTTTGGATATGTAACTAAATTTTTCTTCCAACAAGTACCTCCTCTACTTAATTCTCAGTAAACCCACACCAAGAAAAGTTGAAAATACATAAAGAAATATGTTTCTTAAAGGAAATGTAGTTTCCAAGATTGATGAAAAGTGGAATTTTTTTTAAATTGCCAAAAAAAGAATGTGCACTTTGATTACTGTCAAAAACAAGCTAGTGCAAATTGAGTATTACTAAATAATTGTATTTTTTGACAATGGTTAGAAAGGAAAAATGATAATTTGTAAGTGGAAAATTTTGGTTGATAGTTAATGAAGGGCCTTTGTTTAAATTGTTGATGGATATTTTGTACAAAATCATTGATGGATACATGTATCAAAATCATTGATGGGTATTTTGGGTGGGAATCATCGATGGATACTTCAAGCAGAATCGTTAATGGATACATCAAGTAGAATCATTGATAGGTACATTAGGAAAAATCATTGATGTGCCCCTTTTGGTTAACCAATAATAAAGAATTTTCTACCAACCCCCAATAAAAAGGAATCAACTAACCGCTAATGGAATTTTTAGGCATCAACAGAAAAGGATGAACTCTAGCGTTCTTAGTGGAAACAATATGTTGATCATCAATGCAATTTTCAAGCATCAGTCAAAAAGGAAGAATTTTTTAATTTTTTGCTCGAAAACTTGGTTGATAAGCAATGAAAGGCTATGTTGATTTGTGATGAAGAAATCAAGTGATTATTGATGAAATTTTTCTTCAATTCAACACCACATGAGTAGGCCATGTCAGAAAAATATTATATAATTTTCATTTTTTTTCATTTCCTAAATTAAGGAGTTATTTAGAAGCACTAATCACCATTGTTTTGGGTTGAAATCAAGGGAACTCTATGTATCAAGATACATGGAGTCCTTTCCAAGTAAAATAAGGAGTTTAGCAAGAGCTTTCGAGTGAAATATTCTAAGTGAAAATAAAAGTCAACATGTGAAAGTTGCGCTTGAAATGGTAAAGAGGAAAAGAGTACTAATCCACTTCTAGAGGATACAACTCCTTTTTCAAAGATCAGATTGGGACATAAAAGTAGTTTATCAAAATATCTTAGGTAATATAATTTAACTATAGATCCAATATGTAATTCGAGTATTTAGATCACATGTAATTAACATAAAGATCCATGTAACATTACATGAACATACAGTATAAAATTGGGAAAATAAGGCAAACCTCAACAAACCATGAATCTCTACTCAAAACTCAAAATGGGTCCTACGAATAGTCATTGCAAAGTTGTTGAAGAGTAGAATATATGCATCCACCCATTATTTTGAATGGTATAGTAGAAATTCTCAGAAAATCAAAAGAATACCACTAGTAGCCTTAAAGGGGTATAAAATCATATGCATAATTTCCATCATTCTAGAAATGTTTATTTTATCTTAATGGAATTTAATTGTGTGCACATTTTCTAGAATTAGAGGTATTAATGTATCAAGCCAATCATAGGAATTGTGGAAAATAGATATGGAAGATGCATAGAGAACCTTCAATCATAAAAGAGAAAAAAGGTTAAACATCAATATATGTAACAAAGAGACTTAATCTAATGGGCATAGTGGCAAGATGGAACGAATTGGGGTGACAAATACTATGGGGAGTTTTAATATGGAATTGTAGAGTTATAGAGTTAATAATGAAAAATAATAAAAGAATAAGATGAACAAAATCAAATAAACACTCAGTTGTAATAAAGCCTAAATTAGTTACAAAGGTAAATGAAGAATGGAGCAAGTTCAAGACATGAGAAAGAAGGTAGATCTCATCCGGGAAGGGATACTTATAGAGGTTAAAAGCACTCAACAGTTTCTAGTCGAGTTCAAAGAAATCATTACCCACCTATTAATTTAGCTAGAAAGATTTATGAATTGACAGAGTCAAGGAGTAGCCCATAAGTACCCCTTATTAGACATCAAAGAGGAATATGAGTTGGATAGATTTCAAGGTGATCGCAGGAAGATTAAGCCATTGATATTTTATGTTGAAAACAAGAGAGGATGTGATGTTGAAACTTGGATTCTTGTAATTTTGACATATTTTATTTGCATAGTTCATCATCTAATATAGAGGCCAAGATTTCCAACTATCATCTATAAAGGAAAGCCTCTATGTAGTGGGACTAATTGAAGAAAGTTTAGCACATCTATGAGAAAATAATTTGTTGGAAGTAGTTCAAGGAATATTTTTATCAATATTCCCTTTTAGTGCACTACTATGGCAAGAGGATGTAGTAGTTCCTTGAACTCAAGTTGGGAAATATGGCCACGGAAGATGATGAAAGGAAGTTCTTGGAACTATTAAGGTATGTGAGCTTTATTAAAAAGTAGAAGGTGGAAATTAAAATGTTTGTGAGTGGGTTTTTGTCATTTTATAAATGCAAGATTCAATTTAATAAGACCCAAACTTTGTTTGAGGCCATCAAAAAGGGTAGGCACCTATATGAACAAAACAACAGAAAAAACACTTATTAGACGTTCTCGAGCAATAAGAATAAGGAGAAATCGTGTCAGAGAAGGAAATGATTCAAAGTTCCATTTCATATAAATAGTCATAATACACATTACAAAGATTAAATTGTTCATGATGAAACAAAATGGAAGACCCTTTGTTTGGATACTCCGTTTTTTAATGCCTAATTTGGTTACGTTATATTTAAAGGCATTTTTACTACAAACACCTAGCTGAAATGGGAGCATAGGAGATATGGCTCAAGATATTTTTTATGATTCATTTCTAATGGTATATATAACAATCTATAATTTCATAGGAATGATCAGATATAAAAAAGTCGTTAAGATTGGTCCAGGAAAAAAGTATAGGTGAGCCCAACTAATTTTACATGTTGTCCCCATAAATGAATGAAAAAACACTATAAATAAAGGATATATTAGTGCATTGGAGGATCATCCAAGAAATACTATATTTGAGTTGCACAAGAGAAGTTGGGGAATACTATTTGAGTTTTAAAAGTGGAGTAAAAATGTGATTTGTGGAGTGAATGAGTCATATTTTCATTTTCAACTTTTAGATTGCGATGTTTCAAATCATGAAATTTTGAGGAGATAGAGGAGTTATTTTGATGTACATGTGATAAAATTTTAGGTGTTATCTCACTATAGTTTCAAAGATATATCTTAAGTAATTTGGGGTTTCTGAGTTCTCTTGAAATTTGCTTCAAATAGGTCAATTTGGGATTTTCGGTATAACATATTTTCTGACTTGTTTCAAACCGTGAAATATTGACGAGATTGAGGCGATAGCATCTGTGATTAAGAAATAAAACTTCCTTTTTCTATAATTTTGGAGATGTACTCTTTGGAAATTAGGGTTTTTGGATAATCCTGAAATCATCTTAAAACATGTCAGTTTGGAATTTTTTCAATAACTTATTTTCTGAGATGTTTCATACTATGAAATCTAGAGGATATAGAGGTGACATATCTAGGTGCCTATGGTAAAATTTTCATACTTTGGTTTTCTCTATACCTTAGGAGATATTCCTTGTAGAATTTAGGACTTTTGAATGATCCTAAAATAAGTTTCAAACAAGTTAACTTGGAATTTTTGTTGTAACTTATTTTTTGGGATTTTTCAAACTATGAAATTTTCAAAGATCCGAGACATAATTTTCTAAGATAAAAGTTTCATAATAATATTTAGAAAATTGTATTTGTGGCATGTTGTACAAGTTCATTCTTTGGAAGAAGCAAAAAAAAAAAAGAAGTTTTGGGACAAGCAAACCTAGTGAAGGAAGAAGGAACAAGTAGACCTAATGAAGGCAAGAACAACTAATAGACCTAGTGATAGTAGAAGTAGTAAGCATATTTGGTGAAGTAGGTTTTCACCTACGAGTATTTATGGCAGTGGGGATCAATATCCCCAATAGGTTAGCTCCTATTAATACTTTTAGCAGTGGGGATTGGTGTCTCCAATAGGTTGGTGCCTATGAATATTTGCAGCACTGAGGATTTGTTTCTCTAGTAGTTTGGTTCATACAATTATTTGTGATAGTAGATTGATTCTTACAAATAATTATAAAAAAGAAGTTTTGTTGTTTTCTCATGAAAGTGCTTCCACATAAATCTTGTTTATGATGTTTTCCAAATGATATATGTCATGGGTGAATGTTTTCTTATGATTCATGAATGTTTGAGTAAGTAAAAATTGTCTTATAGTGATTCACACCACTTCCCCACCCCACAAGTATAAGTGTGCATTCGTTAATAGTTAGTAGCTAATGTTTATTATTTTATTTAATGCCCTATCAAGGTTCTGGAGTGTGTCACTTGTGCCAAGTACTAAGCTATAGTAGTTAAGGATAAGCGTTGAAAACCTAGTTGATGGCTAAGGGGATGTGTGGATAACCTAACGTTTTCCCAATATATCAACATAAGCTTTCTCTTTATGCACATTCCTCTAGATGTGATCCTTGTTCATTATATTTATGAATGTTATCAACTAATGAAGTGTGATATGGATGGAATTGTTGTTTATACCATTGTTTGGCCACCCATTTCAAGGTTATATCATATAATAGAATACTTTCAAAGGGTTTTTACAATACATTGAATGATATGTAATGAATGTTTAGAGAGCAATGTTTTGTTATGATCTTGTTAATAGTTGATTGTGACAAGACATGATGGGTTATATTATGGTCTTGGGATCAAGTTTCCTTTCTAAGTTTTTGAAAATCATCCATGAGGTTTCTAATGATATGATTACTCATTTACGTAGTTTTCATTTTTTTAATTCCTGCAATTCTTGTAATGATAATTAAACTCCTAGATTTTAACAAAGACAAAAATAATTCACAGTTAACTACATCATAATTCAATTAAAATTATTATTTGATAATTTTATGGGATTGGTAATGAACAATTCAATTAGCTAGCATACGTTCAAGTAAAAATAAACTACTTTCATCCACTTGAAGGAATTTTGGTGTTCTTTGTCATACACTATCTAATATAGGTAGGGGAGATGTATGTATATTTGGGAACTCTTGACCTCTCTATTGTGGACATACATTATTTTAAGCGGATTGGACATACTAAGGTATTGTTTTTGAAATATAAAATTGTTAAACAAGAGGTTGCATGACATGGAATTATTCATCAAGAAGTTGTACACTAGTCGCTCTCTAATTTCATCCATACTATAATCAACTCCGAGCAAGTTCATCATCATCTATAATTCACAACAATTTCTTCCAATGGAATATTCATTGGAGATAATTTGTTGTGCAAGAAGTTGGGTTGTACTTTTCTAAAAGTCTGTGTTTTTACATACCTACCTAGGCCTTTTCTCTTGATTCAATGATCTCTATAGGTATTTTTTCCTTTACGAATTTTTTTTTTTTGACTACGATGGTTCTCCGTGATTAAATGGATTGTAATTACAACGAGACAATAATTGTCTTGTATTAAAAATTTTTGATATAAATTGCATCTGAATTACACAAATTGTCCTCCAATTACACAAGAAGACACATTATCTCCCACTGTTACAAAAAAGGACAATTTTTTTTTTTCAATTTCACAACAAGGTAAATATTTTCTTGCACTTACATGAGAAGACAAAAATTGTTTGTCAATTCCTCAACAAGATAATAATTGTAACAACCCCAGGTTAAAAGTTCATGTTATAAAGTTAATAAAGGAGAAATAAGGCCAAGATCACGGGACATGTATTCCAATCTGAATGTTTGGAAAAGCATCCTACTGGGCATCACTTGTTGTGTACTATGGCTAAGGGAATTTGGAAAAGGCATTAACAAAGTCTATGAAAAGGAAAAAAGGTATTTTTGGCATTTCTTTTATGTAAATGAAGGAAATTAGGAGAAAAGTGAGGTGAAAGGTCACACGTTGCATGTGAGGAGGAAATTGAAGGAAAATAGAGAAAAATAAAGAAATTAGAGGCATCAATAATAAGAAGACATCAAATGCTCAATTTGGGGCCTTTTTGTCAGTTTAGTTTTAGAGTTAGTTTCAGAGAAGAGAAGAGCACCAAGAGAAGAAGGAAAGAAAGTAAGCAAAGGAAGGGCAATGAAAGAAAAGGAAGGATAAGGAAATCAAAGGAAGGACAAGAGAAGCAAGCAAGAACTAGATCAAGTGGTTTCAACAGGGATACTTGCTGGTAACAGGTTGCACGTGTGATTTCCTGGCTGGTTTTGGCATGCATGATATATGCATGTGTGTGTTTAGTTCATTTGTTATCATTGGCATGGGGTTTACCTAGTTTGACAGTGGTTTTAGCCATTCCTGTCCATTTTCGGATAGCCATGATGTGATGGAATTCGTTCTTGGTTGAGATTTGGATTATTGAAAGATTTTGGATCCGAGTGAGGTGGTCTCAGGAAAATCCCAAGGGTTAAGGGGTGGAGATGGTTTTCTCCAAGAAACCCTTGACAGGTGGGTGGATAATCCAAATTTTTGTGATTTGGCTAATGTCTTTTTGAACCATTTTCAATTTCCTATCCAATATGAAGCCGAAACTGAACTTTTGGCAGTTGTTGTTTCACTTTCTTGCATTTCTGAGTTTTGTGTCGAGCCACGATATCCATCTCTATTTTGAAAACCTACCAGATTAGAGCTTCTTGCACTTAGTATTTAATTCTTGAAATAAGTGTTAATTACTTGTATGACCTAATAGATGATAATGAAACTACTGTGAGAGGGCATGATTCTTCCAACACATATAATGTGAGTTACTGATCATGCAACAATGTCATTAACATGTCATTCAATACTAACAAACCTGGAAGTCCCTTTTGAAAAAGGAACGCAACAAATTACAGCTATAAGCATAAATACAGAGATGCAACAGAAATAACACTTCCTTTGATTAATATCAAATAATGAAATATGCTTACAAATATTATGGAAATGAGACTAGCTCGACAATGGTAGCTTATCTATGAGAAGAGATTTCATGGCTACATGCCCCTGAACTACGTTACAATGAGCCTCAAGGGCCTTTTTATTTTTGACCAATAAGAGAAAAGCATAAACAACCAAAACTCTAACCCTCAAAACGGCTTCGAAAGTTTAGGACCCGAAAAACTGCCAAAAATATTAACCTATGCTACAATTAACGAAACTGAAAAAATGAAAGAACAATGGTGGGGGTCCAAATGGAATTGGTGAGCAGCCACCAATATCTACCTACATCAGTGGAGACAGGAAAATTCCACATGGGATGGCGAAGGAATTCTGAGGCATCCAAGCTCGGCTTGGTTTTGTGATCTTAGGACCGATTTAGGTTAGATCATGGTAGTGTGAGGCTTGAGGTGGTTTAGCCTATGGATTCCCTTGGTTGTTTATGGATTAGTTTATCCCATAAGATTCCACATTCATGCTTGGAGTATGGCATAGGCGTGATTGGATGAAATAAAGATTTGGTTTGACCCAATCTATGGTCGAGTGGTATGTGGAAGTCCTTGATTGGGTTAGTTTTTTCATATGTTAATAACAACTAATTTATTCATGTATTTTTTGAGTAAATGTACTTGTTATTATGTGCCTTTGATGGATGTTCTATCATTGTTATTATTTTCGTTATATGTTAGTTATAAACATGGTTTTATGACATATTCAAGTTATGGCTCTTATCATGTGTTGATTGATAAATGAATGCGTGACCTAATAGATATTATTGCAGATATTGTGAGAGGTAACTAATCCTTTTTGGAAAGAATTAGATAAGTTTTAGATCTCTATGTTCATATATGCATTCATGACCTGTAGATTTCATGTTCACTATATGTTTGACGAAATGGATGTCAGGGTTATGATGGGCTAGGTTACGTCCCTAATAAATTTTCTTAAAGGCTTTGTCTTTGTGTTATTTATCATTCAAGGAGTTTGATGAACACCATAATGAAAAGTCATGACATTATTGGACAGGTCTTCTCTAGGATTTCCATTGAATTTCAGAATATTGGAAGGCAATTTATGAGGAATCACTGACCACCAAGTTGCATAAAGAATTGGGTCATTGGTCAGCCGATTTAGATCTGGTAACTCAAGTGTCACAACGAAAGGTAACTGTCTATTGAGGTCAGGTTGAGCATATCCAGGGTAAGATGGAATTGCCTAGGGAATGGACCTTTTCATACTAGTATAAGGCATCTGTTGCTGGTAACCTTGATATGGGTAAGTCTGTTGAGCAAATTTGGTGTAAGATTGTTGTTGTTATACACCAGGGTAAATTTTTTGTTGTCTAATCCCAACATAGGCTTGTTGACTAGGGCTTGGTTAAAATTGTTGTTGACCAAACCCAACATGAGCTTGTTGTCCAAGTCCATGTTGAGATTGGTATTGCTGGAATTGTTGCTATTGATATTGGGGCTACCAAGGTTGTTGAAGCAACTGTTGTCATTGTTGGTACAACGGTTGTTGATTTAACAATTATTGTTCCCCACCAATGTAAGGTTGACCAAGTTGTGAATACACTAAATGAGTATAAGTCTCTGTCATTCTGGTAAATGGTAAACTAGCCTAAAGTTGTTGGAATCCAGACACAAGTGGTTGTTCTAAAACCACGTGAGAAGGCTGGATCTGTATACCTAAAACTTGGGGGTCTGAGGTTGAAGGGCTAGCTTGCACAGGTTGCGAAACAACAATCTAGGCTTGTGACTATGGCACAGTTGTAACAACAGGTGCTATAGGTATGGATGAGATAGATTGCATAGGTTGTGATGGATACACAAGCCTAGGTTGAATGGGCATGGTTGGCTACCACTAACAGACAGTCACTCCAGGCTGACTTAAAGACGATGGCATACCGACATATGGTTTCCCCCCAAAATATGGAGGATAAGGAGAATATGCATATTGTTCTCTATATGGGTGTAGTACAGTGTTAAGTGGATACATAGGATAGTAACCAGATGAACCATCTTGATGTGAACTTGATAAGTCCAGCTTTTCGGTACTTGTAAATGAGTAACTAGATAAAATACCAGTAGAGGAAATTGGTGAAGACCAAGGGCTAGAAGCAACACCTAAGTGGGCTCCCAATAAAGATTGGTAACCCGATGGGATGGATGGAACACCATACAAGTGTGACTCAGGTGTTGTAGTAAACATCAAAGAGGTTGCGACAGAATATTCTACCGTAGCCGTAACAGATGGTACGGTCTAGGATGTTGACTCTGCCATAGTCAAATTTCCAAATAAGTTTCCTAATGAATCAATAGGTGTATAAAAGTAATCAAGATCAAAAGGAGCAATGAAATGAGGAGTATAAGGATACAAATAAAGTCTAGTTACAAAATGGAATGGAATTCTAGGTGACTCTACCTTAGGTTCCTCTTCTATCGAAATCAAACCAGGTAGAAGAATTTCATCATCTGATCTGTAATAGATTTCTAGTTGTTGCTGAGGTAAAGAGGAGGTCTCAACAGTTACATATGTTTGAGGTTCTACCGGTCGATCTTCTTCTTGTAAGGTAACAACTTTTGATTGTTCCACCTTAAGATCCAAATGTTCTAGTAAAAGAACAAGCTCAGGTTGGGCTTTGTGAACAACTTCTGGTTCAGAAGTAACTTCTGATTGAATAGTGATGGGTTCATGATCTAGCTCAGGTTGAACTGATTTAGGTTTAGAAGTAATTTGTTATTGAACAAGTTCAGATTGAGAATCAACTTGTTGTTGAACAACTTGGGTTACCATTTCACTAGATTCAGTTCTAGTTTCCTCAGGTAATTGTTGAGATTCCACTTCAGTAATATATGTACCAATAACTGTAGGAGTAACTGGGGTCACAGTACTTACTGGTATAGGTGTTTCTAGTAATTCAAATGAAGAACCATATGTTTGTGAAGTTGGATCCAATCAAACGAGACATCTTTGATTGAATAGGTGTAGCTTCAGGTGGTAAAGACAGTTTACTCACTGCTCTCCGTGAACGATGGGGTTAGGGTTGATTTTCCTCCATGATTACTGATTGATTTTATTACAAAAATAAATAAACAAAAAGGGGTAAGCTAGGCAAAAGGTTTACCAAGCAACTGTGAACTGCAAAATACCTCCTGGCGAAAAAAGAAGTACGGGCAGGCAATCTCCCCAAATGCTGTGTTTGGTGTATCACAGTGTACAAGGCGGTCGACTCGGTTACCTAAGGATGGATATCAACCTAGTGTTGTCCTCCCATATATACCCGAAAGTACGTGGAGGCCCAATCCGTATTAGCATTGTCTAATGCAAAACTACACAGTGAGAGCATTCCCATATACTTTACGTACTGTAACACCGCCCTATATACTCGAAGGTACATGGAGGAGCTACGATATACTCATGTACGTGGAATGATATATCACACTCGGGATGTATTCCAGACAAGTTAGCGACAACTGCTATGCTTTACGATGCTAGAACATGTCTCTAGCCTAGAACCTCTAAATGTTTTGCGTTAGATGACAATGCTCCATTAGGTAAATTGATGTTAATTTTAACTTGATCTTGCTTAGGAATTTGCTTTTCAAGGTTCACCACGTGATGTATTTTCAATTCCTAGAATGCAACTAACATGATAAGCATTCTTTCCATTCAATATGACAATGGAAATCTTAGCTAGTAGGGATAGAGCAATCAGATTTCTTTCAATCAAAGAGCAAAGAGCACAATCTAATGAAACTTCCCTAAACTATTCCTATGAGCACACACAAACTTTTTTCAATGCACAGTGCAAGTTTTTCTTTTCAATTCCCTTAATGTTATGATGAACAAAAAAGGAAACTAATGCACATACAATCAATCAATCTTTAACAAGAACGAAGACTTCACGACAGTTTCGTTTTGAAGGAAAAGAAGACTTTTACGACACTTTATTTTGAACAAAGACTAATAAACTATAATACAACTTTGACCATGAATCGATAATGACAAAGAAATCATTTAAGAAACATTAATCAATCAAGTCAAAGTAGGGCTAGCAAAGGAGATACAATCTTGATTTCAGAGACATGACAGTCATTGATCATTCAACAAGCAATCAAATAGAAGAAATTTGGTGAAAAACCCTATCCAAAGGTGGAAAACTGACCCAAGGAGGATCAGCACAGCCCTGAATGGGAGACAATGCACTTTAGAGCACTATCCCTAAGCCAAGGGTGCTCTGCAGCGCACTTTGTCCCTCACAAGCCTATGCTAGTGACAGTAAGCCATTTCATGAGGCAACTAAACACAATGTTTTTACCAAAATTCACTTCAACAAGGATGAAATACAATCAATGAAAGGAAGTAAGGTCTGTTGGAGTGTCCTAGGATGTGATAAGCTACTCGGAACGAGGATCAATTCCCTAATATGGTCACCAATTTTTTATAAAGGATTTGGTATCTATGGATAAATACTAATTCCCTAGATATGTAGCTATATCTAGAACAACTGTTTAAAGCACTTTAACCTTTTTCTGTAAACAATAGATAAGACAAAGAGAATGAGATGACCTACTTGTACTTTCACTTTCCTCTTGTCTCCTTTGTATCAACCTTGTCGCTCCTTCCCCTACTTAACACGCTTGATAAGTACCTGTAAACATCAACAGAAGACAAGGAACCAATCAAAGCAAAAGATCTATTGATTACAAGTAAATGGAATCAAATACATTCACACATATAAGCATCACATATCAAGATAAGCATATGGAAAAAGGTGCAAATACTTTATTGAATAGAAGGAAGAATTACAACCATGAAGCCTAATTTGAAGTCATTCCTCCAGCTTTGGTTCCATCCACATCACATCATAATCATGACAATTCGACAGCATAAAAACACTTACAATAGTCTCAATTCTCAAAATAACATTATCTCCTTACAAGTCATCAAAGTCCAGCCCCTGATCACTTAGATGAGTGCTCAATTTATAGGAAGATGGAGGAGGTTTTGTCATCAATGATGGTATTGAATGGACTTCCATACTTAGAATTAGTTCCAAGGAGGAAGGGATGAGAGGATAGGATGTATCTTAACTCATTACTCATCCATTTTTGAGCTCATAGGAGATGATAAGTGTGGGAATCTTCTAGAAGGCTCCAGAAGATAACAATATTCCCCAAACCTTATGTGAATTTCACTCAAACTCGCCCAGTGTAGGTCAAAGAGGGCCTAAGTGATCTGTAGAGCACCCTGGCATGGACTTAACTTCTCTGCAGCACACCCTTGCATGGGCCTACCTACGCTGGTCCCTTTAGAGGTCATTTCAGAATGTCTTCAGGCCATGAAAATGTCTGGGAAGGAGGCATTCAAAAGGTTGACTTGTTTAGGGCATGTAGCAACTGAAATTAGGGTTTGATGAGCCTTAGAACATTGAGATGGATGTTGGGAGTGATGTGCCCAAATGGATCTGTAACAAAGTTCTCATGTTTTTCATGATGGTTTTGATTTTGAGCAAGTTGTTCATTGTAAATACTAAAACAAGTTAGGTTATTAAGCTCCATGGGCAATGCGTTTTTTTCTTTTTAGTGGAGTTTTTGGTTGTAGGTGTTATTGAACATTAAGAATGGTGTTCCCCTAAGGGGGAGGGGTCTATAACAACTCCAGGTTAAAAGTTCATCTAATAAAGTTAATACAGGAAAAATAAGACCAAGGTGATGCGACACATATTCCAAGCTAAATGTTGGGCAAAGCATTGTAGTGGGCATCACTTGTTGTTTATTATGGCTAAGGGAAATTGGCAAAGGCTTTGAAAATTAAAAAAAGTATTTTTGGCATTTATTTTCTGAAAATAAAGGAAATTAGGAGAAAAGAGAGGTGAAAGGTCACAGGTTGCATGTGAGGATGAAATTGAAGGAAAATGGAGAAATTAGAGGCTTAAATAATAAAAAGACATTAGAGCATCAGTTTGGGGCCTTTTTGTCAGTTCAATTTTGGAGTTAGTTTCAAAGAACAGAAGAGCACCAAGATGAGAAGGAAAGAAATAAAGAAAATAAAGGACAAGGAAAGAAAAGGAAGGAAAAGGAAAGAAAAGGAAAGAAAAGGAAGGACAAAGAAAGTAAATGAAGGACAACAGAAGCAAGGATCAAGCAAGGAGGAGTTGGATCAAGAAGTTTTAGTATGGATACTTGCAGGTATTAGATTGCATGTGTGATTTCTTAGATTCCTTTGGCATGCATGGAATATCCATGTATGTATTTGGTTCATTTTTTTATCATTGTTTGGATTTTTCCTGGTTTGACAGTGGTTTCAACCTTTCCTGACCATTTCTAGATAGCCATGGTATGATGGAATTAATTCTTCATTGATCTTTGGATTGTATAAAGGTTTTCTATCCGAGTGAGGTGGTATAAGAAAAATCCCAAGGGTTCGTGGTGGAGATGGTTTTCTCTGGGAATCCCTCCATAGGTGGGTGGAGATAGGAAAATTCCTCAAGGGATTATGAAGGAATTTTGAAGCATCCAAGCTGGTTTGGTTTTGTGATCTTGGGATCGGTGTAGTTGAGATCATGATAGTTTGAGGGTTGAGGTGGCTTAACCTTTGGATTCTCTTAGTTGTTTATGGATTGGTTTATCCCGTGAGATTCCACATTCATGCTTGTAATATGGCATAGGGGTGATTAGCTGAAAGAAAGATTTGGTTCAGCCCAATCTATGGTCAGGTGGTATGTGGAAGTTCCTGACTTCGTTTGATTTTTCATATGTTAATAAGAGATAAGTTCCTCTTGTATTTTATCAGTAAATGTACTTTTTATTATGTGGCTTTGAAGGTTGTTTTATCATTATTATTATTATGGTTGTATGTTGGTTTTAACCATGGTTTTATGACAGATTCAAGTTATGGCTCTTGTCATGTGTTGATTGATAAATGAATGCTTATTGAATGCATTACATAATAGATGTTATTACAGCTATTATGAGAGCTCATTAGTCCCTGTTAAACCTCATATAAGTTTCAGATCTCTATGTTCAGATATGAATTCATGACCTATAAATTTCATGTTCACTGTGTGTTTGATAGAATGACTATCATGGTTAGGATGGGCTAAGTTAAGTCTCAGACAACATTTTATGCTAAAGGATTTGTCTCTATATTATTTATCATTTATGAGAGTTTCATTAAGTTCTAGGAAGTTGTTTGGATCCTAGCCCTAAAAAGGTGGCTCCAATCTCGGGGTTGCTGGTGAGCCCAGGTATTGCACCAAGAATGTTGCAACTCCCAAGGGCTCCTGAACTCAAATTATCAACCCAGGGTTTGTACGAACTTAAGAGGTTTCGACACTATATGTGTAGCATGCAATCTATCCTTCTTTCATCGATCTGATGTAATTGAGTGAATGTCATGAAATCAAAGCCTAAACCAATTTATGAAATGGAAATGTTAGTCTATTTGCAAGAAATGAAAATGCTACTTGCTCAAATGTAAACACCAATCCTAATTACAAGAAGGTAATGATTATGCCTTTGCAAGAATGCAAAGTACTTATCTATTTGTAGAATGTAAACCTTGTTCTAGATGAAACAACATGAGTCATTAGTCTAATTTCAGAATGTGAGAAGTTGCACTGAAAAGAAACTAATCCTATGCAAGAACAACAATTTGTAATTAAAATCCTAAGAGCATGAATTTAAAGAAATTGGCCTAATATACTTTGTAAAACGGAAATTCATAAGTGGTTTTTATTCTTTGCCAATCATGTATTTAGATCCTAGGGGTCATTATTCAAGCCTAGGAGACAAAAAACAAGTTTTCGGAGTAAATATGGTGAAGTTTACATGTGCTACAGGAGTGCTACAAGAGGAGATAACTTGTTGAATTACCAAGTAAATAAAATGAAAATGGGTGGGATTTTTTTTATTAATTAAGTTTTATTATGACTCCATGCCAAGTGTAATCACTCCAAAATGCCCCTGTCAATAGGTGCTGAAAATAGCACAAAATTGCTACTCTAAAAACTGAAAATTCAAGAACTAGTGAGCTAGTTAACCTACAAAATGCCTAACCTAATCAAGTGAAAATTATATGGGGTGAATTTTATTATTAACTTGAATTTTTTTATGATCCAATTCAAGTGGAATCAACTCAAATGAAGCTCATTAAAATGTTCTAAAAAATAGTAGAAAATTATTATTATTTTGCTACAAGGGGTTTCCAAAAATTCTAGATTCATGAACTAGTAACCCAATCCAAGTAGCTCAATGATGAAGATGACTTTTCAAAGTTGTTCTAAGGATGAATCATGCTTGTGACTCTATAAATAACTTGCAAAACAGCTCACTTCAAGCATTTAACCAATGTAACCTACAACAAAGGAAGAATGAATAGTAAATGAAAAAATAAGAGATGCAAGTGAAAAAGGCATTCGAATGACATAAAGAAATTATTAAAATTACATAAGGAAATGTAGAGTCCTGTGAAGGAAACCAAGCTTTGTAAGATAAAAATGACACCAAAGTTCATATTTGAATCAATCCAAGCACATCCCTGCTAGAAATGAAAGTGGAGCTGCTAGGTAATAAGTTTTCTCCATAAGAAGACTAAGAAATACATGCCCCTAGAGGAAAATTTGAATTGGTTCTTATACAAATTGATGGGGAAGCATTCTCCTTGAAAGGAGGAAGCTTTCTCTTCCAAAATCCCTCAAATAGGGGATCTCGTTCCCAACACTAGGAATTTGCATTAAATAAGAGGGAACACATTCCTAGATATTCCAAATCACTAGAGCTCCAACATTTCTGCAATAATTTCATATTATATTGTTCATTTATTATCCAATCATGAGCCTCATGTAGTAGGGAGCAAGTCCCTAGATTATCTCCTCCTCCAAATCTTCATAATCTTCCCAATATTCTCACAATATTCTACAAAAATAAATAATATTAGGCACATAGTATCCAATTATCTCTAAACCTTCCTAAGAACATTTTAAAGCTAAAAAACATTATTAAGTGTAGAAGGAGAGGATTAATATATTCTTAATGTGCCTAAGAAAGGTTATATGGGCCTTAATTTGTGTCTAATTTGTAGGCCCATCATACCCCCATACTGAAATTGTTGCTCATCCTTTGAGAAACCTAATCATCCTCCTTTCCCTATTGTTCTTCATGTATGTTGTCCTATTTCATTTTTTTTTTGTTGGTTCGTATGTTGCTCCTACTATTGCACTTCTGGCTACTTTTCTATTTTCATTCCCATATCTTTGTTTCCCATGCAACTTCTAATGTAGGTTTAGGATGTTTCTTTCCGTAAGGTGATTCTTCAATTATAATGGTTTATATTTGTGACAGAAACACCTTTCTTTTGGTTTTTCTTCCTGGTATTCCTCTGGCACTTCTTGTTGTGAAAAGAAGGATTTATTGGCATCCATTACCTCATTACTAATGTCATTCTCATTGAAGTCCAAGCCTCTTACTATTGATACAAATTCTTGGCCATGAAACATCATATTTTCCATCAAATTCTTATGAACACCCTTAACTATCAATATAAATTATCTTTTCTTATTCAATTTTGGAATTGGAAAGGCTTAACATAGAGCTCTTTATTCTTATAGAGGGAGAAATGATGGTCAATAAACAAAAGAAAAATAAAGGAATGATGTGATGAACAAAATGGTGACATGGAAACGTTTCGCCTTGGAGAATTTATCATGTCTGTGGAAAATCCTTTGCAACTCTGTTGTGTTTCTTTGTACCTTGTAGCAATTAATTAACCATTATCCAATACCCTAGTAGCAAAATTTTTCTCTTGTAGCCCTCTGTTAACTTCCTGTAGAAATTTGTCTATCTCTTGTAACATCTTTATTCCTTCCTGTAACAAATCTATCATTTCTGTAGCAAATATTTTCTTCCTGTAGAAGTTATGTTCCTCCTGTAGCAACTATGTTTTCTCCTATGACAACCAACCCGAATCCTGTAGCAGCTATTCCTTGCATGCCAAGAAGTGGTGGGTCCACCTTTTTATTATTTTATTTTCATTTTTCTATTGATTTTTTTTTCATTATTATTTTTTTTTCAAAATTTTTCTCTCTTTTTTTCATTGCATGAAAAATAAACTCAAAGTGCTTTGAGTTAACTGAGTTGACGCTCACTTACCCCTTCACACTCCTTGTCCTCCATCACTACTAAACGATTACAACTCACTTCCTCAAGTCCTATTATGATCTAGGTGGATATTGGTGGCCACCCACCTATTCCACCTAGACCTCTAGTCGGCTTCATCTGTTTCCTTGTTTATTTCAACATTTACTATTTTTAGAAATTTTTCGGGTCCTGAACTTCCGGAGCAATTTTTACCCCCTAAACCATGTTTTTTTGAGGTCCATTACAAGCCTTTTTCCTTCCATAAATCCTATATTACCTGAAGAGACCTTTCCAACAATGTATCGTACATGCGAAACATAGATAATATGACCAAGTTATGACCTCGGGAAGTTGGCTGCCCAACTAACCCCAAAGGGGCCCACAAACTCTTGGTGTTACTCTCCTGGGGTTAGGGCTTTGGTTTTTTAGGGTTTTATCTTATTATTTAATAATAAATAGGCCCTTGAGCCTCATTGTAACACAGTTCAAATACATGTAACCACCACATCTCTTCTTAGAGATAAGCTACCATCGTTCAAGTTAGTTTATTTCCATTCTATTTGTAAGCATATTTTACTATTTTGATATCAATGAAATGAGGTGTTATTTCTATTGAATCTATGTATTTATGGTTATATCTATAATTTGTTGTTTTCTTTTTTAAGTCTAGATCAGTGGTATTAGAGCGGCCTACTCTTTCTTTGTCTTTCTTTGCATGTCCCCAACGAGGTAAATGTATAAGGAGTTAGTGCTCAAACTGATTGAACCTTTTGCAAGACCAACTTCACAAAACCTGATAGCCTCCACTGGCTGAAGAAAAGAAGGACAAGGAGGTAGGAGATCATTTCAAAATATTGATCAAGGAATCACTCGAGCCATACAAGAACGCGATGATGGATAACTTTGCCCAGATCGTCAAATGACTACCCACAGGAGACACATCTTCATCCAGCAGCCACTCTGGAGGTGCCACTCCTTTTAAGGTATAGGTTAACTTTCATATTCCCATATTTGAGGGCCAGATAGATGCAGATGCCATAGATAGATCGTTGAATCTGTTGAAAGGATATTTTTCAGTTCATGAATTTTCCAATTGAGAAAATATTACTTTCGCCCCACATTTCAAGGATTGGTTGGAAACCTGCTGTGAACAAAAGGACGCGAGGGAATCCTCATTATTTTCTGCTGCATCCACATGGGATTCTTTCTGAGATGCCATCAAGGAACAATATTACCCTATCGAGAGCTATGAAGATAAATACATAAATTGGACCATGCTATGGCAGGGAAGGGACCAAGATGTGTCGGAGTTCGCAAATGTTTTCCATACCCTCTACACAAAATTGGGTATCAAGGATTCTGAGTGGAATTTGGTACTGAAGTACCATGGCTATCTACACAAGTGTATCTAGGATGAGATGGATTTCCTAGACATCTCCTTGCTTTTCATGGCATACTGATACGTTGTCACAATTGAGCAGAAGTTTAAAGAGAAGAAGAGAGACTTTGGATCTGCAAATCTGAAGCAAGGAAAAGGTGGTCACAAACGATAGAGTGAAGGCCAAAGCCAAGGCGAGGTGACCCAAGTGAACTTGCTAAATCTGCAAGCAAAGAAGAACACCACAAACATAATGAAAGCACAAGAAAATGGTGTGAGTTCCATAAGATCTCCATTCACAACACAAGTGAGTTTCTGGCAAAGTAGTCACTGGTGGCTGAGATGAAGGCTTCTGATTAATATGCATGTTTCGACTCTAAGTCAAAACCTGACAAGGGGAATGACAAAGGGAAGCATATCATTGACGCAGAGCCTAGTTCCAGCATGGACACCACCAAGATCCAAAAGAATGAGCATGAAGGTCCATAGGAGTGGGAACACCTCATCCACTCATAGATGTGGGTGAAAGGTTATCTGCTACAGTTAATTATCAACAACGGGAGCTAGAAGAGCCTCATTTCAGTAGAGGTCGTGAAGCGGCTGGACCTACCAATGACAACACATTCACAGTTGTACACCATCGGGTGGCTTCACCAAGGAAGAGATCTCCATGTCAGCCAGTAGTGTCACCTTCCTTATAGCAACAAACCCTTCACAGATGAGGTACTATGTCATGTTGCTCCTCTTGAAGTTTGTGATGTATTATTAGGACAACCATACTTGTGGAAGTGACATGTTGTATATGAGTCTAGACCTCTCTCTGTGATTATTACTTTGGGAATTAATTTGTACAGGATAAGAGAGGTAGCCCCACCTACCGCCATATCTTTGATCGCTACAAAGAAATGCAGTAAGATCATTTCCTAGACTATGATTCTTTTTTTCCTTATGATTCGCCCTTAAGGGAAGAATAAGGTTGGGGCCATAACTTCCAAACAAGGCTCCTGCACACAACACCAATAGATATACAAGGTCATGGACGAGTATAGGGACATTTTTGTCTCACCTACAGGGGTACATCTACACTATCAGGTCAAGCACTCCATTGATATGACCCTAGGCATGCTACTACCCAATGGACCGATATATCAACACTCAGTTATGGAGAACAATGAGATCAAGAGGTAGATTCAGGAGCTGTTGCAAAAAGGGCACATCAGGCCAATCTCATCACCTTATAGTTACCCGATTCTATTGGTATAAAAGAAGGACATGACCTGTAGACTATGTATTGACTATTAGGGTCTAAACAAGATCATTGTCTAGAATAGATACCCAATCCCATGGATTGATGACCTTTTGGACTAGCTCAAGGGGGCCAAATATTTCAGCAAGATTGACTCAAAGTTCGGTTATCACCAGGGTCCTATTGAACCCTTTGATGTGTGGAAGACTGCCAGCAAATCCAAGGAGGTCCTTTTCAAATGGTTGGTCATGCCTTTTGTGTCGATAAATTCCCCTGCAACCTTCATGAGATTGATGGATGACATCTTGCGACCCTTCACCAATGAATTCAAGGTGTCGTATTTATATGACATCTTAATCTTCAGCCAGAGTTGGGAAGAGCACCCCCACTATATTCGACAGGTCCTTCAAACCCTTTGACAACACATGTTGTGTTCCAGTTTGGAGAAATGTACGTTTGGCATGACCAAAGTTCAATATCTGGTGTACATCGTTGATGAGATGGGTGTGCATGTGGACCCAACCAAGATACAAGTCATTCGGAATTGTCCAACCCTAACCACTCTAACAGAGCTCCGTGGCTTTCTGGGTCTTGCCAATTTCTATAGTAGGTTGATGTTGGGGTTCTCTATTATCACTTGGCCATTAAGTCAAGTCACCAAGGGCATAGCAAAAGCAATTTTTTTTTGGTCTAAAACCCAATAGAAGGCATTTTCTTAGTTGGATCATCACCTCTTCTCTACACCAATGCTAACATTACCAAACAAGCAACAACTATTTGAGATTGAGACAAACACCTCCGACTATGCTATTGGTGTAGTTCTTACTCAGCAGGGGCATCCAGTGGCTTACCACAGTGAGATACTTTTAGACACAACCTAAAATTTTCCCTCTAATGACAAAGAAATGTATTCCATTGTGTAGGCCTACCATCAATGGAAGAATTACATTTTGGGGAAGGAAACGGTCATCCAAATAGACCATCGACCCCTTGCAATTCATACAAACCCAAGGGAAGTTTCAAAATGATCGCCATAAAAAATGGTCCACCAACCTACAACATTTCCATTTGAACATTAAGTACAAGAAGGGAAACACCAATATTGTTGCAGACTGCCTCAGCCAACCACCAATCATGGCACTAATTGTTGTGCTCGACTCTTGTGGGCATGAGACTTTGGGGTGGCCGCATCTTTACCAAAGCGATCCAAAATTCAGTGGCACATACTAGAGACTACTGGAAGGGAAGCAAGTTCCAAATTTTCACCTTCAAGATGCACTTTTATGCCACCTAGGACACATTTGTGTTCCTTCAAGCGATCATGCCAAGACTATTTAGGAGGCACACTACAGTCAAGTTGCTGGGCATTACGGAGTACAGAAAAAAGTGGCGGTATTGTAGAAGTATTTTTATTGGCTGAAACTTCATCCAGATGTTGGGAATTACATTAGATTATGCACAACCTCCGCCATTGCCAAAGCAACCATCAATAATAAAGGCATATATACTCCTTTACCTACTCGTAGTTGACCTTGGGAGTTTCTCTCCATGGATTACATGTCGGGTCTTCCTTCCACTAACCATGACAATGACTGTGTTTTCGTGGTCATCGACATATTCTATAAGATGGCCATGATGGTGACTGGAAAGAAGAGTATCATAGCAGAGGCCACTGCTAAGATCTTCTTTGAGAAAGTGTGGGTACACTTTGGGATCCCACCATCCATTGTCTAAGATCGGGACAACAGATTCCCGAGTGCATTTTGGTTAAGTATTTGGTCGATGTTGGATACAAAACTTACTAAGTTCATGACTTTGCATCGCCAACTGATGGCTAAACAGAGGTTGTTTACATGATGATTGTACACATTATGTACATGTAGAAATCGAAGCATCCATACACATGGGATGAAAGTCTCTCCTATGTCCTGCACATCTACCACAGAACTCTCCACAGCTCGAGGGGTCACAACCCCTTTCAGGTAGGGTTGGGATTTCAACCATTATTTCCCATTGATGTGGCCATACCATTTACAACCACTTAGGAATATTTCACTCACGTCCAGTTTGATGTCGATAGGGCTAACAACTTCATTGAGCGCATTCAACACAACCACCAAAAGGTCCATGATATGTTCGATAGAGCCAATGCTAAGTACTAGCAGTGCCGTGATCAACATCGTGTGCCACACAAGTTCCAGCTGGGTGACAAAGTTTGGCTACATTTGTAGGAGCGCCTCGATGGACCCCACTACAAGCTTCGCCCACTCCTATATGGGGCATACACCATCACCAAGGTTGTCAGTGACAATGACTTCAAGCTCAACATCCAACTATTCCTTGGTCTACACCCAGTGTTCAATGTAGACCGCCTTTGACCATACTTTCCACCATTGTTGGACACATCCGACATTGAAGAACAACACATACCAACACAGCTCAACCAGGACTGCATGGAACATGCCACAACTAATCAGCTCATGGACATGCAGATCAAGAAAACTTGCCAACAATGGATCCAGCTATATGGATTTGCCAAAGCAGGCCAACACCTTCACCAGGGCAAGTGGTTCACTAAGGACCATGTTCAAAATAAATTTCCTCACTTCATGGAGGCTTTGCACGCAATGGGGACCATTGCTTCCTAAGGGAGGAGGAATGATCGAGGTGTATATTTGTGGCCACTCACCCATTCCACCTAGACCTCTATTCGGTTTCATTTGTTTCCTTGATTACTTCAACATTTATTATTTTTAGCAACTTTTTAGGTCTTGAAGTTCCGAAGCAGTTTTGACCCCCTAAACGACAGTTTTTTAGGTCTGCTATATGACCATAGCCATAGGAAAAGGCCTATTTCAACTTGAGTAATCTAGTTGTTGAAGTTGAAAAATCTGGTTAATTTGGTGACAAAGATGGTTGCCATCGGGTGAGCAATGGTCTTATTGAAAGCAGTGTTAGTAGCTGCCATCACACTATGCACGATCTAGTTCAATCTCTAAGATGTGATTTTACAATCCATGATAATTTTGGGACTTGTCAGGAAGTGGAGGCACTTCAACTTCCATTGATGGTTATGTCAGGATCTTGTGACTCCGGTAAGCCCTACAAACTAATTCAGATCTCGTTTCTCTCACACAATCCTTCTCTTTGCATGGTTTCACTCAATGTAAATCTCTTTTTGAAAGATGTTGGGTATCTCGGATGTAATATTTCGAACATTAAAGATTTTGTTTCTAATCAGATTCTAGAATCTCCTTTAGTTTATCCATCTTCATGAAAATCTCTCGCATCAAACTTGGGTTTGGGATATGTATCGCTCATAAATTCATGGAATTGTGAAGTTGATCATTTTAAAGACTATCTTTGGTTGAAGGGATCATGCCTATTAGATTCATTTCTTAATAGTGGGCTCCTGGTTTTTCTTGTTAATGTTGTATTGCGAACCTTTCCCTTCATTGCACCTAATACCCTCTTGAATGATAATTGAACGAATGAGTTATGATGCAAATCCCATTTTTATTCATCCATTACATCCTTACTAGTCTCATGTGTTTGTGGCATTGGCATTCCTTTAAAATCATTTCAATGATTACGACATTGGTATAGTTTGTGTCTATTTACAAGAAAATGGTATGTCATATTTGGCATGCGAGGAAGTTTGTTTTATTGTTCATTACATTTGCAAAGCTATTCAAATTGATTTATCTTCGTTTATTACAAACTGGGAATTTGATGCTTTAATCAACCCATCTGATCATGATTCTGTCTTGGATGACTATCACTTAACTTACTATTTTTCCATCAGCACATCCACTGAAAATTGTTTTACACGCTTCTATATTTATGCTTTAACAATGCATTATTCAGGTACTTGTCAAATATTTGAGGCACTTCCGCATTCCCTAATGGTCATGTCAAGTCCTTATTGTCTTGACATGCCTGCTGAATATGATCAGATCTATTTCTCCTCACAATATCCTCATCATAATGCCATGCCTCTAACTAAAAATTCATCTTTTCAAATATTTTGGGGGTTTGAAGAGGATTATCATGAATTTTGCGATCTAATCACTGAATGGTTGGGACAATGTAACCTAGCAAGCTCCATCACAAATAACAATTTTTGATATTTCCTCATGCTTGCTAAGGAGTTTGGTGTAGATGGAGACACATCCACGAGAAGATTTCGAGTCTTGTTGAATGATGGTTCTCATTAAAAGGGAAAGAATGTAAACTAGTTAGATATAGTGGCTATGGCCTATCTTTCTATTGCTAGGCAATACCTTCAAATTTTTGTCCAAGTTATTCAAGTTCTTATCTTTTATGTTGCACATTACTTTATATTTTTTTTAATTGTTTGTATCTTTGTAAACGCAGGTTAGGATCAACTATGGTGGCTACATTTGAAATTTCATTATATGTGACCTTGAAATTCTAGCTGTTTAGGTTAGGAGTAGGACTAGTTTCATTCTAGTTTTCCCTGTCTTGCACTCGTCTCACACTTATTCTCTTTAGTCTTTCTTATATTTTCTTATGTATTATGTCATGTTTCGTTTAGCCTCTTTTTTATTGTGCTTTGATTTTTCTTTCTTGTTGTGTCATGTCTTTTTCTTTCTTCTCCATCAATGAGACTTCACATGAAAGGTGTCTTATGTGGGCTCAAAAGACAATGTGAAAAAGTAGAAAAGGACTTTGAGATGCTAAAACATTTGGCTAACTCTCTATCCTTCTTCCTTGTCTTGGTTACATCTTTTGGTCAAGGATTTTCCGACGAAAAATACGATCCTTGCATTAGGAAAGCCTTGTGTCAAACCATGATCTGCATGTCTATTATGGAAACCTCATCCCTACACTTGGGATTTTATGTTTTTTTGTTTTGAACCTGATCCAATCAAGTAGATAAGAGAAAGGAAAAAATCTAAACGAGAAAAATTAAATCATAGGTCTCTATATGATTCTCAGAAGGAACAACCTCTCCTGCTCTCAATAAGTGGGTATCCCTTTTTTCCCATAAATAAATAAGTGCCAATCCCCAATCCTCTTTAAATGAATAAATAAAGGTGAAAGAAGAGAAAGGATTCCTACATAGAGAGGTGAAGCAAGCAAATCCATCGAGGTATTGTCCAGGCTCGCTAGCAGTAGAGCAATGTTTTTGTTCTTGAAGTGACTCTATAAGTGTACTATCCAAGCCTACTGGAAATGGAGCAACACTAGAGATGAAAAACTATACTATGAAAATTTAAAGCTCACGAAATTCATTACCCCATACTGATTCCAAAAACTGTGTGATCATTGGTCGTATGTTTGTGTTTAACTAAGTAAATAAATGAAGGCGATTATGTTTATGCATGGGGTAAGTGGTGACGCCATTGTAATATGAATGATGAATCAATACCTCTTGAAGAACTAGACCCTACAAGAAATAATTGGGCAAGGCAGAGAAGCTGGAATTCTAGCAGTCTGTCGCCAAGTGTTGTCGCTGTGACTAACACCCTCCGAAAGTTTTCGTACACTCGAAACTTGGATCCTATTTCAAACCTTGCAATAAATCCTTCCATATTAACTTCTTGGATAGTTGATGTTGTTGAGATCCCCTCTTGGATTGGAAGTGTCGAGGGTCCTTTCTCACACATGCTCAATCCACAAAAATTTCATGAGCGCATTCTTTTACAATTTCTTGAAAAAGCATAGAACTGTCCATAAATATTGTGCTTATGCATTGTCCAATCCATGTTGACAGTTTGTGCACACTAGCAGTTTCCCACTTCTTTGTACTTATATTTCAGTGATTTTTGTAAACTATCGCTTTCATGCACCTTTGTTTTTGCAAGTGTCATTTTCATGTTTTCGGTTGTTGCTTTTTCTTTCTTTCACTCTAATTAGTGTCATTTCCATGTTATCTTCTCTCTCGCATGTGTTCCTTTCATTGTCATTCACATAACACAAGTGTCATTTGCACTTTAGAATCTTTCTTCTTCTAGCATGTTAAGTGTCACATCATGTACATAATCTTGTTTTGGTGGTTTCAAGAGGTTCTCCTTGTGTAAGTGAGTTGATATTACCATATAAACGTTGGTCACACTCATTTCCAAAGTTTTAAGTATTGTCGCACATTGCAAAGTCTATCTTTAGTGTGGAATTTATTGTAAGTTGTTGTAAAGGTTGTTGCACTAAGGGAAGCATGTTGTTAATTTGTTCCAGATGATCTATGTTGTATCGTCAAATACCCTAATTGTGTGAGCACAATCAAGTCCTATCACTATTCAGATTAGTTTCACTGATCCCATAGTTAGCCAAATTTAGTAAAATTCCCAGCAACTTAGCCTCATCCATCCTTCCTGAACTATGCATTGTGCAATTCCATCCCTTAATCTGAAACCTTGCCTCTTGACAGTAAGCAATGTGTAGTTCTTGCCTTCCAGGACTACGCACTATGCAGTTTCACTGCTCAATCCCAAGCCTGGGCCTCCAAAATTGCACAATTCAACTCTCTATCCTGGCCCCAATTGCGCATTATGCAGTCTCTGGCCTCAAGCCCAAATCTTGAGCTCTTGAACTATGCAACTGCGAAATTACCAAGTTTTCTCTGCCTCCCAGAACCACGCAATTGGTAGAAACAATGCAAAACCCTACAACCTAACCCACGGAGCCTCGAAACTATGCAATATTCTTGCATAGTCTAGCATGAAATACACATTGCACAATATCAAGGACCAAGCCTTAGCCCTGAGACCTTGAACTATGCAATTACACAATCACTTCGGCTCCTCTTTCTTCCAAAACTATGCAATGGGAAAAATCAATGTTCAAGCCCTTAGCTTGGCACCCTTAGCTCCCCAACTACGCAATATTTTTTCTTAGTCCAAGCATGAACTACACATTGCACACTCTCAAGCCTCAATCCTGACCCCTGGTTACCTGAGCTATGCAACAGAATAGTCACTAAGTATCTCCCTCAACCTCCCACCAAGTTTCATCTCAGTTAGTGGATCATCTGCAACATCTTAGACTAGGGGTTTATTAAATTGATGCCTTCTTGTCATGAGTGGATTGTAGATGTAGGAAATCTATCATGCTATTGCAAGATAAGGAGGAAATACTACAAGGAGGTTACGGAGAAGGAGGAAATACTACAAGAAACATATGGAGTTGAAGAGATAAGATGATCATCAAACAAGAAGATGAGGGAACACTAGATTACAACAGAAGGCCAAAGATTGATACTGCATGAAGACTCCATCTGATTCAAAACCCTTTGGAGGGTAGATATGAAGAAAAAATCATATCTCTCATGAATATGAAGCATTGGACACATATCTTACTGAAGACAGAAAGAAAGAAGTAGAGAGAAGGAAAGCTTAGCACTGCCACATCATCATGCATTCCATGTCATCAATGTCATGTCATGTCCAGGCATGAATCATCATATGCGACATCACTATTGTGGATTATGTAATTATCTATTCAAAATTTATTGTAAAGTGGAAGTCCAAAGGACACATTCAGAATATGAAGAGTCATGTAAAGTTGAAAATTCATAGGAAGTCAAACAATCATGGTGGTAGTCAAAGATTCACAAGGAAGATGAAGCATCACCTCTTGGTTATATATAAATCCTCATTGTATGAGCAGGGGACTTTTCACCTTGGCTCCTCCTGCAAGATAGTAGAGTGACAAACTAGTACTTTTGGGGATCAAGGAGTGGATCCAATGCTCCACTATTGGAGCTAGTGGTGTTCATTGTATACATGTGTCTTGGAACTTTTACTTAATATCATAGGCCTCATGGCCAGCACGTTCTTCATGTGTGCATTCTAAATATTTATAAGACTATTCTATGGATGTTTATAATTCATTTTTTCTTTCATCTTTGCTAAATTATTTGAACTATTTCAATTATTTTAGTACTTATCATTTTGAGAATGTGCTGTAATGGTTGTTATTATTGTCACATCCTTGTGGAATATTCCGTTGGATATCAAAAAAATCTTTCGTGTTGATTGGTTGTAATGGATGTCACATCTTTGTGGACTATTCCGCTAGATGTTAGACGAATCCTTCTTGATTGCGTGTGTCTCTACTATGGTAGTACTATTACCTCTCTATTAGAGGCTCACTTTCTTTCCTCCCTCAATAGTAGAAGAATCTTGACACACTTACAACCGAACACTCACCAGGCACACTCACTTTCTTTTTGAAGGCGCATATGTGTTCCTATCTTTTGATGAAAGTTAGAGCCAAGTAGAATATGTAAGGGTACATGGAAACAAGGTCGATACTTCGGATGGGGCTCATATCCCAAATGGTGTGAGGTCTAATTGGGACTCCACATCGGGTATACCCTTTTAGTTGATAGATTTCCAACACCATCAACACGAAGGCTGAAGTTCCTCGACTCCTTGACAAGTTTCCAAACAATCCTAAAATAGTAATCCATAAAAAATAGGTGGCTTACAAAGATAAATTAACGGATAAGTATAATTATCATTATATGTTTCAATAAATATATTTTTAATGTCGCTATCTTGATAAGATTTAACATTTAACGCATAAAACTCTTTATGAGGAAAAAATCTATATGAATTGAAAGAAGGAATTGCTTGAACATTCAGAGCTGTAAACTCTTATTATTCACATATTAAAGGTGAGGAATAAAATAAATCATGAAAAACAAATCCATCCTTCTCCTCTTAAAACTGAAAATCAACACTACTCAATACCTGAATATGACTAAAACTAGCAGAAAAAATGATCAAAAGTAAGGTTCAATAAATATATCAGAAAATGATAAATAATTTAATAAGGGTGAAGAGGGAGTGGAAAAATCAGATGGAGTATCATCAATTGCAATTTATTCTTGTTCAAAATCAAATTCCCACACATAATTATCATGGAAAATATATTTACCTCTTGTTCTCAACCATTTGAAATGGTAGATTGAGAATTAAGAGAATTTGGAAAAATTGTCAATGAAAAAATTGAGTAGTTTGATCAAGACAAAGGCGATCATAATTTTTATATGATAGAGGACAAGAGGTAACTCTTGAAAAAGAAATATTGGCACACAAATCAGGTTCAAGGTTAACTTATCCACATCAAGATTATGAGTATGAGGGGAAGATGGAGGTGGGACAGGTAGACCAAAAATTTAATTTTTTAGTTTTCCAACTTCCGCATGGATACACGATACTAATGGAAAAGGCGGAAGGGAGAAAACAAAAGGGAGAGTAGGTTCCTCCTTTGAATTTTTAAGTGTCCCAACACTGAGAAAATCTAGGAGACTAGAAGATGATTCAAATTCAGGTGGTTGTAAATAAATTTGGACTAAATAGTGAAACTTTTCATTAATAAAATACCAATCCACATATTCCTCAGAAAATTCATAGGAAATGTGAAGAAAGTGATCAATAAAAACTTCTAGATATTCATCAGATTTCATTCTAAGGTGAATAATCTTCTTATACACATTCTAATAATTGTACCTGTCAAAATCTTAGTTAATATCCATGACAAGCTGCTCGAATGAGTGAAAAGACCTAGATGGTAATGTATGACACCATTGTTTAACATGACCTTCAAGAATGAGAATGAATAACGTACAAGAAACATCTTCACAATTAACTTGATAAGAATCATTGAATTTAAGAAACCAAAGAGTATGCTAAAGAATGGTTGTTTCACCCTTGCCATTAAACTTGAAATTTGACAAGTTATGAATGATTATCATAGAAGTTTTAATATTTAAACAGAGGAAAATATCTCATGATTATGATCTGTAAGGATGCCATTTAGGATGAAAATTGAATCCAAACTTCACGTGCTCAACTTTCCATCTAACCCACCTTCTAATGCGAAAACCTATTGATGGTGCTGGAAGCCGCTAACAGTAAGGGGGTCTCCCTAGCATGAAGTCCCAATTATAGCTCACACTATTTGGGATAGGAACCCCATATGGAATGTGGGCCCAAATTCCATTATGTTGAACTTAAGGATATGCCTTGGTTGCAATAAACAACATAGGAGATCATACACACAACTTTAAGGTCAGCAAGTGAATAATATTTTTGAGACACTAATTGCAATGTCTAAGAGGGATCTCCATGAAAGGGAAAGAGAGAGTGAGCCTATAGAATAAAAGTAATAGTACTATCCTAAAAGAGGCACAAGAGAGAAAATAAAGACTTGTTAGTAAACCTAAAAAATAGTTCACAAGATAATAATGATCATGAAAGCAATAACAATGCACATTCAACAAGATATATACCAAAGCAATGAAATAGTTCATTTCCTTTAGTATGTAAGAACATAAACATGTACATCAAACATTAAAAAAATAGCCTTACAACACTTAGTGATGGCTCTGAGAGCTTCTGACGATAAATTGAAAGTTCCAAGTACACAATTACAATGGCGAAACACTATCCCCAATAGTGTTACATGAAGCTACCACTTGCTTCTCCAAAGAATGATATACTCTCCTATGCTAAACTAGAGAAGCCAAGGATAGCTCTCTAAAATTCGAAGCCCTTTACTTAAGTTACGTTGGCTTATTTATAACAATTGAGCTGACCTTTCACCCCCCCCTTATGACTCTTGAGCTTCGTCATGACTCTTGAGCTTCCATTTATCTTTTGAGCTCCTCTTTAACCTTTGAGCTACATAATAACTATTCATATTCCCCATGTGACTCTTGGACTCCCAATTTACACATTTTACATTTTCTTATTATTTTCAAAATAAGGAATTACAATAGACACAAATGTGGCTAAAGCTATAAGACAGAGTAATGCATCATGATAAACTTATGGAAATTGTAACTTGATGATGATAACATGTAACTCTGTAGTAAGATATTGGTGCCAAGATTTGTACTTTGTTGCTATGTGCTCCTCCTTCAATGGTACACCTGGATTGTATATTATTTTACCCTCTAGTGCATTTGGATATATCATCTTAGAATCTGTTTGAATGTTTTTGAGCATCTTGACTAAATTCATGTGTATCTTTGTAGGCTTAGTCACATATTTTAGAATAGATTATTTGGTCACCTCGAGCTCATCCTGAGTGGTTGGTTGTTTGATGCTGTTCAATAAATTGTCTATCTCTTGCTTGATAATGCTCCTTCCCTTTACATCTATAAATATGCCAACATAATATATCATATGGATCCTTTCCAAAGCAAGAGATCCATGATACAATCATGAATAGGATGTTATGGTGCCAATAACAAAAGTATGGATTTGTTATTAGATCTATAAAAACACCTTGATTTTTTCCCTATCTACTTCAACATCCTATCTTCTTTTCCTGACCAATACCACAGGTGTGCTCAGATATTTGGTGCTCCAGTCCTGGATCATTGCTATGCTTTTATAAGTTATCTTAAGGACCTTCACCATATTTTGTGATCCTTTCTACACTTTATTCAAGAGCACCACTGCTTCATGAAGAGTGAATATCTCTTCATATAGTTGCTTCATAGTGTCTTCCAGTGGCTTGATTTGCTCAAGTATTGTTGCTTTGAATTCATTTCTACTAGGAGTAGTGGAAGAGAACCTCTTATTCTTGGACATGAGATGATCAACCCGTTGCCTTACAAGAGCCAATTCCTTTTCTAACTTTTTATTTTCTCTCATCAATAAATCAATGTTCTCCTTATTGGCTTCCACAAATGTTGCATTCATTGTTGCTACTGCTCTTTGATTCTTCCAAGTATTCAACACAATCACCCTTTCTATATTGATGGAAACATGGTGATTGAGGGCCCTTATAACCTTCTTTCTTGTACTATTATGTGCTTCATATGATCTAAGGTAAAGTTTGAAATGTCCATGACCCTATCATTCGGTGGAGGAACTATTCCCATTTCATTGAATGGAAGATGGCTACTAGTAAGAGGAGGAAGGGGACGATAGCTTATCTATTCCACATTCAGCATAATGTCTACTTCTTGATCATCCTCCTCTTGCTCATCATCCACCTGTTGGGCCTACAAATCCTCTTGTTGTCTCCTCCTTCTTTCTTCTTCAATAAATTTTTTATTTGTTCTTCTTGCTTTTTCTTCTGCATGGCTTCTTCCTCTCGCTTCCTCCTATTCTCCTTGCCTTTCCTCTTTCTCAACTCTTCATTTCTTCTTTGCATGTATTGTCTTTTATTCCTTTTTTTTTCTTCTTTCTATTTCTTTCTTCCTATTTCTTGTGTTCCTCTTCCTGTTTCTTCTCCTCTTCTCGCTTCCTCCATTCTTATTTTAATTCCTTTATTTGCCTCTTCACTTTAATTTGTCCTTTTGTGTTTGAATCTGCTTTAAATGTTATGCTCCTCTCTTCTTCTAGATAATGAATGATCTTCCTTTATGGCTTGGAAACACTATATTGAGTGGGCACTTCTGACTACTTCCCTTCTTGAACAATGTTTGGTACATGAGTTTTGTTATAAGGGCCCACCTCATATCCTGACCTAGTTGTTATGGAAACACTGTACCAATTATTCATCTTTTTATCATCTTCTAGAGATGTGGAAACATGTGGCTAGGAAAAATGAATCTTAGTACAATTTTTTTAATACTCCCTCAAGGTCATATCTATGGAAACTGATTTCACTAAACCTGAGACGTATGAGTTCTTCAAGTTCTACTTTTGTTTCATTTAGACTCTTTAGCTTATAAGACCCCACTTGTAGGGGAAGGAGAGGCCGTGGTTACTTCTTCTTCTATAGTAGTAGCTATGATAGTCTTGAGCAATGACGATATCCAATCTCTTTCATGATCATCTTATCAGTCATGTACTTCGGTAAGAGGTGTGGTGGCTTTTGGGAACCAAATACTCTAATATAGGTGCCCTAAGAAGAAGCGAACCAACATGAAACTTCAATAGTTTCTTCTTAAGCTTGATCAGTCATGTAGGATTTATATTCTTCAAATATCATTTAATAAAGAATAGTAAATAAATGCTCAACTAATTTATCATAAACTCCCTTGGAATTGAATTTGAGAGTAGATTTCAATATATATTGACAGAGAGCGATTGTTGAGCCCACTTCCATTCTAGACCGAGAAACTCATTTTTGGCACAAACTTCATCAAGCAGGTATGCAGACATAAGCAACCAATTTTTCCTGCATTCCAAATCCTTCTTCGCCTTTGATACATTAATCTGTAGCTGTTGGGAAATTATATTTGACTAGTTGAATATATTCCCTTCTATAACCACTAGGTAAAGCATGCATATCCATCATTCTTCACAAAAATCGGTGATTTCGCATCCATACAATCTACACCACATTGCTATGAGGTACTCGTAAACCTTATTTAATGATTTTATCCTATAGATCCCCTCTGCCATTTGGAAAAACATGGTTAGTTTCTATGCCCATGATCTGATGACATCCTTTGTATTGAAATGAGACAAAATTGCATAATACTTAGAGATCAGATATTGTTCAAGCCTCAGTATTTTTGACTATGCATGGAGATCACGTAGCTGATATGTCAAGAGCTCTTTCCCACTCACACTGCTTATGATAATGTTCTTGGACTTGAGACCCTATAAAACCCATCTGATTTTTTCTGCACACAGTAGCACTAGATATCTACAAACAACTTTATGGAACCTAGATCTCTTAACATTGATGTAAATTTCCCTGTCTTCTAGATCCTCTGGGAACTCTTCTTGTTCAAAGCATATTTTATGGTTAACCACGACATAGTGGAGGAATTATCCACAAAACACCTAGTATCTACCAATACAGGTGCTCCTAATGTAGAAATTTCTCTAGCACCTTCACTACTACTTTCAGTGGCCTCCTTAGCTGGTGCTTGTCTTGTAACTGGAGGCATCGTTCTAGCAGATTTGTAAGACTGATAAGATCTTAAGTGGAAGAACCTAGAAGTGGACATGCACTCATGGAAACATAAAGTTACTTCCATAGATAATATCTTATTCTATCAAGCTAACAAATGTAAAAAAGAGTAACTTAGAGGGAGGATTGCACAATCACTAAGCGCAAGAGGAAAAATTGAGGTAAGAGTGACCTAAATGGTCATTGGAAGTGTTTACTATGCAACAATGGAGAGGAGATACTTCACATGATTAGTCAGGGAGAGAAAAATATTGAAGGGTTGAAGCTTATGGTTAATAAATGTGCATTTGATAAGAGAGACAAGGCTCCTTAACTGTGAAGTTTTCATCAACATTGGATAGATGGTGACAAACTATTGGCTCGATGTTTGCAATGTGCAAATAAGGCCACGGATTGCATAGTGCATAGTCATAGTGAGTGGGATTTCATCACTGCTAACTAGAGTTTCATAATGTGTAGTTGAAGGGAGGAAAGTCTTGATGATTGCACATGTCAGATCAACAGGGAGTAAGGCTTAGGATCTATTGCTTGGAAGGTAGAAATGCATATCTGTAGATATGGGGATGCAAACTAGCTTGAAACTCAACTAAGTATTGATCAACAACAAGCAATGAGGATAGTGAGAAGATTAGCATGCATAAATAGGTTCATTTGCAATGATTACAAGAATGTGAAAGGGCTTGAAATGTGAAATGACTCTAGAAAAGAAACATGCAAGAGAGAAACGACGTATTCAAAAGGTAAATATAGTAAAAGTGACACTTATAATGCAAAAAAAAGGAAAAATGACACTTACGAGAGAAAAAATGACAAAAGAAAAATTATAGATAGATAAAAGTGAGATGTAGAAAATCCCGTAGATTCACAAGCTCATGCAATGTACTAAAGAAAAAGAAAAGAATCTACTTCAACTTTCAACCAGTGGAAGCCAATAGATCGATGAAACCAATAAGAACAAGAAGAAGAAAAATAAATGGCACATAACACAAGATGTATCTGGGGAAAGCCACTGCTCAAAACCCCACTATCTATATTGCATATATTAGAAATATGAGTGAATATACACAGCTTGTTCTCACTATAACAATTCTGCACAAGTATGCTCAACTCTAACAGCTCACAAGCTATCTCTTAGCCAACACTTAGTCATTTCTGCATCTCTCCAAGCTCCTAATATCTTGCCTATTTTTAGGATAAATAACCCATATTTAAAGGGAATTCATGCTTCCAAAATTGCGCAATCCAAACATAGGATCAATCTTTGATGCATGCATGATATTTACACTCTAGTGAACAATAGCACTAATAGTACACTCTCCCTGCACTCTAGTCTCAATTGGGTCTTTCTTTGAACTGAAATCCATGAGTTTCTCATCAGGGAATCTTGAGTTAACTAGAGTAGCACTACTGGATTCATTAGTGCACCAACTAAGTGTTATTCCTCTATTAGTTCCTACAAATAGTTTGGAACTAATTTAACTGAACTTAACTCAATAAGCTCAGTGATTTAATTTCCAACTTAATTTAAACTCATACTGGACCCCTAAAACTTAGGGAGAACATATACATGACTTTAGAAAGATGTCCAACTTGAAATTCCTAAGCTAAGTGATTTAATTAAACTTAATTAACTATTTACAAGCTGCTGTGAGAATAAAATTCGATTGTATTTCTTAGTTTAATTCAATGACAAATTAAACTGGAATTTTGTGTTGCCATTTCTCAACATGACAATTCTGAAACTTACCCAAAATAGCAAAGCACATGCAAAAAATAACTCCTTGTTCTCAAGAAATGCGCAGAGGTCGAAGGGTGACTGTGAGAATGAGATATTAGTTAGCTTCTTATATAGGTGAGGACTCATATATCTAGGGTTAGGGTTTTCACTTGCATATCCAAAAAATCTTGGATCTAGGGCTATATAGCTACCACTTGTAATTGTGCTAACTTTGAAAAGTCTGCGTGCAATGTTAAAAAGTTTTACGCAATAGCCATCCATAAGGATTGCACAATTTCTATCCTTGATGAGTGAAAAGTTGTCTATCTTTGGGAACTATGCACTTCACTAGCAGAAGGGATTGCATAATTTCCTATCACAAGATACTGCGTAGTTTACTACCAAAAAGGGTTGTGCAATCACTAATGTCAAGGCATACATAGTCACTACTATGAAAGAGTGCATAATTGTGTTTGACAAGGAGTGATTGTCAACTTGAAGTGAACAATTCAGGGAAAGAAGCTAGGCACGTGAGGATGAAGAATTTACAACACTTGAGATTACTACAAGATGAATTGACACTTAGAAAAGTAAGACCAATGATGACTTAAATAACTCAAAATCATACTTCACAAGACCAAAAGGAGGCTCCAAAATTTAGAATATATGAAAATTTTTTAGGGGGTTGTGACAACTACAACAATAATGTCTACACAATTCTTGAAATTCCTCTACTAAACCTAGTTCTTCACTAGATCACCAACCTTGTCACACAATTATTCCACTAGGGGATGAGGGAGAACGTGGTCAAGGATACTTTTTGCCCATGGGTCATGCCCAATTTTCACCTTGTCTCCTCTACATACCTTCCAAGCAACACCTCTTTTGATAAGATCAAATGTATTCAGAACTACACTCCAAATGATTGACATATTCAATCTTGGATTATCCTCTATGTGGAACCAATCTTACAAAGTACTTGGTATTATATATTTCTGAATTACCATCGAGGTCCACATGATTTGAGTGAAAATTAACCTCCATCCACAATTTTCTACCAAAGACTTGAAAATCTTACCAATATTCTTAAGGCCTCATCCACCCATCTGTTTTGGACATGCTATTTTCTCCCAACAAACCCAAGGTAACATGCCCTCCACCTTGTTCCTAGACCAAATAATATTGAAGAAAAGTCTTTTGATTTTTTCTAGCACACATTTGGGGATCTAGGCAAGGGACATCCAATAAAATGTGATTTCTTTTAAAACAAAATTTACTAGGACCAGATGACCTTCCCTAAACAACTACCTATGAATCAAGTTTTTAATTCTCTTCACATCCTTCACTACTAGACACATCCAATCCTCCTTGGGGTAATTTTATGGCTTTAAGTGAAAACCTAAGTACTTAAGACCATCATCCATAGGCCTAGAATAAAAAGGGAGGTAACATGATATTCGATTGATCTCTTCATCCTCCAGGTTTGAGTAAGTTATGGATGAATTTCTGCAATTGATAAACATACCAGTGACTTTCCCAAAAAAGGATAAAATATTCATCATTTTTTCTACCTCTCTTGGGGATCCATTACAAAAGCCATGTATGATATCAACAAATAAAATATGTGTGATACCTAAATTCCTAGCCTCCAGGAATCCATCACATTTTCTTCTCTATTTTTCCTCATCCAAAATGCGACTTTGACCTTCTTCCACCAAAAAAATAACAGAGGGGAGAGTGTTGGCATTATGATGCATGTGTTGTACTTGATGGCAACCCACTTGTAGCAGAACAACTCACTTGTATATGGTAACTAAATGAATCTACAGGAGAGATACACAGATGTGACAAAATGTATGGCAATTCAAGGGAATCATTTCTGAAGTAATATGGAAAATCACATTATAACAAGTCTATTCAGAGGGAACAAAGTAATGGTACAAAATAATACGATGAAGGAACAAAGAACTACAGATCAAAATCACGAAATTGAAGAAAGAGAATGGTTTAAGAAGTATATGCTGGTTCACCTTGTCCAAGTAGCATATACACGCAAGCTCATGGAACCAAAGAAGCATATACGTATGCACACACTTTCACAGAAGGAAAAGCGCGTATGGGATGGAAAATCAAGGTTTTGGTTTGAGGTTTTGGTCCAAGGTATTGGTCCAAGGTATTTGGTCCAAGATTTTGGTCCGAGGTATTTGGTCCAAGGTATTTGGTCCGAGGTATTGGTCCTATGTGGTTTTGGTCCAAGGTATTGAGAAAGGCCTAAAACTGTATAAGGAGGAGAAGATCAAAGGGATAAGTACACAAGTAATTAATATCTTATGAAGTGTCAGATAAAAAGAAAATATGCATGTTACGGGTTCCTAATGCTTTGCTTGATCTAGACTAAATATGCACTTGAGCATTTGATGATGGATGAGATCTAATGATGGATAAGGATCATAATGACTTATCATTATGTGATTTGATAATGGATGGGATAGATCTTATTGCTAACACATGTTTTATCCTTTATATGTAATGATTTGGGTATGTCTGAAGTCGGGAATTGCAACAAAGTTATAAGTAAGTATTTGCAGATCTATACGCTGGTTAGCTTTGGTGAAGGTGCCTATACATGCTGGTTTGGCTCTTCCAAGTAGCGTATGCAAAAGAAAACCTTAATGTTAAAGGATGATTGATCTATAAGATCAATGCTGCTGTTTTACTGTTGTTTGTCAATGATGTCTTCTTAGATCTGAAAGTAGAACTGAATGAATAAGGAAGTTGAGTCTGATCTATTGATTGATTGAGAAAGAAGGGTGATCCTTGTTGCTATCTGTTTACAACTCTGTAATATGATAGTATATCTTCAGAATGTCACTAATTGGTACAGTTTGTGGTTCAGAGGTTTTAAGATTTAGTATCTTTAGAACTGTACATAGGTTGGGAAAACGGAAGCAGCGTATACACATAGGTTTGCTTCATTGAAGGAGCGTACGCATTCTGACACATGCCTTTTGAGGTTACAGTTAGTTCTGGTTGTTGATGTAGTGTTATGGTTTCAGATTTGTGTACTAGTTACAGTGATCTGTCTGTTCCAGCTGATTGGTTGAATTTAATTAAGTTTGAATGAATGGTTGATTCAGTTGTGTCAGAGGTTCAGTGATTGTTTGATTCTGTGGTGTTAGAGGTTCAGAGGTTTCAATGATTGATTGTTTCAGTTATATTAGATATTGATAATTGGGTTTCAGATATATTAGAGATTGATGATTGGGTTTCAGTGATTGGTTGATGCAGATGTATTTGATGGTTGTATTGTAGTGGTGATTAATTTTGAGCTTCAATGTTACTAATAGGTCTAGTGTGAAAATTTGATGAAACGTGGCCTTCAGATTGTGGTGTTGGGTTCCAGGAGTATCCAGTCTAAAAATTTATGAAACGTGGTCCCTGGAGGAAGAGAGAAGGTTGTAGCCTTCTGTAGGCCTGCACCTATGTACTGGTAAACATATCGGCCAGTACAAAAGCCGGGGGGTTGGAGCTCCCTTCCATTAGCAGCTGGAAAATGAGTGAAAGTTGGAGCCTTCTGTAGGCTAGCGCTTACGTACTAGTAAATGGATTGGCTAGTACAAGAGCCAAGGGGTTGGAGCTCCCTTCCAGTAGTAGCTAGAAAATGAGTGAAGGTTGGATCCTTCTGTAGGCTGGCACTTACATGCTAGTAAACAGATCGGCTAGTACAAGAGCTAGGGGGTTGTACACCACTTCCAGTAGAAGCTAGAGATTGAGAGAAGGTTGTAGCCTTCTGCAGGTGGGTGCCTACATACTAGTATGAGTCTGCACCAGTACAAGATTGTAAACATGTTTTTCCTATATTAAAAGAAGACAACGGCAGGTGGATTTTGTCTCGCATTGGGTTTCCACCTTAAATCTTGGCGTTCATGTGTGTTTCTTATGTGCGATGGTTTGTTCTATTATTAATGTACATGGTTATTGTTTATATGGTTAATGAAGTACTGATGCATTGATTAAATATCAACATGTGATGAATTAACTGAATCATAAGTTTGCTGGATATATGATGGTTGCCTTAAATTCAGTTGCGTGTACATGTGAGTTACCTGTTATCACTCATATTTTCCCTTAAAAGTTATCAAAAGAAAGGACACTCTGAGGTAACCACAAACCAATATTTTAAGTACAGAATCTAGCCAATCTATACTCAAAGAGGGCTCTCTCTTTGTGATTTAGCTTTGTTTTGTGAGATATTAGGCTAGTTATGAAAGCTTGGGGGGTTTTGATTTTGTTTGGTGGTGGAATTCAAGAGCAGATGGATAGATCAAGGTAATTTAGGCCATTGGGCTATGGAGTCAACTGAAGGATGGCTTAACTAGATCAGGTTGATTTAACAAAGGAGAAATTTCACAGGGCAAGATTTCCAAACAAAAGACAAATGATAGTTTCAAATGGGTGATATGTTCTTGAACAGGGAGGAAGGGCAACTAAGAATCCTTCAACAGGGTCCAAAATGAGCGAAGGTGAGTGCTCATTAACAAAAATCAATTAAGAATTCTTTGTTAAATGGTCAGAGTAATAAATTATGAAAGCAGGGAGCAATTAAGAATTCCCTACCTATAATAGTCTGGAAGAAAACATTAAGAATATAAACGATTTTAAAGACAGAATGCAGCAAAGCTCTTTTTGAAATATAACTTTTCATTTATCATTCAGATATGAAACACATATGAATATTTAAACTAGAAAAACTGTAAAAACACAGGATATAGAATACTTATTTGTTTCTCATTTGACACAGGTATCCTGTAAAAGTCCTTTGCTTTATTACTTTGTTCTAGCCAGCCATACAAAAGTTGTTCAATAGCACTTCAATTACAAAAGTAAATTGTCTACAAAAATGTCTAAGAATCCACACCTAATACTTCGAATGAAGAAGTATTTATACAAATGTTTACATCAAAATATCTCCCAACTAATAGAGATATATTCTAGGGAAACTAAATATCTTTCGCATGAATATAGAGACAAATGGTCTCAAATGTAGAAATAGAATGTGAACTGACTGTTGTTGTCCCTATTTTTATTGAAGGCGTTGGAGGCAGGTCCTATGATTATGCATCTTGTTGTTGTGCTAGTAACTCTGTGCTGGACATCTGATCTTATCTTTTCACTGATACTCTTTCACCTGTATCTGATACTCTTTACCTGTTCACCATTTTTCACCCTTTTTACCAAAATTTACTGTGGTAATTATTTCTCTTTACCTCACTTAAGTCATGGTAATTTACAGGATGTTAGTCATGCTGGACCACCAATCATCTTTTGGTATTCTTGTCCTTGTCAGCTTCCTATAGATTTCATCTGCTTCAGTATATTTCACAAAATTGGGTTGCTCTGGGAATAGGTGCTTCACTTCATGTTCAATGTAAAAAAGGTTCTCCAAACCATCATAGAGAACATTCCCTGTGGGCAATGCCTTGACTGCAGATGAATTGGCCCGATGCTTAGCTTGCTGATGTAATTTGTTGATGTAGTCTATCTGAACCATTAGCTTTTCATTGATGACTAAAGGACTTGGGAGTCCTTTACTTTGTAAGATGCCAAATTTCTCCATGAACTCATCGATATCTTCCTGCATACTTTGACTTTTGCATTCTAGGCCTTGCATTAGATTCCTTTTGGTGAATACTTTATTTATTTCGAGGATGGTAGTAGTCCTATCCTCAATGTTTAATTGCTCCAACTGTTGCCTATTTCTACTGTTTAGAAAGTTGATTAACTAGATTGCCTCTTCAAGCTTTCTACCCAATTCCTCTCTATTCCTTTGAACTTCTTCAAGAGCAAGATTAACCAAATCAATTTGTTCAAAAATAATTTGAAAGGATGACCAAATATCATTGATGGAATCAATGATATTGGTCCACAATATCCTCTTGATCTCTGTCAAGGGCTTTTCAAATGTAAGGTCTTTCTCCAGTGCTCTAATTTGTTGGGTTAAGCCTTTGTTTTTCCTCATCTCTTCTGCAAAACTGATTTTTGATACATCATATTTCTGCTCCAAAGTAGTGAATTTCTCTTTCACTTTCTGCAGCTCTATGACTTGGAGCTTCATCTCCTCCATGGACTTAATCAAGTCCTCTGCTGTCTATGTTGGTGTACCTATCTGTGATGTTCCTGTTACTTCTATGGGTGCAGTTGTTGCCAAAGGAATATTTGGTTCTAAAGCTGATGCCAATGTAGAAGGGATTGCTGCTGAAACTATAGGCACTACAGTCTGGGGCTGTATGGTTGACTCACTCTGCCTAGATTGTACTACATTCTCTAATTCCTGCTCTGTTTCTTTTAATTGTTCATTTAGATTAAGAACCAAGTCCATAAGCTCTTCTTCATTCTTCTTCTCAATCACTTCAGCAGTCTGAGGGTGAATGAGTGGTGGCAATTTCAATTGTTTCCTAGGTGCAACTATATCTTCATTTTTCTTCTTTATTAAGCTTTTTACTGCCTTGATATCTTTTGGGTCATGGCCCAACTCAATAATCAATTTCTCCAATGATTTGATTATGTTGTCTTTTGCCTGTGAGGAGGCCTTTTCAAGTTGCAGTTGGGCAGTAGTGTTGCTCAGTGAATTTTGCAACCTATGTGCCATCATTGCCTTGCTAGTCAGTGTAGAATAGGCTGTCTCCCCTATTTGTTTGTGCAGTTCTATCTGGTATATGGGGTGGATGTCTTTAGCCATGACTTCAAAGTTAATTTTGAGGTAATCTGCCAATGAGTTGGGCTGTAACACTGTGGGCTTTAGAAAGCTCATTTGCATTTTTCCTTCCTTGATGTCAAAAGCTAACATCAATCTGGTTTGATTTGTAGGGGCCAACTTCAAGTATTGAGCGTAGGCTCGGGCCTTCAGATGCTCATTCTTGGTCTTTATCTCCTTGAATTTTCCTTTTATGTCTATCATCTTCTCAGATGAAGATCTAAAAGATGAAACTTCTACACTCTATTGTCTTTCAAGCTCTTGTCTTTGTGAGCTAGAAGGTGTTCCACCTATCAGAAATGTATCTAAGTTGTCTCCACCTTCTTTTTTCGTGCTTTTTGTGGTTTCTTTGTTGTATTCTTCCACTAAATATGGATTTAGCCTGTGCCTCTTAGCACTAGGCTGGTCTGGAGGACCACTGGTAGGGGTAGTTACTTCCCTGTCTCTTTTCAAGTTACTTTCCTCATTTAGAGCAGTTTGCACAGCTGGGGGATGTCCCATATTAACCTGAGCTGGATGAGTTTGTGATGGAGCTTCTTCTTCAGAGGTTTTAGGCTGCTCTAACATCTCTATTTGTCTTGATGTTTATGGTTGTCCTGATGCTGGAGTACTTGTTTCCTGAGATTGTCTTTGGGATGGCTCTGCTGTGGAGGAACTAGGTTCCTGTGTTTGCTTTTGAGAAGTTTCTGTTGTAGAAGTACTGGGTTTCTGTGCTAGTCTTTGGGAAGACTCTACATGTACCTATTCAAAAGAGTCCAGGTCAAGTCTCTTTTCTAAGTCTTTCATCACATTCTCTACCTCAACTTGATCACTATCCATTTCAACTAGAGTTCCTTCCCTCCATTCATCCATATTTGCATACTATTCTATCTCAGGGACTTTATGATGGATATAGGGTGATAGCTTATGTTTCATTCTCCTATCACAAATGAAACCTTGTGGGTCATATCTCCAAGCAAAGCTTTTCTTGAGTTTCATTGTTGTTTCTATGATTTCTTCTGCTCTTTTCCCTACTTCTCTATTGTTGCATATAAATGGGCCTAAGTGGTCTTTGATCCTTAATTGGGCTTTCTTCTTTGCCTTGGTGAAATGAATTTGGTCAGAGTTTAGCATTTTCCTGTAATATTCCAGGGCAAACAATCTCATAGGGACATACTTAGGCAGCTTGAAAGGAGGGAGCTCACAACCATAGATTTGGATCTCAGTGTGATTTTGGTATAAGTACCAGTCTCCTATCTTGTATTGCTTTGACAATCGCAAAATTTTCTTGATCTCATCACTAATCCTAGGAGGAGGATTTCCTGTCAACATGGTGGTCACAGGGTGGACAAACTGGTCAATGAATTCATTATATGAATAGGGACAAGTATACGAGTAGTGAAAGATGGAAGACCAAAAAATGACTGATCTAGGATTACCTCCGGTATCAAGCTTATTCACAAAGAAAGGAAACTTGTCAGACTGATAGTAAAGGAAAAGGTGATATATGACTATAGAATACTTGAATACCTTTTCATTTTCTAGTCTCATGAAATGGTCATGGATTTTCTCAGCAATGAAAAAAGCATAGTTATATTTGACCGCAGGGGGATAACCAAGGGTAAAAATGGACGTGAAAACTAGAGTCAATTCATCCACATACTCACTAGTATTGAAACCCATTACAACAACATTCATATCAACAATGTTTCGGGTTATGTCAGTGAAAAAACATGTTAGATAGGGACGAGGATCTTTGGGTATGTGATACCTATCTATGCAAGCGTGGCAAAGGCGATTGAGTTCAGAACTAGACATTTTGGTGGAATTTTCAAGCAATTCCCCAAGGGAAATGGGGGTGAGGTTTTGACCGGGCTGAAACTGTAGCATTTCATTGATTGAGTCTACAGTAATTGTGAAGAGAACAGTTTGATTAGGGGACATTATTGCTCTGAGGGTGTGATTATAATTGGCTTGACATTGATGGATAATGTCAAGGAAAATGTGCATAGAAGGGAGCATTTACCATGGGAGTCTTGATTCCCATAGTCCTATGGTATTAGAGCCATTCATGTAATTGTCCTAGCATTGAAAAAATACTTTCAAGAAGTTTTTTATTAGATTGAAGATCTTTTATTTGAAAATCTTTATCTGCTAAGGGCAGATAAACCAAATCTCTATGAGGAGTAGTGATAGGAGGTACATTGAGTGCCACGGGGGTTTCCATTTCTGGTTCTTGTGGATTCAAAGATGAAAATGGGGTTTATTGAGTGAGATAGGTGAAACATGGGCCCTGGGAGTCTTTAATTTTAAGTTCAGCAACTGAAATATACTGAATTTTGGGGTTTTCAACGTAATCACAGAAGAAATTAAGCATTTACAGGGTTTTCGGAAGGAAACTAGTAAATATATGTTTATGGAGTGATTGGCAATGGAGTGTAGGTTCACTGGGTGCAAATGGTGGACTAGAGCGGCGTTGGACTGCAAATTTCAGGGTGGCTGATGGTTGGAGTACGAGCTGGTTGAATTCATGTTCTAGTTGCATGCATGAGTTTTCAAAATAAGGACAGAAAACAATTTAACTTTGTTTTTTATGCAAAGTCAAAGTTTTTGGCAAGTTTCGTGATATGGACAGGTGGCATCAGCGGGGAAGCGACTTGACGTTTTGTCATTAGTGGGAAGCGGTAAGCAGGTTTCATCACACCGCTATTGGAGGGTAAGTGGTATTTGGGAGGGACCGCGCGATTCCATACGCTGCTTGACACGTATCATCGGTACTATTCATGAAGCCGCTCACCATCGCACGCTAAAAGTCGATCACAGAGGCCCATGTGATATGCGTGATGACCATTGGATCTGCAGGATCCGATTGGATGGTGGTCGGGGAAATGAAATGACTGGCAGATACGGAGGGCGGGCCCAATCTAAATTAAAAAAAAATTTAATCATATCGGGGGTGATTTAATTGGTTATCAAGTTATTAATTAGTCCGAATGACGTAATTAATCCTCTTTAAATGGTGGAGGGGTCAGGTTCTTAATTAACTACAGATTAGTTAATTAATTCCATTTATTTATTTATTTTATGGTTATATTTAACCAAGGGGTGGGATATATAATAATTTGGGGTTTTGTATAATATAATACGGGTGTGGGTAATTTTGTTTTATTCGGGAATTATATAATAAAACATTAGTGGTTAATATGACCAAATGAATGGAAAAGCGCTAAGCCCAATGTTTTCTGAAAGTATTTCATCATATAACATATTGACTTAGGCTGAAAGTGTATAAAAAGGGTTTTTATGAAGATTTATTTCAATTTCCCTAAGTAAAATAGGATTTTACTTAGGAAAAGTTTTATCAAAGGAATGAGTGATCTTATGGGGGGGGGTAATGCTGATGAAAGGGGCTTAAGTACTTTAGGCATTTCCAATTATTGGGCCGAGGGTCCGGTCCCTCCAAAAGTTAGAGAAATGCTCTGAGCCCCTCTAACTCTAGCAATTACCTTTAGCACTTAGGGAATTAGTGAAAATTTAGGGAAAATGAGTGGGGAAGTTAATTATTGTGACTTTGAATGTTGATGTGCCTTCCATGTGATACATGCCTTTGCCAAGTGATGAAAGTAAAAGATTTAAACATTTAAACTTATCATTCACCACACATTTATTCTGCAACCATTGTCTACTTACCCTACCTACTTTATCCTAGCATTTTCACTTCTTTATTAGGGTGCACTTAGACTGGCAAACCCTTGTCAAACTTTCTTTTCTTTTACATAGTGATGCCTATCTAAGTCTACACTTATTACATCCAAGGGCTCAGGTTAAACTGTTGAGCTCCTTTTTCACTCTACCTATCTACTTATCTGCCAAGTTTACGCCGTTTGGTTAGATCTTTAGTCTCTATTTCTAAAACATGAAATTGAAAACATGAAATAACCAAGTTTAAACTGTTTGGTTACCATGGATTGTGCCATAGGTAACAAGTTGAACACAATAATTATTACACAAAGTAAAATAGTAGTGGCATTTGATCTTGCACACTTTCCTGGTCTTTTATTTTTGTTAGGGTTTATTTTCTTTCATTTTTTGACCTCTTTTTATTCTTTTTATCCTTTTATTCTTTTTCTAGGGTATGCCCTCTTTTCATTTTTTAATTTTTGATTTTTTGATTTTTTACAAATGTGGAAAACCTTTCCAACAAGTAAAGGTATGAACATATTTCAAAGCTAAACCAAGTCAATCATGATATATGACACCTAATGGTATAGGGGCATAACATTGGCTCCAATTGGGGATGGATTTCCCCGATGGAAAGTCAAGAACAGTAGATCAATGGCCTTCTGAACAACTTTGATTGTGCTCAGGAATCTTCCTTTTCCTGCTACTTTATTGTATTCATGACAGTAATGCTTCTAAGCTTAGGGCCTTCTCTTTGGGCTTCAACTTTAGAAGTTTACCGTCCAATCAACACTGACATTATAAAGGATATATTATGTACAATTAGAAATCTAATCAGAGTTAAAAATTGGGATCGAAGTAATGCTTCAACATTCGACCATTAACTAGTCCTCCTTCAAGTTCTGCACCATCTAACTCTTTAAGAAAATATGCATTGTTTCCTCTGAAAGCATATATTATATATGGCCCTTTCCACAAGAAGTCAAACTTTCCATGTTTTCCTTTATCCTCCCTTTTGGAATCCCATCTTAACACTTTATCTCCAAGGTAGAAATCTTCTGCCTTGGTCCTTCTGTCAAAGATCTTCTTGAGTTTTTCTTGTAGTACTTAAGATCTCTGGTACACCTCCTCCCTGGTTTGTTGTAAATGGATGGTCTGGTTTATCCTTCTCTGTATATCATTTGGTTCCACTTGAGCTTCTTGCAGTAATTTCATGACAGGAACCCCTAAAGATGAGGGAAAAACAACCTCCATGCCATATACTAGCTCATAAGGACTGGTTCCAATGGATTTTTTGGTTGTAAGCCTGTCTGCCCACAAACCATTGATCAATTTTTTGTTCCATGTTTTCTTATTTTCTTCCAACAGTTTTTTGATGATATTAATTAGACACTTGTTGGAAGCTTTTGCAAGTCCATTCCCTTGAGGATAGTAGGCTGAAAAAGTCCTCACTAACCCAAATATGTTAGAATTCGAAAGACCAATACCATTTGAAATAGTAAAAATAACCAAGGCAGAGAACAAATGTGTAGTACCTATCAGATGGTTCTTTGATGACTCTGGTCATCGCTCATCTAGATCCATGGAATCCTTAGTGCCTAGAAGGAAAACTTCGGTGAGATCCATCTTTATACTCTTTCACAATTGGCCAACATATATCCCACGAGGAAGATATTTTATGCTTTGAGGATTTGGGACCCTCAGTTGAGGAGCAACCCCAACAACCTCTCGATAGGGCCAAGATTCATAGTTTTTTAATAGATGTCCATAACAATGGAATCTTTGACATCCCGATTGTATTCCTTCATAATATAGGGTCTAAATGTCATTCTCCCCTCCACTAGTCTCAATGTCGTCAAATCCACTTTAATCAATACCCTAGCCATGGTCTTCTATCCCATCGACAGGCAAGAAGTATCATGATCCAGGTATGTGTTGATCAAGTTCTCGATATCTTAGAATATCCTTTCATCCCAACAAGATATTGGTAGACTAGGTAGATGGATCCAGAGTGGGACCAAATCCAACTGCTCTTTACTAGCATTAAATAATGGCATCTGTAATTGAAAAATTACTAGGGAGGAGTCAACATGCCATACCTTTTGAGACACATTGTTTTCACCCACTCTCTCTGCAAATTTTAGGTGGATCCACCCTCTCCAACAACTCGACCTCTAGTTGGAATTTGGACATTGGAGCAACTTCTTTGACCACCCATCATTTCAGAGTTTGTATACCAAATCTCCTTCCCTTGAATCACCCTACAAAGGGTTTTTCAGCGAGTTCATCTGCCTTCTACATTCTCACATTTTCCCCCAAGACCAAAGACAATTTTACTTTCTTGGCTTTTTTGGCATAGTGAGGCTTATTTCGAAAGCTCACCATAGATGGTCCCATATCCTTTCTTACATTCTTGCTAGAGCTAGAGCACTCCTATGAACCCAAGGTTTTCTCTGCTCCCCCCTAGGAGTTGGACTTTGCATGTTGCTAAGAAACTATTGAGTACTAATATCCTACAATGGAAGTGAGAATGACATATCCCCTTAATCGTAAATCTCCTCATTGGTGCCAAAACTTTTGTGACATAAACCAAAGTATTAGGTGGTGCCCCTATGTCTAGGATTAGTGGTTGTGGAAAAAGGACCAAAGACTTGTGAGTATTTATGTTCCTTGGGCCCTAAGATTGACCTAGAGAGCTCAAACTCCACCTTGTAGATCTGAGGCTCGAAGCCTTCCCAGAGCTAGTACCCAACCTAGTCTAGGAGTTTGAATCTTCTCAATCATCCCTCCTTAACCCAAGTCATCTCCATAACTACCCCTTTGTAACCATGATCAACTGTGGAGACCTGAGAAAACGTAACTCCAAAGTCGAAACCTTTCATGACAAAAATATCCGGGGACGATTTCCAAATATGACCACTAGGAGAGAGTTTTGGTTCATGGTCGATGAGTTCCCAAGGGTCCATTGACCAACGAGGCTAGAAACAACTTCACTTCCTAGGCCTCCCGTGAGAAAATCTCTAGCTGACACTAGGAAAAGTACAACAAAATTTCTAGAATCATAGAAAAAAAACTATAATAAATTTTTTCTTACAGAAATATATATCTATATATCTAAACAATTTTTTTTATAGCCATATGAAAAACCATTTAACCTATATAACTAAGCTAATAATATTTTATAACATTTTATAAGTGAAAAGTTATATCTACTCACCTATAACATTACTTACCTATCTAAAACAAGACAACATTGCTAATAAAGTTCATCTGGCTTGAGTTACATCTGCATCTGAATTCAAAATTCAAGAATTATCAATCCTGTGTGATATCTATAATCATTGGTGCATGGATTATTTTTTAAAAGAATTGGCAATAGTTCGTAAAATATTCTTGCAAGTGGTATGTCATTGTGTAAAAGTGAACCTTTAATTGTTAGTCTTCTTCTCGTTGGTTTTGATGATTTCCAAAATGAGTACGCATTTCATCTTACGACAATCTTCAAGATTTTCTCCTAATGTCTTTCCTTGTAGTTTTATGAAGGAGTTTATTAGTTTGAGGGCGAGAAAAACTGTTAGACCAGACGTAATATTATGAAAATTGGATGAAAAATAAACATAAATTCCAACTTCAATACACAATTTGATTAATCCCGATGACAAAACATAATTACAACTTAAAACATAGTTTCGAAGATGTACGAGTTCCACTACATCATAATTGCATCACATACCCTCTTAGAATACGGGGACGATACTACAATGCCAGCCTTTGTCATTGACAGTGGAGGTATGTTGCTTGTGAGTTGAAGAAAATCTGAAATCCAAATGATATTTTACAGCTTATAATCAGTTACAAATAAACAAACAAAGCCTCACCTTCAGTTCGTCATGAGTTCACGATGTAACCCGGTAGTCGACTGACAATAGTGAGTTGCTTTCACTCATTAGGAGGATTAATGCTTTATCTACACAGAGCAGAGCAGGGCTTCTATCACACTGCTTACCATCAATGATTGTAATTGGACTGCTTGCAGTGCGCAATGGCTCCTTCGATGGCACTCTGTACCTCCATCCATGTGCTGTCACTACTGTAGTTGGGAAGCTTCCGCTGCATCTCAGAAGGTTGTTGTTTCCCTTTACCGAAAGGCTTGTAAGCCATCTTCAAGTTACCAGAAAAACATGAGAATGAGATTGGCTTCACACTTGTCTCTGAACCTTGACAGCAGGCATTTTTTACTCCATTTGCAATTTGGGGTTTCTCCAGATCACCACACCTAAATTTCTCATTACCTCTCTGTGAAATCTTAACACAAAGAGGCTTGATCTTCTTCACATACTTCTGAATCATCTCCTTGGCCCCTTTCTTATCTCTATCCATGTTCTTACATTGTCCGTCTCCCTCATCACTATCAATTGATTTCTTCTGCAATCCATAGTTGGTGGCATCTCTCTTGGAACACTTAGAATCACCTCTAATAAAAAGAGACACCAGAGGTACTTCCACGACCTTTAATTTCACAGTGAACGATCTATTCTGCTCCGCCACAGCAGGGTCCACAGCAAGACCAGTACCGGCACGTTCAGTACAAGGAGACTGCAAATCCATGCTAGGTTTAGCTGACTTTCTGAATCCCAACAAAGATATCTTCCACTTAGTAGCGATTTCGATAAACTTGGGGAACTGGATCTTGACTCCAGGAATATCACGAGACTGTGGAAAGGCGATATCGATATCAATATCTTCCAGTGGTGGCGGAAGAAGTTGGAGAGGGGGCAAGTGGCCTTGGTAAATGAAGTTACCTGCAGGAAAAGTGCACAGATTTGGGCTTGGTGGATGGGCCGTACAGACAGACAAGTCCAACGCGAATTCATCTTCGCTATCATCATGGTTTGAACTTGAGATTGGGATGGTATCTGCTGGGGAAAAGGGTATTGAAATATCAATGTCAAAATAGTGGGCATCGCATGAATAAAAAGAACACTCATGATGAACAGAGGTATCATATGAATAATTTTCTTCTAGGCTTTCCTCATAGTATTTTGAGATACCCATGCAGTAATTCTCCATTGTATTCCGTTTGAATCTTTGAAAATATCCGATATTCTATTAGTATACTACAACCCCTAGACTTATGGAGTATGACTATTAAGGAATGAGCTATGTGGAATGATTTATATAGATAGGGGCAGTATGCGGAACGCAGAGGAATGGGTGCATGCATACACTGTTCGTAAATTCAACAATGATCACTATTCATGCGAGCACTTCAAGATAACCGAGACTAGGAATGCCTTTCACGTGTTGGATTTCGATGCAAAAGTGTGGGTTTTGGGAGTCGACAAGAGAACGATTATCCAAGTTATTTCAACGAAATGCCCAAAATGTAACTCGACGCTCCATCATATCATGGTAGATATCTGTTAGGAGTGCCTCTGACAAACAAATTTGTCATTTTTATGTTGATTGCTTTTTTATTGAAAATTATAAAAAAATGTTTTGAAAATTTGGTACTTAGAAGTTTAAGTGATATTTTTACAAACAAATTTGTCCTTTGCATTTTTTTTTTAAATTCTTATTTAGAAATTTGATAGATAGAAGTTAAGTGATATGTTTATTTGGTGTTTTTGTGGCCAATATTGTTTCACTGTAAATTTTAGAATATTTTAAAATTTTGATATTTAAAAGTCAAATTTGAAATATGTTCTACTATTGTAAATTTTAGAATATTTTGAAAATTTGAAGCTTAAAAATCAAATTTGAAATATGTTGATGTCATTCACTCCTTCACAAGGTTGATCAAAATTGTTAAATTCAATTTGATACTTAAAAATCAAATTTGAAATAAGTTGATGTAACTCACTCCTTCGCAAGGTTGATCAAAATTGTTAAAAGAAAGAACAATTTGAAATGAGTTGACTTAACACACTCCTGTGACGGAAGGTTGACTATGGTAATTGAGAACATTAGTGGATTACGCAGTACGCTGCTTCTGGTAATTGAGATATAATAAATATTAGTGTTGATCAAAGGTTTTGTTTGCCTGGGCAGATACGCTGGTCAATCATGTAGGATTTTCAGGGATCTGTTTTTCAAAACAATGAATGTAGACGTTAAATTATTTCAGAGACAAATATATAGACGTTAAAGGATTTATGTAGACGTAAAGGGATATAAAAGATGAGAGATTTTTTAAGTTGTAAAGAAACAGTGTTTAGAGAAACTTTCATACATATATAGTCTTATCCTAGATTGGACGTAGCATTCTTCCCTACCTGATCATTAGATTTCATTCCAAAATTTACAAGAAAACAATTTTAATTGAGAGTAAGTTGAATTTTGATTGGAAATACAATAATAACTACAAAAATCAATCATTGATATCTATCAAATTTCTAAAATATTCAAAAATCTAAAAAATTGTATTTTAACTTAAACATTAAATTTTTTTAACGACTATATGCCTCATTGCGAACAACGTCCCAAATGAAACACTAGTAGACAGACACTTCAATCTGGGGAATGGTGATAGTGCACTCTAGTTGCAGACAAGAGAATGCCAAAATAGCGCTTGGGTTCTAAGAAAACAAGCGTATTAGGTGTTACAATTTCCCCCATTCAAGTGTAGAGTTAATACATTCTACGTTTTTTACGTGATAAAGATACCTTAAGTAGATTGCAGATTTTTAGAATATTCTGGGATTAGACGGACATGATTGGCCTCACCCATATTCATCGAATTTCAAAATATTCTAAGAATCTGCAATCCACACTCTATCTTAAATATGAAGGTTTCCCAGTCTGAAAACACAAGCGATTAACGCTAAAGACATTTGCGGTGAGTACGAGGCATGGGTGGGATTTAACTTTCATTTTTTATTCAAACGAGAGGAAAACTAAATGAACCATGTGTATTAGGAGAGACGATGCCTTTTCCGATGAATCATGTGTATTAGGAGTGTGGATTCCTTTTCCGGGAAGGGGATTTTAAATGTTGTTTGTTTTAACTTTTGTAACCAATATCAAGAAGCATTATTGAAGCTCACCATTGTAAGTTTTGAACTACATCACATTGGGGTTATAAGATGCAAAGTGTATGGCGTTGCATCCGTAGTGCAACGTTTTCCATTAAAACCAAGGACGATATGCAAATCTAAAGATACAGTGTCGATAGTCATGCTCTTTCAAGGTTCATTCTCCCTATGTATCGAACGTTTAGGAAAGTTATTTTCGCTATCTTAACGTTCTTGATTTAATAAATTTTATATATTTTGAAGTTAACATATATAGAGAGTTGAGTTGCTTTTAAAAACTGGAACTTATATTAAGATAAAAAATTTAAAAAAGTGGGTTCATAGATTTTTTTTATAAATAAACTTATATCATACTTAAAATGTATATTTTAAGTTTATGTAGAGGTGGTTTGGGTGATAAAAAATATTTAACAAATATATATAAGATTAACAATAAATTTGAGTATTATTTGTATTTTCTTACCTATCGTTTCATTATCTTTATTAGATCATTTAATTGGTGGATTATTTCTAGACAAAAATTGAAGTTCGAAAGTTTATCTTAAAGTTTAAAAACCTTGGTGAATCTTACTAGTCGATAATATGCAAATTGTAATATATTTGATTATATTTTTGTAAAAGCATTTAGATTTCTAACTATTTTATATTAGTCTTGATAAAATTTTAGCGAGAAGGTAAAATAATTTTATAGTATAAAATTAGGGAAAGTAAGTTTTAGAAAAAATGAAAACTAACAAATCTTGGCGGGAAAAGAATGGAAAATTAGCCCCCCTGCATATATTAGCCCTTAAAATTTCCCCTGACTATCTATTGCTCCTTGAACTCAACCAGGGATGAATTGTCTGTGTCTCTAATATTTGATACATTGATGAATATTTCTTTCGAATATTAAGTGCTAGGCTCTGGAGCACCATTAGGTAAATTTTAACATAAAAATAAGTCTCAAAACAATAAATGTAATACCAAAATCATTTTTAAATGAATTACAAGAATTCAAGAAGATGATGTCATCCCTAGGGGTAAATATTTTTGGAGGGAAAATAAGAAAGCTACTTTATTTGATTCTATTCTTGACTTATCTCCTTATCAGTTCACTCAAATGTGAAGTGTAGGCATTCCTTGGATATAGAACTAAATTTTGCATCCAAAAAGTACCTCGTTTACATACTTTTCAAAAAACCCACACCAAGATAAGTTGAAAATAAATAAATAAATGTGCTTCTTCAAGTAAACATGGTTTCCAAGATTGATGGAAAGAGATTTTCTTTTGAATTTCCAAAAGAAGAAAGTGTATTTTGATGATGATTGAAAACAAGTTAGTCCAAATTGAGTATTACCAAATAATTGTAGTTTTCAACAATGGTTAGAAAGGAAAAACTATTAAGTTGTACATGGAAAAATTTGGTTAATCGTCAATGAAGGGCCTTTGTTGAAATCATTGATGGATACTTTATATAAAATTATTGATGGATACTTTGTATAAAATAATTGAGGGATACATGTATCAAAATCATTGATAGATACTGTAGGTTGGAATCACTGATGGATACTTCGAGCAGAATCATTGATGGATACATAGAGTAGAAATGTTAATGGATACATTAGGCAAGATCATTAATGTGCTCCTTTTGGCTAACCACTAATGAAGGATTTTCTACCAACCCAATATAAAAAGGAATCTATTGACCACCAATGGAATTTTTAGGCATTGACCAAAAAGAATGAACTGTAGAGTTCTGAGTGGAAAGAATATGTTGATCATCAATGTGATTTTTAAGTATTGATCAAAAAGGAAAAAAAAATAGATTTGCTACTCAAAAACTTGGTTGACCACCGATGAAGTATTATGTCAATTGGTGATGAAGGAATTAAGTGATCATTGATGATAATTTTCTTCATTTCAACACCACATGTGTAGGACATGTCAACAAAATATTAAATAATTTTCATTTTTTTCAAGTCCTAAATTTAAGGATTTATTTTGAGTCCCTAAACACCATTGTTTTGGGTCAAAATCTAGGGAACTCTATGTATCAAGATACATAGCGTCCTTTCCAAATAAAGGAAAGAGTTTAGAAAAATATTTCCAATGAGATATTCTAATTACAAATAAAAGTCAACATGTGAAAGTTTCACTTGAAATGGTAAAGAGAAAAAGAGTACTATTCCACTTTTAGAAGACATAAATCCTTATTCAAAGATTAAATTGGGACATAAAGTAGTTTATCAAAATGTCTTAGGCAATAGAATCTAAATATAGATCTAATATGTAATCCAAGAAAATAGATCCCAATGAATTGACATAAAGATCCATGTTACATTACAGGAATAGATAGAACAAAATTGGGAAAATAAGCCAAACCTCAACAAACCATGAATCTCTACCCAAAACTCAAAATGGGTTGTATGAATAGTCATTGGAAATTTGTTGAAGAATAGAATATATGCATCCACCCATAATTTTTAATGGGATAGTAGAAATTATCAAAAAATCAAAAGAAGACCACTAGTAGCCTTAAAGGGGTAGAAAATCGGGGTAGAAAATCATATGCATAATTTCCATAATTATATAAATGTTTATTTTATCTAATGAAATTTAATTGTGTGCACATTTTCTAGAATTAGAGGTATTAATGGATGAAGTTAATCATATGAATTGTGGAAATTGTCATGGAAGATGCATAGAGAACCTTCAACCATAAAAGTGAAAAACGATTAAACGTCAATATCGGTAACAAAGGGACTTAATCTATTGGGAATAGAAGCAATATGGAATAGATGAAGGTGTTAGAGACTATGGGGAGTTTAAAGAATTGTAGAGGCATAAAGCTAATAATAAAAAATAATAAAAGCGTAGGATTTTCAAAATCAAATAAACAATAAGTTGCAACAATGTCTAAATTAGTTAAAAAGGAAAATGAAGAATATATCAAGTCCAAGACATGAGAAAGAAGGTAGATATCATCCAAAAGGATTACTTATAGAGGATAAAATCACTCAAGAATTTCTAGTAGAGTTCAAAGGCATCACTACTCACCGACTAATTTATCTAGATATATTTATGCATTGAAAGAGTCAAGGAGTAACCTAGAAGTACCCCATATTAGACATCAAAGAGGAAAATGAGTTGGATAGGTTTCAAGGTGATCATAGGAATATTAAGTCACTCATATTTGATGTTGAAAATAAGAGAGTAGATGATCTTGAAACTTGGATTCTTGGAATCAGAATATATTTTTATTTGCATAGTTTATTATCTAATCTAGTGGCCAAGATTGTTATCTATCATCTGCAAGGGAAAGCCTCTATGTAGTGGGACCAGTCGAAGCAAGTTAACCATATTGATGAGAAACTAATTTTTTTGGAAGTAGTTCAAGGAATATTTTTAGTAATATTCCCTTTTAGTGCACTACTATGACAAGAGGATGTAGTAGTTCCTTGAACTGAAGTTGGGAAATATGGCCATAAAAGATGACGAAAGGAAGTTCTTGGAACTATTAAAGTTTGTGACATTTATCAAAGAGGAGAAGGTGGAAATTCAAAGGCTCATGAGTGGATTTTTGTCATTTTATAAAGACAAGATTGAATTTAATAAGCATCATACTTTGTTTGAGGCCATTATGTTGGAAACCTTTGATCACTACTGAGAGGGGGCGCTGAATGAGTAGTGTTTATCCTTAACAAATTTTACCAATTAAAACTTCACTCACTAAATCATGCATATAACTAGCAACATATTATGCCATGACATGAATATAACAATGTAAGTAGCTAAATCAAGCAATCATGAGAGCAACAAAACCATCAAACACAACCATAAAAACCATCACAAAAGAGACATAAGGTATCTGGTGGAAAACACTTCACCGGGAAAAAAACCACCCTTGCTACTGTTGCATAACTCTAAATATTACATTAATAAAAATGTGTCTTTTTACATAGATTGTTGACTCTGATCAGCTAGGAGACTCGAACTCATATACAATTAGTTGACTCCCATCATCTTGGAGACTCGATTCTACTGATCAACTCGGAAGACTATGTTCTCACACGGATCTACGAACTATCATCCACTGAATTCCACCATGATCAACGATCCTTGTTGAACTTTGATTGGACAATCCAACTACCATCAGATTGAGAAACTACTCCTTTCACTAAATCATCGCAATCACTGCTCAACATCCATGCATTCATTATTCCTCTACTGTATGTGGACCTCATTTCATATATTTTCATACTGGATCCCAGAATTTTTTCTCAACTTGATTTAGCTCTATGATTTGAACTCTAGTAGCAATACAATCTCGTCAATAACTAAAAACATCCATTCTGAAATACCATCACCAAAAAAAGAAAAAAACTCATACTCCACCATAATATCAAACCCTCTCACCAAAATATGAATGCTTCATAATACAATGAACAACATAAAACATTATGGCTATCTACAAAATGCATCATGATCTCCTAAAAAAAAAATGTGAGAGCCATAAACTTAGCTTTATTCCAAGCTATACATCAATAACATACTCTGCTAGAACTCCCTACATCTCTCATCTAAAATTTGGAATTCTAAACCAATATTATGCTTTAAGAAATATATCTACTCATACTGTTGCCATTAGAGCTGAAACACTCAAGAAATCAATCTCACTAATGGATTTGAATCATACTCACACAATGCATCCTTATCTAACTCACTATTAGAAACTATCAACCATCACACAACTCCAAAATCAATTATATAAAACATGGAGGGTGAAATTGACCTTTGGGGTAGGATCAAAGGTGCAAAAATTGGACTAAATCAATCCACTAACACCACTACTTGTGAACTAAATGTGTGCACAGCATTGAAGGACCTTTTCAAACCACTACCAACCTTTACAACTTATTCTGTAAGCCTCTAGCAATTTCCATGTCCATTTTCTTCTGATTTGTGTGAGGAATGCAGGTGATTTTTTGTGAAAAATCTGAGTTGCATACAAAAAACTTGCTAAAATCGACTAGAGACCTTCATTCACATGCACAAGAATGTCTCCTATTGATTGGAGCCTTTCAATTGTATGCATAAGCCTATCTCCGTGCGACTGGGGAAGAGCATAAAGAAAAACTAGAAGCCCTCAGCTCAGAACCTCCCACATGTTGGATCCTCTTCTTTAGCATTTGAACTCACCTCTAAAGCTCTTCTAAGCTTATCAACACCTTTGAAAGTGGATCAAAAAATAATCCCAAGTGTGACTGCCAAGTTGACCATAAAGGCCAGCAAACAAGGTTGGTAAGAGTGCCAACAAGTCCTGCACTCTCCAACAAACATCTCACATACTACAACACCTCAAATAGACCTGCAATACATTGTAGCACATATCCACCCTCGACATAAGGCCATAACACCACAACAAGTCATCTCCATGAGCATAAGCATGAAGACCTAATATGTCAACTCATCAAGTTTTCCATCACATGAAGATATGCTCATCCACATGTAGCAACAACCTCTACCTCCATCAACACCATACTGAGATCATCTAATCATCATGAGTGTGACATCATACAGTTGAAATCAATACCAACAAAACCATCTCAATGTCAACTCAACTAGCTGTAACCGTGCTACAATGAATGGCATCAACACATCAGCTAGACTACATAAGGTTGACATTAATGCCAACATGAGCTAGATGCCATCATGAGCTAATGGCAACATCAACCAACTAGATCCATGCACACCATAATTCCAACAATCTCCCCCTTTGGCATTGATGCCAACCACACACAAACTCCAAACCAATTTCCTCTATCACTCCCCCTTTGACATCAATGGAAAAGGGACAACTCCATCTGAATGGGAAAAAAAACTAAAGCACAAATACTAGAGAAAATAACAAGGTTGAAAAGTAATGCATATCAACCAATAACCATACTCTCCATATAATAAGCTAGCAATATATATAACCAATCATCATCTAGAGCATCATACCAACCATCAACCTCTAGCAGCAAACAAAAATATGCCAACATAAGGAAACCATACAATCATCATATGCAACATCATCATAATAAAAACTATGAGCAACATCAAGTATATGCATCAATATGCACATGAGGATCCAACCAACACTCCTCCACATAGAAACCATATAGAAAAAAAATCAATCACCATCATCCACCTTTCTACTCGTAACATGTGGCCAAAACCCAACAAACATGATCATATCATGAGGCACACCAGGAACACCTCCAAGAGGATCATAATTCCAACAATGGATGGTTGAAGTAAGAAAGAGAAAGTATATGCTCCTCTTGAACATATGACATCTCTAAGATCACTCCAAAGCTGTAGTGATTCGCATCCACTATAAGCAATGCTTCCTTCCAACAAATAGAAGCACCATATGGACTGAGGCTCCACATGACCATGACTCAAGTGACATATAATTTGATAAATACATGGTTGTAGTAGCAACTTAAAAACCTGATACATGATTATTACATGACCTCATGACCCATGACTATAAAAACAAAAGATAATACAATACAACTACATGACTTCATGAACATATTACATAGATTTTCAATGAATTACATTTCTACTATGATCCTCTCCTATGGACCAATGACTCAAAAACATGATACATCATGACTATTGCATCATCATTATCGCATACATGTGGCTACAAAATAGTCTCATGATACTCCTCCATAACAAGCCTATCACCATAATGACTCAAACAATATTGATTAGACCCAATACCAAAGTGAAATAATGAAACAATGGTAAATGCATGGTTGTAATAAACTTCATATAAAAACCCATACAAGGTTGGTCCATGTCGCATGTCATATCTATACATGGTTGAAACTATGATCACATTTTAGGCATGGCTACACATCTTTTAAACGAACTTGTCACTAAAACCAAAAGCATATATATGGCTAAAAATGCACATTTTTCTACTCATGAAAATACATACAGAGCTTCTACAATCACATGAGCAAAAAGAAGTGAAAGGGACAGAACAAATCATCATTGAATCTTCATACCATGAATAGCTCCCCTTGAGCTCAATATACCTGCTATAGACAGGCTGATCCTCTAGACCTAGAAGTGCATAAAGTTCCAATGAACTCATCATAACTTTTTTATACTTCTACCATATTCTCCCCCTAAAGTTATGCACCTCTCATGAACATTTGTAGTCCTCTATATGTATGAAATAAATAATAATGGATTGCTCGAGGGGATTCTCTTCACTACTTGAAGAGTTGTTGCTCCAAGTTTCTCCACGTGGTCTTTGGATGCTTCTTTTCTTCCTTCACTGGTTTTCTGGTAGGTCCTCCTTTTTTTGCTACTTTTGGTGGTTTTTCCTTGTGTAAAGGGGCATCAAACAATCTCTTTCCATATTTCCAAAATTATGGCATGTATAACACTCCACATGGCAAAGATACGAAACAAGAGGATCAAATCTCTTGTTGCTCATGTCATATTTATAACTTGTTGGTAATGTGCTTCTCCTCCACTAGTTAGACCTATAATCTATTGCCTTATGGCTAAACATGTTACATCAGTAACAATAACCATAAAAACCACGATTATACCTGATGGCAAATATCCTTGGCTGTTGATATTGCTGCAAGCTCCACTGATTAGATCTATATGTTCTACTTATGCATTTAGCTGCAACAAGGCCAAATTTGTGACAGTTGTAACATTATACATTATGCACAAGAGGAGCAAAAGGACTTTTATTCCTTTGAAACCTTACATATCTGCCAAAATCTTCTCTAGGAGAAAAATATTTTCTGAATGTAGGACCTCCTCGATATTTTCTTCTTTATTGTGTTGGTTCTGCTGCTTAATTTTCTGCTAGTTTTGCTTCTTATTTCCTTGGTTTATACTCTTGCTGCTGGTATTGTTTTCTACAGGTTCTGTTGGTTCAACTTTGGTGTTTTTACCTACATGCAAGCTAGACTCACCCTTTTGAAATCTAGGACCAGATTTATTCAATGGTTATCTTTGGATCTCAAGCAAACTATCTAAGGCTACAATTCTCTTCTCCATCTTAAGCTGCTTTCTCAAGGACACCACTTCAGCTTCTCATTTTTGACACTCGTTCTCCTTGTCTTGGTACTACCTCCTCATACCTTCCTCAACTTTTTCTTCTTCTACCAATTTAATGTTTAAGCTCACAATCTCTTCCTTTTACCTTGGCCTCCTTATCATCACATATATGCAACAGTGTTTCTTGATCTTTGTATGAAGTTTATTAGTCTATAAATCTCAGCTCTAAGAACCTTAATATCATTCTCATATTCACTAGGAACTTCAGAATAATCAAAATATGAATGATCAAAATTATAATTTAACAAAAAATCATCAATATTTATACCTCTAGGTTTAGGATTTTTTTATTCCTTCTCATCATCATATGAATCATGTGCACTAGAGGAATGAGACGCTTGTGGTTGAGATTATTTTCTTTGAAGGCACTTATTATTGTTCTTCATTTTGTTTCTCTTTTTCTCATTCTCCATATTATTACTCATACCATCTCCAAATACAGACTCTAGCTTGTTCCACATATCTTTAACATATTTCAAACCTACTAGCCTCTTCAAATCAACATCATAATATTCTTGTAGATTATGCATCTAGATTGTGCATCCTGCTGCAAAACTTTATCTGTGATTGGATCCTTGGCACAACTTTCACATACTAATCTCCAAATGTTAGATCCACAAGGAAAAAATTGAGATTTAACATTTTTCTCCATACCTTGTAATTTGCATCCATAAGGAAAACCATTCCTTGAGAAGTCATTTAAAAAAAATATGATATTTTTCTCCAACAAGCCCCAGATCTACTCTCTAGTGATCAAATCTACTCTCCAGTGATCAAACCGCAACCAGGAGCCCCACTCTGATAACAATTGATGGAAACCTTTGATCCTTAATGGGGGGTGGGGGGGTAAATCAATAGTGTGTATTCTTAACAAATTGTAACAATTAAAACTTCACTTACCGAATCATGCATATAACAATCAACATGTTTTTCACATGAATATAACAATGTAAGTAGGTAAGTCAAGGAATCATGAGAGAAAAAAAAAACATCAAACAAAACCATAAAAATCAACACACAAGAGACATAAGATATCTGGTGGAAAACCCTTCTCTATGAAAAAAATGACCCTTGTTGCTATTGCGTGCTCTAAATCTTCTATTAAGAAATATCTGCCTTTTTACATAGATTGTTGACTCCAAAGACTCGACCTCATATATAATCAATTGACTCCCATAAGCCTGGATATGAGGTCAAAATAGTGGCCACATCAATTCTAAAATACCATCACCAAACAACAACAAAAACTCAACTCATACTCTGTTATAATATCAAACCCTCTCACAAAAGTATGAATGTTGCATAATACAACCAACAACATAAAACATTATGGCTATGTGCCAAATGCATCAACAACTCCTGCAAAAACAAATGTGAAAGTCATGAACATGGACATATTCCAAGCTCTCCATCAGTACTATATACTATATTCTGCTACAACTCTCTACATCTCTGACCTAAAATTTGGAACTCTAAACCAATACTATGCTTCAAGAAATAGATTTTCTCCTACTGCTGCCATTAGAGCTCATACACTTATGGAGTATCTAAGAAATTAAGGATTGTGCAAGGTTGAGTTATGTGGAATGATTTTATATAGATAGGGGTAGTACGCATACAATGTTTGTAAATTCAACAATCATCACTATTCATGTGAGCAGTGCCTGATAAAGTAGATTGGGAATGTGTTTCACATGTTGGATTTCGATGCAAAAGCGTGGGTTTTGGAAGTTGACAAGATATGGGTTTTCCAAATTATTTCAACTAAAGGCATAAAATGTAACTTGGGTAGACATTTTTATTTTTATTAGATGTATTTTTATTATAAATTCTACCATATTTTAGAAACCTGAAGGATAGAGAGAAGTGAATTAATATCTCGATTCTAAATAGGTATTTTTATTAGATGTTTTTATTTTTATTATATTTTTATTGTAGATTTTAGAATATTTTGGAAATATGATGAGTATAAAGAAGTTAATTTATATCTTTATTAGACATATTTATACTAAATATTGGATATCTTTATCTTAACTACATTCTTATCTCCATTATAAATTCTAGAATATATTGAGAATCCAATAAAAACAAGTTAAGTCAATTGTTTAATTTTACTCATGTCCATTAAATTTTTAAAATAGTCCAAAATTTACAATTTAACAACATAGAATAATTTAAAATGACTTCATGTAACTCACTCCTATGAAAAAAGGCTAGTCACAATTGATATAAGAAATAATTAATTGAAATGACTTCAAATTATAGAAAGTTTGACTAGTATATGTCTACTACATTCTTATCTCCATTGTAATGTCTTTATATAATGAAGAAAAACTAAATCAAATGTTTAATTATTCATGGAATTTCCCAAAAAAAAAATACAATTTAACAACCCACATCACACCTATTAATAATTTGAGGTTACTCGAGGTAACTCACTCCTATGAAAGAAGGTTGATCAAAGTTGTTATATCAAAGAATAATTTGAAATGAGTTAACGTTAGTCACTCATATGTAGGAAGGTTGACTATGGTAATTGAGAACATAAGTGGATTACGCAGCACGCTGCTTCTGGTAATTAAGACATAATAAATATTAGTGTTGGTCAAAGACTTTGTCGGCCTGGGCAAGTTCACTAATGGATCATGTAGGATTTTCAGGGATCCGTTTTCCAGAACAATGAATGTAGAACTTAAATTATATAACAGAGTGCCTAAACCGGTGAAGGGGGTAGCAGAGGTTAGCGTTCCAAAGTTGACGGGAAGACAGTTTTAGCGTTCCAAAGTTGACGGGAAGACAATTTTAGCGTTCCAAAGTTGACGGGAAAGGCAGTTTCATGAGAGTAATTTGAATTTTGATTTCGAAATGCTATGGAAATTATAGAAATTAATCATTCATATCTGATTATAAAATTCTAGACAGACACTTCAATCTGGGGAATGGTGATAGTGCCCTCTCGTTGCAGACAAGAGAATGCCAAAATAGCGCTTGGCTTCAAGAAAACAAGCTTCGTAGGTGGTACAATTTCAGCCATTCAAGCGTAGAGCTAATGCAGTTTACGTTTTACATGATAATTATTTTTCTTGAATCTCAAGGTTTCTCGATATGAAGAGGCAAGCTAAAGACATTTGCACTGAGTACGAGGCATGAGTAGAATTTACCTTTAATTTTTATTGAAAAGAAATGAATTTTCAATGAACCATGTGTATTAGGAGTGTCGATGAGTTTCCCGGGAGGGCAGTTCAAAGGTTAGTTTTTTAAAACGTTTTTATCCCCCATAAAGAAGCATTATATTAAGGCACCATTGGAACATACAAGCTGCAAAGTGTATGGCGTTGCATCGGTAGTGCAACGTTTCGCATTAAATCCAAGGATGATATGTAAATCTAAAAATACAATGTCAATAGTCATGCTCTTTGAAGGTTCATTCTCCCTGTATATGGAATGGAATGCCTTCTTGATTCAATAAGTTTTATCCTGTATATGGAATGGAATGCCTTCTTGATTCAATACGTTTTATTTTAAAATTCATGTTACAAATTATGAATATTATATATACATATATATATGTTATAGTGTTTTGCTTTTAAAAATTGGAATTTATATTATGATAAAAAACGCTCAAGAGGTGAGGTGAGGTGAGGTGAGGTGAGAGGTTAGTAGTAAATTGTATAATGTGGGTTTATAGTTTTTTTAATAAATAAATTTATATCATATTAAAATATAGATATTTTAAGTTGGTCTATGTGTGGCTTGTTTAACAAAAATATTTAAAAAATATATAACAAAAAAATACATAATATTAACAATAAATTTGAGTATTATTTGCATTTTCTTACTTGTCATTTGTCTAAAGGGAGCTTTGTTTCACTATCTCTATCAGATCTTTCAATTGGTGAATTATTTCCAGGGAAAATTTCAAGGATGGAAGTTTATCTTAAAGTTTATAAACTTTGGCGAATCTTACTGGTCCCTCATATGCAAATTGTAAGATATTTGACTATATTTTGGTAAAAACATTTAGATTTCTAACTATTTTATATTAGTCTATATAAAAATTTAGCGAGAGGATAAAAGAATTTTATAGTATAAAGCTAGGCAAAATAACTTTTAAAATAATAGCTAATCTATCCTTGGGGGAAAAGCATGGAAAAATAGCCCCTAAATATAGTAGCCCCTAAATTTTTCCCTAGCTATATCTTCCTCCTTGAACTCACCCAAGGATGAATTCTATGAGTCCCTAATACTTGATATATTGATGAAGATTTTTTTCGAATACTAAGTGCTAGACCGTGGAGCACCATTATGTGAATTTTGAGATAAGTGCACTTTGATTACTGTAAAAACAAGCTAGTGCAAATTGAGTATTACTAGATAATTGTATTTTTTGACAATGGTTAGAAAGGAAAAATGATAATTTGTAAGTGGAAAATTTTGGTTGATTGTTAAGGAAGGGCCTTTGTTTAAATTGTTGATGGATATTTTGTATACAATCATTGATGGATACATGTATCAAAATCATTGATGGGTATTTTTGGGTGGGAATCATCGATGGATACTTCATGTAGAATCATTGATGGATACATCAAGTAGAATCATTAATAGGTACATTAGGAAAAATCATTGATGTACCCCTTTTGGTTAATCAATAATGAAGAATTTTCTACCAACCCCCAATAAAAAGGAATCTACTAACCGCTAATGGAATTTTTAGGCATCAACCAAAAAGGATGAACTCTAGAGTTCTCAGTGGAAATAATATGTTGATCATCAATGGGATTTTCAAGCATCTGTCGAAAAGGAAGAATTTTTTATTTTTCTACTCGAAAACTTGGTTGATCACCAATGAAGGGCTATGTTGATTTGTGATGAAGGAATCAAGTGATTATTGATGAGATTTTTCTTCAATTCAACACCACATGAGTAGGCCATGTCAGAAAAATATTATATAATTTTCATTTTTTTTCATGTCCTAAATTAAGGAGTTATTTAGAGGCACTAATCACCATTGTTTTGGGTTGAAATCAAGGGAACTCTATGTATCAAGATACATGGAGTCCTTTCCAAGTAAAATAAAGAGTTTAGAAAGAGCTTTCGAGTGAGATATTCTAAGTGAAAATAAAAGTCAACATGTGAAAGTTGCGCTTGAAATGGTAAAGAGGAAAATAGTACTAATCCACTTCTGGAGGATACAACTCCTTATTCAAAGATCAAATTGGGACATAAAAGTAGTTTATCAAAATCTCTTAGGTAATATAATTTAACTATAGATCCAATATGTAATTCAAGTATTTAGATCCCATGTAATTAACATAAAGATCCATGTAACATTACAGGAACATATAGTATAAAATTGGGAAAATAAGGCAAACCTCAACAAACCATGAATCTCTACTCAAAACTCAAAATGGGTCCTACAACTAGTCATTAGAAAGTTGTTGAAGAGTAGAATATATGCATCCACCCATAATTTTGAATGGGATAGTAGAAAATCTTAGAAAATCAAAAGAATACCACTAGTAGCCTTAAAGGGGTATAAAATCATATGCATAATTTCCATAATTGTATAAATGTTTATTTTATCTTAATGGAATTTAATTGTGTGCACATTTTCTAGAATTAGAGGTATTAATGGATGAAGCCAATCATAGGAATTATGGAAAATAGATATGGAAGATGCATAGAGAACCTTCAATCATAAAAGAGAAAAAAGGTTAAACATCAATATATGTAACAAAGAGACTTAATCTAATGGGCATAGTGGCAAGATGGAACATGTTATGAAACCAGCTCACAAAAAGATAGAAAAGGTAGATGAACGCCTTAGAAATAAGCCTCTTCGAGGGGGCAACCTCCTTTACATTACACAAATGAACAATTCTTGGATGATACAAATGAAAAGACCTCCTTTCTATATATAGGAGTCTAAGGCGTCATAATATAATCAGAGCCGACATAACAAAAATAATGTAAGGGGACCAATAATACCAATAGTGGGCTTCTATGGGGCACAATAATAACAATATGGGGACTACATGGGTACAACAATATAATAAGGGGGTTGTACTAATAACAATAAAGGGTTACACTAGTAGTATAGGGGGCTAACAGAACGAATTGTGGTGACAAATACTATGGGGAGTTTGAATATGGAATTGTAGAGTTATAGAGTTAATAATGAGAAATAATAAAAGAATAAGAGGAAACAAATCAAATAAACACTCAGTTGTAATAAAGTCTAAATTAGTTACAAAGGTAAATGAAAAATGGAGCAAGTTCAAGACATGAGAAAGAAGGTAGATCTCATCCAGGAATGGATACTTATAGAGGTTAAAAGCACTCAAGCGTTTCTAGTCGAGTTCAAAGACATCACTACCCACCTATTAATTTAGCTAGAAATATTTATGCATTGATAGAGTCAAGGAGTATCCCATAAGTACCCCTTATTAGACATCAAAGAGGAATATGGGTTGGATAGATTTCAAGGTGATCATAGGAAGATTAAGCCATTGATATTTGATGTTGAAAACAAGAGAGGATGTGATGTTGAAACTTGGATTCTTGTAATTTTGACATATTTTATTTGCATAGTTCCTCATCTAATCTAGAGGCCAAGATTTCCATCTATCATCTATAAAGGAAAGCCTCTATGTAGTGGGACCAATTGAAGCAAGTTTAGCATATCTATCAGAAAATAATTTTTTGGAAGTAGTTCAAGGAATATTTTTAGCAATATTCCCTTTTGGTGCACTACTATGGCAAGAGGATGTAGTAGTTCCTTGAACTCAAGTTGGGAAATACGGCCACGAAAGATGATGAAAGGAAGTTCTTGGAACTATTAAGGTATGTGAGCTTTATTAAAAAGTAGAAGGTGGAAATTAAAAGGTTTGTGAGTGGGTTTTTGTTATTTTATAAATGCAAGATTCAATTTAATAAGACCCAAACTTTGTTTGAGGCCATCAGAAAGGGTAGGCACCTATATGAACAGAACAACAGAAAAAACACTTATTAGACGTTCTCAAGGAATAAGAATAAGGAGAAATCGTATCAGAGAAGGAAATGATTCAAAGTTCCATTTCATATAAATAGTCATAATACACATTACAAAGATTAAATTGTTCATGATGAAACAAAATGGAAGACTCTTTGTTTGGATACTCAGTTTTTTTATGCCTAATTTGGATACACTATATTTAAAGGCATTTTTACTACAAATACCTAGCTGAAATGGGAGCATAGGAGATATGGCTCAAGATATTTTTTATGATTCGTTTCTAATGGTATATATAACAATCTATAATTTCATAGGAATGATTAGATATAAAAGATTCGTTAAGATTGGTCCAAGAAAAAAGTATAGGGGAGCCCAACTAATTTTACAAGTTGTCCCCATAAATGAATGAAAAAACACTATAAATAAAGGATATATGAGTGCATTTGAGGATCATCCAAGCAATACTATCTTTGAGTTGCATAAGAAAAGTTGGGAATACTATTTGACTTTTAAAAGTGGAGTAAAAATGTGATTTGTGGAGTGAATGAGTCATATTTTCATTTTCAACTTTTATATTGCGATGTTTCTGATCATGAAATTTTGAGGAGATAGAGGAGCTATTTTGATGTACATGTGGTAAAATTTTAGCTGTTATCTCACTATAGTTTCAAAGATATATGTTAAGGAATTTGGGGTTTCTGAATTCTCTTGAAATTTGCTTCAAATAGGTCAATTTGGCATTTTCACTATAACATATTTTCTGAGTTGTTTCAAACCATGAAATATTGACAAGATTGAGGCGATATCTCTAAGTATATGTGATTAAGAAATCAAACTTCCTTTTTCTATAATTTTGGAGATATACTCTTTGAAAATTAGGGTTTTTGAATAGTCTTGAAATCATCTTAAAACATGTGAGTTTGGAATTTTTTCTATAACTTATTTTCTGAGATGTTTCATACTATGAAATATAGAGGATGTAGAGGTGACATATCTAGGTACCTACGTAAAATTTTCATATTTTGGTTTTTCTCTATACCTTAGGAGATATTCCTTGTGGAATTTAGGACTTTTGAATGATCCTAAAATAAGTTTCAAACAAGTTAACTTGGACTTTTTGTTGTAACTTATTTTTTGGGATTTTTCAAACTATGAAATTTTCAAAGATCTAGGGAGACATATATAATTTTCTTAGATAAAAATTTCATAATAATATTTAGAAAATTGTATTTGTGGCATGTTGTACAAGTTCTTTCTTTGGAAGAAGAAAAAAAACAAGTTTTGGGACAAGCAAACCTAGTGAAGGAAGAAGGAACAAGTAGACCTAATGAAGGCAAGAACAACTAATAGACCTAGTGACAGTAGAAGTAGTAAGCATATTTGGTGAAGTAGGTTTTCACCTGCGAGTATTTATGGCAGTGGGGATCGATGTCCCCAATAGGTTAGTTCTTATTAATATTTTTAGTAGTGGGGATTGGTGTCTCCAATAGGTTGGTGCCTATGAATACTTGCAGCACTGAGGATTTATTTCTCTAGTAGTTTGATGCATACAATTATTTGTGATAGTAGATTGATTCTTACAAATAATTATAAAAAGAAGTTTTGTTGTTTTCTCATTAAAGTGCTTCCACATAGATCTTGTTTTTTTTATGTTTTCCAAATGATATATGTCATGGGTGAATGTTTTCTTATGATTCATGAATGTTTGAGTAAGTACAAATTGTCTTATAGTGATTCACACCACTTCCCCACCCCACAAGTATAAGTGCGCATTCCTTAATAGTTAGTGGCTAATGTTTATTATTTTATTTAATGCCCTATCAAGGTTCTGGAGAGTCTCACTTGTGCCAAGTACTAAGCTATGGTAGTTAAGGATAAGCGTTGAAAACCTAGTTGATGGCTAAGGGGATGTGTGGATAACCTAACATTTTCCCAACATATCAACATAAGCTTTCTCTTTATGCACATTCCTCTAGATGTGATCCTTGTTCATTATATTTATGAATGTTATCAACTGATGAAGTGTTATATGGATGGAATTGTTGTTTATACCATTGTTTGGCCACCTGTTTCAAGGTTATATCATATAATATAATACTTTAGAAAGGTTCTTACAATACATTGAATGATATGTAATGAATGTTTAGAGAGCAATGCTTTGTTATGATCTTGTTAACAGTCAATTGTGACAAGACATGATGGGTTATATTATGGTCTTGGGATCAAGTTTCCTTTCCAAGTTTTTGAAAATCATCCATGAGGTTTCTAATGATATGATTACTTATTTACGTAGTTTTCATTGTTTTAATTCCTACAATTCTTCTAACGATAATCAAACTCCTAGATTTTGACAAAGACAAAAATAATTGATAGTTAACTACATCATACTTCAATTAAAATTATTATTTGATAATTTTATGGGATTGGTAATGAACAATTCAATTAGCTAGCATACCTTCAAGTAAAAATAAACTACTTTCATCCACTTGAAGGAATTTTGGTGTTCTTTGTCACACACTGTCTAATCTAGGTAGGGGTGATGTATGTATATTTTCGAACTCTTGACCTCTCCGTTGTGGACTTACATTATTTTAAGCGGATTGGACATACTAAGGTATTGTTTTTTAAATATCACATTTTTAAACAAGAGGTTGCATGATATGGAATTATTCATCAAGAAGTTGTACACTAGTCGACTCTCTAATTTCATCCATACTATAATCAACTCCAAGCAAATTCATCATCATCTATAATCCACAACAATTTCTTCCAATGGAATATTCATTGGAGATCATTTATGGTGCAAGAAGTTGGATTGTCCTTTTCTAAAAGTCTATGTTTTTCCATACCTACCTAGGCCTTTTCTCTTGCTTCAGTGATCTCTATAGGTATTTTTTCCTTTACGTTTTTTATTTTTTACTACGATGATTCTCCATGATTAAGATGGTTCTCCATGATTAAATGAATTGTAATTACAAGGAGACAATAATTGTCTTGCATTGAAAATTATTGATATAAATTGCCTCTGAATTACACAAATTTTCCTCCAATTACACAAGAAGACACATTGTCTCCCACTATTACAAAAAAGGACATTTTTTTTTTCCAATTTCACAACAAGGTAAATATTTGCTTGCACTTACACCAGAAGACAAAAAATGTTTTCCAATTCCTCAAAGGATAATAATTGTAACAACCCCAGGTTAAAAGTTCATGTAATAAAGTTAATAAAGGAGAAATAAGACCAATATCACGAGACATGTATTCCAATCTGAATCTTTGGAAAAGCATCCTACTGGGCATCACTTGTTGTCTACTATGGCTAAGGCAAATTGGTAAAGGCATTAACAAAGGCTATGAAAAGGAAAAAAGGTATTTTAGGCATTTATTTTATGAAAATGAAGGAAATTAGGAGAAAAGTGAGGTGAAAGGTCACATGTTGCATGTGAGGAGGAAATTGAAGGAAAATAGAGGAAAAATAAATAAATTAGAGTCATCAATAATAAGAAGACATCAAATGCTCAATTTTGGGCCTTTTTGTCAGTTCAGTTTTAGAGCTAGTTTCAGAGAAGAGAAGAGCACCAAGAGGAGAAGGAAAGAAAGTAAGCAAAGGAAGGACAAGGAAAGAAAAGGAAGGACAAGGAAATCAAAGGAAGGACAAGAGAAGAAAGGAAGAGCTAGATCAAGTGGTTTCAACATGGATACTTGCTAGTAACAGGTTGCATGTGTGATTTCCTAGCTGGTTTTGGCATGCATGATATATGCATGTGTGTGTTTAGTTCATTTGTTGTCATTGACATGGGGTTTACCTAGTTTGACAGTGGTTTTAGCCATTCCTTTCCATTTTCAGATAGCCATGATGTGATGGAATTCGTTCTTGGTTGAGATTTGGATTATCGAAAGGTTTTGGATCCAAGTGTGGTGGTCTCAGGAAAATCCCAAGGGTTGGGGGGTGGAGATGGTTTTCTCCAAGAAACCCTTGATAGGTGGGTGGATAATCCGAATTTAAACAGGAACACAACAAATTATAGATATAAGCATAAATACAGAGATGCAACAGAAATAACACTTCCTTTGATTAATATCAAATAATGAAATATGCTTACAAATAGTATGGAAATGAGACTAACTCAGTGATGGTAGCTTATCTATGAGAAGAGATGTGGTGTCTACGTGCCCTTGAACTACGTTATAATGAGCCTCAAGGGCCTTTTTGTTTTTGACCAATAAGAGAAAACCATAAACAACCAAAACCCTAACCCTCAAAATGGCTCCGAAAGTTTAGGACTTGAAAAACTACTAAAAATATTAACCTATGCTACAATTAATGAAACCGAAAAAATGAAAGAAACAATGGTGGGGGTCCAAGTGGAATTTGTGGGTAGCCACCAATATCCACCTAGATCAGTGGAGACGGGAAAATTTCACATGGGATGGCGAAGGAATTCTAAGGCATCCAAGCTCAGCTTGGTTTTGTGATCTTAGGACTGATTTAGGTTAGATCATGGTAGTGTGAGGGTTGAGGTGGTTTAGCCTATGGATTTCCTTGGTTGTTTATGGATTGGTTAATACCATAAGATTCCACATTCATGCTTGGAGTATGGCATAGGGGTGATTGAATGAAATAAAGATTTGGTTCGACCTAATCTATGGTTGAGTGGTATGTCGAAGTCCTTGACTGGGTTAGTTTTTTCATATGTTAATAAGAGCTAAATTCTTCTTGTATTTTTTGAGTAAATGTACTTGTTATTATGTGTCTTTGATGGATGTTCTATCATTGTTATTATTTTGGTTATATGTTGGTTATAAACATGGTTTTATGACATATTCAAGTTATGGCTCTTCTCATGTGTTGATTGATAAATGAATGCGTGACCTAATAGATATTATTGCAAATATTGTGAGAGGTAATTAATCCTTTTTGGAAAGACTCAAATAATTTTTAGATCTCTATGTTCATATATGCATTCATGACCTGTAGATTTCATGTTCACTATATGTTTGACGGAATGGATGTCAGGGTTAGGATGGGCTAGGTTAAGTCCCTGATCAAATTTTTTAAGGCTTTGTCTTTGTGTTAATTATCATTTCTGAGAGTTTCATTAAGTTCTAGGGAGAGTTCTAGATCCTAGTTCTAAAAAGGTGGCTTACATCTTAGGGCCGCTAGCACAGAACTGAGTAAATTAGACTACAGTCATTAGGAAGTAGGATCATGGGAGAAAATGGAGGGTTGCAGTCATTTTCTTACCTTGTCATAGAAATGACTGAGGCTCTAGTTCACTAAAAAGGAAATTTAACACAGGGGTTGGGCACCTAGAGTGGTTGGTTAGCTCTTGGGGTTCCTATAGCACCTGGGGCAGTCAGTAAAGTTTTAAGTTATTGATTCCATTTCCTTAACTACATTTAGGAGGTTGAGTCATGTTATAGTAACAATTTTCTCATCTTTACTCTGGTAGGCCAATGAAAGTGGGTAGGTATGGGAGGTGGCATTACATATTGGTATCAGAGCAGGTAGCAGTCTCTTTGGGTGATATCATAGAGTTGTATCACAACACAGTTCAAACACTTGGACTTGATGGGATAGATGCATGTGGTTATGCATGCATTGTCATGGTTATGGTTGTCATCCATGAGGTCATGATATGCAATTGGTACTATCATGCATGATGTTGGAATATTGATGTGATTATAATTATACATGTATCATGATAATGTGGATTGATTTTGCAGAGGAGGTAAGCCTCCCTTGAACGTCATTAAGGCATGATTTTGGTTATGGTATCTATTTGGTTTAGCTAACATGGTATACTTGTAGGAAGAAGAGAATCAAAGATGACGAAAAAAATGGTGGATTGTAGTTCATGTGACTCTCCCTACAGATTAGTTGAGCACCAAGGAGATGAGTATTATTTTGATATAATAGACACATTGAGGATTTTGAGGGAAGATATCAAAATTTGTGAGGTGGACAATGATAGGTTGGTTGAAGCTGAGGCAATACTTGCAAGGGATCAAGAAAAGTAGGTAGAGGTCAATACAGTGATCCTTCAAAAAATTTCTGAATTGTAGAGACAGCGACAGTTGAGGCTTAGTCAAGAATAGGAATATAATACTAATGGGGCATATGGTAGTATGTCTTAGTTAATATATAGGTTGGATAGAGGGGACAATTAAAGGTGGCAGATCATTGGGTACACCTAATGGGAGGACTAGTATTTATGGGTTTCATTCCAGTTCCTCATCTACAAGACATCATCATTAAAACATACATAATCCTTACAGGAGGAACAAGTGCTTTCCTGAGGAGTTCAAGAAAGTCAAGCCTCCTACATTTGATGGAGAGTTGAAGAAGTAAGAATATGCAGAGGCATGATGTTTTGGGATGAAGGAATTCTTTAAATTGCATAACTATTCAAAGAACATGAAAGCCAAAATAGTCACCTTCAGTCTTAAAGGGAAAACATATATCTAGTGGGAAGATGTGAAGAACGTCAAAGACATTTGAGAAGAGTTGATTTGGTATGAGTTTGAGAGACTCTTCAAGAAGAAGTTCCTATCTGAAAGATATTATGACAATAGAGCTAAGGCATTGTATGAGTTGCAGATGGTTTCCATGACAGATGATGAGTATACTAAAAATTTCCTAGAGTTGTTGAGGTAAGTGCCTTACCTCAAGGATGAGAAAAAAAAGATACAAAGGTTCATCAGTGGCTTGTCAACAACATATAGAGACTAGAATGAGTTTAATGAGCCACGGTCACTGGAGGATGGTAAGAAAATGTGGAAAACAAGTAGTCAGATCACCAGACATCCATTATTGAGATCAAAGGTAAGATCTGTGATAGAGTTTTTTCTATTTTAATTTACCCTTGATCAAATTATAGTTATGTTAATCATGCCTTGATGGATAAGTGTGGTTTGAGAAAAGAAGTGCACGCAGAGTCTTGGTTGGTGCATTTGGCTACAGGTATTAAGAAGAGAGTTCAACATTGGGTAAGATCTTGTGCATTTGAGCTGAATGGTATGCCTACATCAGAACATCTAAACATGTTTCCATTGGGATCATATAGTATAATTTTGGATATGGATTGGTTGTACCTTCACAGGACCAAAGTATATTGCTATAACAAGGCTATTGAGTGCCTGGATGATAATGGGGAAAGGAGAATTTTGTAGAGAATGAAGAAGCCTACATTAGATAGAATGGTTATAGCTATGCAGGATAAGCATAGTCACAGGATGGGGTGTGTATTGTTTGTAGTACATATTTCTAGTGATAAGGGTAAGTATGTTGGGAATGTGGAATTCCTCAAGAGGTACTCTGTATTGCAGTAGTTTCAGGATGTATTTCCAACATAGATTTTAGAGTTTCATCCCCCTAGGGAAGTCGAATTTTCTATTGAGGTAGTACCAAGCGCAACACCATCATCAAAAGAATCTTACAGGATGATCACTACTGAGTTACTGGAATTTAAGTTGCAGTTGAAGGAAATGCTTGATAAGGGATACATTAGATCAAGTGTATGACCTTGGGGTGCACTAGTGTTGTTTGCGAAGAAGAAGGACGATACGCTTATATCGTGCATTGATTACATGAAGTTAGACAAGCTGACAATCAAGAACAGGTATCCACTACCGAGGATTGATGATTTTTTTGATCAATTGAAAGGAGAAGCAATGTTCTCAAACGTTTATTTGAGATAAGGATACGACTAGGTACACATCAAAGAAGAGGACATCTACAAGACTACTTTTTGGACCAGGTATGGACAGTATGAGTATTTTTTGGATCCTTTTGGTTTGACTAATTCTCTAGCTACTTTAATGTGCTTGATGAATAATGTGTTGCATCCTTATCTAGACAAGTTTGTGATTGTATTCATTGATGATATATTCCAAGAATGAGGAAGATCATGCATAACACTTAGCAACAATATTAAAATTGCTAAGAGAGCAGCATTTATATGCCAAGCTTAGTAAGTGAAGCTTCTTTCAGACATAGATGCATTGCATAGGGCATGTTGTTTCCAAGGAAGGCATAACAATGGACATAGAAAACATAAGAGCTATCATGGAGTGGAAAACTCCTAGGAACATGGATGAGCTAAGATCATTCATGGGGCTAGTATATTACTACAGGCAATTCATCAAGAACTTCTCATCGATTTCATGTCCTATTACATCATTGTAGAGGAAATGAAAGAAATTTATGGACATAAGAATGTGTAACAAGTTTTGAGCAGTTGAAGAATTTTCTTACAAATGATCCAATGTTAAAGATTGCAAATCCAAATAAAGAGTTTGTGGTGTGCACAGATGCTTGCAAGAGAGGAATGGTGGAGTCTTGTTGCAAGAGGGACAAGTGGTGTGCTATGAGTCAAGGAAATTGAATGACCATGAGTAGAACTATGTGACTCATGATATTGAGTTGGAAGAAATCATTCATGCCTTGAAGATGTGGAGGCATTATCTTCTTGGCAGGAGGTTTGTATTGATGAACGACCATAGTGGATTGAGGTATCTATTTGACCAACCTTATCTAAATTCCAAGCAAGCTAGATGGTTGGCCATGCTCAATGAGTTTGACTTTGAGATCAAATACATTAGAGGAAAGGAGAACAGGGTTGCACGTGCTCTTAGCATGAGAGTGTAGGTAAATCATGTTCCAGTTTTGAGCTCTTATGGGATATATTTATAAGATTGCATTTTAGAGGCAGGAAAGCAAGATGGTAGGTACAAGGAGCTTAGGCACAGGTGAAAAGGATATGGATTATCATCTCATGGTAGATGGCTTGGTGATATTTAGGGATCTGATCTATGTGATGGACAATAGTGAGATCAAGAAGCTTATCTTAAGGGAGTTTCACGTCAAGTCATATTCAGGTCAACCAATCTATTAGAAGATTTTCACAACTATGAATAAGTTATACTGTTGGCTGAGTTTGAGGAAGGAAGTTGTGGAGTACTGAAGAAGGTATGTTTTTATTGACATTTTGTCATCTTTTCTTTAGAACTCGTAACATCTTTGCATCATGAACTCGGTAGGTAATAGGAAATCATGACAAATCTATAAGATTTATATGCAACATGAAAACACTAATAATTGCCATTTCTTATGAAGGAAAAGGTAAAAACTAAAGATTGCCGCTCCAAAGAAAAAGACAGGGCCAACCTAACCGCTGTCCCTTTGGCGGAGAACCATATGCAAACAAGACAATCTAAATTAAAACATCTCAGCCAAGGAAAGGAAAAGGAGATATCGACTCGGCATAAGAAAACAACCAGATAATTGAGGATTAATGGCTTGGCGAATCCCTTAGGATCCTTTGATCCTCAGGGATCGTTGCTTTAACTATTTTCGCATCCTTGATATCTTCGCTTCAGCTGTTATAAGTAGGGGCAGCACTGCTAGCCCGGGGGAGGAGACTGTTAATTTTTATGTAACTTTGCTCTGTATTTGAGACTTTGATCATCGACTCTCATCGAGAAGTGATCCCCTGTAACTCTGTTTTAATGTTTTAATAAAAATCTGGTTGCTGTTCCATCTGTGATTCTGGAATAATCTCAAGCGGTGTGTCCCTGGAGGCTAAGGGCCCGGCCCTGGTGTAACACTTGCTCCTATACCATTACCTTTAGTTCGTGTGTGGTTTACATTATTAGCTTTGATCGATTAACCGAGCTGTAATATTCTTAAGTTGGTATTACTGTATTCGTCTATGGTTTATACTTCATACGATTGCTATTCAATCACCATTGCTGTTCCATTATGAATTGTGATCGTTATCCTTTCGAACTGAGATCAATACTTGTGGTATCAGACTCAGATAACTATATCTCTGTATGTTGTGTGTGTTATCTATTTCAGTGCTATATATTCATCATTGTCGCTAAGCGAGCTGTTCTATATTCCATTGGTCATTGGTTTCCGTTCCATTTCTATTTGCTGTCCGATTTACCCTTTCAGTAAAGATTGCCATCTGATTTCTGTAGGATACAATTACTGCACTTCTTCCTATAGATTAAGGTGTTGTTGTTCATCAGACTTAGTTGCTGTTACATTTTCTAGTTGCTATTACATTTCCTAGTTGCTGTTCCATTTCTTAATTGTTGTTCCATTTCCTGTTATCTGCGTTATTGTTGCTTTGGTGTGCAGAACGATCTGAAACTGTAGTGGGCATTGGCATTTTATTGTTTAGTCCCCAGATTGATGATCTTTTCCTTGATTACCTTTATTTACATTAGTTTCCAAAGGGATGAGTTATTGCTACTGGACCCTTGACTGATAAATTGCTTAGTCTTCTGAATGCATGATTTAGGATTTAAAGTATTTTGTTGTAAGTAGATTTTCTTCCAAGCATCCATTTACTCTTGTAATTTCTTGAACACTATACTACTAGCATTACTCTGACAAATCACAGCCTCAAACTGAGTACACTCTTTGAGATAACAAATTGTTCTTGGATTGACAAGTTAATGTGAGGTAATTAGAGGTGAAAAAGACCCTTTTTACGGCTCGACATTTTGGCGTCGTTGCTGGGGAAGAACGTAGCCATTTTTTTCTTTTCCAGAGTAGTGTAAGAACCTGTTAGGAAAGAGCTAGGTTTTAAAAATGGAAGTTAAGAACCTACGTGTGGAGTATGTAATAGCCCTGCTCCCTTGCGTGCTTTCCTGCAGATTTGTTGCTGCTTTGTTTGGGTAGAACCTAGTAGTTGATTTGTGTGCATGACTAAGTAGAAAAAGCTAGAAAAAAATCCCAAACCTCTACCCAAGCCTAATAAAGCTAAGGGGTCGGTGACCCTTGGCCGATCGACCTTTATAGATGAAATCCTTAAGAAAATAGAATCTCAGTCTTCCGTAGGACCTAGAAAAGTTACTTCTAGATAGCCTACTAGTTCCCTTCAGGCCACAGGATCACCATCTGTAGCCTTTGCTGAGGTGCATAGCCAAACCGAAGAGCAAGATTTTCAAGAAATTGAAAATTCTAGCCTAAAGTCATTGCAAGAAGGGAACCTTAGCAATCTCCATGAAGGAAGAGGAGAAACAGGAGAAGCTGAAGAACCAACATCTCCTCTTAGGGTAGTTCATCCATTAAGCAACCCAGATAAGGGAAGTGCTGCAAAGATCATTTATAACAAAGTTGAAGAAATTCAAGAACTTGAATCCCCCTAGACATTAGGTACTCTCATCATCCCAGATAAAGGAAATGTTGTCAAGGCCATTTCCATTAGAGCCATTCCCCCTCGACAACCTTGGAATACCCTCCTAGATATCCCAGAAGGCTATTGGCATATATTTGACCAAATGGCCCAGAATCAGCCTAACACCCAAACCTCTACACTGTAATACCCCATTGTGGATACTGAAGCTAATGCACCTATGAAAGCAATTCCTCTCTAGCATATCCCTACATTCCATGGCCTTACATCAGAAGATCCGGATGCATTCCTATTTGAGTTCGATGTGCTGTGTAGAGGATATGACTATACCACCGATCTCCAGAAGCTGAAATTATTTCCCTCTACATTAAAAGGGGCTGCTTTAAGATGGTTTATGGGATTAGTTGGTGGTGTTATAAATAATTGGGATCAAATGAAAGAGTCTTTTCTAAAAAAATATCAAGACTATTGCAGGTCTTGAGAATTAAAAGATGAAATATTTCAGATGGTAGCTAAACCAAATGAAACATTATAAGAGTATGTTGAATGATTCTATTATAATCTTCAAAGATCTCCTTATGCATCATTACCCTTACCTGATAATGTATTAAAAACAACATTAATTAGGGGAATGAAGGAACAATGGATTGAGACATTAAACATTATGGGAAAAGGAGATATTTATCAAGAAAATTTTGCTGACATTATTGATTTATGTATCAGGAGTTCGAGAGGCAGCACAAGACTAAAACTAGTAGAGCATGATTGGTTTGTAAGAGATAATAGAATTTCGGCAGAAGGAGTAACTCGTGCAGAAATTGGAAATTTATTAGAAAATTTTAAAACTGACATATTGGGGATGCTGACAACACCACTTGATATTATGCAGGCCAAACAAAAACAAGTAGAAGCAGAACAAAATTTGGAAATCTTCTATCCCCGATGCAGAAAGAAACACAGCCATAAGGAGTGTCCATTAGATGCAGTCCAAATTTGCACCATTTGTACAAAAGACCACTCCACAGAAAGCTACCCCTCACTTCCTAGATTGAAAGCAGTATACAAGGAAGCAGAAGAAGAGCCAAAATCAGTGTATCTACTTAATCAACGCCGCCAATGGAAGCCACGACAAACTGGTATGTTTTCAGACCCAGCTTCTTCTTTCCAGCCTCAGTAATACCATGCTCAACAATATAATTCAATGTGGCAAAATCAACCTCCCTTCCCGAATTGGTTACAACAATCATTCCCTTCATCATCTCCATGGCCGAATCAAGCAAACCAACCCAATTGGCCAAATTTTCCCTATACCCCACCATATTGGCAAAACAATGTTTATCCACCGCAATGGACCCCTCCTACTTCACAGAGTCAAACCTGGCAAACAAACTGGCAAAGACCGATGAATCCGCTAGTAGGAACTATCCTGCTCCCTCAACCTACACTGCCAGCTCTACAACAAAACCCCCAGTCTAATTTAAGGCCGCAATTCCCAGCCCAACCCAACCCCAATCCGAATAACAGACCAGTCCAGTCCATTCAAATAATTGAAACACCAGAGATAGGAACCGATCTAAGGGAGTGTAATGACCTTCAATTAAGATCTGGGTGTGCCATTGAAATAGAGGGAGATAAAACAGTTCATGTTGAAAATCAGTTGCCTGTAGAACAACCATTGCAAGAAGAGGACGTGACCAGACAACAAAGTCATGATCCATCAACCACATCCTCTCCTCCATTCCCAGAATGCTTAATTATACCTCAACCTATACAATATATTGATTTTGACATTCTGGGAGAATTACGAAACTTGTACATAAAAATCGCACTCCTCCAAGCCATTCAAGACATCCTGATATATGTAAAGACTATCAAAGAACTATGTATAAAGAAACCAAAGAGGACAATAACAAATAACCCAAAAGTCCAAGTAGTTGGTACTTTATCTGACTTATTATCAGGAAAAGAAACACTCGTTAAATACGAAGACCCAAGAAATCCAATAGTAACCATACAAATCTATGGTCAAACCTTCTCAAATGGCTTAGTTGATCTAGGAGCTACAATTAACATTTTAACAACCACTACCTGCCAAAAACTGGGCATTACATTAGTAGAACTGACCTCCACTTTATTAGAACTGGCTGATCGATCTGTAGTTAGGCCAGAGGGCACACTATAGGATGTCATGGTATCTGTTGATTCCTATGAGTATCCAGCTGATTTTCTGATAATAAATCCCAAAAACCGACTTGATGGACATCCATTGATCTTAGGCAGACCTTGGCTCGCAACTGCCGATGCTTATATTGGCTGCCGACAAGGTAATATGACCATTACTAGGGGGACAAATATTAAGAATCTCACTTTATACCCCCCAGCGCAGCCAAGTGTCACAATAATAAAAACTAACAAGCATCCTATATCATACCTCACCGAAAATATCATATCTCCATTAACCATACAAGAGGCCCTCGATTTCAAAGACCAAACAGAAGACGATGCCATTAATAAGTTCATTAGCCAAGCTAAACCCAGATCCCACATACAATGTCACATGATAGAAGTGGCATTTGATAATGAATTAGAAGAGAATCTTCTTAAAGATACACATGATCAAACAATACCTACTACCTCTGTTTCGAATAGCAAAATTGTGGAAATTGAGCCAGGAAAGACTTTAAACATTAATGCCAACCTGACTTTCGAAAAAGAAAAGAAGCTTATCCAATTATTAAGGAAACATAAAAAAGCATTTGCATGGGACTACCCTGATATGAAAGGAATTGATCCCCAGTTATGTACACACCACATTTACATAGAAAAGGATGCAAGACCCGTTCGCCAACCACAAAGGAGACTTAATCCCCCTCTAAAAGACGTTGTGAAAGCCGAACTTCAAAAACTTTTAGATGTTAACTTCATCTACCCTATCTTCGATAGTAAATGGGTCTCTCCACTTCTTGTGGTACAAAAGAAGAATGGAAAGTGGAGGATTTGTGTAGACTATAGAGAATTAAACAAAGCAACACAAAAAGACCACTTTCCCCTTCCATTCATTGATAAAGTATTATACACTTTAGCAGGAAAGAAATTCTTTTCTTTCTTAGATGACTTCAGTGGATACAATCAGATTCAGATTGCCCCTGAAGACCAAGACAAAACCACTTTTACTTGTCCTTGGGGAACATTCGCCTACAGAGTTCTACCTTTTGGCTTATGCAATGCTCTTGCCACATTTCAAAGAGCTATCCTCAGCATTTTCTCAAATCTAATAAAAGAGGGGCTCGAAGTCTACATGGATGATTTCACACCATACGGAGATGATTTTGACCCAGCATTGGATACACTGGAAAAAGTCCTACAGGGCTGCATTTCCACCAGGCTTTGCTTAAGCCATGAAAAATGCTCTATGATGATGACTGAAGGACTTATTCTAGGCCATTATATCTCAGCAGCTGGCATACAAGTAGACCTGGCCAAAATTCAAATAATTTTGCTAATTCCCACTCCTACCACTCAAACAGAGGTACGCAGTTTTCTCGGATTCTCTGGTTATTATAGAAGGTTTATAAAACATTTTTCACATATTGTTGCACCTCTATATGCATTGACAGGTAATGTTGACCTTCTTTGGATAGAAAAATGTGACCGTGCTTTTCAGGATCTGAAGAAGCTTGTGTCCACAGCTCCAGTCCTTCGAGGACCAAATTGGGACCTGCCATTCCAAATTTCATCAGATGCCTCAGATACAACTATTGGAGTAGTACTTGGGCAGGAAGAAGATAAAAAACCATATGCAATTTATTATATTAGCAAGAATTTATCCCCTACTGAATTGAATTATACTGTTACTAAAAAGGAATTTCTAGCTGTAATACATGCTGTCAATAAGTTCAGGCATTACATTACTGGATATCATGTTATCTTGTATACAGATCACTCTACCATAAAATATTTAGCAAATAAACCAATCACAAATGGTAGAATAACTAAATGGCTAATCTTATTGTAGGAATTTGATATTACAATCAAGGACAGACCTAGAAAAGAAAATCCTGTAGCTGACTTTCTCACATGAATGCCAAAACCAGTGGACGCAACAGCAGTTGAAGATCAATTTCCAGATGAGCATTTGTTTGCTGTTACTGTTAAAACACCCTGGTATGCTAACGTTGTGAATTACTTAGAAGTAGGTAAATTACCAAAACATCTGAACCCCAATGAATGAAAACAGATTGTCCAGCGAAGTGCTCGATTTTCCTGGATTGGGAGCTACTTGTTCCATACAAGAACAGATATGCACATCAGGAGATGTGTCTGAAAGGATGAAATTTTTGATATTTTGAAAGCTTGTCATGATGGACCATGTGGCGGACACTTTGCCGATAAGAGAACTAAACCTAAGGTGCTGCAAATAGGGTATTATTGGCCTACGATCTTCAAAGATGCAAAGAAGTTCGTTTAAGCTTGTGACAGTTGTCAAAGAGTAGGACGCCCTGGTCAGGCCGATGAAATGCCCCTGAACCCATAACTGGTTATTAAACCATTCGAACGATGGGCACTCAATTTTGTTGGTCCAATTAACCCATCTTCGAACCAAAAAACATATATTCTGGTGGCAATAGAATATGTCACCAAGTGGGTTGAAGCAAAAGCATTGTCGAGAGCTACAGAGGATTCTGTCATACAGTTCCTGTTTCATATATTTGTGCGATATGGGCTCCCAAGATACATAATTACAGACGGTGGACCACAGTTTGCTGGTAACAAGATTGCTGCAACACTTAAAAACTATCATATCCAGCATAAAATTACTACTCCATACCACCCACAGGCAAACGGTCAAGTAGAAAGCAGCAACAAAATAATAGAAGCAATCTTGACAAAAACCATTGCGTCACATAGACGCGATTGGGCTGCAAGACTACCAGAAGCATTGTGGGCCTATAGAACAACATGGAGAAGCACTACTAGCTATTCACGATATCAATTGGTGTTTGGAAAGCAACCCATCTTTCCCATAGAATTCAAAATCCAAACACTGTGAACAGCAAAAGAAGTAGACCTAGATCTAAACGAGGCACAGATTAATAAATTACAGCAGATCAATGAGCTAGATGAAATCAGGCTCTCTGCCCTTCAACACACTGCATTAATCCAACAGTAGTGAGCTAAATGGCATGACGCTCTCATTAAAAAGAAATTTTTCCGTGAAGGAGATTGGGTGCTCTTATACGATTCCAGGTTTCAGGATTTTCCCGGGAAACTTCAGACTCGCTGGCTAGGACCATATGAAATTCAGAAGGTACATGATAATGGCACCCTTACTCTAGTCACTATTGACAAATCTGGATATACCTTTAAAGTAAATGGCCACCGAGTTTGATTATACCGCAAACCACTTACTCGGGAATCCTTCTGCCAGCAACTACGTGAAGACTCCGATATGCAAATTCTACAGGGGGAAGAGAAATCTTCCTCACCTATGATTCATTAAGTGATTCACCTATTTTACACTTTGTACATAATTTCTTTGTTTTGTTAAATCAATTTCTTTTTTATTTTTATTTTGCTGTTCCTTTTCCAAAGGAACAACATTTGAGTGTTCCGCTGTTCCTTTTCCAAAGGAACAACACTTTCGATTTTTTGCTGTTCCTTTTCCAAAGGAACGACATTTGAGTTTTCTACTGTTCCTTTTCCAAAGGAACAACACTTTCGATTTTTTGCTATTCCTTTTCCAAAGGAATGGCATTTGAGTTTTCTGTTGTTCCTTTTCCAAAGGAACAACACTTTTGATTTTTGCTGTTCCTTTTTCAAAGGAACGGCATTTGAGTGTTCTGGTGTTCCTTTTCTAAAGGAACAACACTTTTGACTTCTGTTGTTCCTTTTCTATAGGAACAACAGTTTTGACTTTTGCTATTCCTTTTCCACAGGAACGACATTTGACTTTTTTGCTATTCCTTTTCCAAAGGAAGAACACTTGTGATTTTTGCTGTTCCTTTTCCAAAGGAACAACACTTGTGATTTTTGCTGTTCCTTTTCCAAAGGAACGGCATTTGCATTCTTGCTGTTCCTTTTTCCAAAGGAACGAAACTTTTTAGCACTTGTGTTTTTTCTGTTCCTTTTCCAAAGGAACGACACTTTTGGTTTTTGCTGTTCCTTTTCCAAAGGAACGGCATGTTCTGTTTTTGCTGTTCCTTTTTCCAAAGGAACGACACTTTCGGTTTTTGTTGTTCCTTTTCCAAAGGAACAACACTTGTATTCCTTTACCTTTCCTTTTTCAAACGATAACATTCTCGTATTCCTTTTACTTATGCCTAAACATACCCGTTGTTCCTCTTGTTTTAGGTCTTCTAGAGCATAGCTATACACTCATGCAATGGATACAAAGCTAGAGCATATTGAAATCAACAAATTATATAAAATCGCTACTTTTACAAGAAATTGTTGTGAATTGATAAAGTGGAACGAAGAAAGGACACAATTATTCATCACTTTTGCTGTCATTACCCTACTAATACTGACATGATTGGTCATCTTTATCATGCTGGTTCTTTTTAAATTCCCATAATCTTCTTTGATAATTTTTAAAAGATAAAAACAAAGGGTTTATATTTTTCTATTGAGATGTTAAGACTTCTTCCACCATTCCTACTCTTAAGGAGGGCCAAACCACCCTTTGTGTATAAATAGGAAAGTATTTTATAACAAAAAGAAAAAGAAGAATGTTTTGAATTGTCAAATGCAGGATAGGGGGTCGCATCAAGAGCCAGCCTACCATGATCATAAGGAAGAAAGTGATGTGGCATTCCCACTATGGCCACCACACCAGGGATATGGTCCAAGAGGCACATCAAAAAAATAAAGAGTCCTTGGAATAGGAGGTCTCATCACGAGCCGGCCTGCCCACCTTTCACTCCTTCCTGGTGAATGGCATTATGATTTAACTGGTTACCAAGCCAGCATAATGACCTTCATTTCAACACTCAACAATACTTCCTAGGCATACACAAAGGATCATGGTTCCATGGGTGAAACAAACAACTCTGCCAAGGTTATGGACACCTGTCGGCAGCAGAGCTCTATTAATGGTATTGAAGTCACATTTCTTATACACCAATAGTAATCATTAAAACCCTTCTCTGTCTTATACCTTTGTAATCTGTCAAATAAGATTATGCATATCACTTCCCCGAACCATTAAAAACATGAAAATCCATCATAACCAATCATGACAGGAAAAGTAGATAATGATTGCATTACACTCGTTGTGCACGTCAGCTGTCCTATCCTCCCAGCCTCGCATCATGTAACCGTACTTTCTTATTTATTAAGCGATCCTATTATACACCTCGATTTCGATAACTTGCTCCCTTTGTAAACATGGCATCCTGGCATACGTTGTTCCTTTATGACCCTGTATCAGAGCATATCGCCCCACCGCTCCTTCATTTGATGGCTGAGGATGGCCTATCACATTGTGGGGGGGGGGGGGGGGGGGGGGGGGGGGGGGGGGGGGGCGCTGACTTCATAATTTGCTAACATACATGTCAAGCTATTATTTGGCAAACTCTTACTCGGGAATAGCAAGGCTTAATGGTATCTCATTTTTCAATTTGCATGCCTTGTTGTTCCTTAGATATTTCCGTATCATAGTCTGCAACAATTAGTAAGATTTGAACGAGCCTTGCGATTTTGCTATTTTCTCTGTGTTTCTAATAGTTTGAATAGCCTATTGTTCCATTGCTGTCTCTGCGTTTTTACAGTGAGCCAAAGCATGGGAGGAAGGTCAATTCGAAGAGAACCATAGGTATTGATAGTTTCCGACGCTGCACGGGAAATCCTAGCAAGGGCAAGGTGGTTAGTCTATCTTAATCGTTTACAAGAATCCAACGAGATCGTGGCAATAGCATTATTGCAGAACTTGCAAGAATACCACTCCACAGTAAGGGGAAAACACATAGCAATTACCGATGAAATAATTGCAGAGGTCTCGGGACTACCAGCCACTGGACCTGTGTGGACTCTAAAGAAGGAGAGGCTGCAAAAGATCATGAAGATCTTCCAGGATGAAGGCCAAAACCTGATAGTCAAAGGAAAGGGAGTCCTACTAGCAGCATTAGGAGAGGCATGGGAAGAATTGGCGAGGATCATCCAGAGCTACATCACCTGTGAAGGCATGAAAGACGTGGTAAGACCACGACACCTTAAACTCTTAGCTGTATTAAAAGAGAAATGCTTTGTGAACCTACCTGCATTTTTAAATTCATTACTTCATGATGTTGCCCGAAGCATGAAAAAGTCACAACATGTGGAATCGGTAGTAAGTCACCATGGACTGATACGGCTGATAGTTAGCCACAGTCTTGCTCAGCAACAGAGTAGCTGGGAAGAGCTAATTGCTACAATAAATGGGGTGCCGACTCCGCCAGCCCCAAAATGCAAACATGCTGCCAGTACACTAAATAGACCATCAAAACGGAGAAAATCAGTTAGATTGGCATGGATTAGAGGGAGGTTGGAAAATCCTCAAGGGGTACCAGCCAGCCTATGGAGATAGATGACTCAGGGGACGAGCAACCCCCACAATTGGAAGGAGAAGAGAATGAGAAAGAAGGGGGAGGAAATGAGGAAGGAGAAACGGAGAAAGAGACCGAACAACCTGAGAAGGTGGAGGCGGAGACAGAACAACACGAAGAGAGTCCATTGCAAGTGGAAGAATTGGCCCAAATTCTGGCTAATATGGGTGAATATGGCCAACCTCTCAGCCCACTAGGCCTCCAGATTGAGGAAGAATAAAAAGAGCATTCTGCTCAGGATAAAAATGCACCCAAGGAATTGCGCGACGAGGAAGAAAACGAAGAGAATCATTCTGTTGATGATGTAAGTATGACAAGAGAAGAGAATGATGAAGATATATAAGGAGAACAATCTGCTCCCAGCCAGACTACATCGGAAGAATTGCATGAAGAAGAAGGGGTGGACAAGAAAGTTACCCAGGAAGTAACAGAGCCAGCTATGGTTTCTACTCCTGAGCAACCTAAACAAAGCAGCGAAGGAGCACCCCAAGAGGAAAACCAGGGAATTGGCCAAGATAACAGTCCAGGCCTGAGTAAACAGAGAGTTGTTCCTTCTAAAGAAACAGAAGAAATCAAACAATTATGAAAAGAACAACAAAGGTTACTAAATGTAATAGCTCGACTTCGACAGCAAATCAGGGTTTTAAGAATGAGAAAGAGAGCAAAAAGAACTTCAGGGGGAAGACACACAACCACTCCAGTAAAACCCCCCAAGAAAAAGGTTCAGAGGACCCATGTTCATCTTGTTGTTCAAAACTCGGTCGAAGAACAATCTGCTGTTCAAACCACTGTTGAAGAACAGTCTGTCATTCAAAACCCTGTTGAAGTGCATGCTGTTGTTCAAAAGAAAAAGGAACCGCATTCCACTGTTACCCATGTTAAGGTGCAAACAGATAATATACCGGCCTATGACAAGGAAGTTCAGACAGAGGCACAGTCCTCTGAAGGGATACATACTATAAACACAAGGCGATGCAATAAGAAGATTCAAGTAAATCTTCCACTGGCCACCACTGTATGGGACAGTGATCTGAGGATAGTAACCCTACGAGAGGGTTTGATGCAAGCTCAGCAAGCAGTAGAAAATCTCACCGAACAAACGGTTTCTCGAGAAAGGTATGAAGAATTACAGCAATATCTCAGGAATGTCAATTTATCCAAAAGCCAGGCCTTTGAAGGATGGCGAAAAGAACAAGAAAAAGTAGCAAAGGTAACTCATAGATTAGATGTAGTTATCAGATAGATGGATACCTTATGCTCTTTGTACACTGACGTCCTAGCATGTAGAGCCCCTGCCAAGAATTATGCCTTGTTTTTAATGGAACGATATTTGCAATTGAAAATTAAGGCCATCAAAGCAGAAGCCCCCATACAAATTAATACCATTGATGATTTTATAAATTGTTGTAAGCACTATGGGGTAAAGGTTCAAAGACTACTGTGTGAATTCTATTTGCATAACCTCGTATTAGATCAGGACACAGAGTAGAACCCTGGCCCTTTCGTCGGGGATGTCCAACTGTAGGCATTTATTTTGTTTGGAGTTAATCAAATCAAATGGCTTAAAGCCTATAATGCCTTCCAAAGGCAAGAAAACGGATCAGACTTATGGGTAAGAGCTTAGCCTAGAGATCCATTACAGCTATGGAACAAACACAGGAGCCTCATGAGGACTCTGGGCATAATTGACACATTAGGACCCATTCATACAGCAATCAATCGGCAAGGGATAGAATATTTCTTTACCATTAAGGACCTTGCCATTGCAGTTGCTAAATTTTGATATCAGACCTCTAATCCGAACATCCAACTCAGGGAACCATTTAATTACGAGAACATTAAGTTAGCCGCTGATCATTTGAACCTCTATGGTGAAATTATCTGAGGGCAGGGCCATCTTGATTATGATATAGGTTTCGGAGTCTGATTATTTGGCACCCTGCACCTAGATACCAAGCCCTGTATGAAATGCCTGAGGGTCAGACAAGCCATCTTTTTGAACACCTAGTTAGGCATCATGGCTATAGACCACCACATGAGATCCCATCTCCAGCCTACTCTCTCACTGCCTTACATGTCAACTACAATGTTTTCATGAGGGCATGAGAAAGGGTAAGCAGGGGTGTGTGTGGAGTACTGAAGAAGGTATGTTTTTATTGACCATTTTGTCATCTTTTCTGTAGAACTCGTAACATCTTTGCATCATGAACTAGGTAGGTAATAGGAAATCATGACAAATCTATAAGATTTATATGCAACATGAAAACACTAATAATTACCATTTCTTATGCAGGAAAAGGGAAAAACTAAAGATTACCTCTCCAAAGAAAAATACAGGGCCAAGCTAACCACTGTCCCTTTCGCAGAGAACCATATGTAAACAAGATGATCTAAATTAAAACATCTCAACCAAGGAAAGGAAAAGGAGATATCGACTCGGCGCAAGAAAACAACTAGATAACTGAGGATTAACGGCTTGGCGAATCCCTTAGGATCCTTTGATCCTCAGGTATCGTTGCTTTAACTATTTTTGCATCCTTGATATCTCCGCTTCAGCTGTTATAAGTAGGGGCAGCACTGCTAGCCCGAGGGAGGAGACTGTTAATTTTGATGTAACTTTGCTCTGTATTTGAGACTTTGATCATCGAATCTCATCAAGAAGTGATCCCTTGTAACTCAGTTTTAATGTTTTAATACAAATCTGGTTGCTGTTCCATCGGTGATTCTGGAATAATCTCAAGCGGTGTGTCCCTGGAGACTAGGGGCCCGGCCCTGGTGGAACACTTGCTCCTATACCATTACCTTTAGTTCGTGTGTGGTTTGCATTATCATCTTTGATCGAGTAACCGAGTTGTAATATTCTTAAGTTGGTATTACTATATTCGTCTATGGTTTATACTTCATACAATTGCTGTTCAATCACCATTGTTGTTCCATTATGACTTGCGATCATTATCCTTTCTAACTGAGATCAATACTTGTGGTATCAGACTCGGATTACTATATCTTTGTATGTTGTGTGTGTTATCTATTTCGGTGCTGTATATTCATCATTGTTGCTAAGCGCTGTTCTATATTCCATTGGTCATTGGTTGCCGTTCCATTTCTATTTGCTGCCCGATTTACCCTTTCAGTAAAGATTGCCATCTGATTTCTATAGGATATAATTACTGCACTTGTTCCTGTAGATCAAGGTGTTGCTGTTCATCAGACTTAGTTGCTGTTACATTTTCTAGTTGCTGTTACATTTCCTAGTTGCTATTCCATTTGCTGTTATCTGCGTTATTTTTGCTTTGGTGTGCAGAACGATCTGAAACTGTAGTGGGCGTTGGCATTTGTTGTCTAGTCCCCAGATTGATGATTTGTTCCTTGATTACCTTTATTTACATAAGTTTCCAAAGGGATGAGTTATTGCTACTGGACCCTTGACTGATAAATTTCTTAGTCTTCTGAATGCATGATTTAGGCTTTAAAGTATTTTGCTGTAAGTAGATTTTCTTCCAAGCATCCATTTACTCTTGTATTTTCTTGAGCACTATACTACTAGCATTACTCTGACAAATGACAGCCTCAAACTGAGTACACTCTTTGAGATAACAAATCGTTCTTGGATTGACAAGTTAATGTGAGGTAATTAGAGGTGAAAAAGACCCTTTTTACGGCTCGACAGAAGTGGTAGATTTTTTTTCTAAATTCTTGGATTGTGAGCAAGTGAAAGTTGATTGTAAGAACCTAGTTGATTTGTTACAACCTATTCTGATTCTAGAGTGGAAATGGGAGGTTATTTCCATGGATTTCATTTCAAGTTTTCTGAGAAAATCAAAGTAGCATGATTCCATCATGGTTGTGGTTGACGGGTTGTGCAAGGTAGCTCACTTCATTCCAGTGAAGACTACTTATTCAACTAGTGAGGTAGTACAGGTTTTCATCAGGGAGATAATGATGTTGCATGGTGTTCCAAAGAATATTATGTCAGATAAAGTTGATAAGTTCACTTCCAGGTTTGGGTACTGAGTAGTACAACTTTTCATCTGCAAACAAACAACAAGACAAAGAGGGTCAACAAGTTGATGGAGCTTATGTTGAGGATGTATGTCATACATTAGCAATAGAAGTGGGAGGAGTATCTTCCAGTGGTAGAGTTTTCTTACAACAGTGTGTATCATGAGTCACTGAGGGTGAGTTTGTTTGAGACAAGATATGGGTAGCATTGTAATACTCCCATCAGATGGAGTGATCCAGTGAACCTTATAGGACTAGACATGTTGGCAGAGATGGAATAGGAAATTCAGGTTATAAAGAAGAATATAAAGAGAACAAACAACAAGTAAAAGAGTTATGCATACCAACACAAGGCATTTAAGGAGTTTCAGGTTGGGGAGAATGTGTATTTCTGGATCAATCCCAAGAAGAGCTCCTTAAGGATTAGATCATGTGCCAAGTTAGCACCTTGGAATTGCAGGCCTTTCAAGATCCTTGAGAGGATTGGACCAGTGGCCTACAGACTTGCATTACCTCCAACAGTTAAATTCCATGATGTTTTCCATGTTTCATTGCTTAAAAGATATGTAAAATATGTTGATCATGTTATTGATTGGTCTATATTGTAAGTGGATCCAGAAGGAGAATTCTAGCGAGAACCAAAGTGCATATTATGGTGGAAACAACATATGCTCCAGGACAAATCAATCGAGCAAGTTAAAGTCCAGTGGAAGCACTTTGGGCTCAAAGAAGCTACATGGGAGATGGTCGATTAGATGCAAGCTATGTATCCTTCATTATTTACAAGTGGAGGGAAATGATTTTTTGATATATGCACATATTTATGTATGGCTGATATTGTAAATACCATAATGAGTTGTGTTATAAAGCTCCAATAAGTAATATGGTTTTCATGTTTTTTATGAATAATTAGGTATCTACGAATAAATACTAATTCCCTAGATAAGTAGCTATATCTAGAACAACAGTTTAAAGCACTTTAACCTTTTTCTATAAACAATAGATAAGACAAAGAGAATGAGAGGAGCTACTTGTACTTTTTCTTTCCTCTTGTCTCCTTTGTATCGATCATGCCTCTCCTTCTCGTACTTAACATGCTTGAGAAGTACTTGTAAACATCAATAGAAGACAAAGAACCAATCAAAGCAAAAGATCTATTGATTACAAGTAAATGGAATTAGATACATTCACACATATAAGCATCACATATCAAGATAAGCATATGGAAAAAGGTGCAAATACTTTATTGAATAGAAGGAAGAATTACAACCATGAAGCCTGATTCGAGGTCACTCCTCCAGCTTTGGTTCCTTCCACATCACATCATAAGCATGACAATACGGTAGCATAACAACACTTACAACAATCTCAATTCTCAAACTAACATTATCTCCTTAGAATTCATCAAAGTCCAGCCCCTGATCACCTAGATAAGTGCTCAATTTATAGGAAGATAAAGGAGGTTTTGTCATGAATGAGGGTATTGAATGGCATTCCATACTTAGAATGAGTTCCATGGAGGAAGGGATGAGAGGATAGGATGTATCTTAAATCATTCGTCATCCATTTTCGAGCTCATAGGAGATGATAAGTATCGGAATTTTCTAGAAGGCTATAGAAGATAAGAATATTCCCCAAACCCTAGGTGAATTTCACTCAAACTCACCCAACGCAGGTCAAAGAGGGCCTAAGTGCTCTGCAGAGCACCCTGGCATGGACTTATCTACTTTGCAATGCACCCTTACATGGGCCTAGCTACATTGGTCCCTCTAGAGGTCATTTCAGGATGTCTTCAGGCCATGAAACTATCTGGAAAGGAGGCATTCAAATGGTTGACATGTTTAGGGCATGTAGCAACTGAAATTAGGCTTTGATGAGCACTAAAACAATGATCTGGATGATGGGAGTGATGTGCCCAAATGGATTTGTAAAAAATGGCCCCATGTTTAGAAGACGCCAGAATCATTGCAAGGGAGGAGCATTATCAAAAGAGAAAAATTAGGGAGGCTATTGAAATTATGAAGCTTCCTCAGAACCTCAACAGGGACAATGGGAGTGAGATTAGTGGAAATTGGCTCCCCCTGATTAGACAGAAAAATCCCTCCAAACCTTTAGAAGCTTAGTTCCAAAAATAAATAAATAATTAAATAAATAAATATATGTAATAATAAATAAAATTAAAATTAATCAATTAATTAACTAACTAATTAATTAGTTAATTAATCAAATAAAATATAATTAATTAATTATATTAATTAATTAATCAGATAAAATATAATTAATTAATTTGTTGATTAATTATATTAATTTATTATATAAATTATTTTATAAATTATGATATGAATTAATTTATTGATTAATTATATTAAGTAATAATTAATTAATTATATTAATTTAGTATATTAATTAATTTACGAATATTAATCAATTTATAAATTACTTATATTAATTAATAAATTAATTTATCAAGATCAATTAATTTATTATATTAATTAATTTATGAATTAATTGATATAATTGAGTGATTAATTAATTAAATTAAATTATTAATTAATTATATTAATAAAATTAATTAAAATAATTAGATCATTTACTTCTCAAGATTATTAAGTTTAAGAATAATAATGAAATAATAGAATTAATTAAAACAATAAAACTATAATTAATGGAATCAAATAGATTATATAAACTTGTCTCATTAATTTAATTGGTTATAAAGGATTAATGATTAAATCAACAATTAAAAAAAATAAAAAATAAAAATAATAATGATAATCATAATAATAATAATAAATTAAATAAATAAAAATAAAAATAAAAATAAAAATGAAAAATAAATAAATAAATAAATAACTAAAATAATTAAAATTATAATAATTAATAAACAAAAGTAATTAAAGTTAAAAATAAAATAAAATAAATAAATAATAATAATAATAATAATAATTAAAATAAAAATTCATAGGTCGGCTTATATATATAAAATTTTTAGGTTTTTTAGGTTTTGTATTTATACTCTGGTCGGAAGATTCTTCTCTCAAAAATAATTGTCATTCATATCTTATCAAGTTTGGTCCTGAGGATGGACCCCCTTTGGGGTTCGAAATGTCGACATAAGAAGCATAATAATGTGGAGAATCCGGATAATGCTACTTCAAAAAACTACCACAGAAGCCTAAAGTCTAACAAAATTCAAAAATGTTAATGTCGAGTGAAATGCTTTATGATGTGATGAGGAGGTTCCGAAGTGGTTGGTGACCTCCTTCAATTACAATACATAATATCATGATATTTTGATTTTTTATCATGAATCGCTGAGCGAAGGCATACCCATGCTCAGCATATAAACTTTCATTACAAGTACATAGACAGTCGTCTACAGAGATAGACCCATGATCGGAATGACCACCAATGTAAAGCCATTGTACGTATGATTTGGTACATTTCCTGAAATCACAACCTAGATGGATGAAACTAGATTCAGGGTTTTCTATCTCATTCAATCGTTTTCTCAAGTACGAGTCTAACCATGTGAATATGTGATCTGAATTCGAACATGGGAAGACATCGTCTGATTACTAGCGTGTTGGCTTGTTGGGGCCTGACCCAGTTTCGAAGGTGATTTAGCCAAACAAATCCCAGTACTACTGGCCCTTTCAGCAATAGTCCGTAGAGTGTGGACTGAGGTCTCACCCAAAGTAGTATGGGATGGTGCTAGAACTAGGTTTTTGCACCTTGGATATGTCTGATGAGTTCAAGTGTTCCGTGGTTCAACCCTATGTGCATGTCGCTACATGCACTTACCCGTACCTCGCAGCCTGTGAGGCTGCCTTCGTGCAGCCCTACTCAGGGGCTGAATGTTGTTATTACCCAAGTCCTTACTAGTATTTCACCGTTAGCTAATTAACTTAGCTTACTTGCATGTGTAAAGTATACTTAGAAATATAAATCATTCATACAAGTGCACGCAGTAAATAAACAGTGTAATTGCAATTCATATCAATAGATAATAACCCAAGAACAGATACACAGAATTAAGATAAAACTTCTCTTTATTATTCTCTTTCTTCGGCTACAGAATCGACTCTGCCCTCCACACTCAGCTGCAGAGGCCCGCGCACTCAACTGCAGAGGTCTGCGCACTCAGCTGCGGACAACTAGGCCTCTACGCACTTAGCTGTAGAGCCTTCTCCTACTCTATGACCCAAGAAACACTTTTCACTTGCTCTGTGCTACTACTTCTCTACCTCATACTTCACTCTCCCTAACCATCTTTTACACTTAGAGCCTCACTCTGTTTATACAATCCCATGGTCCACGGACCATGCGTAGGCCGACGTTAAATTACAAACTAGGGTGAACAACCCTATGACTCTAACATACTTCCACGCCTGCAATTGACGGGGCTTTACAACATTATTCGGTCAAAAAATTGGCTTTGAGCCCCAAAACATGCCTCGGGGGATTCCATACCCAACAGGCCCCCAACACAAACATCGTGACTTGCCCTCAAGTCACTCTGTCAGTGCAACGATCTTGGCACGGAGTCCCTCCAACAGCTATCGAATGGTACTGATGTTGTTAGCGCACTGAGCTACTGCTTGCTAAACCTTTTGCATCCGCTCTTCTGAGACCTTTATGTCCCGTGTGCTTCCCTGCATCTGCAAGTGCATCCCATGTATGTGCGTGAGCTTCCCTTCAATATTCTTCATGATCATGAAGGCCTCGTTAATCCATGGATGAACATGTGCTTTAAGAACTACCTCCTTATGCCACGACACATCCACCTACTCCTTCAGTGCCTTAGCTTGTTGCATCCTCGCAAGCCATTGAGTGAGGACTACTGTCTGCGCAGTTCCTTGGACACTGTCGTATTGCTGTTGGAGTTCTCGTGCCTCTGTCCCCAAGTGTTGGATGTTGGGGTCCTCTTACAAAGTTGGGAGGACCTTAAGTACTTGTTCCAACATGCTAGTATAGTCTTGCACTGCACCTTCAATTTATTCCAACCCCGTTGTGATAGCACTAACACGTTTTTCTTTGACTTATAGGGGAGTGGAAGGTTGCACCTTCAACTGCAGCTCAGAGATTTGAAGATCCAGCTCCAGCTAAACCTTTGTCATTTCTTCTCTAGCCTCACAGACTCCAGTTGCCAAGATGTGGATCCACACTTCTACCGGTAGATCTGCTAGGATAGCCAACTTCGAGACGTGTCAGCAAGCGTCATCTACCACCTGTGCCAAATGTTGATTTTGTGACACCAATTCATCGCGCTGCAAGCTGAGTTTTTCTATGTTTATCTTTTGCTCGTTAAGAACTTGGATTGCACAGCTCTCCCTAGTGCGCAACTCTGTTGTTATCCCATCTTGTAGCAAATACAATGTTTCTCATGGAAGGGTAGCCAGATTAAGGCCAAGGCCTTTCATCATGCTAATCGAAAATCTATCCATCGTATTTGACAACACTAGAGCTCCCTTTGGCAACACTATTGTATTTTCCATCCTTGTGCACAACATGTGCTTTGCTGCTGAAGTTCTTGCTGCGACGTGGGTTGACGAGGTAGCTTCCTGAGGGGGGCGTACCTGTAACTCCTGTAGCTGCACTCTGAGGGCCCCCAACATAGTCTGGTGCTCCTGCATAAAATCATGAAGTGCTTCATTGGTGACATCGTGGACTGTCTCACCGATGTCATGGAGACCACTTTCAGTTAAGGTGGTCGGTTCAATGGCCAACTTCGAGGCCTTGACCTTCTAACTTGGTCCTGCTTGTTCTGTGATGTGTGGCCACTTCAACTATGTGGACACAGTCCTTGGGTCTGTGCTCCCTTTTGTTGTTTATGTTTCCTCTGCCTCCTGCCCTTGCGAGGACGTTGCTTGGGCCTCATTCACCTTCATGTTTGATGCCTCTGCCACCTGTGTTGTTGCTGCTACTTTTGCAGCTTTCTTCTGCTCAGCGACTTTCTGTGCTACTTCGCGCACTGCCTTTTATTTAGCTATTGTTATTTCCTGCCGCATTTTCTCGGCCAATTGTGTGACATGCAGCTTGGCATCATCCATTTTCTTCTGTTCTGCCACCTTTGCCAGTTCTGCCAGAGCTGGGGTGCGCCATTCCAGAGGCCATGTCTCCAAGACAGTGAAGATAGCATCATGAGTGGCTATAAAAGGGAGCTTCGTCCATTGCTTCGTTCTATCCTTGTGCACCCTGATGTATACATTATGCATGTCAGCTTTGAATTCTGTAAAACTCTCCAGACTGTTGTACACCGTAGGTGACAGGCGTGGCCGCTGATTGATCCACATCCGGGTGCTCATCTCCATGAGCACCAAGAAGATTTTGGTGTCACGTATCCATTTCGCATCCTTTTTGGCCTAGAGCGAAGCGTACCTCGCGGCCTCTGGTAATTCTATCAATGCTAGGGAATTGACTGTCCTCCGACAGTTCCCCCGCTACGAGCATTATGGATAGCAACAACCATGCATAGTGGAAGGTTTTACTTTGCTCCTAGGCTTCATGACATTTCAACAAAAATTCCTCGCAAAGGAACTTAGACCAGTTGAATTAGACCCCCTTCGCGCACTGCTTGGCCAGTGCAACTACCAGCACCGGTATCTCATCGGCGCGACACTTCCTCATAAATTTTCTAGACAGGAATTGGGTTGCTACGCGTACCATTTCGTCCATGATGTTGGAGATGGCATAGCCCCTTTTCTTCTTCTTCAGCTTGTATTTTGTCTTCATGGCTTCTTCAGGGGCCAAATCACTGCCCTTTCCTTCGGCTATGGTTGCAGGGTCCTTTCCTTTATAGGGGAGCCGAGAAATGTGGTGAATGAGGTTTGTCATAATGGGGATAGGCTCCTCCAGCCATAGATACCCGTCATGCACTAGGAAGAGCAGTTGCCTGATGACGAAAATGGTGATGGGTGCGCGGTGGAAATGTGGTATCCATAGTAAGTGCAACAACCCAGCCTTTTCTACACGATGTAGCCACTTCTCCAGCTCTAACGTTATCACTGCCCTTCAGTGTTTTGCTTCATTAGGTTCCCAGTCTCTAGGTGCGGGAACTTCTCACGGTGAGCGAGGTCACAGTCCTCAAATTTCATGGTTGGCATGTGGCCTAGGTATGTGTCGTAAAACACAATGCCATCTGGGAGGAGCGGGGTCTAGAGTGAACTCTTTGTTTCGTCCAGGTCCTTCGGCACTTTGGTTTTCCCTTTCCGTGGAGGGACATACACGGGCAGTTTCCTTGCAGAGCATATAGGTTGAATATCTTTCTCCATATCTTTGTCTTCTTCTGTTGTGATGATAAGGGCCTGTAAATCTTCTTCTTCCTTATCTGTTTCGTCCATGAAAACTTTTCCTTTATTGGCCATTGATAGCTTACTGCTTAGTGGGTTCCTCGGGGACACGCGTACGAGGGCCATTACTTGTTTATCTTTCTTGGGCCTCGGTGTTCACGTGATTTGGGGATTTCTGTCACAACCCCAGCGCCTTCTGGAACATCCTCCACCATGAGTGTCTGCACGGCCTCGCCGATGGTTACCTCTTCAATTCCCAAACCATCCTTAGTAGTTGTCATCATATCTTAGTTGTATTCTGTCACTTGCGAACTTAGGGGCTCAATTATCGCTCAGCTCTCAATGCTCAGTGCTCTGCTCAAGCGCTCAATTCTCAAATGACCAAGTGTTGTTTGCTGGCCAACCCTTTGTGTTTTATAGTGCCTTTTGAATTCGATTTTGACCCTTCCCCCTAATTTCAGGCCATTAATTCTTTCTTAGCAGCAAATTTTGCCAAATCTTTCCTATAAATCATGTCTTAAATTCCCACCGCCCGCTCCATTTGACCTCAAATTGAGCATCCCATCATGAATAATGACACCAACGGTCACTTTCTAGCCAATCCGCTTGACAGCACAACCCTCGATGCGCGGTCACAAACCCTGTAATGCTTTGCTTCTGCGCGCATCCCCAATATCGCGCAATTTCTGGGCAGAATAGTTTATAGTCCCGTGCTTCCTTTCAACTGCTTGGAGTGCTAAGACTGTCCTTCCTGCAGCTAGTCAGGTGGTCGCACCACCCATGTGGGGCTCCATCCCATCCTCCACCATGGTTCATGGAGAATCCCCACCTTCCATAGTTGTGGTCAGCCTTGCGCCCTTTACTACTTGCAATGCGCTACCCTAGTCACTACGTTTGGCGATATGTGGTCCAAGCCAAGGCAGCAGGCTAACTAGTTCATGACGATAGTTTTCCAAATTGTTAGTATGATCGTACGCACCTTTCCTTACCACCCTCAATTTTTCGACGAGAAATGCTTCCTTTATTTTGTCTTCCAGCTTCTTGACCTCTGCAGCCATCGAAGCGCTTTTCTCGCTCAGCGATACCCAATCTTTTTCAAGTTCGCGAAGTCTAAGCTTTCCCTATCAGATTTCTTCCTTGAGTCTTATGTGTGTTGTTTCGAGATTCATGGACCATCGTATCTATGAGTGCTACTATGCGTGAACTAGGCTTCGCATGCTCCATATGGATCATAGCCCCTGCTTCATACTTCAACTTCAGAGGTGCTTGCATGGTTAGGGTTTTTCACACGGTCCTATAAGCCCATAAAACCATTAGTACGCACAGGTCCCAGTTAGTGCGTCTCACATGGTGGACCATGTTCAACACTTTGCACACCTTGTCAAAGGCTTCCTTGTGTATAATCGTCAACGTGCTTGGTGTTATCATACTTCATCAATCGCACCCTCGTCTTGCCCCCTCCTTCTTGTTGTTCCTGTTTCCTATCATGAGGACGGTGTGCATCCGTGCAGGTTGCGTACCATACGCATATACCCTTCTAGAGAGGTGGGCGCGCAGGATATTTCATCCATCATACCCAACTTCCATCTGTAGCTGAGGCTTTCCAAACTGTATAACCATCATTATTCTATAGTCACACTAGTTCTCAAAACTTCTTTGATGCGTACTGGCACAGCGCGCAGTGCCCATTTTAGAGCATCAAAACGTTGTTGTTCTGGGACCTCTCTTTCAAATTTGTTTAGGAATTCATCCACCACTATGAAACCATCATATATAGGAAGATCCCTTTCCTCTGTTGTCATGTAGTACAGTGATCTTACCATCATGTTGAAATTGAGCATGGTGAGCTTGTGTAACCGGTTCTTGTTGGAAATAATACTGAGAGGGGGGTGAATCAGTATTATCAAGTCAATTATTTTACTTTTCACAATCAGTTTGTATAAGCTACTTCAGTTAGTTAAAACAGTGTATATACGCATCTACAGATAAGGAAACCCGCGTATATCCTGCAAACTAATAATTCAATTTATTCTTCAAATGTGATCATTAATCTGTGCATCAGAACCATATAAACAGTAACCAAGAATAGAAAAACAGAGCAGACAGTCACACACAAGAACACAAGATATAAGGTGGAAACCCAAAGTGGGTGAAAACCACCTACTGCAATTCATATCTATCTTCTTTTAATTAGAAACTTCTTTTTACAATGATTATGTACTGGTGCAGACTTATACCAGTATGCATGCTTCTACTTGCAAAAGGCTACAACCTTCTCTCGTTCTCCACCATCTCCTGGAAGGGAGCGACAACCCCCTTAGCTTTTGTACTAGCTGATGCACTAGTATGTAGGTGCTGACCTACAGAAGGCTACAACCTTCTCTTTCTTCCAGGGACCATGTTTCATAAATTTTCAGACTGGATCCATGAATAACATCAATCAAACATCAAGAATATCTGCATCAACCAATCTCCTTTTAACCAAACAAAACTGAATCAAATAGTTACCTTTCTGAATGCTGTACCCAAACAACAATAATAGTAACCAGAAACCAATTCTGAACCCAGAATACTACTGCAATAAACAGAAGTAGCTAAAACATATTTCAAGAGACGTACGCTACTTCAATATGTAGAAACCTACGTGCACATGCTTCTGTATTAAGGCCACCCTGCGTATACGCTGTTTTGATTTACTGAACCAGCGTGTATACGCGCCTTTTCTTCGCTGAACCTGTGTACATATCTATAACAGATAATTTATCCTTTTTACTTATTCAGACATCAGATATACCCAGATTATCAGATTTATAGATCAAGTCATGTGCCAAATAGAACGAATCAAAATCACACAAAGATACTATTATTCAAGCCTTAAGATTTTGACCCATCAATAGAACTTATCCTTCTCCTTGCACTTAGATTCCTCCTTTATTCAGATCCAGCTATGCACCATCACCCAATCACCAGTTTTCCAGATCTAGCTCTTCATTATATATTCAATACTTGAGTGAATACCTTAGCTTAATGATCTCCTTCCCCTTTTATAGTCTTAGGCCTTACAGAATACCACGGTCCAAAACCATAAAGAATCAATACCATGGACCCAATACTTGGGTTCAACACTTCGGATGAGATACCATGGTCCAAAACCATAGGTTCAACTTCCAAGGACTAAATACCATGGACCAAAAATAAGTTCTTCCACATGTACGCGCTTTTCCTTGCGTGAAATTGCGTTTATACACATACGAGTCTTTTGATCGGCTAACCCGCGTGTATACGCGGCTTGGTTAAGGCGAACCTATGTATATATCTTTTCCTTCATTCTGGGAGCCTGAACTATGATCTGTTATCAGAGTGAGTTGCCATCAAGGACAACACCTGTGTCATAGCATCAAACCTATGTCATAATGCCAACAATCTCCCCCTTTGGACTTGATGGCAACCCCAAGATCCTCAAAGTCATTCTCCCCCTTTGTCATCAAGGGCAAAGGGCTATGCTCCCCCTGAGTACATGCTGAAATCTTTTCTCTACTGTGCTATCCATGCTCTCCCTGAGCACATGCTGAAATCTCTACTCTGCTGTGCTATCCATGCTCCCTCTGACTGTAGGCAAGATCTGCAAGAAGATGTTCTTCAAGAAGAACCATGACTTATACATCATAAATGACCTACCAAAGACTCTATACATACATCCATCTCCTAACCAAGTGGGCATATATCAATATTGACTCATCCACCCAACCAAGTGCATTACATCATTCATCCCAGGCATAGTGGGGAAACCAAAATAGGCCGTTACATGACCTTGATAATAAAAGATATACATGACATAGAGACAAAATATCTAGAACAAGACTATGAAAGTCATCAATAACTACTATCAGCAGCATCTGTCAATCATCATTTTGATCAGCAACCATGTTCTCCCTCTGCACCTATTCCACCTGAAACCAAAAAAGCGGAGTACTTGAACTAAGAGCTTCTAAGGTAATGCCAACAATTCATTATTAGAAGAATCTATGCTCCCCCTAAACCTGTGCCAGATGGTCTCTGTCAGACCCATATCAGACTCTTTTCATTCAGAACTAGGCCCATTGATTTTCTTCAACCAACATATACGCGACTATATCCACATAAATCAGCGTATGTACATAGATCCTCCTCATTAAACTCGCGTACAACCACTTTTCTCTGAAATAGACTAGTTTCAACAACAAGCTGATGCATCGACAACTCCCAGCTTCTGTCTAAGATATTCAAATGTTTCCCTGGGCAGTGGTTTGGTGACTATATCAGCAACTTCTTCATTAGAGAGAACATACTCCAATTTGACCTTTTGTTCAAGCACTTGTTCCCAGAGAAAATGATATTTGATGGGTATGTGCTTGGTCTTTGAATGCATGACTGGATTCTTTGAAATACTGATTGCACTTGTATTATCACATAAGATGGAGATAGGTGGAGTACAAGTGATTTGAAAATCTTGCAAAGTTTGCATCATCCAAAGGAGTTGTGTGCAGCAAGATGCAACAGCCACATATTCTGCTTCAGCTGTAGATAATGCAATTGAACTTTGTTTCTTGCTAAACCAAGATACTAATCTGGAACCCATAAAGAATGCACCACCACTAGTTCTTTTTCTGTCATCCACGCTTCCACCCAATCTGCATCTGTATAAGCATGAAGTGTGAGATCTGTGTCTCTAGGATACCATAAGCCATAGTTTTGAGTTCCTTGAAGATACTTGAAAATTCTCTTCACTGCCTAAAGATGAGTTGCCTTTGGATTTGCCTGAAATCTTCCAGCCATTCCTACTACATGCATGATGTTTGGTCGAGTACCTATTAAATAGAGCAGACTTCCAATCATGGATCTATAGGTTGGTTGATGTACTGCTGCTGATTCATGATTTGCACTGAGGCTGCATCCTGTTTCCATAGGGGTACATACTGGTTTTGAATCTTCCATGCCATATTTCTTCAATATCTGCTTGAGGTACTTGGTTTGAGATAAAAAGATACCATCTTTATTTTGTTGGATTTCTAAACCAAGAAAATATGTCAGCTCACCAAGCAAGGACATTTCAAATTCTTTCTACATCACCAAAGCAAAGTTTTGACTCATGGATTCTTCATTGCTACCAAAGATGATATCATCAACATACACAACCAGTATTAGCAATTTATCATTATCAATTTTTATATATAGATTGCTATCTGCTGATCCTTTTGAGAAACCTTGTTGATGGAGGTATTTGTCCAGGCGATAATACCAAGCCCTTGGAGCCTGTTTAAGACCATAGAGAGCCTTCTTCAGTCTGCATACAAGTTTTGGATCATTTCCAAGGATGAATCCATCTAGTTGCTCAATATACACTTCTTCTTCTAAGTCTCCATTCAAAAAGGCAGATTTCATGTCCATTTGAAATACTTTGAACTTCTGAAAGCTAGAAAGAGCAAGGAACATTCTTATGGCCTCAAGTCTAGCAACTGGAGCAAAAGTTTCTTCACAGTCTATACCTTATTGTTGAGCATACCCTTTACAAACAAGTCTGGCCTTATTTCTAATAACTTCTCCATTTTCATTCAGCTTGTTTTCAAATATCCATTTTGTCCCTATGACATTCTTATCTTTTGGTCTAGTAACGAACTCCCAAGTGTTATTCTTTTCAATCTACTCAAGTTCTTCATCCATTGCCTTGAACCAACATTCATCTTTGCATGCCTCTCTTACATTTTGTGGTTCAAGTGAGGAGAGCAATGCTAAATAGCTTGAAGCTTCTAAAATTGTTCTTCTTGTTTGTATACCTGCCTCTTTCTGCCCCAAAATTTGAGTTTCTGGATGATTCTTTTGAACGTACCTGGATGGAGTCTTCTCTTCTATCCTTATCTGTTCTTCTGGTGCCTCATGGGTTTCTTCTTCATCATAAGTTTGATTTGATGTTGAAGGATAGTCCTCATCATCTTTGAAATCTTTAGAATTTACTTGCCTAGGAATGTTTCCTTCTTCATCAACCACTACATCAATACTGTCAACAATTCTTCCAAGTCTTTTATTGTAACACTTATATGCTTTGCTGTGGGGAGAGTATCCAAGGAGAATGCCTTCATCTGCTCTAGGTTCAAACTTGCCAAGATTTTCATCAGTCTTTTTGATATAGCATTTGCTTCCAAACATTTTGAAGTATTTTACCGTAGGAGTCTTACCATACCAGAGTTCATGAGGAGTTTGAGTGCTGTTCACTCAGACGTTTGTCTTGTTGAGAATAGTGACTGCAGCAAATGCAGCTTCACCCTAGAAGGTTGCGGGAGTTCCAGACTCATCTAGCATAGCATGAGCCATTTGTTGAACTATTCTATTCATCCTTTCCACTACTCCATTTTGCTAAGGAGTCCTTGCAGTAGAGAATTCCCTTCTTATTCCATGTTCTTCACAAAAATTGAAAAATTCATTCGAGGTAAACTCCCCACCTCTATTAGACCTGAGGCATTTGATTCTGTGATCTGATTTATTTTCTACCAAGGCTTTAAATGCTTTGAAATTTTCGAAAGCTTCGTCTTTGTGCTTCATAAGTCCTATCCAACACATCCTGGAAAAGTCGTCAATGAATAATATAAAGTATTCTTCTCCTCGAGGTGACCTTTTCCTAGATGGACCACATACATCAGTCTAGACAAGTTCAAGTAGCCTGCTAGCTGATCCTTCCTTCTCAGGGAAGTTAGTTCTGGTTTGCTTACCAAACTGACATGATTTGCACATTGTATTGTCTGGAATTCTGATGTCTGGAAGATCACAAACTGCCTGGTATTTGCATGCTTTCCTTATCTGAGAGAAGCTTAGATGCCCCAATCTTCTATGCCATAGCCAGTGTTCATCATTCTTGCTTAGATAGCATTGTTGTTGTCCTCCCTTGAGAATGTATAGATTATTTGGAGTTCTTATGCCTTTGATCACCGTTTCTCCTATATCAAGCTCACGAACAATACATCCATTTGATCGAAATATCACCTCATTTCCTTGATCACACATTTGACTGACACTCAATAGATTATGCTTTAAGCCATCAACATACATAACATTTCTCGCTTTGAACTTTTCTTTTAAAAGAAAAGAACCTTTACCTTTTATGAGTGCAGGGGTGTCATTTCCAAATGAGACCTTCTTTTCTTTTTCTAAGGCACTATAAGACTGAAGTTTTTCTTTATCACCTGTCATGTGTTTCGAGCATCCACTATCAATGTACCACTGATTTTCCTGCCCTTCCGCATATAAGGCTATACCACATCTTTCTGGTTGCAGTTCTTTCTTTCTCCATGTTTTGGCACTTATTGAAGTTTGTTCCTTCTGAGTTGTTTCCCGAAATCTACTCCTGCATTCAGAATCTTAATGACTGAAGTTGTTACAAATAGAACATTCTATTTCATTTTCAAGAGCAGTAAAGTTATTGTAAGTCCTTTTCATGATCCCAGTCATACTCCTTTGTTTTTGAGCTTCTCTAGTCATGATGGTCTTGTAGGCAACACATTGAGCAGCTTTGTGTCCAAAGTTATGACAAGAGAAACATTGGCCATTGAAGAAATTCCTGCGATTATCAAACCTACGGACCAAATGATTGTAGTTTTCATTGACATCCATTCTTGAGGCAAATTGGGAATGATTTACTTGCAGTTTGTTGTAGCTTCTATTCATCCTTGAAGTAGATTGCCCCCAATTTACTTGGTGATATCTATTCATTCTTGAAGTAAATTGTCCTTGATTTACCTGGTGATCTGCATTATGCCTTTGCTGTCGATTGTCCACCTGTTCATTTCTCCTTGCTGCCTCAAGATAACTTTTGGAGGTGGATGGATTATGTGCTTGTGATGCTTCTTTAGTATATCCAAGACCTGTCTTGATTAGAGGAGAACGCTGCACTTTGATAATCTCATCTAAAGTTTCAGATCCTTTAGCAAATCTAAGATTAAGGGATTTTGTTTTCTCAATCTCTTTTCTAAGTCCCACAATTTCACATTCTAACTTTTCATGGCATTTTTCCCTTTCAGCAAGTTGGAATGTCAGAGTATCTATAATCATATTCTTTTCTTCTAAACAAATTTTGAGTTTAGAAATTTCTTCATAAAGACCTTCTTCATCTATAGCATCCAAGAAATCATCATCTTCAAAAGCCATCAAAAGTCTATAATTATTACCTTGTTCATCTTCATCACTATTTGAAATTCCATCACTGTCTTTATGTGTGTAATAGCTCTTCTTACTTACATTCTGTTTCCTGTTCCATCTAACTGGTTCCTTACCTTTGTCAAGCTTATCTTTATGAGGACACTTGGCAGCATAGTGACCGACTCTTCCACAAGAAAAACATTTGAAAGGTAGCTTACCTCTGAATCTTCTAGCACCCCGTTGAAGGTTCTTGACAGAATTTGATTCTTCCTCTTCTTCTGACATATGTCCTGAGTAATTGGAATCTCCTTTTCCTGAGGGCTTGAATGCGGCTTCTCTCTTGTCTGATGGTCCCCCCTTTCTCATTTCGTAATTAGTTAGGATTCCGTGTAGCTGTGACATGGTAATGCTCTATAGATTCTGTTTTTCTTCTATGGCAGAAACTTTTGATTCAAACTTAGAAGACAAATATCTTAGAACCTTTTCAACCAAAACAACTTCTCTTATTTCTTCACCCAAGTTTTTCATACAATTAACAATCTCATCTATACCTAGGAAATAGTTAGCCACAGTTTCATCATTATGCATTCTGAGATTTTCATATTGGATTCTGAGAGTTTGTAGTTTTTCTCGTTTTACCTGATCATCTCCTTCATAGCTCAGAACGATCTTGTCCCATATTTCTTTTGCGGTTTTGAGCTACATTACCTTGACGAATTCTGTTTGAGATAGACTCCCTAATAGAGTATTGATAGCCTTTGCATTTGTTTCATATTGCTTCTTACCAATCGGATCTGTAGGAGTTGCTGATGGAAATGTGTATCCTGTTTCCACGATATCCTAGACTTCTATACCAAGAGATTGAAGATAGGCTGTGATTCTTACCTTCCAATAGATGAAGTTTCTCCCATCAAAAATTGGTGGCCTGATCGATGCTTCCTTCTCGTAGTTGCTCATGATGATAGATCTACCTTCAAGCGATCAAGCTTCTTTTGAAGGACCTTCTCTAATACCAATTGTTGGAAATAATATTGAGAGGGGGGTGAATCAGTATTATCAAGTCAATTGTTTTTCTTTTCACAATCAGTTTATATACGCTACTTCAGTTAGTTAAAACAGCGTATATACGCATCTACAGATAAGGAAACCGACGTATATCCTGCAAACTAATAATTCAATTTATTCTTTAGATGTGATCATTAATCTGTGCATCAGAACCATATAAACAGTAACCAGGAACATAAAAACAGAGTAGACAGTCACACACAAGAACACAAGATATAAGGTGGAAACCCAATGTGGGTGAAAACCACCTGCTGCAATTCATCTCTATCTTCTTTTAATTAGAAACCTCTTTTTACAATGATTCTGTACTGGTGCAGACTTATACTAATACGTGGGCTTCTACCTGCAGAAGGCTACAACCTTCTCTCATTCTCCAGCTTCTCCTGGAAGGGAGCTACAACCTCCTTAGCTTTTGTACTAGCTGATGTACTAGTACGTAGGTGCTGACCTACAGAAGTCTACAACCTTCTCTTTCTTCCAGGGACCACGTTTCATAAATTTTCAGACTGGATCCATGAATAACATCAATCAAACATCAAGAATATCTGCATGAACCAATCTCCTTTTCACCAAACAAAACAGAATCAAATAGTCACCTTTCTGAACACTATACCTAGACAATAGTAACAGTAACCATACACCAATTCTGAACCCAGAATACTGCTGCAATAAACAGAAGTAGCTAAAACATATTTCAGGAGATGTACGCTACTTCAATATGCAGAAACCTGCGTGCACACGCTTCTGTATTAATGCCACCCTACATATACACTGTTTTGATTTACTGAACCAGCGTGTATAGACGTCTTTTCTTCACTGAACCTGTGTACATATCTATAACATATAATTTATCCTTTTTACTTATTCAGACATCAGATATACCCAGGTTATTAGATTTATAGATCAAGTCATGCGTCAAATAGAACAGATCAAAATCACACAAAGATACTATTATTCAAGCCTTAAGATTTTGACCCATCAATAGAACTTATCCTTCTCCTTGCGCTTTGATTCCTCCTTCATTCAAATCCAGCTATGTACCATCACTCAATCACCAGTTTTCCAGATCTATCTCTTCATTAGATATTCAATACTTGAGTGAATACCTTAGCCTAATGATCTCCTTCCCCTTTTATAGTCTTATGCCTTACACAATACCACAGTCCAAAACCATAAAGAATCAATACCATGGACCCAATACTTGGGTTCAACACTTCGGATGAGATACCATGGTCCAAAACCATAGGTTCAACTTCCAAGGACTAAATGCCATGGACCAAAAATAAGTTCTTCGACATGTACGTGCTTTTCCTTGCGTGAAAGTGTGTGTATACGCATATGCGTCTTTTGATCGGCTAACCCACGTGTATACATGGCTTGGTTAAGGTGAACCTATGTATATATCATTTCCTTCATTTTGGGAACCTGAATTGTGATCTGTTATCAGAGTGAGTTGCCATCAAGGACAACACCTGTGTCATAGCGTAAAACCTGTGTCATAATGCCAACAGTTCTGCCATCATTCTATTTCCTCATCCGAATTCGATGTGCAGGAGCTTTCACGCTCCCACGAAATACTACCATCCGCTATAGGATTCACCCAATCCTATTCCCAAGTGGTTATCTTGTAGCTACAGTCTAGTTCTTCATTGCGCACTGGCTCTGTGTATCACAATCCTTCCGCAGGGTCTAAAGGTACCACTACGCGCAGTGAATTTTTCTCAAAAATCATTTTGCGCTTCCTCAGATTTATCACCTTGTTCATATTAGTGGCCCAATCTATTCTCGGTAATGCGGGATAGGGATTGTTGTCATTGACAATCTCTATCACTTCGAAATCTGCAAGCGCGCTCTCACCTTCGATGTCTACAATTATTCCTTGCAATCTTCCCATTGATAGGATCTTCTGCTAGTTCGCCATTCGCAATTGAATAGGGGACCATTGCAGCACAGGACTTCCAATGCGCTCACATGTCTTCTAGCTTCACGATCCACTCATACAACTTAGAGGGGAAGGATGCAAAGAAAATTTCATGGTTTTCCATATATATGTAGCGCTCTAACCATTGTTCCTTTGATACTCGTGGATTCCTACTTTCCTGCACCGTGAACTTGTGAATTTTTTTGTCCAACCATCCTTCAATTTCTTTCTTTGTCAGATTCCAATGAGATGACATCAAACATCCGTTATGCAGATCTCAGTCTCGGCAACGGAACCATTTGTTGCCTTGTTGGGGCTTTGCCCAGGTTCGGAGGTGATTGAGCCAAACAAATCCCGGTACTACTGGCCCTTTCGGCAATAGTCCGTGGAGTGCAAACTGAGGTCTCACCTGAAGTAGTATGTGAGGGTGCTAGAACTAGGTTTCTGCACCCTGGAGATGTCTGATGAGTTCAAGTGGTACGTGGTTTGACCCTGTGCGCACGTCGCTACGTGCACTTACCCGTATCTCGCAGCTTGTGAGGCTGCCTTCGCGTAGCCCTACTCGGGGGCCGAACGCTGTTATTACCGAAGTCCTTACTAGTATTTCACCGTTAGTTGATTAACTTAGCTTACTTGCATGTGTAAAGTATACTTAGCAATATAAATCATTTATATAAGTGCGCACAGCAAATAAATAGTGTAATTGCAATTCATATCAATAGATAATAACCCAAGAATAGCTACATGGAATTAAGATAAAACTTCTCTTTATTATTCTCTTTCTTTGGCTACAGAGTCAACTCCGCCCTGCGCTCTCAGCTACAGGGGTCTGCACACTCAGTTGCAGACAACTTGGCATCTGCACACTCAGCTGCAGAGCCTTCTCCTACTCTATGACCCAAGACACGCTTTTCACTTTCTCTGTGCTTCTACTTCTAGACCTCATACTTTGCTCTCCCTAACCATCTTTTACACTTAGAGCCTCGCTCTATTTATACAATCCCATGGTCCGCGGACCATGGGTAGGCTGACATTACATTACAAACTAGGGTGGACAACCTTGTGACTCTAACATACTTCCACGCCCGCAATTCGTGGGGCTTTACAACATTATTCAGTCAAAACATTGGCTTTGAGCCCCAAAACATGCCACGGGGGGATTCCATGCCCAACACAGCCAATGATGTAAGCCATTAGCAAATGCGAGAGAAATCACCGATAATGATAATGATCCTCAAGGTACTGAAGTACATTCTACATGGTGTGAAAGGATTTTTTGATGTCGAACACCACAAAGTCTTTCAGTCGAAGGCCAGTGATGTCAAACTATTGCTAGAAGTGAGAAACTTGCTATTGATGCATGCAAGCCTCAAGGTACTGGAAGGGTGTTTCTAAGTCAACATCTTGGATAATGTGCTGATGTCAACAAGAAGTGACTCATTGCAGGAGGGCCTTGATGTATCCCACATCAACGAAACGAAATGACTGTAATAATTTTGGAGACAAAATTTGACTGACAACACAAGGTTCAAGAATGGTGGTCATGAAAATGAAGGTTTATGGTATTGCAAAGGATGAATTTTAACTGAATGACTTCTCTTGAACATGTTGACGACACTAAAATGAATTGGTAGCACTGACCCAAAACAAAGTGATGGATGGTATGATAGACCAACGGTATGATAACCATCAAGCTGATAACCCAACCGAAATAGTCACGGTGATGAAGTGGAAGTGTCATGTTCAAGAGCGACCTACTACCAAAAGTGGTTTACCCCTTTTTACATTTTCCTTACTCATTGCTGACCACTACCTCTTTGTTTTTTTATCAAGCTTGAGGAGGATAACATATGCTTGTTGTATAATTCCACCCTTCGGGTGAATCCATCACTATGTGATGTTTTAACGAGTCTAGCGAAAGTGAAAATCGGTCTTGTCATGATCGACAAGTTTATCGCTATTTGATGTTTTAACGAGTTTAACGACAAAGATAACTCTGTCCTTTTCATGTTTAGACAGTTTGAAAATGGATGAAAAGAAAACTCCACAAGTTCTTTTTCATATTTTTGTCTCTCAAGCCCAAAAAGTCGTAAAACAATATGAGAGAGAACCTATTGACCACGTTCAGTCAACGTATTCCTTTTTCGTAAATAATCTATCTCAGCCCGAAAAAGGGTTAAACTTATACTAAGTAGATGTCATTTCCAATCTGTTAATGAGATGAAGAGGACAAGTGCTCGATAATCTTTGCATATTTAGAGAGTCTAAAAAGAGCTTAAAGAGGACTCCAAGGGGGTTCCCTTTTCGATGTTTTATAGAGCTCAAAAAAGAGATAAAAGTATGCTCTGTGGTCAAATACGTAATTTACAATTGAGCACGTCAAATTCTATAAGTCAGCTATAAAACCTACTCAAAACACTACCAAATGGATTAAACATACCTGTTTCATGAGTATAAATAGGTAAATACAAAAGTTTATTCGATTAATGAACATGAAATAAACACAAAACAAGTATTTACCATGTCATTTTTACCATTTGATATTTACCATTCAGTTTTGTGCTCTAGGCTAGTATTTTACCTCAAGCTTTAGCAGCTAATTGTGGGAGTTTCTGGGGACCATTTCTCGTTTCGTCTAGACTAGGTAGGAGATCTACCCCTCCTCTTTCTTTTCATGTCATTATTTTAGTGTTTCATGCAAGTTTTAGGTATTTTTGGGGCCTCTGGGTTAGATTTTTTTTGCCCTGGGATCAACACAGACTTGCATGTTGAAAACTGCATTGAAGAGCACCCAGATAGAAGGTTTCCTGATCTGCACCGCACTGTCTCCTTTCCTGGGTTGCACTGGGCGAGTTTCCCAAATTTGTTTCACCTATTTCCTCCAAAATTTGTCTTATTTTTTGCATGGAAAGGATCCTAATTAAGCTTATGGTTTGATTTTAGGCTTTCATCAAATTAGAATGACTATTACTTGGTGAGAAAGAGAGCATGAAGAACAAGACATGATTGCCCTAAATAATCCGGATACAGTTTAGGCCCTCAAAAACTGTGGGTTGCTCAAATGCTTCAGGTTGTCCGGAATGAGGCAACAAATAGAACTATTGCAGTTTCTAGTTCATGCATGGGATTTGACAGATCATGCTTTTCACATAGGGGAAAAAGTGGTCCCTATTATGATTGATGATGTTTGCTTTATTACCGGGCTGTCGAGGCGAGGTGCCCCCATCTCACTTTCAAGATTTTCCCGTGGAGGTGAATCGGTGAGAGATTACATTCGACAATTCTGACGGCCAGGTACACAGCCTAGCAAGGATGGGAAAATAAACATCAAGGATGTAAGTGATTTTCCTTTGAGAACTATCCTTTTCACTATCACAAATCTGGCTGGCAGTGTGACACTTCATCTGGCGAACATATCATATATGCAGTATGCACTAGAGTGTCTTGAGCCAAAAGTATTCAACTGGTGTGAGGTCATGATTTCTTCACTGAAAGAACAACTGACAAAGGTAAAAAGTGGTAAGATGAATAATTTTAGCTATGGTTCAATCTTAATTGCCTTTGCCTTAGAAATAATTCCATTGATGCAGTCACAACATGTAACATTGGGTGTATCTAGTCCTAGAGATCTAGGGATGCCGAGGTGGGTCGAATTGATGGCTAGACATGCGGGTCAGTCGACAATCATTTTTTCCAATGCATTCTTCGGTTCGCTCGATCGAAAACACATTGTCATCGAGGAGAATCCATACTCAGGGATGGATTTTCATGGAGATCCAAATTTGATTTTACCTGTGGGCGCCCAATGGGGTGCTATAGGTAAATTTTTGACCAAAATGTTTTTTGATTTTTAAGTTTCTACATGTTTTTGTGTTTTGATGTTCCAAGACTAAACTAGAATTGTTCTCATGCATGTAGAAGTGGGTACTATTCGACCTATGAGGCACCAACAGGAGGCAGGTGGGTCAGCGAGGAGAAACATTGGGAGAGTAGTCCTCCAAGATTTGGATTTGGTCGAGACCTTGGCAGAGTTGCAGGATCATGTGGAGGGATTAACCCTTGGTATTCCAGATGTCTGGATCAAGGAGTTACCTATGAGGCTACAACGCCATACTATTGGTGTTCCAGGCTGTTGGATGTAGCTCTTGCACATGATAGCTCAGGCTATGACCTATTATCATGAGCATCACTAGGTCTACTTCGGATTTTTTTGCATGCATTTTTAATTTTTAGGTTAGATGACCAAATGTGTCTTGGACACAAATTTTGTAAAAAAAATTAAAACATCTATATATTTTACTTTCAGAGATTTTATATGTATGGCTATATGCAATCCTATTAAACTAATGATGTGAATAGAAAAATATACTTTTACATGTGTCGCAAATGTCGATTTAACACATAGTTTGCAAATGAGTCAGTTAATGTGTTAAAGCTTTTGGAAATATGCTGATATTGAATGTACTCAAAATGTCTTTCAAAAGGATGAACTTTAAGGAACATACGAAGAATTGTTGGATTTCGGAGAGTATAAATGTCTGTTAGTTGTAGTACAAGGAGTTGTGAATCTAGCCTAATGATGATTCGGTGGATGCCAAGTGAAATGGCATTAGAGAGAAGTTCGATCAACGTGCTATATTCAATGATATTGTTCATCGATCGACCGATACAAATCCCTTGAAAACTCACTAACTCGCCACTTGGAGTGAAAATGGCCCATGTTGCAGAAGATAGGTTCAACGTACTACGACTAGCACCATCGGCATAACCAAAAAATGGTTCCAAAGGTTCCGACATCTACAACAAATGCAAAGCAGATTACTTATCCACATAAAAACTCTAAAAGACACACTGACACACACACATGCAATTAAAGTGTATATACAATGATTTTTTACTACACTCAATTAAGCATAGTAACATTTGAGATAGAGCCCATTTTGGGGGTGTGACAATGGAATTACATCATAATCCACCAACTTGTAGGCTCCTTTTGCCAAAAAATGCTTGACAATATAAGGACCCATCCAAATTGGTTCATATTTTCCTGCTCCAAGTTTATTAGCTTCATGATCGTAAAGCAAGACTAGGTCTCCTTCTGAGAAAACATGAGGCTTGACATTTATGTCATATTGTGCCTTGATTAATTTCTTATGCACTTCGTTAGCCAATGCGGCTTCATGACAGGTTTCATCCAGATGGATAAATTCCAAGAAACTCACTTCTTCTTTAGAAGTGTCAGGTAATAGGTCGCGAGTTTGAGAGATGAAATTTCGCATTGTATCGAAAAGATTGCCTCCAGACCATACATCAATTGAAAGGGTGTGAGTCCAGTTGCATTTCTCAGCGAGGTTCGATATGCCCACAAGGTAGAGTACATGATTAAATTCCAGTTTCATTTATGAACCCCTATCATTCTTTGAAGCATTTGTTTCAGGACTTTGTTGATGGCCTCAACTTGTCCATTCGCTTGCGAGTAATACAGAGTAGAACTATCATGCAAAAGGCCTAACTTGGCAGTTAACTCACTCCTCATGTGATTGTGAAAATGTTACCCATGATTGGTAACTATAGCCTGTGGTACACCGAACCGGGAAACCACATGGTTGAAAAAGAAAAGAGCAGCCATTTCACCACTGTTGTTTAATGTTGGCATCGCCTCGGTCCATTTGGTAAAATAGTCAACGACGACTATAATATACATGTGCCCCACGACCGAGGTGGGGTTTACATGTCATGAAGTCAATGCCCCATTTGGCGAATGGTCAAACATCAATGATAGGATGCAATGGTGCAGGTGGTAATCTAGCTTTGCGGTCACAAATATGGCATGCATGACAACTTTTGACAGAAATTATGCAATCTTTAAATATACTAGGCCATAAGTAACCAACATAGAGAATTCTTCACGTGGTAGCATAACCAGATAAGTGTCCACCACAAGCACCTAAATGGAAGTCATTCAAAACTTTCTCAGCTTCCTCATGAGTGAGGCACCTTTGTAAAATCGTATCGATACCATGACGGTAAAGAGTGTCGCCAATGATCAAATAATCTTTGGCTTGGTATCAGATACGTCGTTGTTGCAAGCGAGATATATCTGGCTGGAAAGTTTGGGTCTGGAGATAAATCAGTATATCTCCATACCACACGTCAGATGACAAAATCAGGAATAGAGACTCATCCATAATTGATGGTTCTGATGTTGCATTGATAAAAGTCAAGGGAAGATCGCAAAGTAGCTTGGAAAAAACTACAGATTTCTTTGATTTGGACTTGATGAATTCCAAATCAAACTCCAGAAAAATGACTATTCATTTTGAGTATTTTCCCCCCAACAATTGACGTGACAAAATATATGTCATAGGGTTGCAATCTGAAATGACAGTGGTCTTCCAGGGCAGGATATAGTGATGAAATCTTTGTACAACTTGAACAACTTCCAAAGCTATTTTATTGACATAAGAGTACTTAATTTCTGTATCATTGGGATTGCAGCTCAAATAATATATCGGATGTTCAATCCCATCTTCCACTTGGACCAAAACCATTCCAATGGTTGTATCTATAGTGGTGAGATACAGGAAGTAGTCGTTTTGATAATTTGGGGAATACATTAATGAGGCTCTAATCAAGGTATCTTTAAGAGAATCAAAGGAAGCTTGCACAACCTGATCCCAATGGAAGGGTATCCCCTTTTTCAATAAACGAGTAAATCCTTTAGCCAATTCAGCATAATTGGGAATGAACCTTCTCAGAAAGTTACCCTTCCCTTGGAGTCTCTATAACTGAAGTGGATTTGAAGGTGGAGGCAAACCAAGGATTGCCTAAACCTTAAGTGGATCGAGTCAAATTCCCTCCTTAGACACTATGAAACTAAGCAAATGACCAGAACCAACACAAAACACACATTTGTGTGGATTGAGTCATATTTTGTAGTGTCAGCACCGTAAAAATATAGCTCTCAAATGCTGCAGGTGATCAATCCGCTTTCTTGAATGAGTAGGTAAATCGTCAAGGTAAGGTTGAAAAATATGTTTGATGTCATGGAAGGCATAATTCATTGTCCTCTGAAAAGTTTCCCCTGCATTCTTCAAACCAAATGGGAGTTTCCGATAAGTGAATGTGGCCCATGGAAAAATAAAACCAGTTTTAGATTGGTCCTGTGGGCGGATATTGATTTGATTATAGCCAGAAAATCCATCCATAAATGATAATATTTCACATCTAGCACATTCATGAATAATCTGGTCGATAAAGGGAGTGGGATAATTGTGTTTTGGACAAACCTGGTTTACATCCCTACAATCGACACACACTCGTATCGTCCCTTGTTTCTTCATGACAGGAACAATATTGGAAACCCAATCAGTAAGGAGAACAGGGTAAATGAAACCAACATGTAAATTTTTTTCAACTTCTGCCTTAATGGCAGCAGTCTTCTTTGGATGAATAGGTCGGAGGTGCTGTTGTACTGGTTTGGCATCAGGATGCATTTTGATTTCAACTATACTAGAGTCTATACCTGGCATCTCCTCGTATGACAATGCAAATATATCTTGAAATTCACGAAAGAGAGCATGATAAATATCAAGTTCTGATGGAGAACAATATTTTCCAACATGAATGTTTTCTACAATGTTAGGTTTGGTTGAAATATTGATAGAAATAGTCTCTTCAATATTTGACAGATTTCGCTCGGAATCTACTGTATCTATGAAAACGAAAATCAAAAGGAAATCGACAACTGAAGGGTGATTAAGTTCATTTGAATAATCTTCAATGTGATCTAGAAGATGGGAGAGAAGATGATAATCCTCCCATGGTTCTCCTTCCATCATCCTTGATTGGACGATTCCTTCATCAGTAGAAAATATATGTGAAAAAGGATCGGAAGAAGTACCAAATTCTAATGAACGATATACCCATACCATTGATGAAAATGGACTTGGGTTTTCCACTCAAGCTAGCAAGATTGATTGCTATGCTAGCTCAATAGGGCTTAGCGCCATGATTTCAGTACTACTATCAACTTCAAAACTATTGGTAATTTTCCTTAAGTCAGATGAAGTGGAATATATCATGTTGCAAGTCTAAACTTTTGCCACTTCAGCCAAATTTGATGGTGGTGGTAGTGAAAAAGTACCCACTAGGGAAGATTCCTAAAAGAGACCTACACCAATGTTTTGGAGAGATAGCGGGGGTTTGTGTACCAACAGAATGCTTTCAGTAACCTATGAACTAGAGGCGAAGAAGGTGAGTTGGTCGATAACTTTGATTCCACCTTTATGAGGAAATGCAATCATACGAAAGTATGTTGAAACCACAGAAGCCATGGCATAAACCCATGGTCTTCCTAGCAAAATGTTGTAGTCAAAGGGACCATCAACTACCTCAACTTCAACCGTTACTATTTTTTCTCCTAGTTCGATTTGCAGATTACTCAATATTCCACAAGGCATATATGTGTGACCATAAAAATCTTTTAATGTTGTTGGTGAATGTGACAAAGGCAATGAACCGAGTTTTTTCCAGCAACTCATAGACATTATACAAGTAGATGCCCCCTCGTCAATAATAGTTCGATGAACAAGTTTATTGAGAGAGTTTACTTGAATCAGAAATGCTAATTGTGCTAGTAATTGTGGCATATAACGCGCATGGTTGAAAACCACAAAATTGGAATCAATTGGATCGATTCCACCAATTTCTCACAACAAAGCCTACTTTTGGGAGGGACAGTTCTATAGCACCTCAAGCATAGTCATGGCAGAAGTGGATTGAGCCAAATCTTCTACTATATTATAATTCTGTGCAACTTGAGCTCGAGGGTTAAATGTTGATTTTTGTACAACTCCCTTAGGCGATTTTATTGTTAACTCTGGTGCAATAGGTGGTGGAATAGGATCATTCAAAGTTGTGGTCGAAGGGTCAGGTCGATTAGCCTAGTTGTTCGACAACGACGACTGATTTCCATAACCTTTACTTCGTGTTGACACCAAAACATCATCTTTTTGCTTAGAGACGAATAACATAAGCACTTGGGAAGTGGAAGCTTTGTCTGTAGCAACCATATTTGTCTCTGGTTTTGGAAAAGGACCAGTCAATATCACAGATGTATTAGAAGTCTTCAAAAGATTTGAGACTTCAGAGTGGTGTGGACAATCTCACGTAAAACGCTCATCGTTACAAATCAAACATGGGTGATGAGGTTTCCTAGCTGAAGAAGAGGAATCAGATGATTTCTCTTGAGGGGAGTTCTTTTGTTTCTTCTTGTTTTTCCCCTTTTTCTTACCTCCTGGTTGCTTTTCATTCTTGCCCTTGTCAGATGACACGACATTTATTTCAGAAGCAAGAGTTTATCAGGTGCATGTGTAGTTTGATTGGTAATGGCAAGTGTTTGACCAGATGGTCTACCTACTGTTTGTGTGCTCAAAGAACCAATCACACCATCGTCGGCATGAGTGTCCTTACTCGATGGTGTAGGAGGAAAATTGAAAGTTGGTCGGGGTGCATTCGGGATCTTGTCATAGAGCGTGTCAGACTGTGTATAAATCAAGTCCAAATATTGGGCACGAGAAATTACTTGCTCTTCTGTGACAACTCCACATTTTGCCACATCCTCAGTGATAGATGGCAGCAAGGATTTTATAAACCACACAGCTAGAAGATGTTCAGGAACAAAAGTTTTAACCATGCGATGATGATGATGCCACTCATGAATATGATTAGATATATGAGTAGAAGTAGTCTATTTAAAGTTGGCTAATAGTTATGTTCTAGTCTCATATTGTATGCGTAACTGGAAGTGGGTTAAAAACGTGGTAGCTAAGGCAGTGAAGTTATCAAAAGAAGCTCGTGGTAACTCGATGTACCATTTCGCAGCTAGACTAGTTAGCATTCTCTAGAAAAGCCGAAGTCTAACAGAATCATCATTCAAGGAGTTTGATGAACACCATAAATGAAAAGTCATGACATGATTGGACGGGTCTTCTCTAGGATTTCCATTGAATTTCAGAATATTGGAAGGTAACTTATGAGGAATCACCGGCCACCAAGGTGTGTAAAGAATTGGGTCATTGGTCAGCCAATTTATATCTAGTAACTCAAGTGTCACAATGAAAGGCAACCGTCTATTGAGGTCACGTTGAGCATATCTAGGGTAAGATGGAATTGCCTGGGAAATGGGCCTTTGCATACCAGTATAAGGCATCTGCTACTGGAAACCTTGATATGGGTAAGTCTATTGGGAAAATTTGGTGTAAGATTGTTGTTGTTGTACACCAGGGTAAATTTGTTGTTGTCCAAACCTAGCATAGCGTTGTTGACTGGGGCCTGGTTAAACTTGTTGCTGACCAAACCCAGCATGGGATTATTGTCCAAGTCCATGTTGAGGTTGGTATTGCTAGAATTGTTGCTGTTGATATTGGGGCTACCAAGGCTGTTGAAGCAATTGTTGTTTTTGTTGGTACAATGGTTGTTGATTTAACAATTACTGTTCCCCACCAATGTAAGGTTGACCAAGTTGTGAATACACTAAACCAGTGTAAGTCTGTGTCATTCCAGTAAATGCTAAACTAGCCTGAAGTTGTTGGAGTCCAGACACAAGTGGTTGTTCTAAAACCGTGTGAGAAGGCTGGATCTGTATACCTAAAACTTGGGGGTTTGAGGTTGAAGGGCTAGCTTGCATAGGTTGTGATACAACAATCTGGGCTTCTGACTATGGAAAAATTGTAACAACATGTGCTGTAGGTATGGATAAGACAGATTGCATAAGTTGTGATGGATACACAAGCCTAGGTTGAATGGGCATGGTTGGCTGCCACTGACAGACAGTCATTCCAAGTTGACCTAAAGACGACAGCATACCGACATATGGTTTTCCCCCAGAATATGGAGGATAAGGAGAATATGCATATTGTTCTCTCTATGGGGGTAGTCCAGTGTTAAGTGGATACACAGGATGGTAACCAGATGAACCAACTTGATGTGAACTTGATGGGTCTAGCTTTTCGATACCCGTAAATGAGGAACCAGATAAAATTCTAGTAGAGGACATTTGTGAAGACCAACGGCTAGAAGAAACACCTGAGTGGGCTCTCGATAAAGATTGGTAACCCGATGGAATGGATGGAACAACATACAAGTGTGACTCAGGTGTCGTAGTAAACATCAAAGAGTTTGTGACAAAAGATTCAGCCATATCCGTAACAGATGGTATGGTCTGGGATGTTGACTCTGCCATAGTCAAATGTCCAAATAAGTTTCCTAATGAATCAATAGGTGTATAAAAGTAATCAAGATCAAAAGAAGCAGTGAAATGAGGAGTATACGGATACAAATAAATTCCAGTTCCAAAATGGAATGGAGTTTTGGGTGATTCTACCTTAGGTTCCTCTTCTATCGAAATCAAACAAGGTGGAAGAATTTCATCATCTGGTCCGTAATAGATTTCTGGATATTGCTGAGGTAAAGAGGAGGTCTCGACAGTTACGTATGTCTAAGGATCTATTGGTCGATATTCTTTTGGTAAGGTAACAAATTATGATTGTTCCACCTCAAGATCCAAATGTTCTGGTAAAAGAAGAAGTTCAGGTTGGGCTTCGTGAACAACTTCTAGTTCAGAAGTAACTTCTGATTGAATAGTGATCGGTTCAGGATCTAGTTCTGGTTGAAGATATTCAGGTTCAGAAGTAATTTGTTGTTGAACAACTTCAAATTGAGGATCAACTTGTTGTTGAACAACTTGGGTTACCGTTTCACTAGACTCAGTTCTAGTTTCCTTAGGTAATTGTGGAGATTCCACTTCAGTAACAAATGTACCAGTAACTATAGGAGTAACTGGGGTCACAGTACTTATTGGTATAGGTGTTTCTGGTAATTCAGATGAAGAATCAGATGCTTGTGAAGTACTGGATCTAGTCAAACGAGACATCTTTGACTGAATAGGTGTAGCTTCAGGCGGTAAAGGCAGTTTACTTGCTACTCTCCACGAACGACAAGGTAAGGGTTGATTTTCCTCCATGATTGTTGATTGATTTTATTACAAAAAGAAATAAACAAAAAGGGGTAATTTAGGCAAAAGGTTTACTAAGCAACTGTGAACTGTAGAATACCTCCTGGAAAACCAAGAAGTACAGGCAAGCAATCTCCTCGAATGCTGTGTTCGGTGTATCACAGTGTACAAGGTAGCCGACTCGGTTACCTAAGGATGGATAGCAACCTAGTGTTGTCCTCCCATATATACCCAAAAGTACATGGAGGCCCAATCTATATTACCGTTGTCTAATGCAAAACTACACAGGGAGGGCATTCCCATATACTTTACGTACTGTAACACCGCCCTATATACCCAAAGGTACGTGGATGAGCTACGATATACTCACATACGTGGAATGAGATATCCCACTCAAGATGTATTCCAGACATGTTAGCGACAACTGCTATTTTTTACAATGCTAGAACACGTCTCTAGCCTAGAACCTCTAAATGTTTTGCGTTAGATGACAATGCTCCATTAGGTAAACTGATGTTAATATTAACTTGATCTTGCTTAGGAATTTTCCTTTCAAGGTTCACCACGTGATGTATTTTCAATTCCTAGAATGCAACTAACATGATAAGCATTCTTTCCATTCAATATGACAATGAAAATCTTAGCTAGTAGGGATAGAGCAATCGGATTTCCTTCAATCAAAGAGCAAAGAGCACAATCTAATGCAACTTCCCTAAACTATTCCTATGAGCACACACAAAAAATTTTCAATTCACGATGCAAGTTTTTCTTTTCGATTCCCCTAATGTTATGATGAAAAAAAAAGGAAATTAATGCACATGAAATCAATCAATCTTTAACAAGAATGAAGACTTTACGACAGTTTTGTTTCGAAGGAAAAGGATACTTTTATGAAACTTTCTTTCGAACAAAGATTAATTGACTATAATCCAACTTTGACCATGAATCGAAAATGACAAAGAAATAATTTAAGAAACATTAACGAATAAAGTCAGAGTAGGGCTAGCAAAGGAGATACAATCTTGATTTCAGAGACATGACAGTTATTGGTCATTCACCAAGCAATCAAATAGAAGAAATTTGGTGAAAAACCCTATCCAAAGGTGGAAAACTTACCCAAGGAGGATCAGCACAGCCCTGAATGGGAGACAATGCACTTCAGAGGACTATCCCTAAGCCAACAGTACTCTATAGTGCACTTTGTCCCTCACAAGCCTACACTGGTGACAGTAAGCCATTTCAAGAGGCAACTAAACACAGTTTTTGACCAAAATTCACTTCAACCAAGGCTGAAATACAATCAATAAAAGGAAGTAAGGTTTGTTGGAGTGTCCTAGGATGTGATAATCTACTTGGAAGGAGGATCGATTCCCCAGTATGGTCACCAATTGGCTATGAAGAATTTGGTATCTACAGATAAATACAAATTCCCTAGATAAGTAGCTATATCTAGAACAATAGTTTAAAGGACTTTAACCTTTTTCTATAAACAATAGATAAGACAAAGAGAATGAGAGGACCTACTTGTACTTTCGCTTTCCTCTTGTCTCCTTTGTATCGATCCTGTCACTCCTTCTCGTACTTAACACACTTGAGAAGTACTTGTAAACATCAACATAAGACAAAGAACCAATCAAAGCAAAAGATCTATTGATTACAAGTAAATGGAATCAAATACATTCACACATATAAGCATCACATATAAAGATAAGCATATGGAAAAAGGTGCAAATACTTTATTGAATATAAGGAAGAATTACAACCATGAAGCCTGATTCGAAGTCACTCCTCCATCTTTGGTTCTATCCACATCACATCATAATCATGAAAATCCGGCAACATAATGACACTTACAATAGTCTCAATTCTCAAAATAACATTATCTCCTTACAATTCATCAAAGTCCAGCCCCTGGTCACTTAGATGAGTGCTCAATTTATAGGAAGATGGAGGAGGTTTTGTCATCAATGAAGGTATTGAATGGAATTTCATACCTAGAATTAGTTCCATGGAGAAAGGGATGAGAGGATAAGATGTATCTTAACTCATTCCTCATCCATTTTCGAGCTAATAGGAAATGATAAGTGTGGGAATCTTCTAGAAGGCTCTAGAAGATAAGAATATTCCCCAAACCCTATGTGAATTTCACTCAAACTCACCCAACGTAGGTCAAAGAGGGCCTAAGTGCTCTGCAGAGCACCTTGGCATGGACTTAACCACTCTATAATGCACCCTTGCATGGGCCTACCTATGCTGGTCCCTCTAGAGGTAATTTTAGGATGTCTTCAAGCCATGAAACTACCTGGGAAGGAGGCATTCAAAAGGTTGACTTGTTTAGGGAATGTAGCAATTGAAATTAGGGTTTGATGAACCCTAAAACATTAATATGGACAATGGGAGTGATGTGCCCAAATGGATCTGTAACAATGTTGTCATGTTTGTCATGATGGTTTTGATTTTGAGCAAGTTGTTCATTGTAAATACTACAACGAGTTAGGTTATTAAGCTCCATGGGAAGTGTGTTTTTTCTTTTCAGTGGTCCTTTTGGTTGTAGGTGTTATTGAACATCAAGAATGGTTTTCCCCTAAGGGGGAGGGGTCTACAACAACCTCGAGTTAAAAGTTCATCTAATAAAGTTAATAAAGGAAAAATAAGACCAAGGTAATGGGACACATATTCCAAGCTAAATGTTGGGCAAAGCATCGTAGTGGGCATCACTTGTTGTTTATTATGGCTAAGGGAAATTGGCAAAGGCTTTGAAAGTTAAAAAAGTATTTTTGGCATTTATTTTATGAAAATAAAGGAAATTTGGAGAAAAGAGAGGTGAAAGGTCATAGGTTGCATGTGAGGATGAAATTGAAGGAAAATAGAGGGAAAATGAAGAAATTAGAGGCTAAAATAATAAAAAGACATCAGAGCATCAGTTTGGGGCCTTTTTGTCAGTTCAATTTTGGAGTTAGTTTCAAGGAAGAGAAGAGCACCAAGATGAGATGGAAAGAAATAAAGAAAATGAAGGACAAGGAAAGAAAAGGGAGGAAAAGGAAAGAAAAGGAAGGAAAAGGGAAGTAAATGAAGGACAAGGGAAGCAAGGATCAAGCAAGGAGGAGTTGGATCAAGAAGATTCAGTATGGATACTTGCAGGTAATAGATTGCATGTGTGATTTCTTAGATTCTTTTGGCATGCATGGAATATGCATGTGTGTATTTGGTTTATTTTTCATCATTGGCTGGATTTTTCCTAGTTTGACAGTGGTTTCAACCTTTCTTGACCATTTCCGAATAGGCATGGTTTGATGGCATTAATTCTTCATTGAGCTTTGGATTGCGTAAAGGTTTTCAATCTGGGTGAGGTCGTATAAGAAAAATCCCAAGGGTTGGGGGTGGAGATGGTTTTATCGGGGAATCCCTCCACAGGTGGGTGAAGATAGGAAATTTCCTCAAGGGATTGTGAAGGAATTTTGAAGCATCCAAGCTCGGTTTGGTTTTGTGATCTTGGGACCGGTGTAGGTGAGATCATGATAGTGTGAGGGTTGAGGTCGTTTAACCTTTTGATTCTCTTAGTTGTTTATGGATTGGTTTATCCCGTGAGATTCCACATTCATGCTTGTAATATGGCATAGGGGTGATTGGCTGAAAGATGAAACAACATGAGTCATTAGTCTAATTGCAGAATGTGAGAAGTTGCATTGAAAAGAAACTAATCCTATGGAAGAACAACAATTTGTAATTAAAATCCTAAGAGCATGAATTTAAATAAATTGGCCTAATATACTTTGTAAAAAGGAAATTCATAAGTGCTTTTTATTCTTTGCCAACCATGTATTTAGATGCTAGGGGTCATTATTCTAGCCTAAGAGACAAAAACCAAGTTTTTGGAGTAAATATGGTTAAGTTTACATGTGCTACAGGAGTGCTACAAGAGGAGATAACTTTTTGAATTACCAAGTAAATAAAATGAAAATGGGGGGGAATTTTTTTTTGTTAATTAAGTTGTATTATGATTCCATTCCAAGTGTAATCACTCCAAAATGCCCCTGTTAACAGGTGCTGAAAATAGCAGAAAATCACTACTCTAAAAACTAAAAATTCAAGAACTAGTGAGCTAGTTAACCTACAAAATGCCTAACCTAATCAAGTGAAAATTATATGGGGTGAATTTTATTATTAACTTGAATGTTTTTATGATCCAATTCAAGTGGAATCAACTCAAATGGATCTCATTAAAATGTTCTAAAAAAATAACAGAAAATTACTATTATTTTGCTACAAGGGGCTTCGAAAAATTCTAGATTCATGAAGTAGTAACCCAATCCAAGTAGTTCAATGATGAAGATGACTTTTCAAAGTTGTTCTAAAGATGAATCATGCTTGTGACTCTATAAATAACTTGCAAAACAGCTCACTTCAAGCATTTAACCAATGTAACCTACAACAAAAGAAGAATGAATAGTAAATGCAAAAATAAGAGAGGCAAGTGAAAAAGGCATTCGAACGACATAAAGAAATTATTAAAATGACATAAGGAAATGTAGAGTCCTATGAAGGAAACCAAGCTTTGTAAGATAAAAATAACACCAAAGTTCATATTTGAATCAATCTAAGTACATCCTTGCTAGAAATGAAAGTGGAGCTACTAGGTAATATGTTTTCTCCATACGAAGACTAAGAAATACTTGCTCCTAGAGGAAAATTTGAATTGGTACTTATACAAATTGATGGGGAAGCATTCTCCTTGAAAGGAGGAAGCTTTCTCTTCCAAAATCACTCAAATAGGGGATTTGGTTCCCAACACTAGGAATTTGCATTAAATAAGAGGGAACACATTCCTAGATATTCTGAATCACTAGAGCTCCAACATTTCTACAATAATTTCATATTATATCATTCATTTAGTATCCAATCGTGAGCCTTCTGTAGTAGGGCGCAAGTCCCTAGATTATCTCCTGCTCCAAATCTTCATATTCTTCCCAATATTCTCACAATATTCTACAAAAATAAATAATATTAGGCACATAATATGCAATTATCTTTAAACCTTCCTAAGAACACATTAAAGATAAAAGAACATTATTAAGTGTAGAAGGAGAGGTTTAATATATTCTTCACATGCCTGAGAGAGGTTAGATGGGCCTTAATTTGTGTCTAATTTGTAGGCCCATCATACCCCCGTACTGAAATTGTTGATAATCCTCTGAGCAACATATTCATCCTCCTTTCCCTATGGTTCTTCATGTATGTTGTCCTATTTCATTCTTTGTTTGTTGGTTCGTATGTTGCTCCTACTATTGCACTTCTAGCTACTCTTCTATTTTCATTCCCCTATCTCTGTTTCCCATGCAACTTCTAATGTAGGTTTAGGTTGTTTCTTTCTCTAAGGTGATTCTTCAATTATAATGGTTTATATTTGTGAGAGAAACACCTTGCTTTTGGTTTTTCTTCCTGGTATTCCTCTAGCACTTCTCGTTGTGAAAAGAAGGATTTATTGGCATCCATTACCTCATTACTAATGTCATTCTCATTGAAGTCCAAGCCTCTTACTGTTGATACAAATTCTTGGCCATGACACATGATATTATCCATCAAATTCTTATGAACACCCTTAACTATGAATATAAATTATCTTTGCTTATTCAATTTTGGAATTGGAAAGACTTAACATAGAGCTCTTTATTCTTATAGAGGGAGAAATGATGGTCAATAAACAAAATAAAAATAAAGGAATGATGTGATGACCAAAATGGTGACATGGATACGTTTCACCTTGGAGAATTTATCATGTATGTGGAAAATCCTTTGCAACTTTGTTGTGTTTCTTTGTACCTTGTAGCAATTAATTAACCATTATCCAACACCCTAGTAGCAAAATTTTTCTCTTGTAGCCCTCTGTTAACTTCCTATAGAAATTTGTCTATCTTCTGTAGCATATTTATTCCTTCCTGTAGCAAATCTATCATTCCTATAGCAAATCTTTTCTTCCTGTAGAAGTTATGTTCCTCCTGTAGCAGCTATGTTTTCTCCTATGGCAACCAACCTGAATCCTGTAGCAGCTATTACTTGCATGCCAAGAAGTGGTGGGTCAACCTTTTTATTATTTTATTTTCATTTTTCTATTGAATTTTTTTCATTATTATTTTTTTTTCAAATTTTTTCTCTCTTTTTTTCATTGCATGAAAAATAAACTCAAAGTGCTTTGAGTTAATTGAGTTGACCCTCACTTACCCATTTGCACTCCTTGTCCTCCATCACTACTAAATGATTACAACTCACTTCCTCAATTCATATTCTGATTTAGGTGGATATTGGTGGCCACCCACCTATTCCACCTAGACCTCTAGTCGGTTTCATCTGTTTCCTTGTTTATTTCAACATTTACTATTTTTAGCAATTTTTCGGGTCCTGAAATTCTGGAGTAGTTTTGACCCCCTAAACCATGTATTTTTGAGGTCCATTACAAGCCTTTTTCCTTCCATAAACCCTGTAATACTCGGAGAGACCTTTCCAACAATGTATCTTAAATGCCAAACATAGCTAATATGACCAAGTTACGACCCCGGGAAGTTGGTTGCCCAACTAACCCCAAAGGGACCCACTAACTCTTTGCGTTACATCTCCTGGGGTTAGGGCTTTAGTTGTTTATCATTTTATCTTATTGTTTAATAATAAAAAGGCCCTTGAGCCTCATTGTGACACAGTTCAAATTCATGTAGCCACCACATCTCTTCTCAGAGATAAGCTACAATCGCTCAAGTTAGTTTATTTCCATTCTATTTGTAAGCATATTTCAGTATTTTGATATTAATGAAATGAGGTGTTATTTCTATTGAATCTATGTATTTATGGTTATATCTATAATTTGTTATTTTCTTTTTTAAGTTTAGATCAGTGTTATTAGAGTGGCCTACTCTTTCTTTGTCTTTCTTTGCATGTCTCCAACGAGGTAAATGTATATGGAGTTAGTGCTCGAACTGGTTGAACCTTTGCAAGACCAACTTCACAAACCCCGATGGCCTCCACTGGCTAAAGAAAAGAAAGACAAGGAGATAGGAGATCCTTTCAAAATATTGATCTAGGAATCACTCGAGCGATACAAGAACGCGATGATGGATAACTTTGCCCAGATCATCCAATGACTACCCACAGGAGACACATCTTCATCCAACAACCAGTCTGGAGGTGCCACTCCTTTTAAGGTACAAGTTAACTTTCATATTCCCATATTTGAGGGCTAGATAGATGCAGATGCAATAGATAGATTGTTGAATCTGTTGAAATGATATTTTTAAGTTCATGAATTTTTCCGATCGAGAAAATATTACTTTTGCCCCACATGTCAAGGACTGGTTGGAAACCTATTGTGAACAAAAGGACGAGAGGGAATCCTCATTGTTTTTTGCCACATCCACATGGGATTCTTTCCGAGATGCCATCAAGGAACAATATTACCCTGTCAGGAGCTATGAAGATAAATACATAAAGTGGACCATGCTATGGCAAGTAAGGGACCAAGATGTGTCGGAGTTCAGAAATGTTTTCCATACCCTCTGCACAAAATTAGGTGTCAAGGATTCTGAGCGGAATTCGGTACTGAAGTACCATGGCTATATACACAAGTATATCTAGGATGACATGGATTTCCTGGACATCTCCTCGCTTTCCATGGCATACCGATACGTTGTCACGATTGAGTAGAAGTTTAAAGAGAAGAAGAGAGACTTTGGATCTGTGAATCTGAAGCAAGGAAAAGGCACGCACAAACGATAGAGCGAAGGCCAAAGCCAAGGCGGGGCGACCCAAGTGAACCTGCCAAATCCGCAAGAAAAGAAGAACACCACAAACACAATGAAGGCACGAGAAAATGGTGTGAGTTCCATAAGATCACCACTCACAACACAAGTGAGTGTCTGACAAAGTAGTCACTGGTAGATGAGCTGAAGGCTTCTGATTAAGATGCATGTTCTGAATCTAAGTCAAAAATCCGATAAGGGGAATGACAAAGTGAAGCATATCATTGATGCGGAGCCCAGTTCCACCATGGACACCACCAAGATCCAAAATAATGAGCATGAAGGTCCATAGGAGTGGGAACGTCTCATCCACTCATAGATGTGGGTGAAAGGTTATCTGCTAGAGTTAATTATCGACAACGAGAGCTAGAAGAGACTCATTTCAGCAGAGGTCGTGAAGCGGATGGGCCTACCAACGATAGCACATTCATAGTTGTACACCATCGGGTGGCTTCACGAAGGAAGATATCTCCATGTCAGCCAGTAGTGTCACCTTCCTACAGCAACAAAACCTTCACAGATGAGTACTATGTGATGTTTCTCCTCTTGAAGTTTGTGATGTATTATTAGGACAAACATACATGTGGAAGTGACATGTTGTATATATGTCTAGACCTTTCTCTGTGATTATTACTTTGGGAATTAAGTTATATAGGATAAGAGAGGTAGCCCCACCTACTGCCATATCTTTGATCGTTGCAAAGCAATGCAGTAAGATCATTTCCTAGACTAGGAAGTTTTTTTCCTAATGATTTGCCCTTAGGGGAAGAAGAAGGTTGGGGTCACGACTTCCAAACAACGCTCCTCCACAAAACACCAATAGATAGACAAGTTCATGGAGGAGTATAGGGACATTTTCGTCTCACCTACAGGGGTACCTCTACACTATCAGGTCAAGCACTCCATTGATATGACCCTAGGCATGCTACTACCCAATCAACTGATCTATCAACGCTCAGTTCTGGAGAACAACGAGATCAAGAGGAAAATTCAGGAGTTGTTGCAAAAAGGGCACATTAGGCCAATCTCATCACCCTATAGGAACCTGATTCTATTGGTACAAAGGAAGGACGAGACCTGGAGACTATGTATTGACTATTAGGGTTTGAACAAGATCATTGTCTAGAATAGATACCCAATCCCATGGATTGATGACCTTTTGGACTAGCTCAAGGGGGCCAAATATTTCAGCAAGATTGACTTGAATTCTGATTATCACCAAGTTCCTATTGAACCCTCCAATGTGTGGAAGACTGCCTGTAAATCCAACGAGGTCCTTTTCGAATGGTTGGTCATGCCTTTCGGGTCGATGAATGCCCCCGCAACCTTCATGAGATTGATGGACGACATCTTGCGACCCTTCACCAATGAATTCATGGTGGTTTATTTATATGACAGCTTGATCTTCAGCCAGAGTTGGGAAGAGCATCTCCACTATATTCGACAAGTCCTTCAAACCCTGCGACAACACATGTTGTGTGCCAATTTGGAGAAATGTACGTTTGGCATGACCCAAATTCAATATCTGGGGTACATCATTGATGAGATGGGTGTGCATGTGGACCCAACCAAGATACAAGTCATTCAAGATTGTCCAACCCCAACCACTCTAACAGAGCTCCGCAGCTTTTTGGGTCTTGCCAATTTCTACAGTAGGTTCATGTTGGGGTTCTCTAATATCACTTGGACATTAAGTCAAGTCACCAAGTGTGTGGCAAAAGCATTTTTTTTTGGGTCTAAAACCCAACAGAAGACATTTTCTTATTTGGAGCATCACCTCTTCTCTGCACCAGTGCTAACATTACCAGACAAGCAACAACTATTTGAGATTGAGACAAATGCCTCCGCCTATGCTATTGGTGTAGTTGTTACTCAGCAGGGGCATCCAGTGGCTTACCACAGTGAGACACTTTCAGACACAATCTAAAAGTATCCCTCTTTGAAAACAAAATGTATTCCATTGTGTAGGCCTACCATCAATGGAAGAATTACATTTTGGGGAAGGAAACAGTCATCCAAATAGACCATCAACCCCTTGCAGTTCATACAGACCGAAGGGAAGTTTCAGAACGATCGCCATAAAAAATGGTCCACCTATCGACAACATTTCCATTTGAACATTAAGTACAACAAGGGAAACACCAATATTGTTGCACACTACCTCAGCCAACCACCAATCATGGCACTGATCGTTGTGTTCGACTCTTATGGGCACGAGACTTTGGGGTGGCCGCATCTTTACCAAAGCGATCCAAAATTCAGCGGCACATACCAGAGACTACTGGAAGGGATGCAAGTTCAAAATTTTCGCCTTCAAAGTGCACTTTTATGCCACCTGGGACATATTTGTGTTCCTTCAAGCGATCATGCCAAGACGATTTAGGAGGTGCACTACAGTTGAGTCGCTGGGCATTTCGAAGTACAGAAAAAAGTGGTGGTATTGCAGAAGTATTTTTATTGGCTAAAACTTCATCCAGATGTCGGGAAGTACATTAGATTTTGCACCACCTACGCCATTGCCAAACCAACCATCAATAAAAAAGGCCTATATACTCCTTTACCTACTCGTAGTCGACCTTGGGAGTCTATCTCCATGGATTACATGTCGGGTCTTCCTTCCACTAACCACGATAATGACTATATTTTCGTGGTCATCGACATATTCTATAAGATGGCCAACATGGCGACCATAAAGAAGAGTATCATAGCAGAGGCCACTGCTAAGATATTCTTTGAGCAAGTGTGGGGACACTTTGGGATCCCACCATCCATTGTCTCAGATCGGGACAACATATTCCCAAGGGAATTTTGGTTAAGTATTTGATCGGTGCTGGATACAAAACTTACTAAGTTCACAACTTTGCATCGCCAAACTGATGGCTAAATAGAGGTTGTTTACATGATGATTGTACACATTTTTCACATGTAGAACTCGAAGCATCCACACACATGGGATGAAAGTCTCTCCTATGTCCTGCATAGCTACAACAGAACTCTCCATAGCTCAAGGGGTCACAACCCATTTCAGGTAGGGTTAGGATTTCAACCATTATTTCCCATTGGTGTGGCCATAACATTTACAACCACTTAGGAAGATTTCACTCACATCCAGTGTGAAGTCGACAGGGCTAACAACTTCATTGAGCGCATTCAACACATCCACCAAAAGGTCCATGATATGTTGGACAAAGCCAATGCTAAGTACTAGTAGTGCCGTGATCAACATCGAGTGCCACACAATTTCCAGGTGGGTGAAAATGTTTGGCTACATTTGTAGAAGGAGCACCTTGATGGACCCCCACTGCAAGCATCACCCACTACTATATGGGGCATACACCATCACCAAGGTTGTCGGTGACAATGACTTCGATCTCAACATCCAACTATTCCTTGGTCTGCACCCAGTGTTCAATGTAGACCGCCTTCAACCATACTTTCCACCATTGTTGGACACATCCGACATTGTAGAACAACACACACCAACACAGCTCAACCCGGACTACATGGAACATGCCACAACTAATCAGCTCATGGACATGCAGATCAAGAACACTCACCAACAGTGGATCCAGCTATATGGATTTGCCAAAGCACGCCAATGCCTTCACCAGGGCAAGTGGTTGACCAAGGACCATGTTCAACATAAATTTCCTCACTTCGTGGAGGCTCTGCACACAATGGGACCATTGCTTCCTAAGGGAGGAGGAATGATCTAGGTGGATATTGGTGGCCACTCACCTATTCCACCTAGACCTCCAGTCAGTTTCATTTGTTTCCTTGATTATTTCAACATTTACTATTTTTAGCATCTTTTCAGGTTGTGAAGTTCCAAAGCAGTTTTGACCCCCTAAACGACAGTTTTTTAGGTCCGCTATAGGACCATAGCCATAGGAAAGGGCCTATCACAAATCATGTATTACTCAAAGATACCTTTCCAACAAGGTATCATACACACTAAACAGAGATAATATGACCAAGTTATGACCTCAAGAAGTTGGCTGCCCAACTAACTCCAACGGGGCCTACAAACACTTGGCATTTCATCTCTTGGGGTTAGGGTTTTTGTTTTTTATGGTTTTCTCTTATTTTTCAATAATAAACAGACCCTTGAGACTCATTGTAACATAGTTTGGAGGCATGTATCTACCACATATCTTCTCAGAGATAAGCTACCATTGCTCAACCTAGTTTATTTCCATACTATTAGTAAGCATATTTCAGTGTTATGATATAAATGAAATGAAGTGTTATTTCTTCTGCCACTCTTTATATTCATGTTTATATCTATAAAATTTTTGTTCCTATTTAAGTTTAGATCATCTTCACTTTTGTCTTGTTCCTCTCCAACACATGTGGGTGTGTTGGTATAAAGGTGAAGTTATCTACTAGATAATGCCGAGGTTGCTTTGTTAATCATTTTGGCTATAAAAAAAACATTTCTTCATCCACTTTGATGAGGCTCATCAATAGGTAAACTATATGGGTCATAAGGCCACTCTCCAGTTTATTAAATTGAAATTTCTCATATTTATACATCTTTTATTATATTTGGGTTAGTGAGAAGAGTAAAGGTGAATTACTATGTCACGTGGCCTAATGTGTGTTAAATGCAGGAAGTGGAGTAGTTTTGGGTTGACTTAAGTGAAGGAATTCATATTAAGAAAGCAAGAGAGATTTTAGGAGTTGGTCTCCCTCCTTAACTCCTCAAATCATTCAAATATTCCTTAACCATATCTCATCAACTCGGTGTCACTAGAAGCCAAGCAAGCCGAGTCCATTGGCAGGCAATCTAGTGATAGTCAAGTGAGATTTATTCTTGAGTTAGGGAGCCAAGCCTCCCTATTTTATAGGGAGCTATTGGTATCTCCGGTTTTTTATAAATAAGAGAGCCAAAGGACTCATTAGGATTCGATTTTTGTTGTAGCCAAGAGGCCATTTGAGCTCAAACATTGTGATTGTTATTGTTATGTTATACTTTAAATTTTGATGATAATGAGAAATTATACCTTGATCTACCATTGAGTTGACTCATAGGAGTGAAGCTTTTGGGTTAGGGCCCAACCCTACTAGCAAATGTTCCTCTTTTTGTAGATGTATTCTTAACTTACAATGATAGTTAGCTACTGAGGTTTATTTATGTTTTTTTTTTTTCTGATTAGATTAACAAGTACTTAAATTGTTGTTCAACCTTGTTTTCATTAGTTTGAAGAGGTAGATTAGTGTTGCAGTTTAGTGGAGAAATTATATTAGAAAAGCTGGTGACAGCGGTCCCTACATCATCTCCCACATGGGATCATGACTAGATGACCACACTCTCACAATCTGAAAGATAGAGCTGTCTTTTGATCATTACACATATTAGGTTTCATTCTTAGCTAGATCACTATTTACGTCTTCTTAGAAGCACCTAAAGTTGTCATCTTATTTTCTTAAGTTTGTTGTAGGTTAAAAAAAAGTCCATATCATAGATCTAGTCCATTACAATAGATAGATCAACTTCCTCAAATTCAATTCATCTTTTCCATATGGACATGTAGTGATGCATAAATGAAAAGGGAAACATGTTTTGTTGTAGGAATTGTTGATCTGCATGAAGGGACACATCCAACCTGCTTCACCTAAGTCTTCTCCACTTTCTTCTAAGGCATACCAACCCATAGTCCGAATCCCTATTTCTAGGCACCGTGAACAACTGCCTTAGGCAAATCCAACCTCCTTGGAGTGTTGGGCTTAGCCTTGGGCAATTTTCACTTTCCCTACACCTTCTACAGTTTTCATGTACACCCCTCCAGCACCTCATCTCACTATTATTGCCCTCCAAAATCCTTGAACTAACTTCCTGTAGCAGTTGAGGACATCCTGTATAGTTTCTTGTAGCCGATACAAGATCTCTTGTAGCAGCCTGTTTTGACCCTATTTTGACCAGAAATGATATGATATCCTAGTATAGGAGTAGGTTAACCCCGCATCTTGGATTCCATGCCCATGAGTGCCACCTACACCATCCTTTCCATTCATTTCCCTACTACAAGAAAAGGTAACATTCGCATTTATACTTCTGAAGTTAGCACTTAAAAACTCTTCTTATTTGTAGATGTAAATGAGATAGATAATGCATGCATGTGTGAATTCTTAGATGATAGAGTAACTTTCCATTTATATGTAGTCTTAATAGTTAGATGATCAATTGCAACCTTAGCTTAATTTCCTTTATGCAAACTGATTTGTGTCATTCCATAGCTAGATGATTTATGGCATTACATAACATTTACCATTTGGTAACTTTCATTTCCTAAATAGAAAATCATTTACTTTCCTACATTAGAACTAGCTTTACATTCACTGTCAGTAGTCAGACTCCTTTTAGTGAATAGAAGACTGGTTTGGAACCCTAATGGTTAAGAACCCCAGTTGAGAAGTGACATGAGTAGAATGATGCATATGTTGTGTATATAGCACTGTCGCCTCAAAGTTTGTACGAATCCCCTAGTTGATAAAGTAAAGTTGGTAGCCCTAGGAGTTGCAACATCCTTGCTGCAATACTGAGGCACATCACATTTTTGCGTCATTTCCAGGGAGGTGTCTAGGTAGATGTAATTTATTCTTTTCATTCTAATTTGCACTCAGTAGGTAGATGGTATTTTGTTTTCCTTTCTATTTTGTAATTAATTCTGAAAAACACATAAAAATAAAAGAATTATGTCATTCCTCCTAGGAGTAGAGACAATTTGGGGAAATTCTTTCAAAATACCCCCACACCCTCAAACATTCAACATTCCCTCTTCTTCGGTGACTATCATCTCCCCTATCTGAATGTAGGGGAACTAGAGGACCCATTAGGTGAACAACGAGAGATATTTGAAGAGCCTATTGGGGAAGAAGAATAAGAAACCATTCCACACACTTACACCATGGCTAAAAATAGGAATGGGACTGAAAACAAAAATGGGTGTGCTTGTCCCATTAGAGAGACTAATGGAGATGTTAGGATGAAAAGCATAAGCCCCTCTGCCCTTCCTCACTTCCATGGCTTAACCTCAGAGGACCCTGATACCTTTCTATTTGAGTTTGTTGTCATCTGTAGAACTTATGATTATAGCTCTGACAACCATAAGTTGAAGTTGTTCCCGTCCACCCTTAAGGTTGCAACCTTGCATTGGTTCATGGGTTTACTTGGGGACAACATCACTACTTGCGATCAGATGCTACAAGCCTTCAACAACAAGTACAGGGACTATTGTAGGTCCGAAGACACCAAAGATGAAATCTTTAGAATGACCTTGGGACATGATGAATCCTTGGATGATTGTGAGGAAAGGTTCTAACTCAGTTAAAAAAGTCCATATGCTCCCTTGATCCTGAATCACTCACATTAGCCCTTCTTAGAGGAATCAGGGAGGACATTCTAGAAACCCTAAACAAGTGGTCTGGAGGGGACAATTATCAGCTACCTTATGATGATATCAAGACAGATTTCAAAAACCATTCTAGGGCTGCCAGAAAGAAGGGTAGGGCTAGTCAAGAATTGGCTAGTTCCTCTCCCTCCAACACATATATCAAAAGTGAAATTGGAAACATGTTGGAAGACTTTAAAAGTGAAATACTACATACCCTTTCTTTGCAAATGGACACCATGTAGATCAATAGGAAGCAAGAGGAAGCAGAGAGAGCCTTAGCTATATTTTTCCCTAGATGCACTAGAAGGCACCCTGGAAATGAATGTCCATTAAATGTTATAGAGGTTTGCTCGGTCTGTGAGGAAAGCTATTCCATAGATAAGTGCCCTTATCTTCCTAGACTGAAGGTTGTATACCAAGGGGTTGAAGGTGGGGCTGAACAAATCTATTATATCAATCAAAGGAGGTGTCAAGGACCTCGACCATACTAGTAAGGCATGAAAGGGGCATCCTACTCCTACTACAATTTAAATCAGAATCAGAATGCATCCCTTCCCCCTTGGTTTTCTCCTGCTCATCCTTCGTGGTCCACACCTTCACCTTGGTCTTATGCACCTCAATACCCTTCCCAACCTACCAATCATTCATTTCAGCCATATGCTCCCCCACATCCTCACTAGAATACCCCATCACAAGGTTGGAGGCCTCCATTAAACTAACCTCCAACCTTACTATCTCCCCCTAAATATCAACCACAACTCCTTCATCCTGCTCCACCTAAAAAAACCTCTGATTCCTGCTCAACAAAATCTAAACCCAAACAACAAATAGGCACAACAGGTCTATAATGGAGAGACATTCTATTGTGCTTATGTTGTGGAAATTCAAGAATCAACCTTAGGTCTGGAAGAGTGCTTCCGGATAACCAACCTCCATCTCCACTTAAGGAGATTGAAGAGGAAAAGGAAGAGAGTGTTCCTAAAGCCAATCCACCTCCATTTCTTGAAATATTGATCCATCCTAGTCAGCACACCCTAGAAGAAACTGAACTTCTAGGAGAATTGAAAAACTTGTTTATTAAAATCCCACTCCTCCAAGCCATCAAGTATGTCCCCATACACAACAAGCTTATCAAGGGGAAATGATTCAAACATCCTGGGATGAGAAACAAAGACACCTCTACCATTAATTTCATTGGACAATTGTCTTATTTAATGTTGAGGAGACTTATTTGACCAAAGTATCTAGACCCTAGAATTCCTGTGGTAGATGTGCACATTGATGGCATCATTGTCCCCCACACCTTTATTGATCTTAGGACTACCATCAATGTGATGAATAAGGAGACCATGCTCAAACAGAATCTCCAAGGGTCCTTAAGAAAGACCACAACCATATTTCAACTTACAAACAGATCCATAGTAGCTCTCGAGCGAGTTGTTGAGGATGTGATGGTCTCTATTGATTCCTGGGAGTACCCTACTGACTTCTTAGTCCTCCAACCCAAGACTAAATTCAATGGCTATCCTGTCATCGTTGGAAGGCCATGGATAGCAACTTCTAATGCTTACATAAGTTGCAGAGCTGGGAACATGACCATTAAGAATGGATATTTTTCCAAACAATTGGTCTTGTACCCCCTAATCAACCATCCCTAGAGAATGAGTTACCCTTATGGTTGGAAGAGGAGGAGTAAGATGAAGTATACCATAGAAAATCCTACCCAATATTTAGCCTAGATGCTATTATAGGAGGGGGGAAACCTAATGAAGATGACCTCATTGATCAAATCCTCCAAATCTAGCCCCCTACCACCTTGCCTCTTGATGAGTTGGTGAAGAAATTTAAAAGATAACCCTTGGACTGATTTTCTCCTAGTTGATTCATGTCCTACTCATATCAAAATGGTAGAATTTGGTCCATCTAGAACATTGAAAATCAACCCCTCTCTATTAGCCCATCAGGAAGAGAAGTTGTGCAACATGTTGAGAGAGAACTTGGATGCTTTTGCCTGAAGCTATAAGGAAATCAAGAGAGTGCATCATTCAATGTGTACTCACCACATCTACATTAAGGAAGGATGAAAACCAGTGCACCAAACTCAGAGGATAATGAGCTCAGCCCTCAAAGACATAGTCAATGAATAATTGGAGAAGTTGTTGGATGCAGGGCTCATTCACCCCATCTCAGATAGTGAGTGGGTGTCCCTTCTAGTTTTGGTCCCAAAGAAGAATGGAAAGTGGAGGATCTATGTTGATTAGAGAGATTTAAACAAAACCACTAAGAAAGACCATTTTCCTCTACCTTTAATTCTTGGATGGTCTTCCAGGGAATAAGTTCTTCTCTTTCCTGGATGGATTCAGTGGTTATAATCAGATCCATATCATCCTAGAGGACCAAGATAAAACCACCTTCACTTGTCCTTGGGGTACCTTTTCTTATAGGGTCATTCCTTTTGGATTATGTAATGCCCTTGCCACTTTTCAAAGGGTAGTTTTGATCATCTTTGTTGGGCTAGGCCATGACTCTGTAGAAATCTATATGGATGATTTCACTCCCTATGGGTGTGATTTCCTGGAGGCTCTCCCTAACTTGGGGAAAGTATTAAATAAGTGCATTGAAATGAACCTATCACTTAGTCCCAAGAAGTGTGAATTAATGATGAATGCAGGGACTTTTTTGGGTCACTCAATATCCCAGGAAGGACTACAAGTGGACCCAAATAAAATTTCTATCATAAAAAAGATCCCTACTCCTCAAAAGAAGAGGGATGCCAGGAGTTTCTGGGTTTAGCAGGATATTAGAGGAGATTTATCAAGGACTTGAACAAAGTAACCTCACTATTATTTGGAATGCTAGCTAAGGACTCTGAATTTTGTTGGTCAGAAAGTTGCCAATAGACCTTAGAAATTTTGAAGGACAAATTGACTACTGCACCCATACTCAGAGGCCCAAATTGGGCTCTTCCTATCCACATCCATGCTAATGAATCTGACAAAGCTACTCCTAGAGTAGCTCTAGGCTAGATAGGTGAAAAGTTTCCTTATGCCATTTACTTCATTAGAAAAATATTGTCCAAGGCTGAATTGAACTACACTATGACTGAAAAGGAACTCCTAGTTGTTTCCCTTTCCCAGAAGAAATTCAGACACCACATCACTGGTTATCAAACCTTTGTGCATAATGACCATGCTGCTATTAAATACTTAATGAAAAAACCTGATGTGAATGCTAGAATTATTAGATGGTTGCTTTTAGTATAGCAATTTGATTTAAATATCATTGATAAGCCAAGTAGAGAATATCTAGTTTCATACATTTTGTCTAGACTTGATTTTCCTACAGGTGAGGAAGGAATGGTTGATGATTAGCTTCCAGATGAGAATTTATTTTCTATTTTGGTCCTCTCTCCATTGTTTTCTGACAAAGCCAACTACCTAGTTGCTGCAAAGTTCCCTCCAAATCTATCATCCAGGGAGAAGAGAAGAATTGTAAGGAAAAGCGCCCCACTCACTTGGATTGGCAGTAATCTCTTCAAGCTAGGCCCAGATCAAATTTTGAGGAGGTGTTTCTGGGAGGAGGAAGTATTTCACATCCTTCTAGCATGTGATGATGAGCCTTGTGAAGGTCACTTTGGAGCCAAGAGGACAACTTTCAAGGTACTACAAGCAGGCTACTACTGGCCCACTCTCGACCATGATGTAAGAAGATACACCAATGAATGTGATCAGTGCCAAATAATAGGGAAACCTACTCCCAAGTATGAAAGTCCCTTGTAACCTTAGGTGACTCTAGATCCATTTGACAAGTAGGGCATGGATTTCATTAGGCCCATTGATCCACCATCAAGGTAGAAAAAATACATAATTGTATGCATTGTTTATTTGACAAAGTGGGATGAGACCAAGGCTATCAAAGTAGAAACAAAGGATAAAGTGGTTGAGTTCTTAAGGGAGAATGTATTCTACAAGTTTGGATACCCTATAGAACAAGTCACTGATCAAGGAGCTCAATTCACATCACATCTGATCGAGAATTTGTTGGGGTAGCATAGGATAAAACACAGGATGTCAACTTCCTATCATCCTTGGGCCAATGGACAAGTAGAGGTCACTAACAAATCATTGGAATGCATCCTCACCAAAGTTGTGAGTAGAAACATAAAAGATTGGGCTGATAGACTTGTGGAGGCCACTTGGGCCTATAATATAAGATGTAAGACAACCACTGGTTTCACCCCTTATGACTTAGTCTATGGAAAGAAGGCTATTCTCTCCATTGAGTTTGAGTACAACACCTTGAGAATGGTAGCACAGTTATATTAGGATATTATAAAGGCCTAGAAGGAGAGGTTGCTCTAGCTGAATGGTCTCGATGAATTCAGGATGCAGAAGTTCCTACACACTGAATTTATCCAAGTACAGAGGAAGGTTTGGCATGACAAGAACATGAAGGACAAGGTTTCTCAAGAAGGGGATTGGGCTCTGCTATATGACTCTAGGTTCATGGACTTCAAAGTCAAATTGATAAGCAAGTGGTTAGGCCCATACTTGATAGAGAAGTGCCATGATAATGGGGTTGTTTAAATAAGGACCATTGATGAGGAAGGTATTCCCTTTCTTGTTAATGGATATAGATTGAAAGCTCATAAAAGACCTCTGTTAGGGGAGGAGTTCATCAGCACCATTAGTAAGGAGGTAAATGTGATTGGAAGTGACTTATCTTCTAAGTCATGCAATTCTTGAAGACTACTTTTATTTATGTGGAAAAGGGAAAAAATAAAAAAAAATAAAAACAAAATAAGAGGCCCAGGTAAAAAAATCTATGAGGCATCTGAGGCCAAATCTTGGGTTGAAAACCTCCTTGAGGCAACCCAGGAGTTAAAAAGGAAAACTAAAAAGATCCCAGGGTGAAAACATCCTTTGAGGCACCTAGGGAAGGAAGGAAGGTTGAAAACCTCTTTTGAGGCAACTTCTGTGTCTTTCAGAAAAAAGGAGAAAAAAAAAACAAAAAAAGCATAAAGAATACCATGGCAAGGACCTCAAACCTATCCGCTAATAACTTTTTGATTTTGCAGGTTTTGAAGGCAGTAAAAGATGTAGAGCTCTAGGGATAAAATACCAAGTTTCATCTCATTTCTCCCTCATTGACTCCATCTCATCCATGCCTACCATGTCCCTACCACTCATATCCATTTTTAAGCATTAATTTTTTATTTTATTTTTTCATTTCCTGGCTTGCTACAAGATGTCCTGTAGTTGCTACACGAAGATCCTGTAGCACTGTAGGTTGTCCTAAAATGCTACATTATAGGGGTACTGATAGGAAAATCATTATGCATTCCTATTCTAGGTTTATTGGGGACCCTACACCTCATCAAACCACTCACCCATCATCCATGCTGTTAGGCCCCTATACTACTAGTGTAACCCTTTATTGTTATTAGTACAACCCACTTATTATATTGATGTACCCATGTAGTGCCCATATTTTTACTATTGTGCCACATAGAAGCCCACTATTGTTATTATTGTGCCCTTACATTATTATTGTTATGTCGGCTCTGATTATGTTATGACCCCTTAGACTCCTATATATAGAAAGGAGGTCTTTTCATTTGAATCATCCAAGAATTGTTCATTTATGTAATGTAAAGGAGCTTGCCCCCTGGAAGAGGCTGAATTCTAAGGCGTTGATCTATCTTTTCTATCTTTTCTTGAGCTGGTTTCATAACATTTGGTATCAGAGCTTTGGATTCTAGGGTTTCACTACTCCAAATAGGTCATCGTGGCATTTTCGCTATAACTTTTTTTCTGCGACGTTTCAGAAGCTAAAAAAAAACCCATTTGAGATGAAATCGCTGCACCTCAGGTCTGAATTTCAGAGCTTTTTGCGCTATATTTGCGGAGATATGATCTGCGGAAGTTGGTCTTTTTGCAGACTCCTGAATTACATTCCAAACAGGTGACCTGGGGAAAATCCTCATAACTTTCTCTCTGAGCATTGGATTAAAATTTCGTAAGAAGGTACAGAAAGAGGATGGACTGTAGTTTCTTGTATATATTTTTCAGAGCCAAAGGTCGAAACAGTGATACGTGGCACTTCATACAAGTTTGCTCTGCTGGAAAGGTCTATAATCAGGTCATCTTGGGAGATTGTGCATAACTCTTTCTTGGAGAATCCAATTTGGATCGGACTAGTGGCATTAGAAAGAGGACACAGAGGGCTACTACAGGTCGCAATTTCAAAACTTAAAGATCCGAAAGTACAGAGTTACAGTCATTTCAAGATCGAGCTCCTAAAATCAAGAAAAATCAAGATGAGGAAGTTTGATGGCAAGGATCCAATAAATTGGATACTTCAGATGGAGCAATATTTTGATCTACATGGTGTACCACTGTTACAAAAGGTATGTATTACATCTTCATATTTAGAACCGTATCAATTTTTATGGTATGAAGGGCTTTTTTCTCATAAACAACTTGTTACGTGGTCAATTTTCACGGAGGAAATGATAGCACATTATGAGGATACAAAGAGCAACACCTTCTTTAGAGCAACACCACAACAATTGGAAAGAGTAAAAGGGCTTTGTGACATAGTTGAAAGAAAAATTATGGAAACTAGGAAGCATTCCCCTCACAACTATAAAGATGGAAGTGTTGTTTCTCGCAACCTTCTACAACCTACAAGGGTTACACCACAACAATTGGAATAAAAAAGAGAAAAAGGGCTTTGTTACAATTATGATAGCAAATGCACTAAAGGTCATAAGTGTGTTGAGAAGAAATTATTTTACATAGAATATGAAGAGGAGGAAGAAAAGGATTAGAAACATCAAAAGAAGAGGATATACGCCAGGACCCCACCCCAGAGAAAGAAGAAATGAATCAGACCATATCTTGTAAAGCATTGGCAAGAATTACCACTCCTCAAACTCTCAAGATAGAAGGACATATCTAGAAGAAAAATGTGCAAGAAGTGAAAGATCACATCGAGAAAGAAGAAATGAATCCAACCATATCTTGTAATTCATTGGTCGAAATTACCACTTCTCAAACTATCAAGATAGAAGGACATATAAAGAAGAAAAATGTTCAAGAAGTGAAAGATCACATCGAGCATCAAGAAATGAATCCGACCATATCTTGTAAAGGATTGGAAGAAATTACCACTCCTCAAACTCTAGAGATAGAAGGACATATCAAGAAGAAAAAGGTTCAAGCAGAGAAAGATCACATCGAACATCAACAACATGTTCTCCAACTTTTAAAGGATAACGCCACTTCGGTGCAAAATCAAACGAAACAACAGGTAGATCAACATCGTAGTGAAAAATGTTTTGATGTAGGTGATTGGGTACTTTTACTCCTACATCTCAAGCATGCTATTTATGAGAAGGAAATGTTGGCAATACTACATGCACTTAAAAAATGGCGACCTTACCGAATGGGAAGACTCTTCAAGGATGAGGATATGGAAGCATTGTTTTGTGCTATTTCTATTATCCAACCAGATTGGATAAATGAAGCAAGCGATGAATGGAAGAAGGACGAAGAAGTATGGCCACTTATTCAAAAGTTGCAAAAGATCCCAATTCAAACAATATTGCCAGAAATTGAAGAGGAAGGAAAAATCATATTGGAACCTGGAGCAGTCACAGAAACAAGAACCCAATAGCTATGAAATCGATCAATTTCATAGTATCTCATCAAGTGGAAGAACTTACCCACTAAGGATTCCACATGGGAGGACAAGAATTTTATACAGAAGCATCCAGAACTACTCAAGCGTTGAGGACAACGCGTTTTGAAGGAGAGGGGCATGTTAGGCCCCTATACTACTAGTGTAACCCTTTATTGTTATTAGTACAACCCACTGATTATATTGATGTACCCATGTAGTGCCCATATTGTTACTATTGTGCCACATAGAAGCCCACTATTGTTATTATTGTGCCCTTACATTATTATTGTTATGTCGGCTCTAATTATGTTATGACCCCTTAGACTCCTATATATAGAAAGGAGGTCTTTTCATTTGAATCATCCAAGAATTGTTCATTTATGTAATGTAAAGGAGGTTTCCCCCTCGAAGAGGCTGAATTCTAAGGCGTTGATCTATCTTTTCTATCTTTTCTTGGACTGGTTTCATAACACATGCATCCTTGGTCCAAGTCACCATACCCATATCCAGCTCTGTCTTAAAAAAAAAATAAAAAAAAATCAGAGGACCTGTCCTCCCTTGCCCCAACTATTCACTACTCCATCAAAGCCCTTCCATCATTCTCCAAGCCCTACACCACTACCCAACCTCCCTACAAGAAAAATCATTGAAAAAAAGGAAGAAAAGGCAGCTATAGGATTTCCTATAGTAGCTACAAGATCTCTTGTAGCACCCTGTGCCATCACTGCAACCAGCCTGAGCTTTAATTTTCCTTCTCAACAAGATAAAAGGGGAGCAGCATCATCCCTGAATACCTTGTTTCTGCTACCCAAATCTCCATAGTAGCAACAACAACAAAGATATGTCAAGCACTTGCACACATGGACCAAGAAGGATTCAGCTATACAAGTAGGAAGAAATACATAGGAAGAGAGCAAAGGAAAACATCCCTGAGCAGCATCATAGAAGGCCAATCCTCCAACATGCATCAATCAACAAAAGTAACCATATGTATGGAAACTAACTGAGCTCTTCCCCGAGTACAATATGATGGAAAATGTATAAATATCGAAAAGATCTATTTATAAGCTAGAGGTGGACATTTAATTTGGCCACCCTCAGCTCGTGATCAAAAGTGAATTTCAATTTAGCATGCCATGTTGGAGTGTCAAATCAATGGGAATCAATTAAAAGGGTGCTCAATTCAATTATGTGGGAGTGGGTGATAATTATAAGGAGAAACTGCATGATCACCAATGGTGGGCCAATAGTCCCAATTAGGAAATCGCTACCAGCCAGCATAATGCTCCAAGCCTCAACCATAAATGGCATAAAAACCAAAACTTTCATGAACTTGTTGCTTATTTCCAAATCAAGTAGATAGGGACCAGCTTGTGAAGCCATCGAAAAGTTGAACCTTTCTCTAGACATCCTATAGGAAACCAAGCTACCAACTTGGGAAGCCATCGAAAAGTCAAACCCTGCTCTGGCCATCCTACATGAAATGACTACAGGAAGATACAAGAAACTCAGAAACCTACATGATGCTATAGGAAGCACTATAATCCCATATGAAGTATGAAAGGAGGTGGCTAGGGTCAGACTGGTCATCAATTATCAAAATCCAAATCATCATAGTAAGAAGTAAGTGGCCCATCTCTCCTCTGTTCATGCTTTGATAACTAACAAAAAAATTTGCAATCTTCTAGTAATTATAGTGAGCTTGAGAATTAAGCACAGTTTGGGGGAAATATAAGGAAATTGTGTGGCTATAAGATATGGTATATTTTATAGTCATCCACTAAAAATTTTAAGGTCTTAGCCACTGTGAAACCCATACTGAATCTCACCTATAAAACCTCTTGCATTTAGCTATAACCAGAGAAGATAAATGGGAGGGGGATTCAATAGAAGAGAACCCACAAATACATCAAGGATTCAACTTCATCCCCCTATGGTAAATATCTTTTGGAGGCATCACTGGTTATGCTTCTTTTATTTTCTCAAGCGATATGATGATGATATAGCCTATGAGTTTTCCATGGAACTAAACCGTCAAGCAAGAACAAGTGCTACCACTATGGTGAGAGGGTTGTCCATTACAATCAACTCTGATGTGATGAGTAGAGTAACCACTCTTCCTCTAGGGATATAATGGAGAAGAGAGGACAAGGCTAGAAACACTTTTTCTAAGAAAAACTTCTTCCTAAATGATGAATAGCCAATTGAAGACAAAAATGGGGTCAGAAGGGAGAGCCTTCCCTATCGCTGGGATGAGATGAGCTACCACATCCTTAAGCACATTTCTTATGAAGGGAGACTAAGTGTAGTATATGGGTACCAAATCAAACTCCTCTATGAGTTGAGATTGAGAGATAGAGTACCCATAAACCAAAGGCTCAATGTGCCTTATTTCCTTTTACAATACATTATAGACATGAGTGATATGGTGGAAGAAGGGAAGCACTAGTAGTTAGCACACCATGGTCTCATCAAGATAATAATGGAAGATACCTTAAGCCAACTAAGAATTATTTTTCTCCGGTCCACATTTAGGGACATGGACAGAGAACCCTTCCTTGAAGTCTGAGCCCTTGAACATGGTGAGACCCCTACCTCTAATGTTGAAGAGGAAGAAGAGGAAGAAGGGGAAGAGGAAGAAAATGAAAAGAAGTAGAAGAAAAAGAGGAATTAGAGACAAACTAAACAGAGGAAGAAGGAGAAGAAGAAGACGAAGAAGCAAAATAATAAGAGGAGCAAACGAGAGAGACCAACCGAGAGAAAAATACTGCAGAAGAGAAGATATCTACAAGATTGTCTCCTGAACCCACTAAAGAAGAGGCAGATGCTGCCTTGGCTTCCTTTAGCACACCCATCAAGTCCAAGAGGAAAAGGCAGAGGCAGACTCCCCTCTCTTTTAGAACAATAAGAAGCACGAAGATCAAGTAGGGGAAGCCATAAACACCTACAAAAACTCCCATCATAATTGAAGAATCACCAAACAAGAAGGAGGAGCTAGATTCCTTGGGAATGAAGGTTGAGCAAGGCACATCACTGCAATCAACCCTAAAGGCTACCATCACCTATGTAAGGAAGCCTGTCACCAGGTCTATGAAAACCAAGGCACTTGTGACCTTCCAACAAAAAGGAAAGGGCCTGCTACAGGATCCCCAAATAATGCTATAAGAAACATCGTCAGTACTACAGGAAAAACAGAAAGAGCTACATGAAGGACAACATGGGTAGAAAGAAGGCAAGGAAGAAACCGACAGGTATAGGAGGGGGTAGATTCTCTAAAGACATTTGAAGGAGATTTTCCAAAGTTGCAGGAGCCTAGCCCACAACCAAATCTAAGATTCTATTACAAGTTCATTGAGGGAGGCAGAGTAATACCACAAAAAATTTCAATCCTTCTCTTCTTTGAACTTCAAAAAGAAAGAGGAAGGACACATCGATGGATGAAAATTGCTAAGTCAAAGAAAGTAGAAGATGTGGGCCATGTGGAAGAAAAACTCCTAGAGATGGGCAGGGAGATGAGTGAATTGAGAGACAGAGAACACACCATAAGAACACAATTACAGGAAAAAAGTGCATGGCTAAGGAGGAAGTTGCAAGAAAAGGAGAGCCAATTGGCCACCATGGAAAGCCTCTCCATGGAGGCACTTAAATGAGGCCTGTCATCCAAATCATATTCACTATAACCCAAATATCAATAGATGAAATTTCAAATCAAGATATTGGCACAATAAGGGACCATGCCATTCCAATATTATAAGCAACTCATCGAGCTATGTGACTAGAGCACCCTTGAAGACAAGGCCAAATTATTTGAATTCTACCTACACAACCTTGCCTTGACAAAATTGAATGTGTGGGACCCCAATACAAATTTGGGAGACTTGCAGCTAATGGATCTTGCATCATGGATGAGTCATGAGGAGGCCATGGCTGAGGAGGTGAAGAGAATAGTATAAAAAGAGGAAAGAGAGCCCCTCTACTTTAGAGCAAAACAAATAAATTTCATGGTTGTTATTAGTAACCACATCATCATTTCCAATGATGCTCAAATTGCAACAAGATACCTAGATACACAAGAACATGCCATCATCCATTTTGAGAACACTTTAAGGTTGCTGGGGAATGAGATCTAACAAGAATTCCAAAGGAGATGCAATAACCTACCACACAGTCTCCAGATCAGGGAGTACCATTCTCCTAAGAGGTTTAGAAATGAATTGGAAAGGACACCCCTATATAAGAAGGCCATGAAAAGACTGAAGATCAAATGGATTGGACTAAATCTCAGTCCACCTTTGTTGTTGGGTTTGTTGGAAGGTAGGAAGGAAGAAGAGGAAAGAAAGTAATGGGAAGAGATAGAGAAAAATGCAAGGTTATATCCTCAAGAAGAGACACCATCCACAAAAGCTTGGGATGTTAGAGAGGCGACTAGGGCTATGAAAGGTATGGATATAGATGACTAGGTTGCTCAGAGTATGAACATCAAATTTCAGTAGGGGGTGATGATGAGGCTCATCAATAGGTAAACTATATGGGTCACAACGCTACTCTCCAACTTATTAAATTGACTTTAAACACATTTATTTACATATTTTGTTATATTTTTCTTAGTGAGAAGAGTAAAGGTGAGTTACAATGTCATGTGGCCTAATGTGTGTTAAATGTAGGAATTGGAGCAGTTTTGGGTTGACTTAAGTGCAAGAATTCGAAGTAAGAAAGAAAGAGAGATTCTAGGAGTTGGTCTCCCTCCTTAACTCCTAAAATCATTTGAAGATTCCTCCACCATATCTCATCAGCTCGGTGTCACTTCCATCCAAGCAAGCCAAGCCCATTGGAAGCCAAGATAGTGATAATCAAGGGAGATTTATTCTTGAGTTAGGGAGCCAAGCCTCCCTATTTTCTAGGGAGTTGTTGGTAGCTCCAATTTTGTATAAATAAGAGAGCCAAGTGACTCATTAGGATTTAATTTCTTGTTGTAGCCAAGAGGCCAATTGACCTAAAACATTGTGACTGTTATTGTTATATTACACATGATGTTTTGATGATAATGAGAAATTCTACCTTGATCCAGCACTGATTTGACTCAAAGGGTTGAAGCTCTTGGGTTAGGGCCCAACCCTAGCAGCAGAAGTTCCTCTTTTCGTAGTTGTATTCTTAGCTTAGAATGATAGTTAGCTACCGAAGTTTATTTATGTTTTTTTTTTTTTTATTAGCTTAACAACTACTTAAATTGTTGTTCAACCTTGTTTCCATTAGTTTGAAGAGGTAGATTAGTGTTGCAGTTTAGTGGAGAAAATATACCAAAAACGTTGGTGACAGTGGCCCCTACATCATTTCCCTCATGGGATAATGACTAGACGACCCCACTGTCATAGCCCCAAAAATAGAGTTGTCTTTTGATCATTGCCTATGATTTCTTTGAAGCACCTACAATTGTTATCTTATTTTCTTAATTTTATTGTAGCTTAAAAAGAAGTCCATATCATAGATCTAGTCCTTAACAGTAGATAGATCAACTTCCTCAAATTAAATTCATCTTTTCCATGTGGACATGTATTGATACATAAATGAAAAGGGAAATAGATTTTGTTGCAGGGATTGTTGATCTGCAGGAAGGGACTCATCGAACCATCTTCCTCTATGTCTTCTCCACCTTCTACTGAGGCATACTAGACCATAGTCTGAACCTTTGTTTCTAACCACTTGAGCATCCACCTTAGGAAAATCCAACCCCCTTGGAGTGTTGGGATTAGCCTTTGGAAATGTGAACCTTACATACACCTTCTACAGTTGTCATAAACCGCTCCAACACCTCATCTCACTATTTTTTCCCTCCAAAACGCTTCAGCTAACTTCCTGTAGCAGTTCACGACATCCGGTAGTAGATTAGGACATCATATAACAGCTACACAATCTCCTGTAGCAGCCCATTTTTCACCCTATTTTGACCAGAAATGGTAGGATAGCCTAGTATAGGAGTAGGTTAACCCCTCAACTTGGATTCCATGCCAATGAGTGCCACCTAGACTAGCCTCCCCATTCCTTTCCCTCCTGCAAGAACATATAACATTGGCATTTATATTTTTGAAATTAGCACTTGAAGGCTCTTCTTCTTTGCAAATGTAAATGAGATAGATAATGCATACATGTGTGAATTCTAAGATCATATAGTAACTTTCCATTTCTAAGGAGTCCTAATTGTTATATGATCAATTTCAAGCTTGGCATAGTTTCCTCTCTGCAAAGTGATTTGTGTCATTCCATAGCTAGATGATTTATGGAATTACGTAACATTTACCATTTGGCAGTTTTCATTTCTTGAATAGACAAGCATTTGCTTTGTTGCATTAGAGCTAGCTTTACATTCACCTATAGTAGTCAGATTCCATTTAGTCAATAGAGGACTAGCGTAGAAGCCTAATGGTTAAGTGACCTAGTTGAGAAGTGACATGAGTAGAATGATGCATTTGCTGTGTATATAGCACTATCACCTCCAAGTTTATATGAAACCCCAGGTTCAGAAAGTAAAGTTGGTAGCCCTAGGAGTTGCAGCATCCTTGCTGCAATATTGAGGCTCATCACACTTGTAACTTTTTTCAAGCTAAAATAATTTCATAGAAAAGTTTTAGAGGATTTCATACCTGAGCGTTACCCTGGGTGTGTTTTTGTAGGTGATGCTAGAACTAAAGACTCTATTGCAGGTGTTGCATTGTGGCCTAATTCATCATTGATGCCTATTGTTAGAGGTTTCTTGTTGATATGTTGATCCTTTGATGGATGCATGGTAGATATGGACATGAGTGAGATTTTTCTTGAGTGTTTTCTATGAGATAATTGCCTTTGTATGGTCATTCAGGAATAATGGTTCATTTGCTACCTCCTTGAGGTGTTATCTTCCCATGCTTGCTACTTTGTGCATTGGCTCTATTCTGGAAATATTTTTTTGACATGTACTTGACTGATAGGGGCTTGTCAACACATGTTTTTTTTTACGATCGATCATGTGTTGTTGTTGGAGATGAACAGTGATCTTGTAACAATATGCAAAGGTCCTATAGCTACCCAAAATTTGAGGAAATTACTCTCCAATGTCTTCATGATGATTGGTACTTCATTCTGGTGCTCTCAATTGTGGTGTTGTAAGGTAATTGCAGGGTGCTACTAGAATGTATTTCTTCCTGTAGCACTCAAAGAAACCCTTCTATAACAATAATATCCTTCATATAATGCTGGAAAAAACACTAATAATTCATTATCAATCTATGGACAAGGATCAAAAGCCTTGGTTATGGTGAAAGTAATGAAAGAAGGGGTGAAAATGGGGATTTTTCATGGACAGAGATGAAGTTTTTGAAGGAGAAGCGACTAAATGGTGTGGAGGATGGTTGATGAAGGTGTGGTAGACTTATTTCTTCATCCCCCCAAGGAAAACATAGGATATTTCCCCTCTCTCTATGTCAATCACACTCCTGTAGCAATTATGGTCCCTCCTGTAGCAATTACGTTTGCTCCTATAACCTTTTAGGATAGTCTCTTGTAGCAGAATTGTTTTATTGATATCTCTTAAACGGTAGACTAGATTAACCTAAAAAGATTGATCATGTTTCCATCATCCTTATGCATCTCCCCATAAAAATTCTTAGCCAATGGATGCATGAATCTTGAGAAAAATAAAAATGGTTGTAGGTGATGGAGGTCAATTTCTTGAAAAGTGTGCACTGAAATTTGCTGAAATTTCTTAAGCATGTTACCATCATCCATATGCATCTCCCCATGGAACAACTCAACTAATGGATGAATGGTTTTCGATATATAGTAAAAAAAAAAAAACTTCTTTGTGTATTTTAGCCTCCTATAGCGAAACATAACTTTCCTGTATCATTTTAGGAAAGCGAGCGAAATGAATGGGAAAGACTTGGAAATTATGGGTGGATGTTGGAAATGGATGAAGGTGATGGATTTACATGGCCTTGGTCCTATTGGAACATCTATGAAAAGGAGGAGAAAGCCCAAGTTTGACTTCCTTTGACTAGGTTTTTGATCAATATTTTTCTTTTGCTGCTAAATTCTTCTTCTTGCTTGAAAAGGTTGGAGAGCACCTGTATTCATGAGAGAGAGATACATGGAGAAAATAATTTTTTTCCTTTTCATTTTTTCATTTTTTCCTTTCTTTTTTCTAGGCCTTGATCCAGATGTAAATAGGAATGCAAAAAAATATAGAGATAACCATATACATAAAGATGCAGTGGAAATAATACTTCATTTCATTAATGTAAAACACTGAAATATGCTTACAAATAGAAATGGAAATAAACTAGCTAGGGCGATGGTAGCTTATCTCTGAGAAGAGATGTGGCAGCTACATGCCTCTGAACTGTGTTACAATGAGGCTCGAAGGCCTATTTATTGTTGAGAAACAATGGAAAATCCTAAACATCCAAAAACCAAACCCTAGAAGATGAAACGCCAAACTGTGGGCCCCGTTTGGTTAAATTGGTACATCACATTCTCGGGGTCGTAACTTTGGCATACAATCTCCGTTTGACGCACACAGTATCTCGTTAGAAAGATCTATTCGAGAACTACAAATTTTGGAAGAATAACATTGATCCATGGTCCCATGTTGGTCCCAGTTTTGCCAAAAGACATCGTATAGAGCCTCAAAACGGCTCTGGAAGTTTAGGACCCGAAAAACTACTAAAAATAGTGAACTACGCTACAATTAAAAAACCTGAAAAGCTGAAAGAAACAATGGTGGGGGTCCAAGTGGACTTGGTGAGTGGCCACCAATATCCACCTGGATCATTCCTCCCCGCTTAGGAAGCAATGGTCCCCATTGCATTGAGTTCCTCCATGAGATGAGGAAGCTTTTGCTGAACTTGGTCCCTGGTGAGCCACTTGCCCTGGTGAAGGAGTTGGCCTGCTTTGACAACTTGATACAGTTGGATATTCTACTGGCGAGTGTGCTTGATCTGTGTGTCCATGATCCGATCAGTTGCAGCTTGTTCCATGCAATCTGGATTTTACTCTGTGGGTGTGAGCTGTTCTGCAATGTCGGATGTGTCTAGTAGTGGTGGAAAGTATGGCCGAAGGCAGTCCACATTAAACATTGGGTGCATGCCAAGGAATGGGGAAATGCTAAGCTCAAATGCATTGTATCCCACAACCTTGGTAATGCTGTAAGGATCATATCGGAGTGGTCTAAGTTTTCGATAGGCTCCAGTAAGGTGTTCCTTTTTCAAATGCAACCAAACTTTGTCACCCACCTGAAACTTGTGTGGCACCCGATGTTGATAGTGTCGCTACTTGTACTTAGAATTTGATTTCTCCATAATGTCATGGACCTCCTAGCGAATATGTTGGATGTGGTCAATGAAGTTGTTTTCATTATTTTTTTCAAACATGACATGAGCCGAATTTGCATGAGAAGCTGCAAATGGCATGGCCACATCAGTGGGACATAGTGCATGGAATCCCAAGCCCACCTAAAAATGGTTGTGGCCAAACGAGCTGTGGAGAGCTTGGTTGTAGCTTTGTTGAACATACAGGAGGCTCTCGTCCCATGTCCATGGATGCTTTGAGTTGTACATGCGCAGAATGTGTATGATCATCCTGTTGACAACCTCTGTCTGGCCATAGGTTTGAGGATGGAAGGCTATGGACTTAGTGAGTTTGGTGTCCAGCATAGACCAAAGACTGGACCAAAATGTACTGAGGAACCTGTTGTCCCGATCTAAGATGATAGACTATGGGATCCCAAAGTGTACCCACACTCATTCAAAGAAGAGTTCAGCAGTGGCTTCTGCTGTGATATTCTTCTTGTAGGCCGCCATAATGGCCATCTTTGAGAACCTGTCGATGACCACAAAAACACAGTCATTTCCATGCTTAGTGGAAGGAAGGCCTAACATGTAATCCATGGACATGGATTCCCAAGGTTGAATCAAGGTAGGGAGTGGGGTATATAAGCCTTACTTCTTGAAGGTTGGTTTGGCAATGGCGCAGGCAGTGCATGATCTGATGTACTTGCCAACATCTTGTCAAAGATTTGGCTAATAGAAATAATTTTGTAGTACTGGCACCATTTTCTCGACCTTGGAATGCCTAGTAGCTCGACTATAGTGTGCTTCCCAAATCATCTTGGCACGCTCACTTGAAGGAACACAAAGGTGACCTAAGTGGCATAACAGGGCATCCTGGAGGTGAAAATATGGAACATGCTGACCCTCCAAGAGTGTCTGGTATGTGTGGCTGAACTTTGGGTCACTTTTGTAAAGAAGTGTCTAATCTGAAGTCTCATGCCCACAAGAGTTGAGCACGGTGGTTAATGCCATGATCAGTGGTCCACTGATTAGTGGTCCACTGATCAGTGGTCGATTGAGGCAGTCTACAACATTATTAGTGCTTCCCTTCTTATACTTGATATTCAAATGGAATTGTTGCAGGTATGTGGACCACTTTTGATGGTGATCATTCTGCAATTTCCCTTGGGTTTGTATGAACAACAGGGGTCGGTGGTCTGTGGGGATGACCGTTTCCTTCCCCAAAATGTAATGCTTCCATTGTCGGTAGGCTTGCACAATGGAATACATCTCTTTGTCATAAGTGGGATACTTTTGGACTGTGTCTGAAAGTGTCTCACTGTGATATGTCACTGCATGCCCGTGTTGAGTAAGGACTGCCCCAATAGCATAGTCAGAGGCATCTGTCTCGATCTCAAATGGTTGTTGCAAGTCTGGTAATGTGAGCACTGGTGCTGAGCAGAGGTGATCTTTCAACTCTGTGAATGCCTTCTAATGAGATTTAGACCAAAATAATTTTGCTTTCGCTCCTCTCTTGGTGACTTGACTCAAGGGCCAGGTGATATGAGAAAATCCCAACACGAACCTGCGGTAGAAGTTGGCAAGACCTAGAAAGTTGCGGAGCTCTGTCAGACTGGTTGGAGATGGCCAATCCCCAATGATCTTGGCTGGATCCACATGCACCCCCTATTCATCAATAATGTATCCTAGACACTGGACCTGGGTCATGCCAAAAGTGCATTTCTCCAAATTGGCACATAACTTGTGTTGCTGTAGTGTTTGGAGAACTTGTCGGATGTGGTGGAGGTGCTCTTCCCAACTCTTTGCGAAGATCAGGATGTCATCCAAGTATACCACTACAAATGAGTTGGTGAATGGCTACAAGATGTCATCCATTAGCCTCATTAAGGTTGCAGGAGCATTCGTCAATCTGAAAGGCATAAATAACCATTTGAAAAGGCCCTCCTTGGCTTTGAAGGTAGTCTTCCACACATCGAGGGGTTCGATTGGTACTTGGTGATATCCTGACTTCAAATTGATCTTGGTGAAATATTTTTCCCTGTTCAGTTGGTCCAATAGGTCATCAATCCATGGCATCGGGTACCTATTACAGACAATGATCTTGTTTAGCGCTCGATAGTCAATACAGAGTCTCCAAGTGCCATCCATGTTTTGTACCAACACGATCAGGCTCCCACAGGGCGATGAACTCGGATGGATGTGACCTTTCTGGGCAACTCCTAAATCTGCCTCTTGATTTCATCATTCTCTAGAATAGAGTGCCAATAGATTGGCCCATTGGGTAGTGGTGCACCTGGTGTCAGATCGATGGAGTGCTTGACCTGACAGTGTAGAGGAACCCTTGCGAGGTTGGTGAAGATGTCCTCGTACTCCTTCATGACCTTGTCCATCTGTAGTTGTCATGTGGAGGGGCCCTGTCTGGAGGTTGTGGCCACCGTCTTCTTATTTCCTTGAGGGCATATCATCAGGAGAACAAATTTCCCGGTCTTGGAAATGAGCTTACTACATTGTTTTGTAGTAACCAAATAGATGGCAGTAGGAGGTGCTACCTTTGTTATCCTGTACAGCTTATTTCCCAAAGTAACAATAACAGCACGATGCCTTGATTCATACACAACATGTCACTTCCACAAGTATGGTTGTCCTAATAATACATCACAAACTTCAAGGGGAGCAATGTCACATAATACCTCATCTGTGAAGGGCTTGATGTTGTATGAAAGGCGACACTATTGGCTCATGCGAAGATCTCGTCCTTGGTGAAGCCACCCGATGGTGTACGGTTGTGGATGTGATGTGGTTGGTAAGCCTAGCCACTTCACGACCTCTGTCGAAATGAGCTTCTTTTCGCTCCCCCTGTCGACAATGAACTGTAGTGGGGAGCCATTTACTCACATCTGGGAGTGGAAGAGACACTCCTCCTCCTCTGGATCTTTGGGTTCCTCCTTCTGGATCTTCGTGGTGGCAATGATGGCATTGGGTTCCGCATTGATAATCTGTTTCCCTTTGTCATTCCCCTTGTCCGGTTCTAACTTGGAGTCGGAACATGCATCTAATTCTGAAAGCTTCAGCTCAGCCATCATTGACTGCTTGGCCCAACACTCACTTGTGTTGTGAGTGGATCTCTTATGGAACTCACACCACTTTCGCATGTCCTTTTTCAGCTTCATGGCACTGTTCTTTGCTTGCAGCTTTGGTGGGTTGTCTTGGGCTGCCCCGCCTTAGCTTTTTCCTTTGTTCTGCGGTTTGGGGGCACCTTTCCCTTGCTTCAGATTCGCAGATCCAGAGTCTCACTTCTTCTGTTTAAATTTTTTCTCGACCCTAACGGAATATCGGTATGCCATGTTGAGCCAGGAGATGTTCAGTAATTTGATTTCTTCCTGGATGTACTTGTGCAGGTAGCCACAGTATTTGAGTACCAAATGTCGCTTTGAATCCTTGATACCCAACTTTGTACGAAGGGCATGGAAAATATTGGTAAACTCCGGCACGTCTTGGTCCCTTCCCTGCACAGCGTGGTCCACTTTATGTATTGATCCTCATAGCTTCCAATAGGGTAGTACTGCTCCTTGATGGCATCCTAAAATGAATTCCAAGTGGGTGTAGCCGAAAATAGTGATCTTGTACTTTCATCCTTCTGCTCGTAGTAGGTTTCCCACCAGTCCTTGACCTGGAGGGCTACTTTGAGAAGAGAAAAAATAATCTTTTCCCAACTGGAAAAATCATGAATAGAAAAATAACCCTCTAGTAGATTTAACCATTTATCGAAGGCAACTACATTTATCTAACCTACGAATATGGGGATTTCAAAATTAACTTGTACCTTAAATGGTGTGGCGTTTCCAGAGTAGCTGTTGGAAGCCGATGCATTGCCTTTGGGTGGACGCTGAAGGATCTGGGAAAAGCTGTCCATCATCGCATTCCTTTGTCGCTCGAGGGATTCTTTGAGCAAGATTTTGATAGGATCTCCTACCCCCTTGTATTTCTTTTCATTCGCCATTAGAGGCCGTCGAGATTTGCAAGGCTAGTCTTGCAAAGGTCTGACTTGTTCAAGCCCTCACTCCTTATATCCTGACCTCGTTGGGGACATGCAAAGAAAAACAGAGAAAAAGAAAACCTCTCCAATAACACTGATCTGGATTTAAACAGGAACGCAACAAAATATAGAGATAACCATATACACAAAGATGTAGCGGAAATAATACTTCATTTCATTAATGTAAAATACTGAAATATGCTTACAAACAAAAATGGAAATAAACCAACTAGGGCGATGGTAGGTTATCTTTGAGAAGAGATGTGGTGGCTACATGCCCCTGAACTGTGTTACAATGAGGCTCAAAGTCCTATATATTGTTGAGAAACAATGGAAAACCCTAAACATCCAAAAACTAAACCCTGGAAGATGAAACACCAAACTGTGGGCCCCATTTGGGTAAATTGGTACATCAACTTCCTGGGGTCGTAACTTTGGCATACGATTTCCATTTGACGTGCACAATATCTCATTAGAAAGATCTATCCAAGAACAACAACTTCAGGAAGAGAAACATCACTCGATGGACCCATGTTGCTCCCAGTTTTCCCAAAAAACATTGTTTAGGGCCTCAAAATGGCTCCAGAAGTTTAGGACCCGAAAAACTACTAAAAATAGGAAACTAGCTACAATTAAGGAAACTGAAAAGCTGAAAGAAACAATGGTGGGGTCCAAGTGGACTTGACGAGTGGCCACCAATATCCACCTGGATCATTCCTCCCCCCCTTAGGAAGCAATGGTCCCCATTGCATTGAGTTCCTCCATGAGATGAGGAAACTTCTGTTGAACTTTGTCCTTGGTGAGCCACTTGGCCTGGTGAAGGAGTTGGCCTGCTTTGACAACTCGATACAGTTAGATATTCTGCTGGCGAGTGTGCTTGATCTATGTGTCCATGATCCAATCAGTTGCAGCTTGTTCCATGCAATCTGGATTTAACTCTGTGGGTGTGAGCTGTTCTGCAATGTCGGATGTGTCTAGTAATGGTGGAAAGTATGGCCAAAGGCAGTCCACATTGAACACTGGGTACAAGCCAATGAATGGGGGAATGTTGAGCTCAAATGCATTGTCTCCCATAGCCTTGGTAATGGTGTAAGGACCATATCAGAGTGGTCTAAGTTTCTGATAGGCTCCATTAAGGCGTTCCTTTTGCAAATGCAACCAAACTTTGTCACACACCTAAAACTTGTGTGGCACCCGATGTTGATCATGTCGCTACTTGTACTTGGCATTTGATTTCTCCAGAATGTCATGGACCTCCTGGTGAATATGTTGGATGTGCTCAATGAAGTTGTTTTCCTTATCTGTTTTGGATTGGACATGAGCCAAATTTGTGTGAGTGGTTGGAATCAATGCGACATAGTGGCTGGAATCCCAAGCCCACCTGAAAACGGTTGTGGCCAGTCAAGCTGTGGAGAGCCCGGTTGTAGCTGTGTTGAACATACGGGGGGCTCTCATTCCATTTGTGTGGATGCTTCGAGTTGTACATGCACAGAGTGTGTACGATCATCATGTTGACAACCTCTGTCTGGCCATCAATTTGAGGATGGAAGGCTGTGGACTTAGTGAGTTTGGTGTCCAGCATCTACTAGAGACTAGACCAAAATGTATTGAGGAACCCGCTATCCTGATCTAAGATGATATACTGTGGGATCCTAAAGTGTACCCACACTCGTTCAGAGAAGAGTTTAGCAGTGGCTTCTGCTGTGATATTCTTCTTACACGCTACCATAATGGCCATCTTCGAGAACCTGTCGACGACCACAAAAACACAGTCGTTTCCATGCTTATTGGAAGGAAGGCCTGACATGTAATCCATGGAAATGGCTTCCCAAGGTCGACTTGGGGTAGGTAGTGGGGTATATAGGCCTTGCTTCTTTATGGTCGGTTTGGCAATGGCATAGGCAGTGCATGATATTATGTACTTCCTGACATCCTATCGAGGAATCGACCAATAGAAATAATTCTATAGTACTGCCACCATTTTCTTGACATCGAAATTCCCACCAGCCCGACTGTAGTATGCTTCCCAAATCATCTTGGCACGCTCACTTGAAGGAACAAAAACGTGACCCAAGTGGCATAACAGGGCATTCTGAAGGTGAAAATCTGGAACATGCTGATCCTCCAAGAGTGTCAGGTATGTGTGGCCGAATTCTCAGTTGCTTTTGTAGAGAAGTGGTCAATCATAAATGTTAAACACACACATGGCAACAGCAGAATATGAAAGATAAACAGGAGAGTACATTTATTATTAACAAATGATATACATTTATAGTACATGGTGTGAGCCTTGGATTCATATTCCAAGTGGTCTCTTGGACTCCTTTTGGCTGTTCAGCTTCCACACCAACCCTTAGAGGATTAGGTGTCCAACATTCCCCCCCTTAATCTGAAGGGTTATGTATGAGTCCAAGAAAAGAGCTGTAATACAAAATGTGTAAAAATGCATGGCAGCACTAGGCTCAATGTGCTTTCTAAAATGTTGGTATAAAGGGCAGTGGTTTAAGGATGACCACCAACACTGGAATGCTTAGTGCAGTTCCTAGAAGTCTTCCAAGTTTGGCATGAAGCTCAGGTCTTCTGCTAGAGGAATTGCTCCTAATGTTTTGAAGAGGGAAACCTTCAACCATGAAAGGGAGGTGTCACCCCTAATAAAAGGGAGAACTTCAACTTGAAAAGGGAAGTCTCAACCTGCGATGGTTTAAGGATGACCAACAACTCTAGAATGCTTAATGCAATTCCTGGAACTCTCCCAAAACTGGCAAGAAGCTGAAGTCTTCTGCTAGAGGAAGTGCCCACAATTCTTTGAAGAGGTGTCACAAACTGAAGGCATGCTCAGGGGCATATTTGTCTCTGGCTACAACTCTGAATCTGGTATGGCAGTTTGTGGCTCAGTCTTGCTTGATGTGGCTTTGAAGCTTGTGGATGACCATCATTTCCCCCCCTATCAGATACAAGGTGAGATGATGGGGAAAACTCAATTAAAAGATTGTTCAATACTCTAGAACAAGTTCTAACATATGACTAGAATATCTTCTTGGCTGTTGATTCCCATTGCCAAGAAGCGATCCATCCAAGATGAATCTTTGTTCTTGCAAGAGTTTTGTTTCTGAAGCATCTATTTGAAGAATGATTGGTTTTATGACAGTTCTTACATGGATGAAGATCAAAACAGTGATTTTTCAGATGGCCAATTCAGTCACAGTGTTGGAATTTCACAATCTGTTGTTGTTGCTATTGCTGTGGAAGAGGGGCAGAATCTAGAACAACTGGAGGTGAACTGTCATGAGGAGTAGGTGAAGATGAACTGTCCTGAAGAAATCTAGCACTTTGAAATTGGATTGGTTTGGAGTAGTCTAGAATATGAAAGGACACGTCCTTGTCATATCTAAGACCAGTTCTGTGCTTGTTGTGGACAAACTCTTCCCAAGGTCTGATGACCGACTTGGGAAGGGCAGACTGAATTTCTGGATCTGCATGTAACTCTACTTCTTTATTGAGCACTAGATATGAATCAACTTGCTGCTTATGGGAGTCTGTTTCAAGGTTTTGAACAGAAACAGGTTCAGAATGGTGACTCCCCTGTTTTAGTTTTTCTTGTTGAAGCTGAGATTCAAGCTCCAAAACTTCTACCTTGTGTATATTGCAGATAGGTTTTAATATCACAGAGAGTGTTCTTGCTGATTTTCACTATATCATGATCAGTAGAATGCATCAAAGTTTTCAAGAATTCTAATACTTCAGTAATTTGAGCCATATTCTCCATTGTCAAAATTACACCTTTTAAAAACTGATCACAACTATGACCCAATGCAGAAAAGTAACACCCACTCATAGTACAAAGACACAACAATATCCTCTATAAATGTGCACCAATTGACCAGTGTGCAACCAGCAAGCACCAATTACTGTAATGCATTCACAATCCATTACATAAGAATAAGAGTTCACTCATGACCAGCATATAGAATGCAATATGTTCTGACAATACAAACGACTAAACTTTCCTCCACAAAAGACTACTTTTAATTGCCAAAACAATCATTGCCTTCATACAGCCCACCAAACTCTTATGCAGCAGTCGAAGTAACAAGGAATCAATGCATATATATGTAGATTGTGTTTGTATCCCTTCGACCTCCAAATTTACACGTTGCTTGTATTTCACATGACACACAAGCGCCACAAAATTATGTTAATTGAAAAATACTGCAAGTATACAAACTTTAAGCCTTCTGCAATGTCTGGCACAGGGATATAAAAGCTGGAAATGTATTGGTAATGTCACCCTTGACTGTCAAGATTTGTGACTTCAATATTTCGCGCCCAGTCCAAGAGGTAACCAGTGATGTGAACATTCAAAGATGTTATTCAATATCTGTTATGACACCTACTTATCATCCTCCAGAATTTATCATGTCACCTGGAAACTACGGCTCAACAATAGACATATGGGGAGCAGGCTGCATTTTTTGGAAATTGTTGAAGTTGTCTTCTCCTGGAAAACTTCAAATAAAGCATATCTTCCATCAAAAGCACACCATGGATAAATATCTTCAAGCTCAGGAGAAATTACCTGATTCTGAATTGGAGCGACTTCAAACGATATGTGATATATTCAGTATAATTGGAACACCATGTTGGAATGATATCGATACTTGTGTACCAAATCCAAAATGGTGACACTACTTAAAGAACCTAACTGGAAAGGTGAAGTGGATTATGAGGCATTAGACCTGCTCTCTCAAATGCTTTAGTTCAACCCTGCTATCGACGCCAATCCTGGGACTGCGAGCTCAATTCATGAAGAATACTCGATTGTGGGAGAAGAGCCACATATCAATACAGTCTAGATGGAACGCGTGGCTTCACTTGGGCAGAAAGCGAAGCTGCTCATTGTCTCCGAATTCGCTGAGACACACCATGCACTTGATGATTACTTTGGTCTACGTCTTGAGGCCCTTGACAAAATCGTCGCTCAACACCAGAAAGCTTTCAATGACAATCTTGTTGAGAAGACGATTGTCCCCGTTCTGCCTCCGGGCTTGTGCATTGGCCCCTCTCATCCCTTGTCTCAGGCTTTCATCTCCAGTGCCCACACACGGTGCCAATAACCGGTGGAACTTCAATTCAGAACATAGGGTTCATTTCACCAGGACTCGTGTTCTATTCGAAGATGGGGAAGCTAGCATAGCCTTATCCCAAAACACACGGAGTTGTTCTCTTTCAATATAGAAAGTCCCCTAACCATCTGCATCAATTAGAACCAAGCTCTGAAGAGTGGTATGGTCATGAATAATATGAGTAAGTAATGTCGTGCCAAAGTCGCAATCAGGGAGGTTTCAATCCAAATGCACATAGGTCCAACTCACATATCTCAATCAAATCCAGATTTCACCTTTACGTCGAGTTCACCACATGCGTACACAAGCTCGCAGGGATTTTGACCATAAATCAATTTTGGACCTGCGCTCACTGAAGATGTTCAACGCTGCTCCAAGGCTCCAAATTCATGGTAGGACATTAATTGAACGGAGCAAATAGATCCTTCGACTTCGACCTCTGACAGAGCATTCACAGATCCAGAAATGTCAGTGCATCATTGATGGAGGAGAACATTCCTGCCATCAAAAGATCATCAAGAGGAGGCATACAACATAACTGTTATGACAACGAACAATGGACAATGTAACTGTTATGTTGTGCCTAATGCAACAACATATTTGCATGCAGTATTATGGAAGACGTTATATATATTAGAATATTTCTATAAATAGGGAGATGGCAGACAAATTCTGGAAAATCTGAAAATTCCCAGTCCTAAACTTGGCTCACAGTAATTATGCAGGGTAGGAATACGCCTGTTGCTCTGATACCATGTTAAACGCACACATGGTAGCAACAGAATATGAAAGATAAACATGAGAGTACATTTATTATTATTAAATGATATACATTTATAGTACATGGTGTGACCCTTGGATTCATATTCCAAGTGGTCTCTTGGACTCCTTTTGGCTGCTCAGTTTCCACACCAACCCTTAGAGGATTAGGTGTCCAACAAGAAGTCTCGTGCCCATAAGAGTTGAGCATGGTGGTTAATGCCATGATCAGTGGTCGACTGAGGCAATCTGCAACATTATTGGTGTTTCCCTTCTTCTAGTTGATATTCAAATGTAACTATTGTAGGTATGTGTACCACTTCTGATGGCGATCATTCTGCAATTTCCCTTGGGTCTGTATGAATTGCAGGGATCAGTGGTCTGTGTGGATGACCGTTTCCTTTCCCAAAATGTAATGCTTCCATTGTCAGCAGGCTTGCACAATGGAATAGATCTATTTGTCATAAGTGGGATACTTCTGGCCTATGTCTGAAAGTGTCTCACTGTGATATGCCACTGCATGCCCATGTTGAGTAAGGACTGCCCCAATAGCATAGTCAGAGGCACGTGTCTCGACCTCAAATGGTTGTTGCAAGTATGGTAATGTGAGCACTGGTGCTGAGCAGAGGTGATCTTTCAACTCCATGAATGCCTTGTATTGAGATTCAGACCAAAAGAATTTTTCTTGTGCTCCTCCCTTGGTGACTAATGACTCAAGGGCCAAGTGATATGAGAAAATCCCAACACGAACCTACGGTAGAAGTTGACAAGACCTAGAAAGTTGCAGAGCTCTGTTAGAGTGGTTGGAGATTGCCAATCCCGAATGACTGAGATCTTGGCTGGATCCACATGCACCCCATGTTCATCAATAATGTATCCCAGATACTGAACCTAGGTCATGCCAAAAGTGCATTTCTCCAAATTGGCACATAACTTGTGTTGCTGAAGTGTTTGGAGAGCCTGTCGGATGTGGTGGATGTGCTCTTCCCAACTCTGGCTGAAGATCAGGATGTCATCCTTTTATACCACTACAAATGAGTTGGTGAATGGCCGCAATATGTCATCCATTAGCCTCATGAAGGTTGCAAGAGCATTTGTTAATTTGAAATGCATAACCAACCATTCAAAAAGGCCCTCCTTGGCTTTGAAGGTAGTCTTCCACACATCGGAGGGTTCGATTGGTACCTCGTGATATCCTGACTTCAAATCGATCTTGCTGAAATATTTTTCCCCCTTCAGTTGGTCCAGGAGGTCATCAATACATGGGACCGGGTACCTATTACAGACAGTGATCTTGTTAAGTGCCCGATAGTCAATACAAAGTCTCCAAGTGCCATCCTTCTTTTATACCAATGCGATCGGGCTCCCACAGGGTGATGAAATCCGACGAATGTGACCTTTCTGCAGTAGCTCCTGAATCCGCCAATTGATTTCATCGTTCTCTAGAATGGAGAGCTAATAGATTGGCCCACTGGGCAGCGACACACTTGGGGTTAGATCGATGGAGTGCTTGACCTGACAATGCAAACGAACCCCTGTAGGGGAGGTGAAGATGTCCTCATACTCCTTCACGACCTTGTCCATCTGTAGTTGTCACGCAGAGGGGCTCTGTCTGGAGGTCGTCACCACCGTCTTCTTCTTTCCTTAAGGGCATATCATCAGGAAAACAAATTTCCTGGTTTTGGAAATGAGCTTACTGCATTGCTTTGCAGTAACCAAAGAGATGGCGGTAGGCAGTGCTACCTCCGGTATCTTGTACAACTTATTTCCCAAAGTAAGAATAACATCACAGGGCCTTGATTCATACACAGCATGTCGCTTCCACAACTATGGTTGTCCTAATAATACATCACAAATTTCAAGGGGAGTAATGTCACATAATACCTCATCCGTGAAGGGCTTGATTTTGTATGGAAGGTGAAACTACTGGCTCATGCGAAGATCTCGTCCTTGGTGAAGCCACCCAATGGTGTACAGTTATGATTGTGCTGTGGTCGGTAAGACCAGCCGGTTCATGACCTCTGCTGAAATGATGTTCTCTTGGCTCCTACTATTAATAATGAACTGTAGTAGGGAACCCTTTACCCACATCTAGGAGTGCAAGAGACACTCCTCCTCCTCTGGATCTTCGGGTTCCTCCTTCTAGATCTTCGTGGTGGAAATGGTGGCGTTGGGCTCCACATTGATAATCTGCTTCCCTTTGTCATTCCCCTTGTTAGGTTCTGACTCAAAGTCAGAACATGCATTTGATTCTAAAACCTTCAGCTCAGCCTCCAGTGACTGCTTGGCCTGACACTCACTTGTGTTGTGAGTGGAGCTCTTATGGAACTCACACCACTTTCCCGTGTCCTTTTTCAGCTTCGTGGTGTTGTTATTTGCTTGCAGCTTTGGTAAGTTGTCTTAGGCCACCCCACCTTGGCTTTGTCCTTTGTTCTATGGTTTTGGGGCACCTTTCCCTTGCTTCTGATTCACGGATCCAAAGTCTTGCTTCTTCTATTTAAACTTTTGCTCGACCCTGACGGCATATCGGTATGCCGTGCCGAGTGACGAGATGTTCAGGAATTCAATTTCTTCTTGGATGTACTTGTGCAGGGAGCCACAGTATTTGAGTACCAAATGCTGCTCTGAATCCTTGATACTCAGCTTTGTGCGAAGGGTATGGAAAATATTGGTAAACTCCAGCACGTCTTGGTCCCTTCCCTACCGCAACATGGTCCACTTTATGTATTGATCCTCATAGCTTCCAACAGGGTAGTACTACTCCTTGATGGTATCTTGAAATGAATTCCAAGTGGGTGTGGCTGAAAATAGTGATCCTGTACTTTCATCCTTCTACTCACAGTAGGTTTCCCACCAGTCCTTGACGTGGGGGGCTTCTTTGAGAAGAGAGAAAATAATATTTTCCCGACTGGAAAAATCATGAACAGAAAAATAACCCTCTAGCATATTTAACCATTTATCATCGACATCTACGTTTATCTATCCCTCAAATATGGGGATTTCAAAATTAACTTGTATCTTAAATGGTGTGGCATTTCCAGAGTAGTTGTTGGAACCCGATCCATCGCCCCTGGGTAGCCACTGAAGGATCTGGGTAAAGTTTACCATCATCGCGTTCCTTTGTCACTTGAGGGCTTCTTTGAGCATGATGTTGATAGGATCTCCTACCCGCTCGTCATTCTTTTCATCCACCATTGGAGGCCGTTGGGATTTGCAAGGTTGGTCTTGCAAAGGTTCGACCAGTTCAAGCCCTAACTCCTTATATCCTGACCTCATTTGGGACATGCAAAGAAAAATAGAGAAAAAGCATACCTCTTTGATACCACTGATCCAGATTTAAACTGGAACACAACAAAATACAGAGATAACCATATACACAAAGATGCAGAGGAAATAATACTTCATTTCATTAATGTAAAATACTGAAATATGCTTACAAATAGAAATGGAAATAAACCAACTAGGGAAATGGTAGGTTATCTATGAGAAGAGATGTGGTGGCTACATGCCTCTGAACTATGTTACAATGAGGTTCGAAGGTGTATTTATTGTTGTGAAACAATGGAAAACCCTAAACATCCAAAAACCAAACCCTAGAAGATGAAACGCCAAACTGTGGGCCCCGTTTGGGTAAATTGGTACATCAACTTCCTGGCGTCGTAACTTTGGCATACCATCTCTGTTTGATGCGCACAATATCTCATTAAAAATATCTATCTGAGAACTACAACTTTGAGAAGAGAAACATCGGTCCATTGACCCATGTTGCTCCCAGTTTTCCCAAAAAATGTCGTTTAGGGCTTCAAAATGGCTCTGGAAGTTCAGGACTTGAAAAACTGCTAAAAATAGTAAACTGTACTATAATTAAGTAAACTGAAAAACTAAAAGAAACAATGGTGGGGGTCCAAGTGGACTTGGTGGGTGGTCACCAATATCCACCTGGATGAGGCCTACCAGATGCCTCAATGAGGTTTTCAACTAGTAGGTGTGCCTAGGCTACCCAAAGGAGGTTTTCACCTAATATCTTTTCATTTTCCCTTTTTTCTTGTTTTTTCCAACCCATTGACCGCCTCATGGAGATTTTCAATCAATGATCCAATCTCAAGCGCCTCAAAGGAGGTTTTTCACCTGAGATTTTATTCTTTTCCTCTTATTTTTTCTCTTTTTATTTTTTGTTTCTTTATTTCTATCCTACTCTAGTTGAAAAAACCAAAATCTCTTTCAAGTGTAGGAGTACTTCCAATGGAGCCATGTGAAAACTAAAACGACATATAAACTCATGTGTGGGATTGAAATATATGCTTTGACATGTACCTGAATGTGAGAGACCAACTTCTTTGACATAGATGAGACCAAGAATTGTTGAAGAAGACTGTGTTGCTGCAACTTAATGATTGTCTCGAACCATATTTCAATATAGTTATGACGTGCAATGCCCTCCTCCCACATCTACCCAAGTAACCAGCCAATCAGGGTAAACATGTGATGAGAAGTTAATATGATTCGATCTCCTAAGTCACCTTAAGGAAGTGGAACCAACGGAAGTACACCATACAAACCTTCCACATCAACAATAGGACTCCCAAGAACCATCCCAACCTTTCAGGTAACCATCCCCTGGGTCTTACTAAGTTTTTAGACCAAATAACCCCTCAATGCTCCCATTATATGGGCATGCCAGAGTCTACAAGGCTCAGCATGGTGTGCGAGCATCCAAGGACTATTTTGCTCAGTGTTGTCCCAACATCCTAGAGATTTGAACTTTTTCAAGCCCAAAGCCCAAGTCACTACCCAAAATTAAATGAAACTTTTAGAATCCATGATTTTCATAACAACGAGACTTTCAAATCAAAATAACTCCAGGACTAGGCCTGACCATCCCCAACTAGGACTGGCTTTCTGTCAAACACTTGAAATCAATGAAGTCTACAAGAAATGAACACAAGACAGGGCATAAATGTTTGATAACTCATATGAGACTTGACAAGAAGGATCACCACCCTCTTCCCTTAACTATTTTGACATCAATTACGTTTTCAATCCATTATCCTTTCAGTTACAAATGAATACATGAAATAATCATGACAATAACCACTCATATAACCAGGCTTATAACTAGCATTAAACCATGAAAATATAATGAGATAACAACCATTAAAGGCACATATTAACAAGTACAAAAGTAAGAGAACTTAACTTTTATTAAACATAGGCAAATCTCGCCAGGTTCGAGACTTCCACATACCACCCAACTGTAAACATGGCTGAACCAAATCTTTCTTTTAGCAAATAACCCTCGTGCCATATTCCAAGCATGAATGTGGGATCTCATGGATAAACCCTTACAAAAACAACCAAGGGAATCAAAATGTTAAACCACCTCCACCCTCACCAAACCATGATCTCACAAAAACTAGCACTGAGGTCACAAAACCGAACCGACCTAGGAATGCCTTCGAGCTCCATCACTATCCTTGAGGAGTTTTTCGTCTCCTTGTCTCTCAGGCTTTACCACAATCCAAACTGTATCACTATGCCCTAAACTGAGACACTAATCTCTAAGGATTTACGACAATCCACACCAGATCACTAGGCCCTAAATCGAGGCTCCACCCTTAGGCTTTACCGTGTATCACACCAAAACTGGTCATGGGATTCCTAGGCCTTTGGGATTTCCTTAGACCACCTCCACCCCGAATTTCGAAACTATCTGCAAATTCCAAAGTTCAAAACCAAGGAAAAAATCTCATCACACTATTGATATCTGAAAAAGGCAAGGCTAGGCTGAAAACCACTATCATAACCCAACAAAACCATGCCACCGATAACAAGAGAACCATACACCAACATGCAAATCCATGCATGTCAAAACTAGCTAGGAAATCGCACATGCAATATGTTGCCTGCAAGTATTCCTGTTGGAGCTGCATGATCCTGCTCTTCCTTGCTTGATATTTTATTTCCTTCCTTTGCTATGCTTGTTTTTTCCTTCCTTCCTCCAAACTAGAGTGCTCCAAGAAAACTCTAAGTGTCTAAGAATGAGAGAGAGAGAGAGAATAATGAGAGAGCTCCAAAAATGAACTAACAAAAGGTTACAAACTGATCCTCAGAAGCCTTTTTATCAATGAGGCCTATATTTTCTTCATTTTCCATTATTTTCCTTCAATTTCCTCCTCACATGTAACCTATGACCTTTCCGCTTAATTTTCTCCTATTTTCCTTTATTTTCGTAAATAAATGTGTCAAAAATTCCTTTTTTCCTTTTTAATTCCTTTTCCTTTTCTGATTTCCTTTAGGCATAAACACATCCAGTGATGCCCACTAGGATATATTCTCCCAAAATTCATCTTGGAATACATTTCCCTTAACCATGGTCTTACTTTGCCTTCATTAACTATTATGACATGAACTTTTAGCCATGGGTTGTTACATGAGGCCCCTGGTCCACTTGCTTATTTGGATCATCATGTATGTCTTCTTCTTCCATGAAATTTATATCTTCTTTTTGTTGATTATTCTCTTGAACACATAGAGGATCTGATTGTGAACATGACAGAACTTCCTCAATCTTTGATTTTGATGTCTTCTCTCCATTGAGTACATCTTATGATCCTTTGGTCTCCTCATTTGAATCTTATTCTTCTAGATGTTTTCCTTCAATGACATCAAGAGAATCTCTTTTTGCAATACCTATCTGATCTAAGATGAATACCATTCAGATCAAGAGGAGTTTTTTTGAAGTATTGTACCTCAGTATTGTAAGTGGTATGAGTTAATTCCTTGTGTGGGTTTGGAAATGATGGTGCAAGTAGTTGAGTGGGAGTGGATCTTTGAGATAGATGTGGTTGAGCTTGTGGTTATGGTAGAGGTGTATGGTAGGGATAGCATGGAGTTGGGTATGGAGGATATTGAGGATACTGTGAATTGATCCCATAAGTTCCTTGCCAACCTTATTTCCAAGATTTGTTTTGGGGCTGATATGACCAAGGTTTCCAAGGAAAGAGTGTGTTCCAATTACTTTGAGATGGATATGAATAATCTTGAAATTGTGAATTAGGTTCTTGCATCATATTAGGTTGACTAGGATGCCATGGTCTTCGTGGAGCTACATAACATAACTACTTTGGTGATTGAATTGCTCCATTTTCCTCTTGGTAAACATCCTTCAACCTTGGTAATGATGGGCAATATTCAATAGCATGCGATTATGCATGGACAACACAAATATCAACATCTTATTTTTTCTCATCTTGCATTCTTAACATTTCTACTTCTTTTCTTAGATTGCTAAGAATTTATGTTTTAATGTTATCAAACAAATTTCCAAGTTCATTTTGACTTACCGGTATTGATGTTGATTTATTTACTCTTGCCCTTCCTCTTTATATGTGCTTGCATGTTTCACAAATTTCTTCAAACGATAATTGGTGTACATCACCTCTACTCATGATATCAAGGAGATCAATCCACTCATCCCTAATTGGTTTTTAGTGTCTCAAATCCTAAATGATGTAATTTTTCCATCTTAGCATTATACATGAATATCTCTACTAGATCCTCAAGCATCTCATCGTCTTTTTGAGTCTCTCATCTAATTTTTGGGTCATTCTAAAGATTTATTCTTTAAGATAATGATCTTTATATTTTTCTAGAAATATCTTTTGCATATCATTCCATGCCCTTATTTAATTAGTCCCTAAACTCATGAACCATTTAAGAGCTTTATCCTTCAATGTTTCTGGAAATAATCTCAAATGTTGAGTGTTTAGTAAGTAACCATAAGATCTACAAAGGATTTCAAATTCAAAGGGAAAGGTTTCCGGATCCTCTGACCTCATACCGTGAAAGTTGGGAAGGAAATATGGAGGGATTCTCTTCATATGGAAACTGATATCATTGTCTTGAATGGGAAATCCAAGAGGATCTTCCTCATTGTCATCATCTCCATCCATTTCTTCTACCTTATCTGCCACCTCTTATTATTTTACCTACAAAAGCGGATAGTAATGTGGCTCTTATTGCATCAAGTGATCAAATGAGTAGGGGGGTTGGGGTTGGTGTTGGAGAATTATTATTCTTATTATTTTTTGTTTTATATAAAAAAAATAGAATGAGAATGCTAATAGAATGCAATTTTATGTTCTTGAAATGAAAGATGACTAACGCAATTTTTTTTTGTAGAAATTAAAAGAAATGAATCAACCAGGGAAGAAAAAAATGCATTATTTGATACCTCCCTGGAAATGGAACCAAAAAGTGGTGAGCCATGGTATTGAACCAAGAATGTTGCAACTCCCAAGGACTCCTCAACTAAAATTATGAACCCGGCGTTTGTACAAAATTAAGAGGTGTCAACACTATCTATGCAACATACAATGTGTCCTTATTTCATTGATATGATCTAATGGAGTGAATTTCATGAAATCAAAGCCTAAAATAATTGCAAAAATGGAAATGTTACTCTATTTGCAAGAAATGGAAATGCTACTTGCTCAAATGCAAACACTAATCCTAATTGCAACAAGGTAAAGGTTATGCAATTTGTAGGAATGAAAAGTACTTGCCTATTTGCAGAATGAAAACCTTGTGCTACTTGCAACAATGTGAATCATTAGTCTAATTGTAGAATGTGAAAATTTTCCTTGAAAAGAAACTAATCATATCCAAGAAAAAAAAATTGTAATTGAAATCCTAAGAGCAAGAATTCAAAGAAATTGACCTAATCTACTTTGCAAAAGGGAAAGTCCTAAGTGGTTTTTTATTCTTCCCCAATCATGTATTTAGGATCTAAGGGTCATTATTCAAGCCCAATAGATAAAAACAAAGCTTTTGGAGAAAATATGGTGAAGTTTATACGTGCTACAGGAGTGCTAGAGGAGGTGTTAGAGGAGGCCCCGTTTTGCTACAAGAGGAGATAACTTGCTGAGTGCCCAAGTAAATCAAATGAAAATGGGATGGGAAATTTTGTTTCATTCAGGAGGATGTCTTAGGACTCCATTCCAAGTGGAATCACTCCAAAATACCTCTGTTAACACGTTCTAAAAAATAGCATAAAATTACTACTCTAAAATCTGGAAATTCATGAACGAGTGAGCTAGTTAACCTACCAAATTCCGAACCTAATCAAGTCAAAATTATATGGGGTAATTTTTTTATTAAATTGAATGTCTTCATGATATAATTTAAGTGAAATCAACTCCAATCAAGATCATTAACATGTTCTAAAAAATAGAAGAAAATTACCACTATTTTGCTACAAGGGACTGCCATAAATTCTATATTCATGAAATAGTAACCCAATCCAAGTAACTCAATGATGAAGATGAATTTTCAAAGTTGTTATAAGGATGAATCATGCTCACGACTCTATAAATAACCTATATAAAAACTCACTTAAATCATTTAACCAATGTAACCTACAACAAAAGAAGCATGAATAGTAAATGCAGAAATAAGAGATGGAAGTGAAAAGACAACGACATAAATAAATTATACAAGAGGGATATTAGGCTCCTGTGATGTGCAAGTGCAAGGAAACTCATAGTACTATGAAGGAAACCAAGCTTTAGAAGCTAAAAATGACGCCAAACTTTAGTATTTGAATCAATCCAAGTACATCCCTGCCAGCAATTGAAGTGGAGCTGTTAGATAACAAGTTTTCTCCACAAGAAGACTACAAAATACATGTCCCTAGAGGAAAATTCAAACTTGTACTTATACAAAGTAATGGGCAAGAATTCTCCTTGAAAGGAGGAACCTTTCCCTTCCAAAATCCCTCAAATAGTGGATTTGGTTCCCAACAATAGGAATTTTCATTAAATGACAGGGAACACATTCCTAGATTTTCTCAATCACTAGAGCTCCAAAATTTATGCTATAATTTCATAATATATTTTTCATTTATTATCTAATCTTGATCATCTTGTAGTAGGGAGCAAGTCCCTATATTATCTTCTCCTCCAAATCTTCACAATCTTCCCAATATTCTACAAAAATAAATAATATTAGGCACATAATATGAAATTATCTCTACACCTTCTGAAGAACATATTAAATCTAACATAACATTATTAAGTGTAGAAGGGCAGGTTTAATATAGCCTTCGTGTTCCTAATAAAGGTTAGATGGGCCTTAATTTATGTCTAATTTCGAGGCCCATGAGTCGCTCACACAAAATTGAATAAATTAGACTACAGTCATCGGGAAGAAGGCTCATGGGAGTGACTGGAGGGTTACAGTTATTGGCTTGCCTTGTCATGGGAGTGACTGAGGCTCTATTTCACTAAAAATCAAAGTTAACTTAGGGTTTGGGCACCTAGAGTGGTTTGTTACCTCGTGGGGGACAGGTTGCACCTGAGGGAAGTGAGTAAAGTTTCAAGTTGTCAATTCCACTTCGTTAATTTCATTTAGGAGGTTGAGTCATGTTATGGTAGGCCTCCACTCATGTTTACCTCAATAGGGTGGTGAAAGTGGGTAGATATGGGAGGTGGCAAGACAATAATTTCCTTAAAATTACTCAAATTTCCTTTTAATTACATAGAATTTGTCTTCTACCTATATACTATGACAAAAAATTGATTGTCTGTAACACAACTGGATAAAAATATTTTTTTCAATTACACAAAAGTACATACCAAGTCTTAACATAGTCACTTCTCTTATATGCTTGTTCACTAGATTTATATTTGGATGTCGAGTGAGTGGCTAGCATGTGGGGAAGAAAACAAACAAAAAAATCATGCGCACATTCTTAGGAATTCTCACGTGTTCCAAAGAGCATGCACATAGTCCTGAGACTAATGTCCAAAAACCTTAAATATCTTGCCTAATTTCCTCTCTTGCCTTCTTATTTTTTCTCGAACATGGCAGGACCATACACACATTATGGAACATATGTAGAAATTTGTGACATTGTTTTTTCTCCTTCCCTCCCACCACCTTTCCTTCCCTCTCTCCCCCACCGCCCATCATCCTCTCTCTCTCTCTCTCTTACTCTCTACATCCTCTACCTCTCTCTCTCTCTTCTTTCCTCTCTATTCCCCCTCCATATCTATATTTTTATATGCCTCTCTCTCTCTCTCTCTCTCTCTCTTGTTGGGTATGTTTTATATTATTTTCATGCATATACCAATGTATTGTAAAATGCATGATGCATAAGAGGGGGATAACGAGGGCATGGGGGATCTTGTTCGAGGGAAGCACCCTTGAAAAAAACAATTGTAATTTTTTTGTTGTTAATAGGTTGGAATGTGCCAACAACAACAGGGGTTATCCCTAGTGTGAAGTCCCAATTATACCTTACACCAATTGGGATAGTAGCCCCATCCTGTATGTAGGTCGAATTTCCATCATATTGGTTTTTCTCTTGGCACTCAAATGAGGATATGTCAAGATAAGGATAGATGCAATGATTAGAGAATAAGGATGATATCAGCTCAAGATTGACAACTTGATACAATGATGTAACAATAAGACAATAAGAAGAAGCATACCACAAGATGGGTTAGTAAGCTAAAAGCATATTACACATACATGAACTGGAACATACCAGAGGTTAATTGCAAATCAGTTCACAATATGTTACCAGCATGGCATGGAATAAGAGAGTAATGACTAAAAACAAGCATGAAATAAATAAGCCAAGAATCAATTCATTATCATATCACCACATGAAAGTACACCTACAAACACAATAGTAATACAAAATAGTCAATACAACCACCACAAATACAAGTACACGTCCTACAAATACAAGTACACGTCCTAAAAACCATCAAATCCCGGCAGTGGAACATGGGTTGCTAATACTATCTCTCAAATAAAAACCCTAGCCTCACCAAAATTCTCCTTACTAGCTACCAAGAGTTGAATGCCTCTAGCTCTTCATGCATAGATCCACTATCTATTGGTGGTCATAGATCAAGTGCCAAAAGTCCCTTAAAATGAGGCATGAGGGTATATTTATAAAAATGAGGTGATTTTTCACCTATTGTGTCCTCTCGTCTACCCTCATGATTCTTGCACATCCTCACAACTCTTTCATGTTTAATGACAATTACATGCTCAAATTAATCTCAACATAAATGTTGGCATTATGATGAGAAATATTTATGTTATGGTGACAGAGAAGTTATGAGGAGAACGCAAATGGTTCTCGGAAATCGTAGAATGATTTTATCAATATTCTTGCAATGATATGGTGATTAACACGAGTTGATGAATAGGGTGGTGATGTTCATTCATTGTGTTAAATGTCCATTTGTATGCTATCACCATGAAGGTTGGCATAGTGCCTCAGTTAGATACATGGAGCTATCTCACCTGTTTGTTGAAATCCTAGATTTTTCCATATGGTCAATTTTTTCATTCCCTTCCTTCCACCTGCAAACAAATTACATTAGTTATACAATTTTACAATCGACAAATAATACTAATAACATGAAATTTCGTGAAAGAAAAATAAGTATTTGAACCCCTATATAGTCCCTTTATGTGCCACAATGTGGTCAATGCATGTGGCATCTTCATGGTTTTTCTGGGCTTCAAAACATTCATAGCAGATCCGGAAAGAACCACCAACATCCCTCTTTGTTCAAACATTAACAATGGTGCTTTCACTTCGGTATAGGCATTCACATTTTCATAGCCATAACCTTTCACCTAATTCATGTATCCAACACCTCTTTAGTCCCAGCTAATAAGTTGCCTTGAAATTTACATCATCTAAGAGGTAATCCATTAGGTGGTGTTATATATTAAAGATATAGGGCTTTGCCATCATTCCTAGAGAAATTTTGAATGCAACTCCATTGTTCTACAATATCAAGAGGCATGTAGTTTCACCGATTTTTGGATCTATAACTCTAAACTTGTTTAGGACAACCATGACAGTTTCTTCTCAATGCCACAGAGATTTTTTCATGATCAGAGCGTTACAAAAGTTAAAGGAAATGGCATCTTACAAGAAAAGCCAACAATGTAACTTCCATGATCTAAAATAAAGGATAGCTCCATTAAGGAGAGTGATCTCCCTTGTATTCCTCCAGTTATTCTAATCACAACCTAAAGTTTCTTCTTTTCAAGAAAGCATCTGAAGAAATTTTGGGATCATTCTTCATGTTTGTCACCTACTACTCAAAATGTTCCAGGCATTATAGCCTCTGGTGTATCCCTTTTCTGAGAATTTCCAGGTATTTCGAAACCTCTTGTACATATGCTAAAAAAAATGACTATGTCCAATGATTTCACTTTTCTTCTAACATGTGTTGCATGTAGATAATTATGATTCCTTATAGCATGAGTCCACCTACTTTGTTCATAGGGATATTCAACTTCACAAGTGTACACGCCATCTCTCGGTACACCATTGCTTAATTTTTTTTTCACATCTCTCTATAACACTCTTCAAAGACACCATCATCAATATTGTTCACTTAAAAAACAGGTAAATTTTCAATCGTTGTAAATATAGAAGGTTGTGACTTGCATGGATGGGTTGATCATAAAATTACAAACCCCGCTGGTCCGGCCAATGCCATAACTTATACTTAAATACACATAACTTTGTAAGCACCATCATAAAAATATGTATATGTTAACGATGGCTTTTGTACTCGTTAATGCCCATGAATGACTCAAATTTCAATTCTATCGTTCTTACTTTTCTTCAAAGCGACATTGCCTCTCTCAAGATTTTGATCACCATTATGCTTACCACTTATTTTATGTAGTGGAAAATCCGCGTGACTTAGATCATGCAACTTGGTTCCAACTACATTAAATATTCGTGCTCCCTATAGTAGTGAAATTTCTAAATGGGTTACAACCATGGGCCAAAAAGTGTATGCCCAATATCTCCCTAATAAGTTCAACTACCAAAATTTTTGCATCGTTGTCCACTTTCTAATTATTTATCAAATCTCTTTGGATTAACACGATATCACTTTTGTATTCTTCGTAATCAAGAAAATACAATGATGAATCTCTGAGGAAATGAAGCCACTAGACACTAGATTCTCATCCATGGCTTGTCTAAATCAAACACTCATTACTAATACATATCATACCATTACATACGGTATCCCTAAGCAAAACTTTAAATTACACATGAATACCATCATTTTATCACTTTTGTGGTTCTTTTCAGTGTATGGTATAATCCCTTTTGATGTTGAGGCATGACATTATCACGTTACCAACTCTTCATTAAATAATTCCTGGTGTTTTTGTCATAGGATTGTGTAGCGTGCAAACCGATTAGATAGGTCGCATATTTCAATCCAGGGAGTAGGTCATAATGAGAGAGAGTCGCACTTTTGAAATCACAACGCTGAGGATAAATCTTGCAATTTGTGGGAGGCCACTGATGGATATTGCAATTAGTAGGTGGAATTGTGACCCGCAGAAGGAAATGTAGCTTGTATAGATTGCATTGGGGGATGGTGACTTGCGGACGTTCGCATTTGGTAGCTGTGACTTAAAGAGATGTCACATAGTCGTGCATAATAGGCGGGTCACGCCTTTTGACTATATGGTTGAGGAACCAGAATGTGATATGCAAGTTGGGAAGAGGTCGCAGGTAGAAATTAGAACTTGTGAAAGATCGTAGAAGCACGAGTTGAGCAAAGGTCGTAAGCCGACTATGCCTTCTGTGGAATGTCACCAACAATCAAGTCACATAGTCATAAAAAAAAGTGTTCCTTTGTAGAATATTTGTCACTTTGCTAGGAATAGAATTGGAATAGAATTGGAATGGTGCACATTTGCAGAAAGGAAAGGCTATGGGAAATTCAGAGTTCTTCTGGATCTATCTTCAATGCAATAAAATAACACTAGATTCCCTCCTATAATCTCGATCTAAGCAACGGAGAAGACCATAAACATGCCGGTAGACATGACTTTCAAATTATTCTCTAACCCTGGGAGTATTAGGTTATGGGATTCTTTCTTTTGGACCTCATATGATCTGCAAGGGCTAGTTGCGAGGCCACTAAGGTTCAGTTGTCATCATCCGAGGTCTTGGCGTTTCCTCTAAGATATTCCCCAAATTTCCAGAACGAGTAAGGTTTTGCCATAACTGTCGACTTTGGGAAATACAAATTAAAGTTCACTCAATCTTAATGCATGATACTAAAATTCGAGAAATACTCACAAAAATGCCCAAGAAATCCTATAATCGTAATGCAGTGATCTAGAATGTGTAACAAAATGACTAAGAGTTCCCAAAGTACATGAACCCTTAGAGCAGTAAATCAAAGAATTGAGCTCCATATCTTCAAGCCTGGGTTTAGGAATCCAAAATTGTAATAATAAACGAAACATGGGGCATTTACAAGGGGACAACTTTTTTACCTGTGGTCGAGTTAACAGGCTCCCATGCAATTGAATATAAATCGTTTTATTGTCCATGTATTTTCTACTCTTCCAGCGCAAATGGTGAGGTTTTATCATTTTCACACCTTTTCCAAGGTGGTTGCAGCGTTAACACACAAAACACCGTCCATAACATGGTATTGATGTATTTCAGGAAATTATGGTTCCTTGCAATGATACGTAGTGTTTTATCATAATGCGGCCTGAGCATACTAGATATGCGCCTCAACGCAAATAGTTTCTTTTGAAACAATCTAATCTTCGACAAGCATAGCCTTTATCAAGTCACAAAATATTATTCTTGATCCCTTGCATGATGGGGTGTTGCATGTAAGTGAAGCTTTGATCATAGGAAATCAAGCTGATAATGTCCATTGCATTGTCTACCAAGAGCTTAAGATTCAAATGTTTAAAATGTGTGGTGTCATCAAGAGCTAAAGCTAGCTTTGCGCTGGCCATTGCGGTCTTCATGGTAGCATGCGTTGTATCCTTTATATGTGTCTTGAACTTAATTTCATGAGTGCGTTAAATCCTTAAGTGCATTGTCTTTCATGGCTTTTATTTCCTTGTCTTGTGTTCCCTTTCACTGGTGTGTATCGAATGCGTGCATCCTTCAAAGAATTCCTTATATTGTGATTTCACCTAGAACAATTACACATGGTCAGTAAAACAAGACACACGGGACCACTTATCCACGCAATTGCATCATGACATATTTCTTTATACACCATCAACATTTTTTTAAAGATACATTGAATTTAAGAAGGGATCATGTGTTTAAAACTAATAAACTTTGTGGTCTACTATCCATAGGGACGTATGCAAGTATATGTTTCAATGGAAAATATTTAATGTGTTATTTCCCTTAGCACCACAAGAAGTGTATAATGTGTATTTGACCACCAATTTTGTATCCATCATTAATTCCTTTGTAACTTAGACATCCCAAATATAAAATAAGATGTTGAGAGTTGCACCATTCCCCAATAAGTTCAGGGTTGGAACCAGTTCACTGTCTAACTATATAAACTAAACCAATGGGATTGATGTAGAGTTTAGTTTCCAATGCAACCTATATGAATTTGACATGCGATGAAATGTTCCTAAAATATAAATTGTTAAAAGAGGTGAATTTGGAAGATGAGGATAAAGTCAAGATAGCTTAGGCCCTCTACTAGGCATGATAATCTAGGGTTTAAAGAATGGATGACCAAGGTGGTATTGGCCTAAACCATTGTACATTTGAATGGGTTAGGACCTAGGCGTATTGTGACTATTGACACAAACCCCCACATGTCATTTGAAATATGTATCCACAGAAAGATGATACCCGAAAATATATCATAATTACGACAACTTGACAACGTTCAAACATATGATAGGATGATACATGCAAAGGAGGAAAGTGAGTAGGAAAAACATGCATCACTAAAGTATGGGTGTTAATAGGATTTGATAGCACTTGTAATCAAAGTTTTATTCATTTGCATCAGTATAATTCTTAGGACCTATTGATAGTGTTGGACCCCCCAGCATGTCAAGGGGATCTCCTTGGTAAGAAGTCCCAATTAGACCTCAAACCATTTGGTGTATAGGAGTCCCAAAAGTGGGTCGTAAGATAATGACTTGACCGTGGTGTCGCACAGAGGCAAGTAGAATAACTATGCCAGCAGCAAAGTTGTGACTGATGCAGTGAGTCAAGGAAGGTGTATGAGAGGTTCTAACACTTCGAAAGGGGAAGGAGGTGAAGGCGAGTTCCAAGTTGAAAGGGAGCAGTCCCAACTGGGCTAGGAACACACAACACAAAGGACATGCACAACTTCCACCAGAGCAGTCCACTTGGATGTGGAAGTCACATCATACAAGGTAAGATAACATGTACAACACTCACGGATCAGTCTGAGATGAATGTGACGGTTGTTATAGTAAGGTTCAAGTGAAAGGTCTGTCTGATGTCTGGTAGAGCAGTCGAAATAGAAGGTGACAACATTAACAACATATGCAACACATTAACAACAAGATTCATATAATTGCATGTGAATCAGTTCATACACAAGTACATAAATTAAAAAGCACATATCATTAAAGCAACCGGGGCAGTCCAACTACAATAACAACATATGCATGAAAATGTGCTAGCTCTTATTATATAAAGAAGTGTAAGTCACAATCATACAATACATCCATGTAAACCTGCTAGCTCCACAATGGTGGTGGTCCAAGTGGACTTGGTGAGTGGCCACCAATATCCACCTGGATCATTCCTCCCCGCTTAGGAAGCAATGGATCCCATTGCATTGAGTTCCTCCATGAGATGAGGAAACTTCTGCTGAACTTGGTCCCTGGTGAGCCACTTGCCCTGGTGAAGGAGTTGGCCTGCTTTGAAAACTTGATACAGTTGGATATTCTGCCGGCGAGTGTGCTTGATCTGTGTGTCCATGATCCGATCAGTTGCAGCTTGTTCCATGAAATCTGGATTTAACTTTGTGGGTGTGAGCTATTCTGCAATGTCGGATGTGTCTAGTAGTGGTGGAAAGTATGGCCGAAGGCAGTCCACATTGAACAGTGGGTGCATGCTAAGGAATCGAGGAATGCTAAGCTCAAATGTATTGTCTCCCACAACCTTGGTAATGCTGTAAGGATCATATCGAAGTGGTCTAAGTTTCTGATAGGCTCCAGTAAGGTGTTCCTTTTGCAAATGCAACCAAACTTTGTCACCCACCTAAAACTTGTGTGGCACCCGATGTTGATAGTGTCGCTGCTTGTACTTAGAGTTTGATTTCTCCATAATGTCATGGACCTCCTACTGAATATGTTGGATGTGGTCAATGAAGCTGTTTGCCTTATTTGTTTCAGACTTGACATGAGCCTAATTTGCATGAGAAGTTGCAAATGGCATGGCCACATCAGTGGGACATAGTGGATGGAATCCCAAGGCCACCTGAAAAGGGTTGTGGCCAGTCGAGCTATGGAGAGCCTAGTTGTAGCTTTGTTGAACATACGGGAGGCTCTCATCCCATGTCTGTGGATGCTTTGAGTTGTACATGCGCATAATGTGTACGATCATCCTGTTGACAACCTCTATCTAGCCATAGGTTTGAGGATGGAAGGCTATGGACTTAGTGAGTTTGGTGTCTAGCATAGACCAAAGACTGGACCAAAATGTACTGAGGAACTTGTTGTCCCGATTTGAGATGATAGACTATGGGATCCCAAAGTGTACCCACACTCATTCAAAGAAGAGTTCAACAGTGGCTTCTCCTGTGATATTCTTCTTGTAGGCTGCCATAATGGCCATCTTTGAGAACCTGTCGATGACCACAAAAACACAGTCATTTCCATGCTTAGTGGAAGGAAGGCCTGACATGTAATCCATGGCGATGGATTCCCAAGGTCGAATCAGGGTAGGCAGTGGGGTATATAAGCCTTGCTTCTTGAAGGTTGGTTTGGAAATGACGCAGGGAGTGCATGATCTGATGTACTTCTCGACATCTTGTCGAAGATTTGGCTAATACAAATAATTCTACAGTACTGCCACCATTTTCTCGACCTTGGAATGCCCAGCAGCTCGACTGTAGTGTGCTTCCCAAATCATCTTGGCACGCTCACTTGAAGGAACACAAAGGTGACCTAAGTGGCATAACATGGCATCCTGGAGGTGAAAATCTGGAACATGCTGACCCTCTAAGAGTGTCTGGTATGTGTGGCTGAATTCTGGGTCACTTTTGTAGAGAAGTGTCCAATCTGAAGTCTCATGCCCACAAGAGTTGAGCACGGTGGTTAATGCCATGATCAGTGGTCGACTGATCAGTGGTCGACTGAGGCAGTTTGCAACATTATTAGTGTTGCCCCTCTTATACTTGATATTCAAATGGAACTATTGCAGGTATGTGGACCACTTCTGATGGTGATCATTCTGCAATTTCCCTTGGGTTTGTATGAACAACAGGGGTCGGTGGTCTGTGTGGATGACCGTTTCCTTCCCCAAAATGTAATGCTTCCATTGTCGGTAGGCCTGCACAATGGAATACATCTCTTTGTCATAAGTGGGATACTTCTGGACTGTGTCTGAAAGTGTCTCACTGTGATATGCCACTGCATGCCCGTGTTGAGTAAGGACTGCCCCAATAGCATAGTCAAAGGCATCTGTCTCGACCTCAAATGGTTGTTGCAAGTCTAGTAATGTGAGCACTGGTGTTGAGCAGAGGTGATCTTTCAAATCTATGAATGCCTTCTATTGAGATTTAGACCAAAAGAATTGTGCTTTCGCTCCTCTCTTGATGACTTGACTTAAGGGCCAAGTGATATGAGAAAATCCCAACACAAACCTGCAGTAGAAGTTGGCAAGACCTAGAAAGTTGCGGAGCTCTGTCAGAGTGGTTGGAGATGGCCAATCCCCAATGATCTTGGTTGGATCCACATGCACTCCCTATTCATCAATAATGTATCCCAGATACTAGACCTGGGTCATGCCAAAAGTGCATTTCTCCAAATTGGCACATAACTTGTGTTGCTGTAGTGTTTGGAGAACTTGTCGGATGTGGTGGAGGTGCTCTTCCCAACTCTTTGCGAAGATCAGGATGTCATCCAAGTATACCACTACAAATGAGTTGGTGAATGGCTACAAGATGTCATACATTAGCCTCATTAAGGTTGCAGGAGCATTCGTCAATCTGAAAGGCATAACCAACCATTTGAAAAGGCCCTCCTTGGCTTTGAAGGTAGTCTTCTACACATCGAGGGGTTCGATTGGTACCTAGTGATATCCTGACTTCAAATTGATCTTGGTGAAATATTTTTCCCCCTTCAGTTGGTCTAAGAGGTCATCAATCCATGGGATCGGGTACCTATTACAGACAATGATCTTGTTTAGCACCCGATAGTCAATACAGAGTCTCCAAGTGCCATCCATCTTTTGTACCAACACGATCGGGCTCCCACAGGGTGATGAACTCGGAAGGATGTGACCTTTCTGCAGCAGCTCCTAAATCAGCCTCTTGATTTCATCATTCTCCAGAACAGAGTGCAATAGATTGGCCCATTGGGTAGTGGTGCACCCAGTGTCAGATCGATGGAGTGCTTGACCTGACAGTGTAGAGGAACCCTTGCGAGGGAGGTGAAGATGTCCTCGTACTCCTTCATGACCTTGTCCATCTGTAGTTGTCGTGTGGAGGGGCCCTATCTGGAGGTCGTGGCCACCGTCTTCTTCTTTCCTTGAGGGCGTATCATCAGGAGAACAAATTTCCCGGTCTTGGAAATGAGCTTACTACATTGTTTTGCAGTAACCAAATAGATGGCAGTAGGAGGTGCTACCTTTGGTATCCTGTACAACTTATTTCCCAAAGTAACAATAACAGCACAACACCTTGATTCATACACAACATGTCACTTCCACAAGTATGGTTGTCCTAATAATACATCACAAACTTCAAGGGGAGCAATGTCACACAATACCTCATTCGTGAAGGGCTTGATGTTGTATGGAAGGCGACACTATTGGCTCATGCGAAGATCTCGTCCTTGGTGAAGCCACCCGATGGTGTACGGTTGTGGATGTGTTGTGGTTGGTAAGCCTAGCCACTTCACGACGTCTGTCAAAATGAGGTTCTTTTCGCTCCCCTTGTCGACAATGAACTATAGTGGGGAGCCGTTTACTCACATTTGGGAGTGGAAGAGACGCTCCTCCTCCTCTGGATCTTCGGGTTCCTCCTTCTGGATCTTCGTGGTGGCAACGATGGCATTGGGCTCGGCATTGATAATCTGTTCCCCTTTGTCATTCCCCTTGTTGGGTTCTGAATCGGAGTCGGAACATGTATCTAATTCTAAAAGCTTCATCTTAGCCATCAGTGACTGCTTGGCCCGACACTCACTTGTGTTGTGAGTGGATCTCTTATGGAACTCACACCACTTTCACGTGTCCTTTTTTAGCTTCATGGCACTGTTCTTTGCTTGCAGCTTTGGTGGGTTGTCTTGGGCTGCCCCGCCTTAGCTTTGTCCTTTGTTCTACGGTTTGGGGCAATATTTCCCTTGCTTCAGATTCACAGATCCAAAGTCTCACTTCTTCTGTTTAAACTTTTGCTCGACCTTGACAGAATATCGGTATGCCATGTCAAGCCAGGAGATGTTCAGGAATTTGATTTCTTCCTGGATGTACGTGTGTAGGTAGTCGCGGTATTTGAGTACCAAATGTCGCTCTAAATCCTTGATACCCAACTTTGTGTGAAGGGTATGGAAAATATTGGTAAACTTCGGCACGTCTTGGTCCCTTTCCGTGCGCAATGTGGTCCACTTTATGTATTGATCCTCATAACTTCCAACAGGGTAGTACTGCTCCTTGATGGCATCCCGAAATGAATTCCAAGTGGGTGTAGCCGAAAATAGTGATCTTGTAGTTTCATCCTTCTGCTCGTAGTAGGTTTCCCACCAGTCCTTGACGTGGGGGGCTACTTTGAGAAGTGAGAAAATAATATTTCCCCAACTCGAAAAATCATGAATAGAAAAATAACCCTCTAGTAGATTTAACCATTTATCGACGGCAACTACGTCTATCTGACCCTCAAATATGGGGATTTAAAAATTAACTTGTACCTTAAATGGTGTGGCATTTCTAGAGTAGTTGTTGGAAGCCGATGCGTCGCCTTTGGGTAGACGCTGAAGGATCTGGGCAAAGCTGTCCATCATCGCATTCCTTTGTCGCTTGAGGGATTCTTTGAGCAAGATTTTGATAGGATCTCCTGCCCCCTTGTATTTCTTTTCATTCGCCATTGGAGGCTGTCGGGATTTCCAAGGCTGGTCTTGCAAAGGTTTGACTTGTTCAAGCCCTCACTCCTTATATCCTGACCTCGTTGGGAACATGCAAAGAAAAACAGAGAAAAAGCAAACCTCTCTGATACCACTGATCTGGATTTAAACAAGAACGCAACAAAATACAAAGATAACCATATACACAGAGATGCAGCAGAAATAATACTTCATTTCATTAATGTAAAATACTGAAATATGCTTACAAACAAAAATGAAATAAACCAACTAGGGCGATGGTAGGTTATCTCTGAGAAGAGATATGGTGGCTACATGCCCCTGAACTGTGTTACAATGAGGCTCGAAGGCCTATTTATTGTTGTGAAACAATGGAAAACCCTAAACATCCAAAAACCAAACCCTGGAAGATGAAACGCCAAACTGTGGGCCCCATTTGGGTAAATTGGTACATCAACTTCCCGGGGTCGTAACTTTGGCATACGATCTCCATTTGACGAACACAATATCTCATTAGAAAGATCTATCCAAGAACTATAGCTTTAGGAAGAGCAACATCGGTCCATGGACCCATGTTGCTCCTAGTTTTCCCAAAAAACATTGTTTAGGGCCTCAAAATGGCTCCAGAAGTTCAAGACCCGAAAAACTACTAAAAATAGGAAACTGTGCTACAATTAAGGAAACTGAAAAGCTGAAAGAAACAATGGTGGGGGTCCAAGTGGACTTGGTGAGTGGCCACCAATATCCACCTGGATCATTCCTCCCCCCTTAGGAAGCAATGGTCCCCATTGCATTGAGTTCCTCCATGAGATGAGGAAACTTCTGTTGAACTTTGTCCTTGGTGAGCCACTTGGCCTGGTGAAGGAGTTGGCCTGCTTTGACAACTCGATACAGTTAGATATTCTGCTGGTGAGTGTGCTTGATCTGTGTGTCCATGATCCGATCAGTTGCAGCTTGTTCCATGCAATCTGGATTTAACTCTGTGGGTGTGAGCTGTTCTGCAATGTCGGATGTGTCTAGTAATGGTGGAAAGTATGGCCAAATGCAATCCACATTGAACACTGGGTACAAGCCAATGAATGGGGGAATGCATTGTCTCCCATAGCCTTGGTAATGGTGTAAGGACCATATCGGAGTGGTCTGAGTTTCCAATAGGCTCCATTAAGGCGTTCCTTTTGCAAATGCAACCAGACTTTGTCACACACCTAAAACTTGTGTGGCACCCGATGTTGATCATGTCGCTACTTGTACTTAGCATTTGATTTCTCCAGAATGTCATGGACCTCTTGGCGAATATGTTGGATGTGCTCAATGAAGTTGTTTGCCTTATCTGTTTCGGATTGGACATGAGCCGAATTTGTGTGAGTGGCTGGAATCAATGCTACATAGTGGCTGGAATCCCTAGCCCACCTGAAAAGGGTTGTGGCCAGTCGAGCTCTGGAGAGCCCGGTTGTAGCTGTGTTGAACATACAGGGGGAGCTCATCCCATGTGCGTGGATTCTTTGAGTTGTACATGCACAAAGTGTGTACGATCATCCTGTTGAAAACCTCTTTCTGGCCATTAGTTTGAGGATGGAAGGCTGTGGACTTAGTGAGTTTGGTGTCCAACATCAACCAGAGACTAGACCAAAATGTATTGAGGAACCCGCTATCCCGATCTAAGATGATAGACTGTGGGATCCTAAAGTGTACCCACACTCGTTCAAAGAAGAGTTTAGCAGTGGCTTCTGCTGTGATATTCTTCTTGCACGCTGCCATAATGGCCATCTTCGAGAACCTGTCGACACCACAAAAACACAGTCATTTCCATGCTTAGTGGAAGGAAGGCTTGACATGTAATCCATGGATATGGATTCCCAAGGTCGACTCGGGGTAGGCAGTGGGGTATATAGGCCTTGCTTCCTGATGGTCGGTTTGGCAATGGCACAGGCAGTGCATGATATGATGTACTTCCTGACATCTTGTCGAGGAATCGACCAATAGAAATAATTCTACATTACTGCCACCATTTTCTCGACCCCAAAATGCCCATCAGCCCAACTGTAGTATGCTTCCCAAATTATCTTGGCACGCTCACTTGAAGGAACATAAACGTGACCCAAGTGGCATAACAGGGCATTCTGAAGGTGAAAATCTGGAACACGCTGACCCTCCAAGAGTGTCTGGTATGTGTGGCCGAATTCTTAGTCGCTTTTGTAGAGAAGTGGTCAATCAGAAATGTTAAACACACACATGGAAACAACAAAATATGAAAGATAAATAGGAGAGTACATTTATTATTAACAAATGATATACATTTATAGTACATGGTGTGAGCCTTAGATTCATATTCCAAGTGGTCTCTTGGACTCCTTTTGGCTGTTCAGCTTCCACACCAACCCTTAGAGGATTAGGTGTCCAACATTCCCCCCCTTAATCTGAACGGTTATGTATGAGTCCAAGAAGAGAGCTATAATACAAAATGTGCAAAAATGCATGGCAGCACTAGGCTCAATGTGCTTTCTCAAATGTTGGTATAAAGGGCAGTGGTTTAAGGATGACCACCAACACTGGAATGCTTAGTGTAGTTCCTAGAAGTCTTCCAAGTTTGGCATGAATCTCAGGTCTTTTTCTAGAGGAAGTGCTCCTAATGTTTTGAAGAGGGAAACCTTCAACCATGAAAGGGAGGTCTCACCCCTAATAAAAGGGAGAACTTCAACTTGAAAAGGGAAGTCTCAACCTGTGATGGTTTAAGGATGACCAACAACTCTGGAATGCTTAATGCAATTCCTGGAACTCTTCCAAAACTGGCAAGAAGCTGAAGTCTTATGCTAGAGGAAGTGTCCACAATTCTTTGAAGAGGTGTCACAAACTGAAGGCATGCTCAGGGGCATATTTGTCTCTGGCTACAACTCTGAATCTGGTATGGCAGGTTGTGGCTCAGTCTTGCTTGATGTGGCTTTGAAGCTTGTAGATGACCATCATTTCCCCCCCTGTCAGATACAAGGTGAGATGATGGGGAAAACTCAACTGCAAGATTGTTCAATACTCTAAAAAAAGTTCTGACATATGACTGGAATATCTTCTTTGCTGTTGATTCCCATTGCCAAGAAGCGATCAATATTTTTGTTTCTGAAGCATATGTTTGAAGAATGATTGGTTTTATGACAGTTCTTACATGGATGAAGATCAAAACAGTGATCTTTCAGATGGCCAACTCGGTCATAGTGTTGGAATTTCACAATCTGTTATTGTTGCTATTGTTGTGGAAGAGGGGTAGAATCTGGAACAACTGGAGGTGAACTGTCATGAGGAGCAGGTGAAGATGAACTGTCCTGAAGAAATCTAGCACTTTGAAATTGGATTGGTTTGGAGTAGTCTAGAATATGAAAGGACATGTCCTTGTCATATCCAAGACCAGTTCTGTGCTTTTTGTGGACAAACTCTTCCCAAGGTCTGATGACCGACTTGGGAAGGGCAGACTAAATTTCTGGATCTCCATGCAACTCTACTTCTTTGTTGAGCACTAGATCTGAATCAACTTGCTGCTTATGGGAGTCTGTTTCAAGGTTTTGAATAGAAACAGGTTCAGAATGGTGACTCCTCTGTTTTAATTTTTCTTGCTGAAGCTGAGATTCAAGCTCCAAAACTTCTACCTTTTCTTGTGTATACTGCAGATAGGTTTTAATATCACAGAGAGTGTTCTTGATGAATTTCACTATATCATGATCAGTAGAATGCATCAAAGTTTTCAAGAATTCTAATACTTCAGTAATTTGAGCCATATTCTCCATTGTCAAAATTACACCTTTTAAAAACTGATCACAACTATCACCCAATGCAGAAAAGTAACACCCACTCATAGTACAAAGACACAGCAATATCCTCTATAAATGTGCACCAATTGACCAGTGTGCAACTAGCAGGCACCAATTACTGTAATGCATTCACAATCCATTACATAAGAATAAGAGTTCACTCATGACCGGCATATAGAATGCAATATGTTCTGACAATAAAAATGACTAAACTTTCCTCCACAAAAGACTACTTTGAATTGCCAAAACAATCATTGCCTTCATACAGCTCACCAAACTCTTCTGTAGCAGTCGAAGTAACAAGGAATCAATGCATATATATGTAGATTGTGTTTGTATCCCTTCGACCTCCAAATTTAAACGTTGCTTGTATTTCGCATGACACACAAGCACCACAAAATTATGTTAATTGAAAAATACTGCAAGTATACAAACTTTAAGCCTTCTACAATGTCTGGCACAGGGATATAAAAGCTAGGAATGTATTGGTAATGTCACCCTTGATTGTCAAGATTTGTGACTTCAATCTTTCGCACCCAGTCCAAGAGGTAACCAGTGATGTGAACATTCAAAGATGTTATTCAATATCTGTTATGACACCTACTTATCATCCTCTAGAATTTATCATGTCACCTGGAAACTACGGCTCAGCAATAGACATATGGGGAGCAGGCTACATTTTTTGGAAATTGTTGAAGTTGTATTCTCTTGGAAAACTTCAAATAAAGCATATCTTCCATCAAAAGCAAACCATGGATAAATATCTTCAAGCTCAGGAGAAATTCCGTGATTCTGAATCGGAGCAACTTCAAACGATATGTGTTGGAATGATATTAATACTTGTGTACCAAATCCAAAATGGTGACACTACTTAAAGAACCTAACTGGAAAGGTGAAGTGGATTATGAGGCATTAGAACTTCTCTCTCAAATGCTTCAGTTCAACCCTGCTATCGACGCCAATCCTGGGACTGCGAGCTCAATTCATGAAGAATACTCGATTGTGGGAGAAGAGCCACATATCAATGCAGTCTAGATGGAAAGCATGGCTGCACTTGGGCAGCAAGCGGAGCTGCTCATCGTCTCCGAATTCGCTGAGACACACCATGCACTCGATGATTACTTTGGTCTGCATCTTGAGGCCCTTCACAAGATCGTCGCTCAACACCAGAAAGCTTTTAATGACAGTCCTGTTGAGATGACGATTGTCCCCGTTCTGCCTCTGGGCCTGTGCATTGGCCCCTCTCGTCCCTCGTCTCAGGCTTTCATCTCCAGTGCCCACACATGATGCCAATAACTGGTGGAACTTCACTTCAGAACATAAGGTTCATTTCATCGGGACTTGTGTTCTATTCGAAGATGGCGAAGCTGGCATAACCTTATCCCGAAACACACAGAGTTTTTCTCTTTCAATACAGAGAGTCCCTTGACCATCTGCATCAATTAGAACCAAGCTCTAAAGAGTGGTATGGTCATGAATAATATGAGTAAGTAATGTCGTGCCAAAGTCACAATCAACGAGGTTTCAACCAAATGCACATAGGTCCAACTCACATATCTCAATCAAATCCAGATTTCAGCTTCACGTCGAGTTCACCACATGTGTACACAAGCTCGCAGGGATTTTGACCATAAATCAATTTTGGACCTTCGCTCACTGAAGATGTTCAACACTGCTCCAAGGCTCCAAATTCATGGTAGGACATTAATTGAACGGAGAAAATAGATCCTTCGACTTCAACCTCTGATAGAGAATTCACAGATCCAAAAATGTCAGTGCATCATTCGTGGAGGAGAATGTTCCTACCATCAAAAGGTTATCAAGAGGAGGCGTACAACGTAACTGTTATGACAACGAACAGTGGACAACGTAACTATTATGACAACGAACATTGGACAATGTAACTGTTATGTTGTGCCTAATGCAACAACATATTTTCACGCAGTATTATGGAAGACGTTATATATATTAGAATATTTCTATAAATAGGGAGATGGCAGACAAATTCTGGAAAATCTGAAAATGCCCAGTCCTAAACTTGGCTCACAGTAATTATGCAGGGTAGGAATACGCATGTTGCTCTGATACCATGTTAAACACAGACATGGTAGCAACAGAATATGAAAGATAAACATGAGAGTACATTTATTATTAACAAATGATATACATTTATAGTACATGGTGTGACCCTTGGATTCATATTCCAAGTGGTCTCTTGGACTCCTTTTGGTTGTTCAGTTTCCACACCAACCCTTAGAGGATTAGGTGTCCAACAAGAAGTCTCGTGCCCACAAGAGTTGAACACGGTGGTTAATGCCATGATCAGTGGTCGACTGAGGCAATCTGCAACATTATTGGTGTTGCCCTTCTTCTAGTTGATATTCAAATGGAACTGTTGTAGGTTTGTGGACCACTTCTGATGGCGATCATTCTACAATTTCCCTTGGATCTGTATGAATTGCAGGGATCAGTGGTCTGTGTGGATGACCATTTCCTTTCCCAAAATGTAATGCTTCCATTGTCGGCAGGCTTGCACAATGGAATAGATCTCTTTGTCATAAGTGGGATACTTCTGGACTATGTCTGAAAGTGTCTCACTGTGATATGCCACTGCATGCTCGTGTTGAGTAAGGATTGCCCCAATAGCATAGTCAGAGGCATCTGTCTCGACCTCAAATGGTTGTTGCAAGTATGGTAATGTGAGCACTGGTGCTGAGCAGAGGTGATATTTCAACTCTGTGAATGCCTTCTATTGAGATTCAGACCAAAAGAATTTTTCTTGTGCTCCTCCCTTGGTGACTTAACACACATTTCATTAAATTTGGAAATATTTTATTATAAGGGCATCACTAGAACTAAGCTTTTTAGCTATTTTGAAATTATAGATCCACTATTTACCTCCAACATTAATGAAATATGAGGTACTTGACTCAAGGGCCAAGCGATATGAGAAAATCCCAGCACGAACCTACGGTAGAAGTTGGCAAGACCTAGAAAGTTGCAGAGCTTTGTTAGAGTGGTTGGAGATGGCCAATCCCGAATGACTAAGATCATGGCTGGATCCACATGCACCCCATGTTCATCAATAATGTATCCCAGATACTGAACTTGGGTGACTGGGTCATGCCAAAAGTGCATTTCTCCAAATTGGCACATAACTTGTGTTGCTGAAGTGTTTGGAGAATCTATCGGATGTGGTGGATGTGCTCTTCCCAACTCTAGCTGAAGATCAGGATGTCATCCAATTATACCACTACAAATGAGTTGGTGAATGGCCGCAAGATGTCATCCATTAGCGTCATGAAGGTTGCAAGAGCATTCATCAATTCAAAATGCATAACCAACCATTCAAAAAGGCCCTCCTTGGCTTTGAAGGTAGTCTTCCACACATCGGAGGGTTCGATTGGTACCTCATGATATCCTGACTTCAAATTGATCTTGCTGAAATATTTTGCCCCCTTCAGTTGGTCCACGAGGTCATCAATACGTGGGACCAGGTACCTATTATAGACAGTGATCTTGTTAAGTTCCCAATAGTCAATACAAAGTCTCGAAGTGCCATCGTTCTTTTATACCAACGCGATCGGGCGCCCACAGGGCGATGAAATCCGACGAATGTGACCTTTCTGCAGCAGCTCCTGAATCCACCAATTGATTTCATCGTTCTCCAGAATGGAGAGCTGATAGATTGGCCCACTGGGCAGTGACACACTTGGGGTCAGATCGATGGAGTGCTTGACCTGATAGTGCAGATGAACCCCTGCAGGGGAGGTGAAGATGTCCTCATACTCCTTCACGACCTTGTCCATCTGTAGTTGTCACTCAGAGGGGCTCTGTATGGAGGTCGTCATCACCGTCTTCTTCTTTCCTTAAGGGCGTATCATCAGGAAAACAAATTTCCTGGTCTTGGAAATGATCTTACTGCATTGTTTTGCAGTAACCAAAGAGATGGCGGTAGGCGGTGCTACCTCCGGTATCCTGTACAACTTATTTCCCAAAGTAACAATAACATCACAGGGCCTTGATTCATACACAGCATGTCGCTTCCACAAGTATGGTTGTCCTAATAATACATCACAAATTTCAAGGGGAGCAATGTCACATAATACCTCATCCGTGAAGGGCTTGATGTTGTATGGAAGGTGAAACTACTGGCTCATGCGAAGATCTCGTCCTTGGTGAAGCCACCCAATGGTGTACAGTTATGATTGTGCTATGGTCGGTAAGACCAGCCAGTTCACGACCTCTGCTGAAATGAGGTTCTCTTAGCTTCTAATATTGACAATGAACTATAGCAGGGAACCCTTTACCCACATCTAGGAGTGCAAGAGACACTCCTCCTCCTCTGGATCTTCGGGTTCCTCCTTCTAGATCTTCGTGGTGGCAATGGTGGAGTTGGGCTCCACATTGATAATCTGCTTCCCTTTGTCATTCCCCTTGTCAGGTTCTGACTCGAAGTCGGAACATGCATTTGATTCTAAAACCTTCAGCTTAGCCACCAGTGACTGCTTAGCCCGACACTCACTTGTGTTGTAAGTGGAGCTCTTATGGAACTCACACCACTTTCCCGTGTCCTTTTTCAGCTTCGTGGTGTTGTTATTTGCTTGCAGCTTTGGCAAGTTGTCTTGGGCCACCCTGCCTTGGCTTTGTCCTTTGTTATGTGGTTTGGGGGTACCTTTCCCTTGCTTCTGATTCGCAGATCCAAAGTATCGCTTCTTCTATTTAAACTTTTGCTCGACCCTGACGGCATATCGGTATGCCGTGCCGAGTGACGAGATGTTCAGGAATTCAATTTCTTCTTGGATGTACTTGTGCAGGAAACCATAGTATTTGAGTACCAAATGTTGCTATGAATCCTTGATACACAACTTTTTGCGAAGGGTATGGAAAATATTGGTAAACTCTAGCACGTCTTGGTCCCTTCCCTACCGCAGCATGGTCCACTTTATGTGTTGATCCTCATAGCTTCCAACAGGGTAGTACTACTCCTTGATGGCATCCTAAAATGAATTCCAAGTGGGTGTGGCTGAAAACAATGATCCTGTACTTTCATCCTTCTACTCACAGTAGGTTTCCCACCAGTCCTTGATGTGGAGGGCTCCTTTGAGAAGAGAGAAAATAATATTTTCCCGACTGGAAAAATCATGAACAGAAAAATAACCCTCTTGCATATTTAACCATTTATCGTCGGCATCTACGTCTATCCGTCCCTTGAATATGGGGATTTCAAAATTAACTTGTACCTTAAATGGTGTGGAATTTCCAGAGTAGTTGTTGGAATCCGATCCGTCGCCCCTGGGTAGCTGCTGAAGGATCTGGGTAAAGTAAACCATCATCGCATTCCTTTATCGCTTGAGGGCTTCTTCAAGCATGATGTTGATAGGATCTCCTACCCCCTCGTATTTCTTTTCATCCGCCATTGGAGGCCATTGGGATTTGCAAGGCTGGTCTTGCAAAGGTTCGACCAGTTCAAGCCCTAACTCCTTATATCCTGACCCCGTTTGGGACATGCAAAGAAAAATAGAGAAAAAGCATACCTCTTTGATACCACTGATCCAAATTTAAACTGGAACGCAACAAAATACACAGATAACCATATACACAAAGATGCAGAGGAAATAATGCTTCATTTCATTAATGTAAAATACTGAAATATGCTTACAAATAGAAATGGAAATAAACCAACTAGGGAAATGGTAGGTTATCTCTGAGAAGAGATGTGGTGGCTACATGCCTCTGAACTGTGTTACAATGAGGCTCGCAGGCGTATTTATTGTTGTGAAATAATGGAAAACCCTAAACATCCAAAAACCAAACCCTAGAAGATGAAATGCCAAACTATGGGCGCCGTTTGGGTAAATTGGTACATCAACTTCCCGGGGTCGTAACTTTGGCATACCATCTCTGTTTGATGTACACAATATCTCATTAAAAATATCTATCTGAGAACTACAGCTTTGAGAAGAGCAACATCGGTCCATTAACCCATGTTGCTCCCAGTTTTCCCAAAAAATGTCGTTTAGGGCCTCAAAATGGCTCTGGAAGTTCAGGACTTGAAAAACTGCTAAAAATAGTAAATTGTGCTATAATTAAGGAAACTGAAAAACTAAAAGGAACAATGGTGGGGGTCCAAGTGGACTTGGTGGGTGGTCACCAATATCCACCTGGATGAGGCCTACTAGATGCCTCAATGAGGTTTTCAACTAGTAGGTGTGCCTAGGCTACCCAAAGGAAGTTTTCACCTAATATCTTTTCATTTTCCCTTCTTTTTTTTTTCTGTTTTTTCCAACCCATTGACCACCTCATGGAGATTTTCAATCAATGATCCAATCTCAAGCGCCTCAAAGGAGGTTTTCACCTGAGATTTTATTCTTTTCCTCTTATTTTTTCTCTTTTTCATTTTTTGTTTCTTTATTTCTATCCTACTTTAGTTGAAAAAACCAAAATCTCTTTCAAGTGTAGGAGTACTTCCAATGGAGCCATGTGAAAATTAAAACGACTTATAAAATCATGTGTGGGATTGAAATATATGCTTTGACATGTACCTGAATGTGAGAGACCAACTTCTTTGACATAGATGAGACCAAGAATTGTTGAAGAAGACTGTGTTGCTGCAACTTAATGATTGTCTCAAACCATATTTCAATATAGTTATGATGCGCAATGCCCTCCTCCCACATCTACCCAAGTAACCAGCTAATCAGGGTAAACATGTGATGAGAAGTTAATATGATTCGATCTCCTAAGTCACCTTAAGGAAGTGGAACCAACAGAAGCACACCATACAAACCTGCCACATCAACAATAGGACTCCCAGGAACCATCCCAGCCTTTCAGGTAACCATCCCCTGGGTCTTACTAAGTTTTTAGACCAAATAACCCCTCAATGCTCCCATTATATGGGCATGCCAGTGCCTACAAGGCTCAGCATGGTGTGCAAGCATCCAGGGACTATTTTGCTCAGTGTTGTCCCAACGTCCTCGAGATTTGAAACACTTTTTCAAGCCCAAAGCCCAAGTCACTGCCCAAAATTAAATGACACTTTTAGAATCCATGATTTGCATAACAACGAGACTTTCAAATCAAAATAACTCCAGGACTAGGCTTGACCATCCCCAACTAGGACTGGCTTTCTGTCAAACACTTGAAATCAATGAAGTCTACAAGAAATGAACATAAGACAGGGCATAAATGATTGATAACTCATATGAGACTTCACAAGAAGGATCACCACCCTCTTCCCTTAACTATTTTGACATCAATTACGTTTTGCATCCATTATCCTTTCAGTTACAAATGAATACATGAAATAACCATGACAATAACCACTCATATAACCATGCTTATTACTAGCACTAAACCATGAAAATATAATGAGATAACCACCATCAAAGGCACATATTAACAAGTACAAAAGTAAGAGAACTTAACTTTTATTAAACATAGGCAAATCTGGCCAGGTTCGAGACTTCCACATACCACCCGACTGTAAAAATGGCTGAACCAAATCTTTCTTTTAGCAAATAACCCTCGTGCCATATTCCAAACATGAATGTGGGATCTCATGGATAAACCCTTACAAAAAAAACCAAGGGAATCAAAATGTTAAACCACCTCCACCCTCACCAAACCATGATCTCATAAAAACCAGCAATGAGATCACAAAACCGAACCGAGATAGGAATGCCTTCAGGCTCCATCACTATCCTTGAGGAATTTTTCGTCTCCTTGTCTCTCAGGCTTTACCGCAATCCAAACTGGATCACTATGCCCTAAACTGAGACACCATTCTCTAAGGATTTACCACAATCCACACCAGTTCAATAGGCCCTAAATCGAGACTCCACCCTTAGGTTTTACTGTGTATCCCACCAAAAATGGTCAGGGGATTCCTAGGCCTTTGGGATTTCCTAAGACCACCTCCACCTCGAATTTCCAAACTATCTACAAATTCCAATGCTCAAAACCAAGGAAAAAATCCCATCACACTATTGATATCTGAAAAAGGCAAGGCTAGGCTGAAAACCACTATCATAACCCAACAAAACCATGCCATCGATAACAAGAGAACCATACACCAACATGCAAATCCATGCATGTCAAAACTAGCTAGGAAATCGCACATGCAATATGTTGCCTGCAAGTATTCCTGTTGGAGCTGCTTGATCCTACTCTTCCTTGCTTGATATTTTATTTCCTTCCTTTGCTATGCTTGTTTTTTCCTTCCTTCCTCCAAACTAGAGTTCTCCAAGAAAACTCTAAGTGTCTAAGAATGAGAGAGAGAGAGAGAGAATAATGAGAGAGCTCCAAAAATGAACTAACAAAAGGTTACAAACTGATCCTCAGAAGCCCTTCTATCAATGAGGCCTATATTTTCTTCATTTTCCATTATTTTCCTTCAATTTCCTCCTCACATGTAACCTATGACCTTTCAGCTTAATTTTCTCCTATTTTCCTTTATTTTCGTAAATAAATGTGTCAAAAATTCCTTTTTTGCTTTTTAATTCCTTTTCCTTTTCTGATTTCCTTTAGGTGTAAACACATCCAGTGATGCCCACTCGGATATATTCTCCCAAAATTCATCTTGGAATACATTTCCCTTAACCATGGTCTTACTTTGCCTTCATTAAATTTTATGACATGAACTTTTAACCATGGGTTGTTACATGAGGCCCCTGGTCCACTTGCTTATTTGGATCATCATGTATGTCTTCTTCTTCCATGAAATTTATATCTTCTTTTTGCTGATTATTCTCTTGAACACATAGAGGATCTGATTGTGAACATGATAGAACTTCCTCAATCTTTGATTTTGATGTCTTCTCTCCATTAAGTACATCTTATGATCCTTTGGTCTCCTCATTTGAATCTTATTCTTCTAGATGTTTTCCTTCAATGACATCAAGAGAATCTCTTTTTTGCAATACCTATCCTGATCTAAGATGAATACCATTCAGATCAAGAGGAGTTTTTTTGAAGTATTGTACCTCAGTATTGTAAGTGGTATGAGTTAATTTCTTGTGTGGGTTTGGAAATAATGGTGCAAGTAGTTGAGTGGGAGTGGATCTTTGAGATAGATGTGGTTGAGGTTGTGGTTATGGTAGAGGTGGATGGTAGGGATAGCGTGGAGTTGGGTATGGAGGATATTGAGGATACTGTGGATTGATCCCATAAGTTCCTTACCAACCTTGTTTCCAAGATTTGTTTTGGGGCTAATATGACCAAGGTTTCCAAGGAAAGAGTGTGTTCCAATTACTTTGAGATGGATATGAATAATCTTGAAATTGTGAATTAGGTTCTTGCATCATATCAGGTTGACTAGGATGCCATGGTCTTCGTGGAGCTACATAACATAACTGCTTTGGCAATTGAATTACTCAATTTTCCTCTTGGTAAACATCCTTCAACCTTTGTAATGATGGGAAATATTCAATAGCATGCGATTCTGCATGGACAACACAAATATCAACATCTTATTTTTTCTCATCTTGCATTCTTAACATTTCTACTTCTTTTCTTAGATTGCTAAGAATTTATGTTTTAACGTTATCAAACAAATTTCCAAGTTCATTTTGACTTATCGGTATTGATGTTGATTTACTTACTCTTGCCTTTCCTCTTTATATGTGCTTGCATGTTTCACAAATTTCTTCAAACGATAATTGGTATACATCACCTCTACTCATGATATCAAGGAGATCAATCCACTCATCCCTAATTGGTTTTTAGTGTGTCAAATCCTAAATGATGTAATTTTTCCATCTTAGCATTATACATGAATATCTCTACTGGATCCTCAAGGATCTCATCGTCTTTTTGAGTCTCTCATCTAATTTTTGGGTCATTCTAAAGATTTATTCTTTAAGATAATGATCTTTATATTTTTCTAGAAATATCTTCTGCATATCATTCCATGATCTTATTTAATTAATCCCTAAACTCATGAACCATTTAAGAGCTTTATCCTTCAATGTTTCTAGAAATAATCTCAAATGTTGAGTGTTTAGTAAGTAACCATAAGATCTACAAAGGATTTCAAATTCAAAGGGAAAGGTTTCTGGTTCCTTTGACCTCATACCATGAAAGTTGGGAAGAAAATATGGAGGGATTCTCTTCATATGGACACTGATATCATTATCTTGAAGGGGAAATCCAAGAGGATCTTCCTCATTGTCATCATCTCCATCCATTTCTTCTACCTTATCTACCACCTCTTATTATTTTACCTACAAAAGTGGATAGTAATGTGGCTCTTATTGCATCAAGTGATCAAATGAGTAGGGGGGTTGGGGTTGGTGTTGGAGAATTATTATTATTATTATTATTTGTTTTATATAAAAAAATAGAATGAGAATGCTAATAGAATGCAATTTTATGTTCTTGAAATGAAAGATGACTAACGCAATTTTTTTGTTGTAGAAATTAAAAGAAATGAATCAACTAAGGAAGAAAAAAATGCATTCTTTGATACCTCCCCGAAAATGGAACCAAAAAGTGGTGAGCCATGGTATTGGATCAAGAATGTTGCAACTCCCAAGGACTCCTCAACTAAAATTATGAGCCCGGCGTTTGTACAAAATTAAGAGGTGTCAACACTATCTATGCAACATACAATGTGTCCTTATTTCATTGATATGATGTAATGGAGTGAATTTCATGAAATCAAAGCCTAAAATAATTGCAAAAATGGAAATGTTACTCTATTTGCAAGAAATGGAAATGCTACTTGCTCAAATGTAAACACTAATCCTAATTGCAAGAAGGTAAAGGTTATGCTATTTGTAGGAATGAAAAGTACTTGCCTATTTGCAGAATGAAAACCTTGTGCTACTTGCAACAATGTGAATCATTAGTCTAATTTTAGAATGTGAAAATTTTCCTTGAAAAGAAACTAATCGTATCCAAGAACAAAAATTTGCAATTGAAATCCTAAGAGCATGAATTCAAAGAAATTGACCTAATCTACTTTGCAAAAGGGAAAGTCCTAAGTGGTTTTTTATTCTTCGCCAATCATGCATTTAGGACCTAAGGGTCATTATTCAAGCCCAATAGATAAAAACAAAGCTTTTGGAGAAAATATGGTCAAGTTTATACGTGCTACAGGAGTGCTAGAGGAGGTGTTAGAGGAGGCCCCATTTTGCTACAGGAGGAGATAACTTGCCGAATGTCCAAGTAAATCAAATGAAAATGGGATGGGAAATTTTCTTTCATTCAGGAGGATGTCTTAGGACTCCATTCCAAGTGGTATCACTCCAAAATACCTTTGTTAACACGTTCTAAAAAATAGCATAAAATTACTACTCTAAAATCTGGAAATTCATGAACGAGTGAGCTAGTTAACCTACCAAATTCCTAACCTAATCAAGTGAAAATTATATGGGGTAATTTTTTCATTAAATTGAATGTTTTCATGATAGAATTCAAGTGAAATAAACTCCAATCAAGAACATTAACATGTTCTAAAAAATAGCAGAAAATTACCACTATTTTGCTACAAGGGACTGCCATAAATTCTATATTCATGAACTAGTAACCCAATCCAAGTAACTTAATGATGAAGATGAATTTTCAAAGTTGTTCTAAGGATGAATCATGCTCATGACTCTATAAATAACCTATATAAAAACTCACTTAAATAATTTAACCAATGTAACCTACAACAAAAGAAGCATGAATAGTAAATGCAGAAATAAGAGATGGAAGTGAAAAGACAATGACATAAATAAATTATACAAGAGGGATATTAGGCTCCTATGATGTGCAAGCCCAAGGAAACTCATAGTCCTATGAAGGAAACCAAGCTTTAGAAGCTAAAAATGATGCCAAACTTCAGTATTTGAATCAATCCAAGTACATTCCTGCCAGCAATTGAAGTGGAGCTGTTAGATAACACGTTTTCTCCACAAGAAGACTAAAAAATACATGTCCCTAGAGGAAAATTCGAACTTGTACTTATACAAAGTAATGGGCAAGAATTCTCCTTGAAAGGAGGAACCTTTCCCTTCCAAAATCCCTCAAAAAGTGGATCTGGTTCCCAACAATAGGAATTTTCATTAAATGACAGGGAACACATTCCTAGATTTTCTCAATCACTAGAGCTCCTAAATTTATGCTATAATTTCATAATATATTTTTCATTTATTATCCAATCTTGATCATCTTGAAGTAGGGAGCAAGTCCCTATATTATCTTCTCCTCCAAATCTTCACAATCTACCCAATATTCTACAAAAATAAATAATATTAGGCACATAATATGAAATTATCTCTACACCTTCCGAAGAACATATTAAATATAACATAACATTATTAAGTGTATAAGGGCAAGTTTAATATAACCTTCATGTTCCTAATGAAGGTTAGATGGGCCTTAATTTATGTCTAATTTCGAGGCCCATGAGTCGCTCACACAAAATTGAATAAATTAGATTACAGTCATCAGGAAGAAGGCTCATAGGAGTGACTGGAGGGTTACAGTTATTGGCTTGCCTTGTCATGGGAGTGACTGAGGCTCTATTTCACTAAAAAGGAAATTTAACTTAGGGTTTAGGCACCTAGAGTGGTTTGTTAGCTCATGGGGGTAATGTTGCACCTGAGGGAAGTGAGTAAAGTTTCAAGTTGTCGATTCCACTTCGTTAATTTCATTTAGGAGGTTGAGTCATGTTATAGTAGGCCTCCACTCATGTTTACCTCAATAGGGTGGTGAAAGTGGGTAGATATGGGAGGTGGCAAGACAATAATTTCCTTAAAATTACTCAAATTTCCTTTTAGTTACATAGAATTTGTCTTCTACCTATATACTATGACCAAAAATTGATTCTCTGTAACACAACTAGATAAAAATATTTTTTTCAATTACACAAAAGTACATACCAAGTCTTAACATAGTCACTTCTCTTCTATGCTTGTTCACTAGATTTATATTTGGATGTCGAGTGAGTGGCTAGCATGTGGGGAAGAAAACAAACAAAAAAATCATGCGCACATTCTTAGGAATTCTCACATGTTCCAAAGAGCATGCACATATTCCTGAGACTAATGTCCAAAAACCTTAAATATCTTGCCTAATTTCCTCTCTTGCCTTCTTATTTTTTCTCGAACATGGAAGGACCATACACACATTATTGAACATATGTAGAAATTCGTGACATTGTTTTTTCTCCTTCCATCCCACCACTTTTCCTTCCCTCTCTCCCCCACCACCCATCATCCTCTCTCTCTCTCTCTATCTACATCCTCTACCTCTCTCTCTCTCTCTCTTCTTTCCTCTCTATTCCCCCTCCATATCTATATTTTTATATGCCTCTCTCTCTCTCTCTCTCTCTCTCTCTCTCTCTCTCTCTCTCTCTCTTGTTGGGTATGTTTTATATTATTTTCATGCATATACCAATGTATTGTAAAATGCATAATGCATAAGAGGGGGATCTTGTTCGAGGGAAACACCCTTGAAAAAAACAATTATGTCATTTTTTTGTTGTTGACAGGTTGGAATGTGCGAACAACAACTAGGGGGTCTCCCTAGTGTGAAGTCCCAATTATACCTTACACCATTTGGGATAGCAGCCCCATCCTGTATGTAGGTCGAATTGCCATCATATTGGTTTTTCTCCTGGCACTCAAATGAGGATATGTCAAGATAAGGCTAGATACAATGATTAGATAATAAGGATGATATCAGCTCAAGATTGACAACTTGATACAATAATTTAACAACACGACAATAAGAAGAAGCATACCACAAGATGGGTTAGTAAGCTAAAAGCATATTACACATACATGAACTGGAACATACCAGAGGTTAATTGCAAATCAGTTCACAATAGGTTACCAGCATGGCATGGAATAAGAGAGCAATGACTAAAAACAAGCATGAAATAAATAAGCCAAGAATCAATTCATTATCATATCACCACATGAAAGTACACCTACAAACATAATAGTAATACACAATAGTCAATACAACCACCACAAATATGCATAAGAATCAATTCCAAAACTGATGAATTTCTTATTAATTCTACTACAAATACAAGTACACATCCTACAAACCATCAAATCCTAGCAGTGGAACATGGGTTGCTAATAATATCTCTCAAATAAAAACCCTAGCCTCACCAAAATTCTCCTTACTAGCTACCAAGAGTTGAATGCCTCTAACTCTTCATGCATAGATCCACTATCTATTGGTGGTCATAGATCAAGTGCCAAAAGTCCCTTAAAATGAGGCATGAGGGTATATTTATAGAAATGAGGTGATTTTTCACCTATTGTGTCCTCTCATCTACCCTCATGATTCTTGCACATCCTCACAACTCTTTCATGTTTAATGACAATTAAATGCTCAAATTAATCTCAACATAAAGGTTGGCATTATGATGAGAAATATTTATGTTATGGTGACAGAGAAGTTATGAGGAGAACGCAAAGGGCTCTCGGAAACCGTAGAATGATTTTATCAATATTCTTGCAATGATATGGTGACTAACACGAGTTTATGAATAGGGTGGTGATGTTCATTCATTGTGTTAAATGTCCATTTGTATGCTATCACCATGAAGGTTGGCATAGTGCCTTAGTTAGATACATGGAGCTATCTCACCTGTTTCTTGAAACCCTAGATTTTTCCATATGGTCAATTTTTTCATTCCCTTCCTTCCACCTGCAAACGAATTACATTAGTTATACAATTTTACAGTCGACAAATAATATTAATAACATGAAATTCTGTGAAAGCAAGATAAGTATTTGAACCCCTATATAGTCCCTTTATGTGCCACAGTGTTGTCAATGCATGTGGCGTCTTCATGGTTTTTCTGGGCTTCAAAACATTCATAGCAGATCCCGAAAGAACCACCAACATCCCTCTTTGTTCAGACATCAACAATGGTGCTTTCATTTCGGTATAGGAATTCACATTTTCATAGCCATAACCTTTCACCTAATTCATGTATCCAACACCTCTTTAGTCCTAGCTAATAAGTGGCCTTGAAATTTACATCATCTAAGAGGTAATCCATTAGGTGGTGTTGTATATTAAAGATACAGGGCTTTGCCATCATTCCTAGAGAAATTTTGAATGCAACTCCATTGTTCTGCAATATCAAGAGGCATGTAGTTTCACCGATTTTTGGATCTATAACTCTAATATTGTTTAGGACAACCATGACAATTTCTTCTCAATGCCACAGAGATTTGTTCATGATCAGAGCATTACAAAAGTTAAAGGAAATGGCATCTTACAAGAAAAGCCAACAATGTAACTTCCATGATCTAAAATAAAGGATAGCTCCATTAAGGAGAGTGATCTCCCTTGTATTCCTCCAGTTATTCTAATCACAACCTAAAGTTGCTTCTTTTCAAGAAAGCATCTAAAGAAATTTTGGGAGCATTCTTCATGTTTGTCACCTACTACTCAAAATGTTCCAGGCATTATAGCCTCTGGTGTATCCATTTTTTGAGAATTTCCTGGTATTTCGAAACCTCTTGTACATACGCTAAAAAAAATGATTATGTCCAATGATTTCACTTTTCTTATAACAAGTGTTGCATGTAGATAATTATGATTCCTTATAGCATGAGTCCACCTACTTTGTTCATAGGGATATTCAACTTCACAAGTGTACATGCCATCTCTCGGTACACCATTGCTTAATTTTTTTTCACATCTCTCTGTAACGCTCTTCGAAGACACCATCATCAATATTGTTCACTTAAGAAACAGGTAAATTTTCAATCATTGTAAATATAGAAGGTTGTGACTTGCATGGATGGGTTGATCATAAAATTACAAACCTCGCTGGTCTGGCCAATGCCATAAATTATACTTAAATACACTTAACTTTGTAATCACCATCATAAAAATATGTATATGTTGCCGATGGCTTTTGCACTCGTTAATGCCCATGAATGACTCAAATTTCAATTCTATCGTTCTTACTTTTCTTCAAAGCGGCATTGCCTCTCTCAAGATTTTGATCACCATTATGCTTACCACTTATTTTACGTAGTGGAAAATCAGCATGACTTAGATCATGCAACTTGGTTCCAACTACATTAAATCTTCGTGCTCCCTATAGTAGTGAAATTTCTAAATGGGTTACAACCGTGGGCCAAAAAGTGTATGCCCAATATCTCGCTAACAAGTTCAACTACCAAAATTTTTGCATCATTGTCCACTTTCTAATTATTTATCAAATCTCTTTGGATTAACACGATATCACTTTTGTATTCTTCGTAATCAAGAAAATACAACGATGAATCTCTGAGGAAATGAAGCCACTAGACACTGAATTCTCATCCATGGCTTGTCTAAATCAAACACTCATTACTAATACATATCATACCATTACATGCTGTAACCCTAAGCAAAACTTTAAATTACACATGAATACCATCATTTTATCACTTTTTTGGTTCTTTTGAGTGTATGGTATAATCCCTTTTGATGTTGAGGCACGACATTATCATGTTACCAACACTTCATTAAATAATTCCTGGTGTTTTTGTCATAGGATTGTGTAGCGTGCAAACCGATTAGATAGGTCGCATATTTCAATCCAGGGAGTAGGTCATAATGAGAGAGAGTCGCACTTTTGAAATCACAACACTGAGGATAAATCTTGCAATTTGTGGGAGGCAACTGATGGATATTGCAATCAGTAGGTGTAATTGTGACCCACAGAAAGAAATGTAGCTCGTATAGATTGCATTGGGGGATGGTGACCTGCGGACGATCACATTTGGTAGCTGTGACTTGAAGAGATGTCACATAGTCGCGCATAATAGGCGCGTCACACCTTTTGACTATATGGTTGAGGAACCAGAATGCGATATACAACTTGGTAAGAGGTCGCAGGTAGAAATTAGAACTTGTGAAAGATCGTAGAAGCACGAGTTGAGCAAAGGTCGTAAGCCGACTGTGCCTTCTGTGGAATGTCACCAACAATCAAGTCACATAGTCATAAAAAAAAGTGTTCCTTTGTAGAATATTTGTCACTTTGCTAGGAATAGAATTGGAATGGTGCACATTTGCAGAAAGGAAAGGCTATGGGAAATTCAGAGATCTTCTGGATCTATCTTCAATGCAATAAAATAACACTAGATTCCCTCCTAAAATCTCGATCTAAGCAACGGAGAAGACCATAAACATGCCAGAAGACATGACTTTCAAATTATTCTCTAACCCTAGGAGTATTAGGTTATGGGATTCTTTCTTTTGGACCTCATATGATCTGCAAGGGTTAGTTGCGAGGCCACTAAGGTTCAGTTGTCATCATCCGAGGTCTTGGCGTTTCCTCTAAGATATTCCCCAAATTTCCAGAACGAGTAAGGTTTCACCATAACTGTTGACTTTGGGAAATACAAATTGAAGTTCACTCAATCTTAATGCCTGATACTAAAATCCGAGAAATACTCACAAAAATGCCCAAGAAATCCTATAATCGTAATGCAGTGATCTAGAATGTGTAACAAAATGACTAAGAGTTCCCAAAGTACATGAACCCTTAGAGCAGTAAATCAAAGAATTGAGCTCCATATCTTCAAGCCTGGGTTTAGGAATCCAAAATTGTAATAATAAACGAAACATGGGGCATTTACAAGGGGACAACTTTTTTACCTGTGGTCGAGTTAACAGGTTCCCATGCAATTGAATATAAATCGTTTTATTTTCCATGTATTTTCTACTCTTCCAGCGCAAATGGTGAGGTTTTATCATTTTCACACCTTTTCCAATGTGGTTGCAGCGTTAACACACAAAACACTGTCCATAACATGGTATTGATGTATTTCAAGAAATTATGGTTCCTTGCAATGATATGTAATATTTTATCATAATGTGGCCTGAGCATACTAGATATGCACCTCAACGAAAATAGTTTGTTTTGAAACAATCTAATCTTCAACAAGCATAGCCTTTATCAAGTCACAAAATATTATTCTTGATCCCTTGCATGATGTGGTGTTGCATGTAAGTGAAGCTTTGATCATAAGAAATCAAGCTGATAATGTCCATTGCATTGTCTACCAAGAGCTTAAGATTCAAATGTTTAAAATGTGTGGTGTCATCAAGAGCTAAAGCTAGCTTTGCACTGGCCATTGCGGTCTTCATGGTAGCATGCGTTGTATCCTTTATATGTGGCTTGAAATTAATTTCATGAGTGCGTTAAATCCTTAAGTGCATTGTCTTTCATGGCTTTTATTTCCTTGTCTTGCGTTCCCTTTCAATGGTGTGTATCGAATGCGTGCATCCTTCAAAGAATTCCTTATATTGTGATTTCACCTAGAACAATTACAGATGGTCAATAAAACAAGACACACGGGACCACTTATCCATGCAATTGCATCATGACATATTTATTTATACACCATCAACATTTTTTTAAAGATACATTGAATTTAAGAAGGGATCATGTGTTTAAAACTAATAAACTTTGTGGCCTACTATCCATAGGGATGTATGCAAGTATATGTTTCAATGGAAAATATTTAATGTGTTATTTCCCTTAGCACCACAAGAAGTGTATAATGTGTATTTGGCCACCAATTTTGTATCCATCATTAATTCCTTTGCAACTTAGACATCCCAAGTATAAAATAAGATGTTGAGAGTTGCACCATTCCCCAATAAGTTCAGGGTTGGAACCAGTTCACTGTCTAACTATATAAACTAACCCAATGGGATTGATGTAGAGTTTAGTTTCCAATGCAACCTATATGAATTTGACATGCGATGAAATGTTCCTAAAATCTAAAATGTTAAAAGAGGTGAATTTGGAAGATGAGGATAAAGTCAAGATAGCTTAGGCCCTCTACTAGGCATGATAATCTAGGGTTTAAAGAATGGATGACCAAGGTGGTATTGGCCTAAACCATTGTACATTTGAATGGGTTGGGACCTAGGCGTATTGTGACTATTGACACAAACCCCCACATGTCATTTGAAATATGTATCCACAGAAATATGATACCCGAAAATATATCATAATTACGACAACTTGACAATGTTCAAACATATGATAGGATGATACATGCAAAGGAGGAAAGTGAGTAGGAAAAACATGCATCACTAAAGTATGGGTGTTAGTAGGGTTTGATAGCACTTGTCATCAAAGTTTTATTCATTTGCATCAGTATAATTCTTAGGACCTATTGATAGTGTTGGACCCACCAACGTGTCAAGGGGATCTCCTTGGTAAGAAGTCCCAATTAGACCTCAAACCATTTGGTGTATAGGAGTCCCAAAAGTGGTTCGTAAGGTAATGACTTGACCATGGTGTCACACAGAGGCAAGTAGAATAAATATGCCAACAACAAAGTTGTGACTGATGTAGTGAGTCAAGGAAGGTGTATGAGAGGTTCTAACACTTCGAAAGGGGAAGGAGGTGAAGGCGAGTTCGAGGTTGAAAGGGAGCAGTCCCAACTGGGCTAGGAACACACAACACAAAGGACATGCACAGCTTCCAGCAGAGTAGTCCACTCGGATGTGGAAGTCACATCATACAAGGTAAGATAACATGTACAACACTCACGGATCAGTCCGAGATGAATGTGACAGTTGTTATAGTAAGGTTCAAGTGAAAGGTCTGTCTGATGTCTGGTAGAGCAGTCGACACAGAAGGTGACAACAAGATTCATATAATTGCATGTGAATCAGTTCATACACAAGTACGTAAATTAAAAAGAACATATCATTAAAGCAACCAGAGCAGTCCAACTACAATAACAACATATGCATGAAAATGTGCTAGCTCTTATTATATAAAGAAGTGTAAGTCACAATCATACAATACATCCATGTAAACCTGTTAGCTCCAACAATGGAACGTTACAACCACATCTGGTTGCTCCTCTAAAGAGATGTACTAGCTCCATGCAGTGGAGAAGCGAAGGCGCATTATAATACTGTCCAAGCATTCTTCAAAATAGTCTTAGTAGAAGCTTGGCTGACCAAAAGCCTTTATAATGAGTTATGAGGGACTATTTATAGCAAAGGGTGGGGTGACCCTTGATATTTCCCTTTGTGACCATTCGACTACCCTCATGAATCTTCACCTATTCTATGACTGTTACAACCACTCTTGACACTTGACTTACAGTTGACGTGACTCAACATTACAATGCACATGTACCCATGCGAACAATGTCTTGGACAAGCCAAACTAGACATCATTCGGACTTAGACAACCATAGAAGTCCAACCGCTTAACATCCTCCTGTTGATTAGCAGTGACATGTTGATGCCAAGATTGGTAGTCCTTGAGAGTGTTTATGTGTTCTACTGTGACATCCATCTGAAACCTGAACCTTGCCTCCATAGCATTTGGGTACACTACTCGGGCTCCACTGTCTAACTCATCTATGAGCATGCGTATCATTGTATTTAGTGTGGTCGGACCAATAATGTACTTGTGCATGATGTCTTCACTGATAGGAAAGTCTGGGCTATTGGCGGTATGCACCAACTCGTCGAAGTATGAGTCAAGCTCCTGTTGGACGGGCTTCTTGTTTTTTTCCTAGGTGAGGGTCCCAAGTGATGGGATCACATGAGTGTGCACTATAACCTCCATGCTTTTGAATACTTGTGCATGGGAAGCTTGCATGCTAGTGATGAGTTGCAGTAGGTCTTCATAGCTCTGGATCTGATTCTAGATACGTGCTTGCAGCTCGATCACATTGGCCTTCATCATCTTTGGCAAGTGAAGCAGGGCTCCCTTGTACTTCATCATCTATGCTCGCATGATATCAACAACAGTATATATGTTCTTCAAGATACATACTCTTCTTGCACATCGCTGCTGCCATTCGTGGAGATGAACAACTACCTGATACATGGTACCAAACTTGGAGTACAATGCTCACATAACTGTGTCCAAGGACAATACTTCATCTAGTATTTCCTTCTTCAGTTCATCTCGGGTGAACATTGTCACCAAGTCTCCTCCCTACGTGGCCACCTGTAGTTCCTTCGCCATTCGCTCATTCTCAACTATGAGAAAACAAACACTTGAGTTGGTGGCTTCAGCATACACTCTAGTTGCATCGCCCAACATAGCTGGATGCTTGTGCACATCAATCATGATCACTTGCTCTTCAAATTGAGTAAGGGATGTTTGGTCTTTTGGAGTGGGCACTCCCTGACACTGCACAACTCTGTGATGAGATTCATCAAAAGATATGTTGTGCATCTCTATTTCCGGTTGAGAAATAAGGATCTCAGTTCCTCCTTAGTCATCCAAGACTTGCTCATCATCTGGATGCATTGAAGCAGGTGAGTTGACCTGCCTTTGGTGAGAAATGAGGTCAGTGTCCTGTTCCAACTCTTGTTGCTCCATGTTTGCATCCAACTATTCAAGACCCTATTCTATCTCATGAGAAACGTCTTGCCGCTTCGAGGGTTCACCCTATTCAACTAATGCCAGTTGTTCGGAAGAATCAACTACTTGTATGGGTGCTGCTTCATCTATCTGCACGTGATGCACCCCGTGCTGAATTTGCTGCTGCTGAGCTTCCTTCTCATGTTGGCATAGCTCTTGTTCTTTCAGGAGTTGCTCCCTCAGATCATTCAACTCTTTCTCTACTTCTTCAATTCTCTTCTTATCCCTCTACCTTCACACGATTCGCTTGTTGCATTGTCGCCTCTTCTGTTGAATAGCAATAGCTACTTTTTCTACAAGTGGATCTCCTCGAAATTTGCAGCTTTTTTCCTCCTCCATGCAGTCGATAATCTTTCTTTTCCCTTTGTTGTGCATAGGTATGCTTGGCTCTGGTGTTTCAGCTACTGCTACTACTGTTGTTGTTCTCCATGATGCTAATTCATGTCGCTGTGCTAACCACTCTACGACGAAACTAACCTGTCATTAGGTCTAGAGAAATTGAAGCAATACCTCCATGAGTCCTCCTCGGCCCAATGACATGGCCCATGAATCCAATTGAACTGAACTCTCATGCATTGATCCTTCATAATGCAATGTGGGTCATACGGGTTGAAGATTTGGAGGTTGAATGGTGTTGGCTTGATTGGCCCTGACCTAGGTTCAACGTTAAGCAGCCAAGCAAATCCCTACACTACTGGCCCTTTCGGCATCAATCCGTGGAGCACGGACTAAAGTCTCACCCGAAGCAGTATGGGGGGATGCAAGAACCAAGTTTCCACACCCTAAGATGGTTGTGATGTTGGTTTTTAGACCTTTGCTCTGCTTTTGCACAGATCGATAAGCCCTTTAGGGCTTAGCAATGTACTTCTCTTATTTGTCCTTCGAGCCTCCACAGAAGTCTTTGATCATCCCTCGCGGACCCTAAATAGATATATCAGGTGCTTACGCTCCTCTGTAATTATCCTTACTTCTATTTCTACCCAGATTAGCTTAAGTATTGGTTAACTTTAACATGCATTATGGTTATCTTCGTGTAACATATATTCTTACTTGCATTCATATGACAGAGTGAAATACATAGATTCATGCATCAATATAGTATTAATTCATAACCCTAGTATTCAACATAGCATAAACGCATCATTCATAGCAGAAGTAAAATAACACACACACAGATGGAAAGTACACAGTAATATTCTCAATACAAGCTCTATTTTCCCTGCACACACAGCTATAGGGGTCTGTGCACTCAGCTGCGGACTTCTACCCTAGGCCTCTGAGCACTTAGCTGTAGAGCCTCTTCCTAAGCTAGGACTCTCACTCTTAGCTCTTTACAGACTCATCAAGTACTTCTGCTTCCCTTCCCTTTTCCTTTTCTCCTCCCTTAGAATCCTCTTAAGACCTCCTTTTTATACAATCCCATGGTCTACGGACCAAGGGCGGATCTCCAAAACCGACACAACCCATCTAGACTAAGGGTGGAAAACCCTTTTTTACTTTAGATATCTTCATGCTTCACGCCCACAAAATGTGGAGACTTTACATTTCTTTATAAAAAATTTGGCCTTCTGCCCCAAAACTTGGGGTTTTAACCCCAAAATTGACCCCCAAGGGACCCATTCCCAACTGGCCCCCAGCACAAACATGGCTAGTCATCCTCGAGTCACTCGATTGGTGTAGAGATTTTGTTGTGAAGACCTCCCAGCTCGACTTGGACAACTGCTACCTTGATGATGCATTGTGTTGCCGCTTGCTTCATCTCCTCGACCAACTGCTCTGTCGTTGGCCTTATTTTGTCGGACTTAATCTTCTGCTGAGTCTCCTACAGAATAGCCAGCTTGCCTTCAATAGTGGTCGTGATCAAGTAGGCCTTGACCAACGAAGGCTTCAAGTGAGCCTTCATCATGGCTTCCTTGTGCTGAGCTGCATCTACCTGCTCTTTCAACGCCTTAGCCTCCTACAGCTTAGCTAACCTCTGCGTGATGGTGACAGTTCGCGCTATTGCTTTGACTTCATCGTAGCGCTATTGCAGCTTTCATGCTTCTATTTCCAGCTGCTATACCATAGGATCTTCTTGAAGGAAGGTGACTACCTCAAGCGACTGCTTGAAGAGCATGGTACAGTCCTTTCCAATCGCAGACAGTGAAGTGAACTTCCCTGCCTCTGGTAGTGTTTTGGAGAATTTGGTATATACGGATAAATACTAATTCCCTAGATAAGTAGCCATATCTAGAACAACAGTTTAAAGCATTTTAACCTTTTCCTATAAGCAATAGATAAGACAAAGAGGAGGAGAAGACCTACTTGTAGTTCTGCTTTCCTCTTGTCTCCTTTGTATTGGTCCCATCGCTCCTTCTTGTACTTAACATGCTTGAAAAGTACTTGTAAACATCAACAGAAGACAAAGAACCAATCAAAGCAAAGATCTATTGATTACAAGTAAATAGAATTAGATACATTCACACATATAAGCATCATATAGCAATATAAGCATATGGAAAAAGGTTCAAATACTTTATTGAATAGAACAAGGAATTACAACCATCAAGTTTGATTCGAACTCACCACTCTAGCTTTGATCCCATCCACATCATATCTGTTAGGTACCTATACCAATAGGTTTCATTTTTCATGATTGGCAGGGGAAGTTCCAAATATGCTCTACTTTGGTGATGCAAAGATCTCATATTTTGTGGAAAACACTTACCTACAATTGTTTGATACTGTCCTACTTTTGAATGGGTGATCCAACAGTCTAAGCTGGGTCATGCCATGTTTCAGTTTTTGTTGTAGATTAGAGAAAGAAATCTGTCCAAACTGTTCAATCTTGGCAGATCAGTATTTAGGTAGAGAATGAAGGTTCCCAACTGCTTAATCTGGGGCCTTGGAAGTAATAAGGTTAGCCTTAGATAGGAAATCAAAAGAAAATGGAAAAAGAAAAGAAAAAGAGCAATTGAGGGTTTGCCAATCTAAGTGCACCCTCCTTGAAGTAACAAAAAATGCTACGCAATAGAATGGGTAGGTAGATGGGGTTGCAGAAGCATGATTTCTTTCATATCACTGGCCTAAGCAAAGAAAATACATGGTGGCTAGTGCAGATCTTCCTATTCAGCAGTTTTGTAGCAACAAAGTGAAGCATGTCTAACTTCCCATTCACTCCCTGTCAGACTTCTTTCTAACATCCCAATATCACCTTTGTTCATAACAGAAAATCAAACTCATTTGTTGATTCTTGTTATATAGAAGATCCACATTTCTTGTGTAAAAATATTTTCATTTTGATCTACTCTCCTAACTAAGTTTGTGCCATAAAAACTTAGTGTTTGCTTCCTCTTTTCCATATCTCCCATCCAATACTAACTACTAACCACATTATTACTTAATTCCCTATATTCCCCTTTTCCCTACTACTATATCACCACTGTATATAAAAAGCCCCAAAGTATATATTCCCCCTTCCCTAGGCAATATAGCCTTATAACTTCAAAAGGTTGGAGCACTAAGAGATTTAAGCGCAATAGACAAAATAACGCCAAAAACAAAGTTTCGGGATTAAACCAAGATCTACTTGGTTTAACAGCCCTAACCCCGCTTTGCGAACAAAGGTTAATTAACCCATTTTGGCTTATAAATCATCGGAAAACCCATTTTCTCCGCTTATCCAAAGTTTTGATTACAGCGCGCATTCCACAAAAAACAAAAGAAAATATTATTTAAATGCGTCGGGTCCCGCCGTATCATGTTGGCAATTTGCCCGCCCGTCGTCCGTCGGATCTGGGCCCTCCCATCCGACGGCTCACAATGATTTCGGACCGCCTCCAATGCCCGGACAATAGCTCCCAAAATCTGTCAGAGCATGACGTCAGGGCTCGGACGCGTGTCGTTCCCAAATTGTATCGGGAGGCCGCCTGCCAAAACCGCTCCCGTACCATAAGCGGTCCGAAATTACCGTTTACCGCTCTGCCAATTCCGCCATACGTCATGTCCGTGTCACGCTTACATCACTGCCACCTCAGCGTCACATCAGCGCCCGACCCACCATCGCCCCGAGCTGTCTGCCACGACCCCCGTCCACCTGGACCATTCACAGACCGCCACGTCATCATTCCGTACCATGACCCCACCTATGACGTCATGCTGACGTCACTAGACAAAACGCGCCAAAAGCCAAATTTTCACTATTTTACCCAAAAAACCCGTTTTTCCCCGTTATTTGCATTTTTACTCACTGTAGTCCTGCATGAGCGAGCACGTCATTTACCTGCCAACTTTGAAGACTGATCCTCGCTGCCAGTGCCCTGAATTCACCTGCATTGCCACCATTGCCCAAGTATACCAGGTATTTATCAAGTTATCCCCTCTGCGCCTGGTTTTTTCCATAATTCTCTGAGGAAACTAAGAAAAGAAAAACACAGTAAGTTCAAGAAATCTTCATGAACCATTGGTCCTCTTCCACACTGTAAGCCCAATTTCACTCACAGAAGCCCCATTGTGCCGAATTTCCACGAATTTATAGTCTGTTTGCGCATTCGCAAATTCAAACCTCTGCTACACAAATCCACCGAGAAAGTGACCCTCAAATCCCAGCATTTGCTCACTAAATCTATCCTAGGAGCAGTTTGACTCATTTTCACCTCAGTTTACCTCTTCCCCTTTGCAAATTGCCCTGCTCCTGCAAAATCCATTGCTCTGTGTTGCTGTGCCCTGAAAATTCAAGTTTAAACACAACTTAAAGTAGCAGTTGACCATGGAGACCCCAGTAGCTCTAAACATTCCACCTCTAAATGCCCCCCAAAGAGAGCTAGAATGGTTGCCCCTGGCTGACAGAGACTACCAGATGGCAGAAGTAATCCCAGAGTACAGCAGATACCATATTCATGTACTCAATGAGCTGAAAGCCGAACATCTCAGTGGAAATGATATTCTAGGGATTTGGGACTCCAATTTGCCTCTTTTCAATCTTCCTCAAGTCAATATCCTACCAGATTTAATCCATCGATGCAGTGCCAACTATGATCCATGTCAGAGAGCTGTCCTCAGTCCCTTAGGCTCAGTTTTGTTCCATGTCACCCCTGAGGCCATAAATCAAATGCCACACTTTCATACTACAAAGCCATTGACTCCTCTATCTATGATGGACTTGATAAAGCAAGGAGGCAAGCTGTCTAGTGCCCAAATCATAGAGATTAATCAACTATTCATTCAATCAGGCTCTCAAACTGTGAGGACTCTCCCTATTGGAAATGAATATCTCAATGAGGTGGGAAAAATGCTTGTGGATATGATCAGTTATGTCCTAGGATACAGATCAAGTGAGGATGTTGATGAAACCATTCTGACCATGATGTCTGTCTTCTCCCCTGGAAAGCCTCCTTCTGTTCACTATGATTATGCTACATACATTGCCAATAAAATTCATGAGCAATTGATGAATTTAGAGAGGGAAAGGATATTTAGATACACTTCTTACATCTATCACTTGTTCCTATTTTATCAGCCTGATAGCTTCCCTATTACTCTCAAGAAGTTTGATGCTCAGGGAAACCAAAGGTCTGTGGTATTTTGGTCTTCAATCTTTCATCACATATCTTTTTCACCATATAGCTACTGTGAATTCATAGACTTTTTTATCCATCCAACCATGTCCTTGCTGTTGAGTTCCCCTCCTCCAAGATTGACAGATGAGATGCAAAGAATCCTCCAGCTCTCAAAGGCCTACAGCATTGGAGATTGGTACTTTTACCAACACCATACAGTGATCAGAATATATGCTTGTGAGTTAGCCCCATATAGGCTACCAAGATATGTCCCTATGAGACTTTTTGCTTTAGAATATTTTAGACAATTTGGAAATGCAGACATGATCCATTTCCACAGCAAAAATAAGAAGGTAAAACTCAAAGTCAAAAACCAGCTAGGCCCATTTATTTATAACAAAAGAGAAGAGGCATGGCAAGAAGCAGATAAGATCCTAACGTGCCTCGGGTTGCAAACCAGTTTCCTTTGGATACCCTATGATCCCAATCATTTCATTAGTCTTAGAAGGGTCAAATATAAGTTGGCTAGCTATGATCATATCAGGTTACCACATATTGAAAAATATGCAAATCAATTAGAATGGAAAGAGGGCACCCTAGAAGAAGCAAGTTCTAAAGAGGAAATAGCACAAAAAGCAGCAAAGACACTTGAGAAGCAAGCTGACTTGGAATATTGTGGGCAGGTTTTTTCTCTTCCTCATACTCAACTCGGAGTAGCTGCCTCATCTTCTAGAGCTCCCCAGCAAGCAGCTCAAACTATTCCTCCAGCAGCTAGCACAGATAAGGGGAAAGAAATGGAGCAGAAGCAGACACTCCCAACAACAGAACAACAGAAAGCATAGGCAGAACAACAAGAGGAAATGGCTGATGCCCCTGTATCCACAGAGAAACAGGCTCAAGAAAGTGTGCCTCCAAGGCAGGAAACAGCAATGGATACCTCGGTACTTCAAACCTCAATAAATGAAGAGAGAACTAGGAAGAGGGACAGATAGCAAGAAACTCCCCTCACTACATCAGCAAGTCAACAAGGGGAGAAAAGGCAAAGATTAAACCCTTTTTCTGAGGAAGAGATGCCTATCGGACCATCCATGGGTATGGGACCCCCTAGTATGGAAGCATCAGCCAGTTCCTTCCAGCAGGAACAAGAGAGACCGCTTGGAGGAGAGGTCAGTTCCTCAAGCCAGTAAAGAAGAGCAGAGTCTGGAATCAAGAAACAATTTATGGATATAAAAGCTAGGAATGAGCTAGTCAGAATCCAACTTTATAATCATTTGCTCAAGATGGCTCCCACTAATCAACAGAGACTCATGTCAGCATATGACATTATAGAAGGGAAGATGACTATGAGCCATTTCATGCCTGCCATGTTGCAGCCACAGTCAGCTGCAGATTACATCAGAACCAACCTTGAAGTATTTGCAAAAGACATCCACCCAATGGACCAAATTGAGCTACATAAGCAAACGGGTGAGATGGTCTACTCTACTCTTGCAGATAAAACATTTCCAGCACACAAACTGCAAACTTCTCTCCACAATACTACTGCCCAACTAGAATTGGAGAAAGCTTCTTCTCAAGCCAAAGACAACAGGATTAGATCTTTGGAAGACATCATTATAGAGCTTGGGCATGACCCAAGTGATCCTAAAGTTGTGCAGGCACTCATGAAGAAAAAAGATGAAGATATATCAGCTTTGAGGAAGATGGTCAAACTTCCAGCAACCCTTCACCCCCAAACAGAAGATGTTGCTCAGCAGAGAAAGGATCAAGATGTAGTGGCCATGCTGTTGACACTACACAAACAATTGGTAGAAACCGAAGGACGATTGATAGCAACAGAGGGTGCATTACATGCAGCCCTGAAACAAAAAGGAGGAGAGCAGATACCTCAGCCCTCTCAGCCAGTAATTAACCTTGAGGAGCCTCCTCAAATTATAATTCCTCCCACAGGACAAACACCAGAGGTAGGCCCTTCAACATCAGCACCAATTACAACATCAGGACAGACACCCAGCCTTGATATGCAAAATATGATGAAAGAACTTCGAGCTCTGGAGGCCCAGATGGCAGAACTAAATGAGGCCAAGGAAAAATTAGCTACAGTTAATGAAAAATATGATAAATCAAAGCAAAGTGTAGCTGAAAAAACAAGAGAGGTAAGGGCTCTTGAGAAGAAAATAAAAGAACTAGAGAAAGAAAAAGAGCTCTCTCTTGACAAGGGTGTAACTGAAATCAAGAAAGTCCTGTGGGCCAATATTGGTCAATCTATAACAAACCAGTGGCAATATATCGAAACCATCCATGAGCATATGGATCTCATATCCAGGGCTCAAAAAGAAAGTCAAAGAGCAAGGGCATCTCTAGGCAATATGCCTGAGATAGCCAATAGGATGATCAATGTCCTTAACAATCGCACAGGCCCCTAGCTGGCAGCAATGGGTATCTCTAACAGAACTGATACCATTTTACTAGTAAAGAGGGTGCTCACTTTGATAAATCATGTACAAACATTAGATAGGAGATGCCAGGAAATGCAGACAGAGGTGAAAAAATGCATGGAGAAATTTACAGCATTGCATAACAGAGGCCTTCCCAGCTTACTAACCAGTGCAGGAAGGTTACTATCTCATGAAAACTATGCCAAGAGGGTAAATAAATATGCTACTAATCAGATCACTGCAGCATCAAGTGCCCCAGAGGAAACAGGGCCTGCGTCTCGGCAGAGTCTCTATGACAAAATAGAGAATTTGTTTTTTATCATGATGAGATTAGACATCTATTTGAAGTGCCTTCAAATTACTACAAATATACTGAGGCAGATGAAACCTTAGGCATAATTTTGAGACACCAGTTGCCTACTCAGGAATGGTGGACAAGCATGATACAGACATTGCTGTGAAGAAACAGATTTTTCACCAATTTTTTGTATATATCAATTATAAGTCATCATTTTCAGAAAAATTGATATATTCACTATGACTGTAAAAGGAGTGGACAGAGCCAACTCAGCAAACAAATTTGGCCGCTAAAGCAAGACCGACAGATGCAGATGACGGGGCTGAGACAGCTACAGCACGACAAAGCAATAAAGGGCTTATTACTCAGAATCAATACGAGGCACCCGGCAGACCCAGTTGCCCCAAAAGTCAAGAATTTCTGACAAGTAGCAAGCAGCTGTTGTATATTTATTTAAGTAGCTTTTAATTTTGTAAGAAATATCTTTGAAAGTTGGTAAGAGCAGTTATTGTAAAATAACTCATTGTTGAGATGTTTTTTGGGATATTTTGTATATATGCACCCCCGCATAGCTTATTGGGGGTTGTTGTTGCTTAATTGTTCAAGAGAACTCGACTGTATATCCTCTGAGAAATATAATGCAAAGGAGCTGTTGGTTTCCAAAAGATCGGTTTGGCTTGGACGTGCTGTGATGAAGTTATTGACTGCTGCAGGATTCTCGTGTTATGGCGTGATACAATAAGTGTTTTCTAACTGTATTTGTGTTTCATTTCTTACGTAATCTATCTGTGATGTATGGTGATTAGTCTTGGTAGAGAAGAAAAAGAATAGTTCAGGATTTGTCCATTAAAAACACTCTGAACTCAATCTTTGCTACTAAATATGTTTTCTCCAGGGTTAGCTGCAACTATGGAATTCTTAAATGCTCCTATTTGCTCTAATCACATGATAAGTCTTTATTCAGTAATTCTCTCTTGTTGTTGATTGGGATTTGTCTGTTATTTCCTGTTACACTGTGAAAGAACTCTTAACTGCCTTTTACTGGTGTAACTTATACTGTTTCTTGTCTAAAAATCAAAGTTTGTATCATGAATACCCATCTGGCCCTGCAGTGAACCTCTCTTTATCACAGATATCAAATGCTATTCATTTCTGGACTCCACATGCCCAATGGACTGAACTCTCTTTGATGCTTACATGCCCTTGTTTGAACAATAGCTAACAACCAAAATTCAAACAAAACTCTCACCTCATAACTAGCCTAAAATCTTCAAAAAACAAAGTTAAAACTAAAAGAGAGAGCCCTCTCTGATTACAGGTAGGCTAGAACCTGTAATCCAAAGCTTGGTTAGTGGTTACCCCGGCCGTATTCCCTCAGGAGTCAAAGGGAACAACCTGGGTGTTAACAATATCAAAAGCATGACAAACTTGTAGCATAACAATACATGTCTCAAAGTCAATTCTCATAGAAACATTATCTCCTTACAATTCAACATAGTCCAACCCTTGATCACTTAGATGAGTGCTCAATTTATAGGAAGATGGAGGATGTTTTTTCATCAATGAAGGTATTGAATGGCCTTCCATACTTAGAATTAGTTCCATGGAGGAAGGGATGAGAGGATAAGAGGTATCTTAACTCATTCCTCATCCATTTTCGAGCTCATAGGAGATGATAAGTGTGAGAATATTCTAGAAGGCTCCAGAAGATAAGAATATTCCCATAACCCTATGATGATTTCGCTCAGTCTCACCTAGCGCAGGTCAAAGTGGGCCTAAGTGTTCTACAGAGCACCCTTTCATGGGCCTAACTGCTTTGCAGAGCACCCTTGCATGGGCCTACCAATGCTGGTCCCTCTAGGAGTCATTTCAGGATGTCTTTAGGCCATGAAACTGTCTAGGAAGGAGGCATTCAAAAGGTTGACTTGTTTAGGGCATGTAGCAATTGAAATTAGAGTTTGATGAGCCCTAAAACATTGATCTAGATGATGGGAGTGATGTGCCCAAATGGATCTATAACAGTTGCCCCCAAAAGCATGAAGTAAAAAATGTAATGTCGAGTGAAACGCTTTACGATGTGATGAGGAGGTTTCGAAGTGGTTGGTGACCTGCATCAATTACAATACATAATATCATGATATCTTGATTTTTTCTCATGAATTGTTGAGTGAAAGCATACCCATGCTTAGCATATAAACTATTATTACAAGTACACAGACAATTATCTACAGATATAGACCCATGACAGGATGACCATCAATATAAAGCCATTGTATGGATGATTTGGTACATTTCCTGAAATCACAGCCCAGATGGATGAAACTAGATCTGGGGTCTTCTATCTTGTTCAATTGTTCACTCAAGTACGAGTTAACCATGTGAATATGTGATCTAAAGTCGAACATGGGAAGACACCGTCTGATTACCAGCCAATGATGTAAGTTGTTAACAGACGTGAGAGAAATCACTGATAATGATAATGATCCTTAAGGTAATACAGTACATTCTGCATGGTGTGAATGGATGTTTGATGTCGAACACCATACAAGGTCTTTCAGTCGAAGGCCAGTGAAGTCAAACTATCACCGGAAGAAAGAAACCTGCCATTGATGTATGCAAGCTTCAAGGTATTGGAAGGGTGTTTCTAAGTCAACCTCTTGGATAATGTGTTGATGTCGACAAGAAGCGACTCGTTGCCAGAGGGGCTTGATGTATCCCACATCAACGACACGAAACAAGTCTAATGATTTTGGAGATGAAATTTGATTGACGACACAAGGTTCAAGAATGGCGGTCATGAAAATGAAGGTTTATGGTATTGCAAAGGATAAATTTTAACTGGATGACTTCTCTTGAACATGTGGGTGATAGTAAAATGAATTGGTAGTATTGACCCAAAACAAAGTGATGGATGGTATGATAGACCAACGGTATGATAACCATCAAGCTGATAACCCAACCCAAACAATCATGGTGATGAAGTGAAAGTGTCATGTTCAAGAGCGATCTGCTACCATAAAGTGGTTTTCCCCCTTTTCTAATTTCCCTAGTCATTGCTAACCAATACCTCTTTATTTTCTATCAAGCTTGACGAGGATAACATATGCTTGTCGTATAATTCCACCCTTTGGATGAATCCATTGCTATGTGATGTTTTAACGAGTCTAGCAAAGGTGAAACTCGGTCTTGTCTAGATGGATAAGTTTGTCACTATTTGATGTTTTAACGAGTTTAACGACAACAATAACTGGGTCCTTTTCATGTTTAGAGAGTTTGAAAAGGGGCAAAAAGAAAAGTCCATAAGTTCTTTTTCATAGATTTGCCTCTCAAGCCCGAAAAAGCATAAAACAATACGAGAAAGAACCTAGTGACCATGTTCGATCAACGTATACCTTTTTTGTAAATAATCTATCTCAGCTCGAAAAAGGGTTAAACTTATACATAGTAGATGTCATTTGCAATCCATTAACGAGCTGAAAAGGACAAGCACTCGATAATATTTTCATATTTTGAGAGTTTGAAAAGAGCTTAAAGAGGACTCCACTTTGAGGAACGAGTGGTGTCTAGGATAGCGACTGGTTCTGGTGATGTTGGAACTTCTCAAAACATGTTGATTTATGTGAAGAGGCTAGCTAATAAGACCACTCATTACAATTGTTCCTCAAAAAGGGTAAAAAAACCAAGTGAAAGTGTATGATCGGCCAGGCAGATAGTGACGATGGAAGGAGAAACACCAAGGCTCATCTGACGGAAGAGGCTGATAGAATGGAAATCACGAGGGTTAAAATGGAGATGGGTTCATTTTTACACAAGATTGAACCATAGGGAACTATGATTGGGTTCAGTTTCATGTTTAGACAAGCTTGAAACGAAAAACTATGCTTGGATTCAATTTCATTTTTACACAAGCTTGAAATGAACAACTATGCTTGGATTCAATTTCATTTTTACACAAGCTTGAAATGAACAACTATGCTTGAATTCAGTTTCATTTTTACACAAGCTTCAACCTTGAAAAACTATGCTTGAGATTGGTCTACATGCCCCCAGCATGATGACTTGATTCTAGATGCATGCCCCCTAAGCTTCATTGCATTCACCTAAGTAGACTACTTGTGGCTATCAGGCAGATGGAATGAAGGTTCATTTACGAGATCAAATGAAAGACTCGAATGGGATTTTAGGAGATCTAATCAAAACTTGAATTGGAACTTTGCTCCAGGGGTCCTTGTTTCATTTTTTAATGAGCTTGACACAAGACAAGGAACTCTGCTCGGATTCTTTGTTTCAATTTTTAATGACCTTGACACAAGACAAGGAACTATGCTCTAGGATCTGTTTCAATTTTTTTTTTAAGAGAGGTTGACACAGTAAAAGAACTATCCTCATATTCCTTGTTTCATTTTTTAATGAGCTTGACACAAGACAGGGAACTATGCTCATACCCTTTGTTTCATTTTTTAACGAGGTTGACAGAAGACAAGGAACTGTCCTCATGGGAGTTGTTTCATTTTTTAATGAGGTTGACACAGTAAAATAACTATCCTCATATTCCTTGTTTCATTTTTTAACGATCTTGACACAAGACAAGGAATTATGCTCATACCCTTTGTTTCATTTTTTAATGAGGTTGACACAAGACAAGGAACTGTCCTCATGGGAGCTATTTAATTTTTTAATGAGGTTGACATAGTAAAAGAACTATCCTCATATTCCTTGTTTCATTTTTTAACGAGCTTGACACAAGACAAGGAACTATGCTCATACCCTTTTTTTCGTTCTTTAATGAGGTTGACACAAGACAAGGAAATGTCCTCATGGGAGCTGTTTCATTTTTTAATGAGGTTGACACAATAAAAGAACTATCCTCATTTCCTTGGTTCACGACCGATAAGAGGTCATGACTTCCAAGAGGTTCTCATCAGATGGGAGAACAATGCGCTGGAAGGAATGATTTTGTTTCAATGCCCCCAGTACATAATGTACAACATCACGGAATTGATCACTAGTTGATGTAGGCATGGAACGGGTTGCCACATAATTTACCCATGGCGGGGAAGATACTATTGGACAAAAGGACCATTTAGCGAATATGGTTGACTGGAAGCCATATTTGAACCGGGAAATGAAAGCTAATCAACGATGACAATTCTACCTTCATGTGGGAAACACATCACTCAAAAGAATGTTGAAACAATAGCTCCCATGTCATAAACATAATCACGACCAAGAAGTAAATTGTAATCTAAAGGGCCTGGGACTACCATCACATTGAGATAAACAATTTTTCCTCCTAACGTAATAGGAAACTGAGGAAGGATCCCTAATGGTTGACTGGTTCCTCTATTAAAAGCCAACAGATTCTGGGTAACAGGCACAAGCGGTGGTGAACCAAATGCTTGCCAAGTAGTGGAGGAAAGGATACTCACAGATGCACCTTCATCTATAATACTGCCAAATACAATCATATTAGAAACCTATACTATGATCTAGAAAGGCACATAAGAAGGAAGATAGAATCCTTCCAGTTGATTCCAATCAAAGGAAGTGAACAGACTACTTGGGAGAGGGTACCATAAGAATGGGTGAATTATCCCCTTGAGTTACGAGAACGGGAGGAGTTTCCTCCTATCTTGATGGAACAAGAGGGTTGCCTCCAAGCTCATTTGAATCTGAAGAAACAAAAAGAACCTGATTGGTATCATACTCACTCTCTATCGAAAAGGTACAATTAACTGAAGGTGAAATCAGGTCAATTGTTTCCTCGACCGATGATTGGTCATGTATAGACTCATGGGTTTCACATTCAGAGAGAATGGGTTTGACCAATGGTTGATTTGGTTTAGTCACTTTATCATCTAGTGAAGGATTAAGGGATAGTCTCTTGTAACCAGATGGAAGTCACTGTGGTGAAGCAGGAGGGTTATCCAACACTTTTTTGGCTTCACCCAGATAGGGACAAAGGTGAATGGGGTGATTCCCTTCACATAACCTACAGGGAAACTTAACTTTACCCTTCTTTCCATGAACTTTACTACCACTAGCTGATGGTGTGTCACCAGCATGATCTCCAGAAGTTGATGACACAGGATGATGTAAATGAGAAGACCATTCTTCTAAGATCTGAGGAATATCAGGACAATTTTGAAGAAGATGATCTCGCATACAAAGTTTGCATGGATATTGAACTTTGTGAGTCTTATTGGATAGTTTCTCATCAGAAGTTGCATTCAAAGCAATGGTTGCTTGGTTGCCCCTTTGCTGAATTTGATTCTTCTTTTTCTTCTTCCCTTTCTTCTTCTTCTTAGCCATTTGGTTACTAGTACCAATACTTTCACCAGGCGAAGAGGAAGAAAGGGAAGAAGAAACAGCCGAGGAAGAAGCAAAGGGTCAACTTTTTAACTGTAGGTTGATTTTGTCAAGTTGGAGTAGTACTCGATTGTGGAGAAATCACGACATTTTGAACCAAGGAGGTTGAAAAAAACCATACTAGAAAGCCAATGGTAAGTCCCGTATGGGACAATGTAGCCATATAAGGAGCACCAATACTTTTGAAAGGGGGAAAAGGACTAGGATTCCCATCAAGAGGAATTCCTTGATCGGTGAACTCCGAATTTGTCGCCATATGTCTCAACCTAAGATCAAATAACGAGGAAGCGTGGAGGATGTTATCCCCGGTCAATTAATTTTATTTTAATCAAAATAACATAGAGAAACAAAAGAGGGATGATCTAGGAAAAATGATTACCAAGCAACTGTGAACTGCAGAATACCTTCCGGTGAACGAAGAAGTATGGGCAGGCAATCTCCCTGAATGTTGTGTTCGGTGTATCACAATGTACAAGGTGGCCGACTTGGTTACCTAAGGATGGATAGAAACCTAGTGTTTTCCTCCCATATATTTCTGAAAGTACATGGAGGCCCAATCTGTATTAGCATTGTCTAATGCAAAATTGCATAGTGAGAGCATTCCCATATACTTTACGTACTGTAACACCGTCCTATATACCCGAAGGTATGTGGACGAGGTACGATATACTCATGTACATGGAATGAGATATCACACTAGGGATGTATTACAGACAAGTTAGTGACAACTGCTATGTTTTATGACACCGGAACACGTCTCTAACCTAGATCTCTAAATGTTTTTCGTTAAGTGACAATGCTCCATTAGGTTAATTCAGATAAATTTTAAGTTGATCTTCTTTAGAATTTTCCTTTCAAGGTTCACCACAGGATGTATGTTTGCAATTCCTATAATGCAACTAATATTATAAGCATTCTTTTCATTCAATTGAACAATGAAAACCTTAGCTAGTAAGGATAGAGCAATGAGATCTTTGACAGAGAGCAAAGAGCACACCTAATGCAATTTCCCTAGCTATTCCTATCAAGCATTCACAAACTTTAATATGCATGATGCATGTTTTTCTTTTCAATATCCTTAATGTTAAAATGAACAAAAGGAAACTAATGCACATACAATCAATCAATCTTTTTGCAAGAACGAAGACTTTATGACAGTTCCTTTTCGAAAGAAATGAATACTTTTACGACACTTTATTTTGAACAAAGATTAATGGACTATAATCTAACTTTGGAAATGAAATGATAATCATAAAGAAATAATTTAAGAAACATTAATCAATCAAGTCAAAGTAGGGCTAGCAAAGGAGATACAATCTTGATTTCAGAGACATGACAGTCATTGATCTTTCCGCAAACCACTTCAGAAGGAAATTTGGAAAAAATCATGCCAAAGGTAGAATTTTTGGCTTAAGGAGGATCAGCGCAGCCCTGAATGGGAGACAGTGTGCTACAGAGCACTGTCTCTAAGCCAAGGGTGCTCTATAGAGCACTATTTCCTGACCAAGGGTGCTCTGGTTATAGCACATTCCAAGAATATGCATTTTAGTGCAAATTTTGACCAAAAACACTTAAAAAAGGCTGAAACAAGATCAATGAAGGAAAGTAAAGTCTACTAGGGTGTACTGGGATGAGGATAAGCTACTTGGAACGATGATCGTTCCCCATTATGGTCACCAATTTTTTTTGGATAATTTGGTATCTACGGATAAATACTAATTCCCTAGATAAGTAGCCATATCTATAACAACATTTTAAATCACTTTAGCCTTTTCCTATAAGAAACAGATAAGACAAAGAGATTGAGAAGACCTACTTGTAGTTCTGCTTTCCTCTTGTCTCCTTTGTATCGGTCCCATCGCTCCTTCCCATACCTAACATGCTTGAGAAGTACTTGTAAACAACAATAGAAGAGAAAGAACCAATCAAAGAAAAAGATCTATTGATTACAAGGAAATGGAATCAAATACATTCACACATATAAGCATCATATAACAAGATAAGCATATGGAAAAAGGTTCAAATACTTTATTGAATATAAGAAGGAATTACAACCATCAAGTGTGATTCGAAGTCACTCCTCCAGCTTTGATCCCATCCACATCACATCAAAACCATGACAAATTTGTAGCATAACACTACTTGTCTCAAAGTCAATTCTCATAGCAACATTATCTCCTTACAATTCAACATAGTCCAGCCCTTGATCACTTACATGAGTGCTCAAATTATATGAAGATGGAGGAGGTTTTGTCATCAATGAAGTTATTGAATGGCCTTCCATACTCAAAAATAGTTCCATGGAGGAAGGGATGAGAGGATAGGAGGTATCTTATCTAATTCCTCATCCATTTTTGAGCTCATAGGAGATGATAAGTGTGGGAATCTTCTAGAAGGCTCCAAAAGATAAGAATATTCCCAAAACCCTATGATGATTTCTCTCAATCTCGCCCAGTATACGTCAAAGTGGGCCTAAGTGCTCTACAGAGCACCCTTGCATGGGCCTACCTACACTGGTCCCTCTAGGAGTCATTTCACAATGTCTTCAAGCCATGAAACTATCTGGGAAGGAGGCATTCAAAAGGTTGACTTGTTTAGGGCATGTAGCAACTGAAATTAGGGTTTGATGAGCCCTAAAACACTGACATGGATTATGGGAATGATGTGATCAAATGGATCTATAACAGGTAGGTCCGGTGTGACCGGAGGGAATTGGCTATCTTCAGGTAGCTCCCATGCAACTATCACTATGGACAGTAATAGCCATGCACAGTGAAAGGTCTTAATGTGATCTTGTTCCTTGCAACAGTTTGCGAGGAACTCAACATAGAGGTAGTGTTCCTAGTTAAATTGGACTCCCTTCATGTACTAGGTTGCCAAAGCTATCATTGGTGCCAACACTTCATCTACGTGACACTTCCGCATCACCTTCCCTACTAATATTTGCGTCGCCACTTTGACCGCAGGGTAACAGATGCTCAAAATGGCATAGCCATGCAGCTTCTTTACCAACTTGGAATTTTCCTTCATCGCCTTAGCAAGCGCATGCTCGCCGGCCTTTCCACCAAACACGATGGCAATATTTTCTCCTATGTATGGCAGCCGTGTGATCCTATGGATCAGCATGTCCGTGATGGGTATTGGCTTCTCCAACCATAGACACCCATCATGCACCAAGCACATTAGCTGATTGATCACTACCAATGTGATAGGTGCGCAGTTGTAATGTGGCATTGATAGCAGGTTTAGCAGGTGTGCCTTGTCCACGCCTTTCATCTACTTCCTTGGCTCCAACGCAGTCACTCCAGTATTTTTGTGGAAGACCCGATGCATAAGTTGGTCTATCGCTAAATGAGGGAAGCCCTCCATGTTTTCTAAGTCCTCCAACTTCAAAAGGGGGACATGACCCAAGCACGGTCCCTCAAAGACGATTTGGTCCGATAGGAGGGCTGTGTGCAGGCTGACTTTACTCTCAATAATATCTCTGGGAACCTTCATATTGCCCCTCAATTTCAACAACCTTCATTTCTACTACAATATCCTCATCATCCATGGGGATTTCTTTCACCTCTTCTTCCGGCTCTAGGTCAATCATTTTAGACTTTTCTTGCGCAGTGGGTTTTCCCGACTATGGGTGCCTCCTAGGTCATGTACGCACCAATGATGGCATTTTCTGCTTGTCCTTCTTCAATTTTGGCCCCTCTTTGGTTGGTGTAGGACTTGGCTAGGGTCTCCTGGGGGATTTAGGCACTTTCGCTGGTACTTCCGCAGGCGCAACTTCTGGGGAAACTCCCTCTACTGCCATAGCCACCTCTAGAACAACTCCCTCAGTTGTCACTGCTTCAATCCTCATATATTTTGTGGACCTCGAAATGATGATATTCAACAGCTCCAGTGTCGTCTGTGCCATTATCTCAAATACGGAACTTGCTAGAAAAACTTCAAAGGTTTCCCAATCCATGTGCGCTTGAGAGCTCAACAACTCAATTCTCAAACTGCTAAGTCTTTTTCATTGGGTAGGCATCTGTAATTTATAGGCACTTTCAAATTCAAATCCGACTGTTCCCCTCAAAATCGGTTCATTAATGCTATATTGGCGATAGATTTTGAAAGATTTGGTCCATAAATTCTGACTTAAGTGCCGCCCCCCCTGCTCCCTTTGGTTGTTTTTTCATCGTCAAATAATGAACATTGACTTTAATGGTCACTTTCTTGCTATCCTGTGTGGTTTTTCCTTTACTATCACAACACCCTGCATGCTTCTACAGACTCTATGACATATCTTTGTTCCACGCAGTTCCTTGATCACGCAGCTCTCTGACCGAGGCAGTGTAGTTTATAGTCCTGCGCTTCCTTTAAGCTGCCTGGAGTGCTAAGACTATGCTTCCCTCATACAGTCACCTAGCTAGATCACCAGTGTATGGCTTCATTTGGCTGGATACACTATCCAAGACCTCGTTAGTGAATGGGGTCAGAAAAAGGATCATGCACACAAGTGCATTTAATTTCTGGAGATCCACACATATCCTTATCTCTTCTTTCTATTTCTTTTCCTGAACCACTATTGGGTTTACCCAATCAGATTCTTCTACCAGCTCAATAATACCTACCACAAGCATCTTATCTAACTCATCATAGACTCTTTCCTAATACTTCGGATTAAGGCGATAACGTCTTTGTTTCATAGGTTTTGTGTATAGTTTCAAGGTGATTTTCATGACACCCAGGTCTCCTATTATTCCCTTCAGATCAGAAAACTTTGTGGAAAACAAATCCTGATATTACGGAGGAGCTCAGTGACCTTATCTACTGTTGCATCATCCCAATAGTCCCCAATCTTCATAAATTTCGGCTCCGCCTCTGTGCCAATGTTGACCTATCTAGTTTTTAGCGGCACATTTATGTCTGGATCCTCTATCTACGATCCTTCAGCCTCGTGGCGACCCTTGGTTTTCAGAATATTAATCTTTCTAGGATCCTCATCTTCTTCTTTAGTAGTCACGTTATAGAATTCCAGCACGTGGCTCATCTGGGTAGTCCAATAAGGTGTAATCAAGTCTAAAGGATCCTGTGGTATCCTAAAGATCATTGCTTTAATCTCTTGTAGCGTCGTGTCAATACAGTCAAAGCCATCATCAAAGTTGAACATCATTATAAACCCCTGGCGCAAGATGTCCCATTCTTCAGTGCCATGGTGAAGCTCTGTTTCCATGTACCAATTCATTGGTATGGCATCCAAGGTATGACAAAACAGATGCACCCATTCAGGCTGGGGATCCGCTCCATAAGCCTTAGTCCATTTGGCTAGGTGATCGCGCAGATCATCTCTTCCATCATACTTGTCTATCATCCATACTTTCGGCTGTCCAAAACATATTCTCATCATCCTCCTATAGTTGCGCCAATCACCAAAAATATCCTTGTGCGTACCCCACCATCTTGCGGGCGTAGCACGCAGTGCCCAATTGAAGGCCTGGAAGCGATGCTTCTCCGACACTTCTCTTTCAAATGCATCCAAAAAGCAATCAATGTTAGTTAGCCCATCATAGTGAGGAAAATTCTTTACCTCAGATGATACGTAGTGTAATGACTTGGTCATCATATTACAACGCAATGTAGATACTTCATGCAGTTGGTTCTACCAATTCTTTAGTTCTTCATCTGAATCTGATGTGCAGGAGCTCTAATGGTCCCATGTAATACGTCCATCTACTGTCGGATTTACCCAATCCTGGTCTCATGTTGTTATCCTGTAAATTTGGTCCAAATCGTCATCACTTTCATAATTGTGGACTAGTTTTGTATAGCGTGTCCCTTCGGCAGGATCCAGTGGCACCACTACTTGGAGTAATTTCTTTTCAAATATAATATTTCGCTTCTTGAGGTTGATTACCCCGTTCATGTCAGTGGTCCAATCGATTCCAAGGAGCATAGGGTAGGGATTACTATCATGCACAATCTCTATTACTTCAAAATCTGCTAGTGCGCTTACGTCTTCGATGTCAACGATTATCCCCTACAACCTCTCCATTGGGATGATTTTCTATTGATTCACCATCCTTAACTAGATCGAAGACCACATCAGTGCAGGTTTCCCCATTCTTTCCTATGTTTGTTTTGGCAAAAAATTCACATCAGACCCAAGATCCAAGATATCTTGGTCCATTTCATATTCCCCTATCTGCACAGTGAGTCTCATCTCACGTCCAGTCCTTGCCTTATGCTTGCCAAGCTTTCTGACTACGCACGATTCGTCAGTAGTTTCGTCCTTGACAGTGCACCAATTGATCAGTTCCTACAAGCCTTTCACAACCTTACTATCGCAGAGCAGTTTCATGCAGGTCTCCAAGAATGTGGTAATCATGGATGGGTCCATTTCTTCAACTGGTGTCTCCTGACTTCCTGAGGTAGAGGCCTCAACAAATCTTTTCTTTGCTTCAATAAATGTTGCTTTTGCGTGCTTCAAATCAAACCCAGTCTCCTTTTCTGGTGCTCTATGTACCCATTCACCTTCTGTAGGCTGCTTCCCTTTATCCTCCCCAACATAATTTTTACCTTAGGGTCTTCCTCGCGAGGCTCAACCTTCATCATCTAGAGGTTCTACGTCGGTTGCAGAGGCTATGCCCCCTTTTCACAAATCTTAGCCAACAATATAGGGCAATCCTTAGTCACATGGTCAAACTAAGTACAGTAGCAGCATGACAGTCGTGTTGGATTTAGACAGTCTCTCACGTAGTGTCCTGGTCCTCCACAATTGTAACAAATAAGCTACCCTCGGCCTCTACAATGGCCCCCTCCACCTTGGCCTTGGCCGCGTCCCTGATACTCACCTTACGTTTTCCCAACGCCTTGGTTTGCAGGCCACATTTCTGCCTGCACCCTGTATGCAGGTGTCCTGTCCATCATTAATTTGTAGCTATGGAAATTGTGCTCATCATGACCTACTTATTGACAAAAATTGCAGAAGAGCTGTTGTGGTGTTTGTACGAATTCCTGTAGTAAATGGTAGTTGTTAGTTGCATGTTTCCCAACTACTTGGAATATGGCACACCATAGCATGGGCCCTGCAATTGGCCCTGCTATAGCTTCCAGCCTTAGAGGCATTGGTCCCCCTGGTGCAACATAGTTCACAAAGACTGGACAGTGATCCTTGTCATGCCCCTGACCTTTGGATTTTAGGCACCAAACTTCTTCGCATGCCTTCGACCCAGCTATTCTGTCTTTCTTCAAACTTTTCATTTTGAGGCAAAGGTTTTGCAACTACATGTGTATCTACTGAACCAACAGATTAGAATCCTGCATTGGTGTCTCATGCAGTCTCATCGTGATTTTCAGAGCTTCTACCTGGGTCCCAATCTTCTGTTGTGATAGCACAACCCTTAGGCGGGGCAGGAGCAATGCCATGAACCATTCATGGTGCTGCCCATCAGTTAGGTTCATGTTGGCTTCACGGATTGTACACTCCAATCTTTGATCCAAATCCCAGGGTGTCTCCCAAGGCTTCATCATGATCTCCTTGAATCCCACAATTGATTGCAATTGAGACTTAGGTCTACTGAATTCTCTATTCAATGTAGCCTGGATATCTGCCAACGCAGATGTTGGGTCATCAGTATTGTACTTAATGTACCATGTTAGTGCATGGTACTGCAAAGGACTAACCAGCATGGCTTTCTTCATTTGGTTGTCCGTGATACCCCAAGCTTCCCACACAGCCTTCGCAACGAACCAAAACTGGTCCAGATCTTCATTCCCTACACCCTTGAATACAAGTATCTTTACGGAGTTTGCCATGTTGAACAGTGGTGGAGGTGGCAGTCGTGTGGGTGATGGGGTGTTGGGAATGGGATCCCCCAAGGATAGTTTTGGGGCTAAAAGCCCATGTTTTGGGTCGAATTTTGTAATAAAGTTGTAAAGTCTCCATATTTTGTGATCACAGAGCGTGAAGGTGTCATGAGTCATAAAGAGTTGTCCACCCTTATTATGTAAATTAAAGTCGGCTGTAAAGATCTATCCATGGTCCGCAGACCATGGGATTGTATAAAAAGAGCTAAGTAAGTAAGCTCTAAGTAGTCATAATAATTTGTAGTAGAAGTAATAAGTCTTGAGCAATAAAGAGAGAAGTCTAAGTTTCAGGTCTTAGTGTACATAGAGGCTCTGCAACTGAGTGCGTAGAGGCCTGGGGTGGAAGTCTGTAGTTGAGTGCGCAGACCCCTGTAGCTATGTGCATAGGGTGGATAGAGTCTGTAGTCATCTGAAGATATCAATAAAGAGAAGCATTCTACAAATTTTTTGTCTTTGTTTCCTATTAATGCATCTTGTCATATTGTGTATGAATTTCATTTATAATGTTTATGTGATGTGCGAATAGATGTAATTATGTTAGATAATTGAACGCAAATAAGAATATTTGTTTACACGGTGCTAACTGTGACTATTTAATAAGATAAGTAAGACACTTAAGTGAGTTTGATATGCTACCCTAGCAGCTCGAAAGTACTTGAACCGCAGGTTAGGGCTGCGCGAAGGCCGATCGTATCCCTTCACGGAGGTACCAAAGGGCGGAGTAAAGGGTTAGATAGACATAGCCCTAGAACTCAACGACCTATGCGAAAGCAAGAATAGAAGGAATAAACTGAGATCACAACCATCTGAGGGTGCGGAAACTTGGTTCCGACATCCCCCCATACTGCTTCGGGTGATACTTCGATCCACGCTCCACAGGCTGATGCCAAAAGGGCTAGTAGTGTAGGGATTTGTTTGGCTAACAAACGCTAAACCTGGGTCAGGCCCCACCAAGCCAACAAATGGTTCTGTTGCTGGGACTGGAATATGCATAAGGGATGTGTGATGTCGTATCACTAGAATCCAACTAAGAAAGAGATCGGAGACTGGTTGGATAGGAAGATCCACGAATTCGCGGCGTAGGAGAATAGAAACCTGCGACTGACAAAGGAATAATGGTTGGATAGGTACCTATATATAGAAATCGATGAGATCTTTTTATGTTCCTTTCCAGTTGAGCTATACGAGTGGGTCGCGAAGCTAGTAGATAGCCAAGGAAGGTGGAGACTTGATGGTCCTAATGTTTTGACCCCAGAGTTAGTTCAAATACTATAAGCCTCTAACGATGAGATCGCCCACATCGTCGATCATTGGCTCGATCACATCATAGGAGGATTTGTGACTGAATTCACGGTCGACACCTCAGTTAGCTACAACGAGGCAGAGCAACGCTTTTTCAAAGGACCGCGACATAAGTACTTAAAGTCTTTGAATACATGGATTAAGATGTTATTGTGTGAAAAACAGGTTATCCAGCTACCTTTATGTTTGGAGCTAAGTGAAGCAGAAAAAATTATAGGAACGAAGGAAGAAAGGGTCCCGAATATAGTCCATTTATTTCACCTCCGTTGAGTGATGAAGAGGGAGTAGTGCAGGCTTCTCCGCGAAGTGCTATTCAGAAGGTTCCCGTGACTGCCACCTCCACACACACCACCTCCAACTTCACCACCATCACCTGCGACTTCACCCATACCGCCTCCACCTCCACCGCAGTTTAGTATAGGAAATTTGGTCAAGATGCCTTTGTTGAAAGGCTTGGGAAATGAGGACCCAGACCAGTTTGGGTTCATTGTAAAAGCTGTATGGGAAGCTCAGGGAATTATAGATGATCACATGAAGAAGGAAACATTGGTTAGTGCGATGCAGGATCATGCGCTAACCTGGTACATTAAATACTCTACTAATAACCCAAACGCTTGAGTGGCAGATATCCAGATCGCACTGAATAAAGAATTCAGTAGGCCTAAATCTGAGGCAAACTCAATTGCGGAGTTCAAGGAAATTGCGATGAAACTGGGTGAGACACCTTGGGAATTAGATCAGAGATTGAAATGTAAAATCCATAAAGCTAATATGAACTTAACAGATGGAAAAAAATGTGAATGGTTCGTGGCTTCGCTCCTTCCACACCTATTGGTTGCACTGCCACAATAGAAGATAATGACTCAAGCATAGGCCTTGGAGATTGCAATGAGATTGCATGAAACACCAATGCAGGATCCAAATCTAGGTGTTCAGTAGATCCATGTGCAGTTGCAAAATCTTTTCCTTGAGATGTAAAATTTGAAGCAGGACATAACAGTTCGGCTAGAAGTGTGTGAAGAGGTATGGTGCCTAAAATGCAAGGGTCAGGGGCATGACAAAGACTATTGCCCAATCTTTACAAACTAAATTACAAGAGGGGGACCAATGCCTTTGAGACCAGAAGCTCAAGTAGGACCAAGCATGGGGCCTACGTCGTGGTGCGCTATATGTCAAGTAGCAGGAGAACATACGGCGGATAACTTTCATTTGCTACAGAAGTTTGTACAAACACCACAGTAACTTTTCTCCAACTTATGTAGGGCGGTTGGGCATGATGAGCACAACTGCAGAATCTATGAATTGATAATGGATAGAACACCTGCCTATAGGGTTCAAGCAGAAACGCGACCCCCTGACCAATGCGCGGGGATGGTGCGAACAGGCTTTTAGGGTCGCGGATGAGGACGACGCGGAGGAGGACTTGGAAAAGGTTGGGGATAGTTATTGCACTCTATTTGATCATGAGATGGATGATTTTCCTACAATGATAGCGAGGATACATGATAAGGGGGTGCTACCACCTCAACCAACTCAGAACCTGCATATGATGAGGTCTAAGCCTCGCGAAGAGGATCCGAATGTGAATATAGTGCTCCAAAGTGGAATTGCGATAGGGAATGATGAGGGGAAATAGCTCGAAGATAGTGCATGGGTTCGCAAAGCTCCAACAAAGGAGGCTAAATTTTATTTGGAGCGCGGACGCAAAACGTTCATGGAAGCAAAGAAGAGCTTCGCTGAGGCCTCCACCTCAGGGAGCAAGGATAAGCCTGATCAGGAGATGGACCCTTATATGCTTACAACCTTCCTAGAGACTTGCATGAAGCTGCTACGTGATAGAAAGGCCATGAAGGGATTACAGGAGCTTATAAATAGATGCGTCGGAGACACTCCGGGTGAACCGCACATGGTACGAAAGATTGGTAAGCATAAAACAAGGACAGGGCGAGAGATGAGGCTGACCGCGCAGATAGGAGAGTATGAAATGGATCAGGTTATTTTGGATCTGGGGTTAGATGCGAACTTCCTACTGAAGCAAACTTGGGAATAGATGGGAAGACCCACACTGCAGTGGTCTCTGATTCAGTTAAGGATGGAAAATCAACAGAAGATCATCCCCAAGGGACGACTGTAAGGGGTGACTGTACATATTGAAGGCGCAAGTGCGTTGGTTAACTTTGAGGTAATAGAAATTGTGGATGACAGCAACCCCTACCCTGTGCTCCTTGGCACTGATTAGGCTGCCGATATGAATGGGATAATCAACCTAAAGAAGTGAAAGATGTTCTTTGAGAAGAAATCGCTCTGTGTAATAGTACCCCTAGATCCTGCTGAAGGATCGCACTATACTAAACCAATCCATGATTACGAGAGCAATGACGATCTGGACTATATCTATAAGATAACAGCGGGAGACAAAGATTGGGTGAATCCAACAGCGAATTGATGAATTACATGTGATTGTGACGGTTCCTGCACCTCAGACTTTGATGAAGAATTAGAGCGTTGGCAGAATCAATTACACAAAGTAACCACAGTAAGTTGTAACATGATGACCCAGTCGCTATGCTGTGTCTCGTCAAAGGTAAGAAATCTGCCCACTTATGATGGATTGAATGATGTAGATATCTTTTTGGATGCATTTGTGAGAGAGGTACCAGAGAAGCAGTGCTTCCAGGATTTGGACTAGGCACTGCATGCTACGCCCCAATGTGGTGGGGTATGCACAAGAGTAGTTTTGATGATTGGCACGACTGTAGGAGGATGATGAGAACATGCCTTGGGAAGCTGAAGGTACGAATGATAGACAAATATGATGGGCAGGATGATCTTCACATGCACTTGGCCAAATGGGCTCAGGCTTATGGAGATAAGCCCCAGCTTGAATGGGTGCACTTGTTTTGTCACACCCTGGATGTCATCCCAATGAACTGATACTTAGAAACAGAGCTCTGCCATGGTACAGGTGAATGGGATATTCTGCGCGAAGGATTCATAATGACATTCAACTTTGAAGATGGGTTTGACTATATTGATGAAGCACTACAAGAAGTAAAAGCAACAATCTTTAGGATACTTCATGATCCTTTGGACCTGATTCAACCCGATTGGACTACTCAGCTAAGTCATGCACTCAAATGCTATAATGTGACTACTAAAGAAGAAGATGTGGATTTGCAAAAGATTAACATCCCTAAAACAAAAGGTCACCATGAGGTTGAAGGACCATATATTGAGAATCCTGATATATTTGCGCCACTGAAAACGAAACAGGTGAATATTAGTACGGAGGCAGACGTGAAATTCGTGAAGATTGGAGACTACTGGGATGATGCGATGGTGGATAAGATTGCTGAATTGTTCCATGAATACCGTGATTTATTCCCTACCAAGTTTACATATCTAAAATGGATAATTGAGGACCTAGGTGTTATGAAGATCAGGTTGAAACCTGACGCAAAGCCAGTTAAGCAAAGACCTTACCATCGCAATCCAAAGTATAAGGAGAAGGTCCGCTTAGAGATAGATAAGCTGCTCGCAGTAGGCATCATTAAGCCCGTGGAAGAATCTAATTGGGTAAGACCAATGGTGGTACAGGAAAAGAAGTAGAAGGATGAAATAAGGATATGCATAGATCTCAGGAAGTTGAATGACACTTGCGTACATGATCCTTTCTCGACTTCGTTCACTGATGAAGTATTGGACAATGTAGGTGGTGAGGAAGCATATTCCTTTACTGATGGATGATCTGGGTACCACCAAATCAAAATCCCGCCAGAGGATAGAAGCAAGACAACCTTCATGACTGAGTGGGGGTGTTCTCAGTACACGGTAATGCCTTTCGGATTGAATAATGTGCCTGAAATTTTCTCGCGCGTAGTCATTGCGGTGTTCAAGGAATTTATTCACAAGTTTCTGGAAGTGTAATTTGATGACTGGACTATGTTTGGACTAGTGAAACGCCATGTCGCAAGTTTGTACTTGATGCTAGATACTTGTCGAACATACCAGATCACGCTCAATCTGAAGAAATGTTTGTTTTGTGTTCCTTTTGGTACCTTGCTAGGTCATGTGGTTTGCAGACAAGGATTGATGGTAGATCCCGTGAAGATCACGGTGATACATAACTTAGAAGCGTCAAGGAGTGTGAAACAATTGTGCGCTACCCTAGGACATTTTGGATATTACAGAAAGTTTATCAAAGGCTATGCCCAGATCACCGCGCCTATGGAGAAGTTGTTGAAAAAGGATGTCACATTCTGCTGGAACGAGGACTGTAAGAAAAGCTTGGATGTATTAAAAGAAAATATGGTCACCGTGCCAATTTTAGTCTTCTCATATTGGAAGAAGGAGTTTCATGTAGATGTCGACGCGTCATGTATAGTACTGGGAGAAGTACTGACACAGGCTAGTGAAGGAGACTTGGACCATCCTATAACATTCGCAAGTAGAATGTAATCCAAGGTAGAGAAGAACTATTCCACCACCGAGCGCGAAGGGTAAGCCATGGTATACGAGCTCCAAAAGTTTAGACACTACTTGCTGGGTGGCCATTTTAAGATGTATACAGATCATTCCGCGTTGAGGTACCTAGTCAATAAGCCTGTGTTGGGGGGCAGAATCTACAGGTGGTTGTTATTGTTCCAGGAGTATGATTTTGAAGTTATTGTGAAACCTAGATGACTGAACACAGGACCAGACCATCTTTCGCACATTGAAACAGGGGAGGAGCCCACTAATTTGGAAGAAGGATTTCCCGACACATAGCTATTTGCAGTGCATATTGTGGATGGTCATTTTGAAGTTAACATACACTTCCTAACGATAGGAACTGCCTCGGAAGGTTACACCATCTAGCAGAAGGAGTTAGTGGTGCACTCGACAAACTTTTCTGTAATTGTTGGGCATCTGTACAAAATGGGGTCTGATGAAATATTGTGACAATATGTACTAGAGTTTGAAAGAAGAAGTATACATGTAGACGCTCATGGGGTCACCGTGGGAGGACATTATGCAGGGAGAGCAACTGCGTAGAAGATTCTACGCACAGGGTTGTGGTGGCCAACCCTCCATCATGATTCAAAAGTGTACTGCAAAGAGTGTGATGTATGTCAAAGGACTAGTAGACCATTGCAGAGGGATGATCTACCTCTGAATCCATAGATGATGTTACAATCCTTTGAGAAATGGGCTATAGATTTTGTGTGACCCATTCAGCCTCAAGGGAAGAAGATGGGAGCAAGGTACATTATCAACACGACAGAGTATTTTACTTGATAGGTGGAGGCACAACCTATGAAGGATTGCATAAGTGCGACTGTTGCAAAGTTCCTCTTTGAGTATGTACTGACGCAATTTGGGTGTCCAAAGATTTTTTATGAGTGATTGCGGTACACTCTTTCTGAATGAGATGATCAGTGCGCTGATAGAGGAATTTCAGGTATATCACTAGAAGAGCACACCTTATCACCCACAGGCTAATGGGATGGTGGAAGAATTCAATAAAATGTTGTAGAATGTGTTGACCAAGTTTTGCAATGCTCAGTGAAGTGATTGGGACCCACGCATCCCCGCAGTACTATTGGCCTATCCAACGACATGCAAGAAGTTGACAGAACAAACACCCTTTAGGTTTGTATATGGTGTTGAAACAATGATGCCCATGGAATACATTGTGCCTAGTCTGTGCATAGCGGCACTCACCGGTATGATGGATAGCAAAGCCCTGGAAGAGAGGCTCGCGCAACTGGCTGAGCTTGACGAAGAAAGATTTCTAGCTGGATTTCACCGACAGGTCCAAAAGCAGCGCGAAAATGCGTGGCATGATCGACACATTAAGTTGCACGCCTTTAAGGTAAATGACTTGGTTTTGTTATGTGACAGCAAGTTTGATAAATTTCCAGGAAAATTTAGAATGCACTGGGTAGGGCCCTATGTCATTAAGGATATTACCGACAGATGAGTGGTTCAGCTAGTCAAATTGAATGGAGATCCCTTCCCAGGAAAGGTGAATGGAAGTCGATAGAAGCCATACACCGGTGGTTTGACCATGTGACTATATGAAGATAGCACAATCTTAGTGCTCCAGACAGTTGAAAGGAGGCACTGGACTATAAACTACACTGCCCAGGTTGAGGAGCTTCACAATTGAAGGATTGTGCGAAGTGAGGAAGTGTCACAAGGTTTGCGACAGCGTGAAGGGAGCTGCACTACCCAAGGAGAAATCGGGTAGGTCAGCTAGAAGTGACCGTTAAAGTCACTGTTCATGATTTGACGGTAGAAATGCAGCCAAATGAAGTGGGCGACCGACATTTAAGATGAAATTTATGGGTCATATCCTTGAAAATCTATCGCCAATCTGACATTAATGAACTGAATTTTGGGGGAACAGTCGGATTTGAATTCAAAATGCCCCATAAATTACAGGTAGCTGCCTAGCAAAAAACACTTGCCATTTTGAGAATTGATTTGTTGAGCTCCCAAGCACACATCAACCGAGAATTCTTCTAGGCTCTAATAGCGAGTTCAACGTTTGAGAACTTACCCGAGACGTCACGAGCACTGTTCAAAAGTGTTATGTCAACACCTACAACAGCTATAGATACCGAAGAAGTGATAGCAGAGGAGTCGGTGCTGGAAGTGGTTATGGAGGCTGAAGAAGTTGCTCCAAAAGTTGCCGAAGTATTAGCAGAAGTCCCCAAATCACCAAGGGTGTTGAGACCAAAGCCCACCCAAACCAAGGAAGGCAAAAAGGATAAGAAGGGCAACCAACCTGCGATATCGGTGTTCGCATCGCCGAGAAGAAACCCACCGAAGTTGACCACATAGGAAAAGGGCAAAGTCATCAATCTAGATCCAGAGGAGAAGAAATCGAAGACATCCCGATGGATGAGGAGGATGTGGGGATAGATGTGGAGGAAGTTGAAGCCCAGGTTATTGACCCTATCACTCGGTTGCCTGAGTACATCCCTCCACGTAAAGGCAAGACCAAGGTAATGAAAGATATGGAGGAGAGCAAGGTCCCCTTGCAAACCCCTCTGCTACTTGATGAAATTTCTTTTGAAGGGCCGCACTTAGGGTGAGTTCCTTTGTTAAAGCTCGAAGACTGGGACTTGACTGAAGATGAGATGTTCCCACACTTGGCGAATGAGCAGCTGATGCGCCACATCATCGATACAACCCCCAGAATGATTGCATTGGAGCCATGGAGGTGGCTCAGAGGATTAAACAAGGTAGGTTTGCTCAACTTGCTATGGGTGTCACACTACAAATGCACCCTGGTTACAGTACTGGTCATGAAGCAGCTGCTATGCTTAATGCATGATAGGTGTCTATGGCTGTAGGAGCCAATACCCATCACTGACAGGTTGATCCATAGGATCATGCGGTTGCCTTACGTACGAGAGAATCTGGCCATGATATTTGGAAGAAATGGTGGTGAGCAGGCCCTCGCAGAGGCCATGAAGGAGAAGTTTAAGCTGGTAAAGAAGCCACGTGGATATACCATATCCAGCATCTGCGACCCTGCTGTGAAGGTGGCTGTGCAGATTTTAGCAGGGAAGGTGATGAGGAAGTGTCACGTCGATGAGGTGCCGGCGCCTGTTATCGCACTAGTAGCCCAATGCGCTGAAGCATTTCAGTTCAATTGGGTAGACTATCTCCGCGGTGAGTTCCTTGTGAACTGCCGCGAAGCACAAGAGCTCAGCAATATTTTCCACTACGCGTGGCTCTTGCTGTCTATTGTGCTGGTAGCATGGGAGCTGCCAGAGGACAGTCAATTCCCTTCGGTCGTGCCAGACCTATGTGAAGCAGTGAAGTACGCTTCATTGTGGGTGACCAAGGATGAGCAACGCATCAACGACAGTAAGATATTCTGGATCTCGATGGAGATGAACTTCTGCATGGCCATCAATCGCAAACCACAGTTGTCACCGATGGTGTTTTCTAACCTACTGGGCTACATAGAGTTTAAAGTAGATTTTCACCATGTGTCCATCAGGGCACGAAAGAACCTTGCACAGAAATGGTATTACTTGCCTTACCTAGAAACATATGATGCCATTGATGCAGTACTTGATTGATGAGCAGCATAATGGCACACCTCAACAGACTTGGGGTGGGAGGGAGCAATTCCACTGCACAAAAAAAGAAGGAGGCCAAGCTTAAGATGATGCAGTTGGCCAAAAAGAGAAAGAAGGAGGCCACTGGCAAGGCCCAGGCAGAGTGTGATGCTGCTCAGTAGATAGAGAAGCAAACAGGTGGAACAGAGTGAGGCTCTGACAAAGGTGCGAGGTCGCCTTCACCCGAGACAGAGGAAGAGACAGGTGAGAAAACAAAACAACATGATGCAGACCCACAAGTGACATCTACCCACATCAAGCATCCAAGGGAGCAAGAGAAAGGAGGGCCCAGGAAGAAATCCAAGGCTACTAAGACATCACTGGACCCAATCACCCTCATAGAGGGCAATTTGCATGACATCGGTGACACAATGCGGGATGTCACCTCGAAGGCCCTACAACAAATTGAGCAGTAGTAGCAAATAATCTTGGGGGCTATCCAAACAGTTTTGTAGGAGCTGTAGACCCACGTATCATAGGCTGGCACGACGTCCACTAGCCTTGCTATTGGCACTTCAGAAGCTGCCGAGATGCTGCGCGCCAAGACCCCCAGTGTGATAATCCTGCCAGATGGAGCATTGACAATGGACAATGAAGCTAACAGGCCCATTGTTAGTGCCCTCAAGGGAGTAGGGTTGAATCTAGAAGCGCTCCCTGGTGAGGCACTCCACCTTTTGTAGGATGGAGTGATTGCAAAGCTGAGGGCCCGTGAGCACCATGCCCTCCAGGTGATTAGCGAGCAGCGGATTAACAATGATTAGATGGCACTACAACGAAACTCTGCCATCACCGCTGTGACCGAGGCGACCAACCAGAACAAGAGTATAATACAGGTTGTCGAGGATGTATCCCAAAAGGTCCTAGAGTTGGCCATTCCTGAGGAAGAACTAGATGAGGTGCGAGTCTGCAACCTAGCTACAGGGGTGTGTGACACAAGTATAGAAATGGCGAGGGTTCAGTTGGAGTTGAACCTGTAGATCACCGAGTTACAATTGAAGGCCCAACCTTCAACCCACCCAGAAGTAAAGGAGTAGCGGGTGACCGCTGTCATAAAGGCAATAGCGGCAGTTCACAGTGCAGTAGCAGACTACCCACAACATTTTGAGTAGTCATCGAGGTCGTGACAAGCTTGCAGGAGGAACCTAATGTACAACGACTGGAGATAGAAACACGTGAGTTGCAGTAGCACTATGATGAGGTCAAAGGCACAGCGTGAACCGTCGCGCTCACACAAAGACTAACAAAGCTGCAAGAGGCCAAGCAGCTGAAAGAACAGGTGGATGCAGCGCTGCACAAGAAGGTAGTGTGGTAGGCACGACTGAAGCCTTGCTTAGATGAGGCTCACACAGTGACAACCTCTAGTGAAGTAAAGCTTATGAATTTGCAAGCAGCTCAACAAAAGCTTCAGGATGACAATTTAGTAGCAGTGACTGAGCAGATGGTTGAAGACATGAAATAGGAGGCCGCACAGTGCACTATTGAGGTTGCGGTCATTGGGATCGAGCTAGGAGGTCTTCGTGCTAAGATCTCCGCACCTATCGAGTGACTTAAGGGTGAGTCACGATGTTTGTGTTGGGGGCCTGTTGGGAATAGGATCCCCCAAGGATAGTTTGGGGACTAAAAGCCCATGTTTTGGGTTGAATTTTGTAATAAAATTGTAAAGTCTCTGCATTTTGTGATCAAGGAGTGCAAAGGTGTCATGTGTCATAAAGGGTTTTCCACCCTTATTTTGTAAAGTAGAGTTAGATGTAAAGATCTACCCATGGTCCGCAGAACATGTGATTGTATAAAAAGAGCTAAGTATGTAAGCTCTAAGTAGTCATAAGAACTTGTAGTAGAAGTAAGAAGTCTTGAGCAATAAAGAGAGAAGTCTAAGTTTCGGGTCATACTATAGGTAGAGGATCTGCAGCTGAGTGTTAAGAGGCCTAGGGTGGAAGTCTGCAACTGAGTGCACGGACCCCTGCAGCTGTGTACAGAGGGCGGATAGAGTCTGTAGTCATATGAAAGTATCAATAAAGAGAAGCATTCTACAAATTCTATGTCTTTGTTTCATGTTAGTGCATCTTGTCATATTGTGTATGAATTTCATTTATAATGTTTATGTGATGCGCGAATGTATGTAATTATGTTATATAATTGAACGCAAATAGGATATCTATTTACACGATGCTAACTGTAATTGTTTAATAATATAAGTAAGACACTTAAACTATTTTGATATGATGCACTAGCAGTGCGAAAGTGCCTGAACTGCAGGTTAGGGCTAAACGAAGGCCAATCGTACCCCTTCATGGAGGTACCAAAGGGCAGAGTGAAGGTTAGACAGACAGAGCCCTAGAACTCAAAAACCTATGCGAAAGCAGGAATAGAAAGAATAAACTGACATCACGACCATCTCAGGGTGCAGAAACAAGGTTCCAGCATCCCCCCATACTGCTTCAGGTGAGACTTTGGTCCACGCTCTGCGGGATGATTCCGAAAGAGTCTGCAGTGTAGGGATTTGTTTGGCTAACTAACACTGAACCTGGGTCAGGCCCCACTAAGCCAACATGGGGTGAGTGGTGGAGGACAGGATGGAGGAAGTGTGGATGGATGGGACGAGGATGGGGGCAGTGTAGTTATTTGCAGGAACTCTTGTCTTATCAGCTGAATAGCACTCATTAGAGAAGACTACACTACTCCTTCGTCATCAATCAAAGTATATTTAATTAGCTATACTCAAGACCTTTCTTTCCTTCGTCCCTCAAAGACCTTCCACTTCGCGTAGCTCCAAACATCAAGGTATTTAGTGATTTCAATTACTTAAATCATGGTCCTTTGAAGAAGAAATGCTCTTCTTTGTTATAACTAATAGAAGTATCGACTGCGAACACTATCACAAATCCTCCTATGATGTGATCGAGCCAATGGTCGACATGGCACACAATCTTATCTTCAAATGCTTCCAATCTCCGCACTAACTCCGGCGTCCAAACAATTGGATTGTCAAGTCTACACCTTCCTTGGTTGTCTGCCAACTTTGTGATCCACTCGTATAGCTCAACTAGGAAGGAACATAAGAAGATTTTGTGTATTTCTGTGTATAGATATTTGTCTAACCATTGTTCTTTCATCAATCACAGATTCTTGCTCTATTGCACCGCAAATTCGTGGGTCTTTCTATCCAACTAGTTTTCGATCTCATTCTTAGTTGGATTCCAATGATATGACATCACACATCTCGTTATGCAAATCTCGGTCCTAGCAACAGAACCATTTGTTGGCTTGATGGGCCCTGACCCAGGTTCACCATTAAGAATCCAAGCAAATCCCTACACTACTGGCCCTTTCGGCATCAATCCACACAGTGTGGACTGAACTATCACCCAAATCAGTATGGGGGGATGTCGGAACCAAGTTTCCATACCCTGAGATGGTTGTGATGTCGGCTTTTAGACCTTTGCTCTACCTTCGCACAGATCGATAAGCCCTTTAGGGATTATCAATGTACTTATCTTATTCCTCCTTGGAGCCTCTGTGGAAGTATCTGATCATCCCTCACGAACCCTAAATAGATAGATCAAGTGCTTACGTGCCTCTGTAATTATCCTTATTTCTGTGTCTACCTAGGTTAGCTTAAGTATTGGTTAACTTTAACATGCATTACGATTATCTTCACGTAACATATATTCTAACTTGCGTTCATATGACAAAGTGAAATACACAGATTCATGCATCAATATAGCATTAATTCATAACCCTAGTATTCAACATAGCATAAACGCATCATTCATAACATAAGTAAAATAACGCACACAAAGATGGATAGTACATAGTAAGTTTAGAATACTTCTCTTTATTGATGATTCTGATTCTCAATAAAGACTCTATCTACCCTGTGCACACAGCTGCAGGGGTTCGCACACTTAGCTGCAGACTTCTACCCTAGGCCTCTGTGCACTCAACTGTAGAGCCTCTTCCTACGCTAAGACTCTCGCTCTTAGCTCTTTACAGACTCATCAAGTACTTCTACTTCCCTTCTCTTTTCCTTTTCTTCTCCCTTAGACTCCTCTTAAGACCTCATTTTTATACAATCCCATGGTCCGTGGACTAAGGTCGGATCTCCAAAACTGACACAACCTATCTAGACTAAGGGTGGAAAACCCTTTTTGACTTGATATATCTTCGTGCTCCGCGACCACAAAATGTGGAGACTTTACATTTCTTTATACAAACCTCGGCCTTATGCCCCAAAAATTTGGTTTTTAACCACAAAATTGACCCCTAGCGGACCCATTCCCAACAAACGGGTACTTCTTCCTCTGTTCAGCGTTTACATCCACTTGCTTGATGCTCTCGATCTCGTATAACCCAATCCGCACAACGGAAGCGTGGGCCAAGGTTCCTTCTTCTTTCGCTGCATCCTAGCTGTTAATCCTGTTGGGATATGATATGCTACTTCCTGCATGACATGCACGTTTAAAGAAAACTTTGGCAGAACATGCAGAGGCTTCTCCCCACTAAACACTCAGATGAATGTGTCATCCGGTGAGGCATACTAATCTACAATGCCTAACAATGCCTTCATTTCTTCTTTTGACATTTAGGGTGGATCCTTGTTTGGTCAATTTAGAGTGTCCTAAATTGCTATATTAATTGTCAATCCGGGAGTCGTAAACTGTTGAAGTGTGGCGCACTATATGTGCAAGATAACCTATTTCTTACTTTTTGTCGTTTTTGATTTTTTCTATTTTGTTTTTGGGGGTTTTTATCTTCGTTTATCTCCTAATGTGAAATGGAAATTCTATCCCTAAGTTTTAAGATTACTCTAAGAGACAAGTATGTATATAAATTTTCAAGGCAATTATGTCCTTTATGATGATTTCCAAAACTTCAAACTTTAGAGGGTCTTAGAACATACTAATGATGAAATTAATTTCTAAAAGAAAATGAAAATGTGCCACTATTCTAATCAAACAAATAGTGAACTATTGATCATGACACCATTATCCCTGTTGCTGTCTAAATACAAAAGAAATGAATTAAGCTATTGCACTCAAAGAAATCCAAAAATTGCAAGTAAAGTAAAACTAAAATCAAATTACATCAATTCATAGTCTGACCCGTCGCCAGTTAGTCCAGCTATGGCTTTCGGAGGTAATCATCAACAACTTGAGCAATCTGATATCTAACTGCAGAAAAGTAAAACTAAAATCAAATCACATCAATTCATAATCTGACCCCTCGCCAGTTAGTCCAGCTATGGCTTTCGGAGGTAATCATCAACAACTTGAGCAATCTGATATCTAATTGCAGAAAAGTAAAACTAAAATCAAATTACACACTCATACTTCAATCCCTCGCTAGTAGTCTAGCTATGGCTTTCGAAGGTAACTGACAATGAAATGAGCAATTTAATATCTAAGCTAACTAATAAAGCAAGGAAACAAAACTGAAATCAACAAACCAGAACTGGAATTAAAAACTAGGAAAAGCAAAGTCAGCAGAGAATTAATCCCATGTCATTAGTCATTGTGCAAATTATATGAAAATGCCCTGGCTGCCTACTGTAATCTGGAACATACACACTGATCAGCGTTAACAGCAATGTACAAAGCATGTAAAATTATGAACAAGAATGAAGTGTTAGTACCATGAATTATACATAAGTGAATAACTATGGCATATTTGCAATAAACATAAAGAAACACATCATGAAACTGTACAGCAATAAGAAACAAAAACTCGGCGTATGCAGGGGCCCTCTGCACAACCTCGGGCAACAGCTATCAATCAAGAATTACACTCACGCAATCATGTAGAAACAGAGTCTTCTCATATATTTCAAAACACAGTCACAACAATGATACTAGTGTCATGGCACAGTGGGTTTTTTTTAACAGCAAAATTATTTTCAAAAGACTAACTCCTATGCATATAGAAATGCATTATTTATAACAAAAGGTTACATAACTATTTTCCTGTAAACTACGCTGACAGAGGACACGTAAACAACAGTGTCCATGGATTTAGCATCATGGCTGCCGAGATTATGTAATCTATTGAAAATGGCTTGTTGGATTCACATCGTGGGCAGCCTACAGGTGTCAGCGTGCCTCCAGAGATCTAGAAACGGCCACGAAAATCTTTCACGTGCTTGGAAACAGAGTCCTGTTGCCATAGGACTCTTCTGTTTGACCACCTCTTGACAACCGTTGACCACAGCTTCCCCTGATGAATCCGACTAAGCCAATACGAATCGGTCCATGTCCAAGTCATTTCCAACTTGCCCATGTGGCTCACTTTGCCTGATGACACCTGCAATGTAGACTTTAATAAAAACAGCTGCAGAAAGTTGAAGTAGCTGTGGAAAGTGACAGGATTCCGCAGCTCAATGAGAAAAAATCTAGTTCAAATAGCAGACACAAAACATAGTTAAAAACCACTTTAAATGCTCTTTTATGATTAATATGCAATGATGTTGATAGCTTAGGAGATCCGGGTGAATGGAAAGAGTCTAGGAAGGTGTATAGGAAAGATGCAAGTTCAGGGCTGAACATACCCCCACTGTGAAGGTGTTGCATGTCCCCATGCAACCAAAATTTTGACCATCCTCTCTTCAATCCATATGCTCTAAGACCTCCACCAGCACATCCAACCCTCTTCTCCTCTTCCTTGGTACTCCTGACATCCTAGGCTTCCTCATCAAGCATCTAAATTTGAGGTTGATAAGTTCTTTACTCAACCTCCTGCACTTCTTCCTCAGTTTCCTCTTCTTTTTCTACCACAGCCCAAGATGTAACATAGTGTTGTCATGAATGATCTTGTCCAATCTGCTTTGTTCCCTTAATGTTTCATTTTCATTTTTAATGTGTCTATTTAAGACCTCCAATTCAAAAACTTCTTGTTTCAACGATTGGACTAGAGCTTCTTGTGCTGTGTGAGGCTAAGTGGATGAAGTGCTTGGACCTGTGGCTGTCTTTTCAAAGGATTCTATATAATCATACATATCTTGTTGATTCGGGTCTATCTCGGGTGTAGTTTTCCTTGGGCTGACCCCAAAATCTTGTTGAGAAGGACTGATTTCCAAATCTGGCCGAGAAGGACTCATGTCAAAATCTGGCTGTGAAATGGAAGTATGGTGTGGGCTATGGTTAGGAGAGGTTGCTGGAGGCTGCTCCGGTGTTTCCCCTCCCAAGTCAATAAAGTGGGGTCCTTTGGTTTCCACTGTCCATAAATTTCCCTTTAAGTCTGGAACTTCTCCTTAAGTTTTGTGGGCTGGTGTCCTCTTTCTTCTCACTCTGTTTTTCTTTCCCTTTCTTCTTTGCTGCAGCTAACTGTTCCTGAAGGTGAACTAGTCTTTCAGACAATACTTGATGGTCTTCTTCTAAGGAAGGTTCTGGGGTTTGATGCACAGCCTCAATTCTTCTTTTCCCTTTTGATTTTGTTGGCTTCTTACCCTTAGTTTTTTCCTTCCTACTTTTAGATAGTCTTTCTTCTCTACTAGTTTCTTCAACTATGTTAGTAGGAGTACTTTGAATTTTATCACTTGTTCTCTTTATTTTGCTTCTCCTTGATGTGCTGCTTTCAGGGGTTTCTTGTGGATCTTTAAAGAAATTTCTGATCAGAAACTGCTCCCACATGTCCTTCTTTTCTTTCAATTGTTTTTCTATCAAGATTTTCACAAGGCCGTGGTGATACAAGTGTGGTTCTATGTCCCCCAGATTCTTTTGGACTGTGGTGGACATTTTCTTCAGGGTATTTAGCAGAAAATAGGGCAAATTAAGAGTTTGGTTCTTTAGAAAATTCATCAGCAACCGGGTGTGATACATATACATTGATCCAAAACGTCCCTCACAGGTAATGAACTTTTGAATAATCAACAATAGACTGGCCCACTTCTCTTCTAAAGCATGGACAAGGATTCCTTGTTTAAAAATAGTTACATCCATACTTGGATTTCATAGGATAACCCTCCAAGCCTTCTCGTCAAAGCTCTTGTTCTTGAACCAGCTTTCACCCTCCTGCAGAAGTTCTGTAGCGGCTGCTATAGATGCCTCTGTGATTGTAAACTTGAGGTCTCCAACTTCCACTTCCAGGCCGTTAAAAGACCTCGCAAAAGTCTTTGTAATCTCCTTGTTGTAGCCTTTGAATTTTTGAATAAACCGTAGCCACCTTGCCTTCTTCAGTATGTTTTTCACTTACGGGTACCCTTCCATAAACTTGGGCCCTTCCGGTTCTGCCCTCAACAACAGACCCATCCTTCCTTCCATCTTAAAATTCATCTACGTGAGTAAAGGTTTTAGCGGAGGTGAGACGGCTGGGTTAATGGTGGTGAATAGGGTTTATGGAGAAGAAAACAGTGACTGTAAATGGAAAACAGAGAATAGGTAGCGGGAGTGAATTCACGGAATGGAGCGGAGACTTATATGAACAAGGTGGAAATGCAACCATGGCTTCAATAAAATAGTAGGGGAGTAAAGTGAACTTGGCAGAATTTTAAACTGAATGGCTGCGAAGTAGACGTAAACATGTTTAAGAAATGGCTTCGGAATTTGTGCGGCGGAGAAAAGTCGTGATCAAATCAACCACATCCCATAATTACAGATGGAGTATCAAATTACAGCTGAACACGAGTTAAAATCGGAGGCTTGATCATGAGGCCGTTTGAAAATAAATGCAAGGCTTGTGGAGGAATCATATAGAGGTCGTGGAATGATTATGGAGCTATCAATGCCAATCATTGCATATAATGAAGCTATGGTTTTATAACTATGTAAAAATGTGCTTTGAATGCTATTTGAAATAAATTTCTACTCATACCTTGGAATTCTTGCCACTTTTTGTCCATTAATCTTTGATCAGCTGCTCCTTGTTGATGCTTTTAAGTGCCTCATGTCTTCATAATAGGTTCTTGGTCATACCTACATTTGATTTCATGATTATGTAACTAACATCTGAATGTCAGTTTTGAAAAATAGAGTGATGGCTACAGAAACTGCTTCTGGCTGCGGAAACTGGGTTCAGCTGCGGAAACTGACACAGCAATCATATGACTGAATGGAGATGGATAGATGATAACTGACTGAATGAAAATGGTCATGAAAAAAACTTTTATTGGCGGAATGAAATGAAATGGATGAAATGGAGTGGAATGAAATGAAGTGGAGTGGAATGAAATGAAGTGGAGTGTCACAAAACTGTGAAATGAGAGAGAGATTTTTTTTTTGGAAAATATAGGGCGTCAGGAGTTCCTGATTTTTGCCCTGTATTTTCTGTATAAGACTGCCAATCAGTGATTGGTTTTCAGGCTTATACATATTTTTTTTTTTTTTTTTTTTTAGAAACAGAAAGGAACAAAGGCTAGGCTGGTGGAGAAGAAGGATTCTTCTTCACCAGCCTTATTGCAGAACTATCTTGAAATATTTTGACAAATTCCTCTTTTGAGAGTGGCTTATGATAGATATTTAATCTGTGGCCATTCACAATAAGAGGAGTTTGATATTCATCAATGGTTTTGATTCTTACTGCTCCATTGCTAAAGATTTTGTCAATCTCATATGGCCCAAGCCAATGAGTCTGAAATTTTCCTTTAAAATCTTTAAACTTGGAATCAAATAGCAATGCCCAATCTCCTTCTTGAAACTTTTTCTCTTTGATGCATTTGTCATGCCACTTAGCTCTTTGATATTGAACTAGATCAGTTCTCATAATTCCCTCTTGTCTGATCTCATCTAGCTCATTCAACTGCTCCATTCTGTGCTTTTGGGTTTCTGATAGATCCATCCCCAACTAAGCTGCCATCTTGAAAGTTTTGACCTGGAACTCAATGGGGAGCAGGACTTCTTTCCCATAAACAAGTTCATAGGGAGAATGTCCTGTTGCATTTCTCCATGTAGTTCTGTAGGTCTGTAAGGCTTCAGGAAGCCTTTCTACCCAATCTCTTCTGTGTAAATGAACAGTTTTGGTGATGATGCCTTCAATAACTTTGTTTGTAGACTCCACTTGACCATTTGCTTGCAGATGGTAAGGAGTAGATTTTCTATGCTTGATCTTGTATTCTTCCATCAGCTTCTCCACCAGGTTGGATGTGAATTGACTTCCCTGATCTGTCACAATTTCTCTTGGAACACCAAAGCAAGTAAAAATATCCTCATAAATAAAACTAACAACTGAATTTTCAGTAGCAGAAAATAATGCTTTGGCTTCTACCCATTTAGTGACATAATCAGTACATACCAATATATACTTTTTTTGTTTAGATGGTGGGTTAATAGGTCCAATGAAATCTAAAGCCCATTTTTCAAAGGGTTCGATGAGTACCTTTGGCTGCAATGGCATTTCATTTGAAAGGGTAGGTTTCCCTACTCTTTGGCAGCTGTCACACCTTTTGACATACTGTTTTGCATCTTGATGGCAAATAATATCCCAAAGAGAGGATTTTATAGGTTGTCCTTTTGTCAGCAAAGTGTCCGCCACATGGTTCATCATGACATGCTTTGAGGATATTAGGCATTTTATCTTCCCTAACACATCTTCTGATCACAAGATTTGGCCCTGTTTTAAACAATTTGTTAGAAATCCATGAATATTTTGAACTCTCCTGAATAATCTTTCTTCTTTCACCAGGAAATAAATGTGGAGGCAGTTTCCCTGTAACCAAATAGTTAGCTAGATCTGCATACCAAGGAGTCTTAGTACTTACTGCAAATAAATATTCATCAGGAAACTTGTCCTCTATAGGAGAATCTTCTTTAGTATTCTGAATCCTAGACAAGAAATCAACTACTGTGTTTTGTTTCCTTGGTCTATCCAACACAGTAATGTTGAATTCTTGTAAAAGTAAGAGCCACCTTCTAACTCTACCATTAGTAATAGGTTTGTTCATTAGATATCTAATTGCAGAATGATCGGTATGAATAAAAGTTTCATAGCCTGTTATATAATGTCTAAACTTATTGATTGCATGAACAATAGCTAAGAACTCTTTTTCAGTCACAATATAGTTCAACTCAGTGGGGGTTAAATTTTTACTGGTATAGTAAATGGCATAAGGAACTGAATCTTTTTGACCCAACACGGCCCCTAGAGCTGTATCTAAAGCATTTGTAGAAATATGGAAGGGAAGTTTCCAATTTGGTCCTCTAAAGATAGGTGCTTCAAATATTCTTGTTTTCAAAGTTTCAAATGCTAGGATCCCATTTGAATTCACAGTCTTTTGTAAGCAATTTGAAGAGTGGAGATACTATTTTAGTGTAGTTCTCTATAAATCTTCTATAGTACCCAGTAAATCCTAGAAAACTTCTAACATCTTTTTGACAATTTGGAATAGGCAACTTGGAGATGACTTCAACTTTTGATCTATCAACTTTAATCCCATCCCCTGAAATGAGATATCCCAAAACAATACCTTCAGTAAACATCATAAAGCATTTTTCATGACTTAATGAAAGATTTGTTTCTTTACATCTTATAAGGACTTTTTCCAAATTCTCTAATGCCTCTTCAAATGAATCACCATAAACTGTAAAATCATCCATATAAACCTCTACACAATCATGGATTAGATCAGAAAAAATTCCTAGTACTACTCTTTGGAATGTTGCGGGTGCATTACAGAATCCAAAAGGAAGCACTCGATAAGCAAAATTTCCCCATGGACAGGTAAATGTGGTCTTATCTTGATCTTCAGGTGCTACCTGAATTTGATTATAGCCACTAAAACCATCCAGAAATGAAAAATACTTTTTTCCTGCTAATGTATCTAATACTTGATCGATAAAGGGAAAAGGAAAGTGATCCTTCAAAGTTGCTTTGTTCAATTCTCTGTAATCAATGCATACCCTCCATTTACCATTCTTTTTAGGTACTATACCCAAAGGAGAAACCCATCGGCTATCTGAAATTGGATAAATGAAGTTTACATTGAGTAGTTTTTGGAGCTCTTCTTTCACTATCTCCCTAGGGTTTGGATTCATCCTTCTCTGAGGCTGTCTGATTGGTCTACTATTTTCCTCGATGTAGATGTGATGAATGAAAGTCTTAGGGTCGATACCTTTCATATCAGTATACTCCCATGCAAATGCAGTAGAATGTTTTTGCAAGATTTTGGTTAGCTCTTCATGTTGTGACCTTTCCAAATTTTTATTGATATTCAATGTTTTACCTGGAAAAATCTCAATGGTGGAACTACCGAACTCTTCCATAGAGTAAAGAGACATTTGTCTTGATGATAAATACTCAATGTCAGAATCTAACTGAAATTGTGTGTGGTCATATTCTGAATATGTTTCAAAGTTTTCTAATGTGTTCAGAATTTGACTATCTTCACTGATTTCAGAAATGGTAAAGACAGGTTGTATAGTGTCCTCATCATCGACCCATTCATTATCTCCTACTTCTGTAATTGTTTTTGCTGGAGGATACAAATTAAATTTCTTTGTCGAATTACCATCAGAAATGTACATATCCCCAGATCTACAACTAATGAAAGCATTAGCTGTGGCTAGCCAAGGTCTTCCTAAGATAAGTGGGTGCCCTCCTAAATTACTCTTGGGAGTCAAAATCACGAAATCTACTGGATATTCCCAAGAATCTAAGGAGACTGAAATATCTTCTAATACACCATCTGGTTTGATTATTGATCTATCTGCAAGCTGCAGTAAAGTAGGTGTAAAAGGAAGATTAGGAAGTTTTAGCTGTTCCATAGTCTATCTACTCATAATGTTGATAGTAGCCCCTAAGTCAATCAAAGTGTTTGGAATTTCTATCCGATTTATATGTGTCTTGACAATTGGACTACCGGGATCTACATACTTCTGCATGGTAATTTTTCCCATCATGATATCTACAATTTTTCCTACCAGGTGGATTCTTCTTGTATCTCTTGGTTTCCTTCCTGGTCTTTTGAGACTCAACTCCTTTATTGTTTTTGCTAGAATAGGAATCTCTGTAATGGCTTGTAGCAAGGGAATCTTGATACGAACATTCTTCAATTCATCTAGAAAATCATGGTTAGGCAACAAGATTTGTTTTTCCACCCCTTTGTCGATTTGTAATCTTTCAGGGAAAGGAGGTGCGGATGAAGATACAGGTTGCTCAATTGTAGGAGTTGTGGGGGTTGACTCTTTTTCTTTTTCTTTTTGAGTGTTTGGATTTTGAAGAGATACTTCAGAACCTTTATTTACTTTAAGAGAATCTTCCTCAGAAGTACTTTGCTTCTGAGCATCTATAGAAGGTTTTTCTAAAACTCTACCAGACCTGAGTTGTACATCATTAAGAGGAACAATCATATAGGTAGGAAATTGTTGTCCTTCTACCATGTAAGCATTCTGAGGATTTTTGTTATTAGGATTTGGCAATGGCTGGGCTGGTAGTTGATTTGTCTTTTGTTGGAATGGAAGCAAGAGTTGGGAATTTTTTTGAGGAAGTTGTTGTTGTTGTGGAAATGGCAATGAAAGTTGTGGGTTTTGATTTGGAAGTTGTGGAGCTTGTTGATTTTGAAAAGATGGAGGATATTGATAAAATTGAGCAAATCTCCCATAAGGATTTTGCATCCCTTGTGCCCATGATTGATATGGATTTTGAGGTTGGGACTAAGGTTGTTGCCAAGAATTCCAATTTGGCGGGGGTTGAAAGTTCATAGGGTTGTTAAACCCTTGATTTTGTTGCCTCTGCCAAGGTCTTCTTGAAACAAAAAAGAGAGACCCTACTGAATTTAGATCTTCTTGAAAGACAGCTTTGAGCCCAGGAATTGAAGGACAATGCTTGGTCTCATGGTTTTCCGAGCAAATCATACATGTTTCTACAACTTTTGCATCCAAGGGGCATTCCCTTAGAGCATGTTTCTTCCTACATTTTGGACAAAAGATGGCCAAGGCTTCAGCTTCTGCTTTCTGCTTGTTTTGTATTTTAAGGGTGTCTAGTTGTTCACTAAGGCTCCCTAGAATATCAGTTTTGAACTCATCAAGCATATTGCCAATCTCTGCCCTACTTATTGATCCAGTTGTAGATTTGTTTGCTCTAATAAGAGAAGGATCTCTAGGCCCTTTTCCCGTTTTAGATTTTCCCCTTGAGAGATGGACACATAGTTCTGCTATGTCACGAAGTGGAAGTTGAGAAATATCTCCCTTCCCCATCATGTTTAAAATATCTATCCATTCATCTCTAATGGATTTTAATAGAAGGGCTTTCAAGGTCTCCTCATCTAAGTTACTCATTTTTTCTCTTTTTAAGTTGTATTGAAATCTTTCAAGTAAATCCTCCAAGTTTTCATCTTCTTTTTGCACCATTTTGAATACCTCATCCTTATGGTTGGTGGGCATGCAATAGTCCAGGTATCTATCTAGAAATGTTTGTTTCATATCATTCCAAGTCCTAATAGATTGAGTGACTAATCCCATGAACCATTTCAAAGCAACCCCCTTCAATGTGGAAGGAAACAATTTGAGTTTTTGAGAGTATTCCATATAGTCATAAGTTCGGCACATGACTTCAAACTCAAATAGAAATGTTTCAGGATCCTCACTTCGCAACCCATAAACATTTGGGAGGACAGATGGTGAGATGTTTTTCATTGTTGTATGAGTTTCCTCATCAACTATAGGGAATCCAAATGAGTTATCTCCTTCCCTATTTGCTCCATTATTTCCTCCACCTCCACCATTGTTGCCTCCATGATTTCCTCCTCCTCTACCCCTACCTCTAAATCCATTTACTACTTCCTTCGTCATGGTAGTTTCCTCAGAGTCCTCTGGTTCTTCTATCAAGGGTGGATGAGAGAGAGTTTCTTCCTTCTCTTCTTTGGGTGATTCTACTTCTTTGATTACAATATGTTTCCCTGTAGAAGTAAAGAAAGATTCTTCTCCTAGATCAAATTTAGTAGATAGTGTGGGAGAACCCTCAAATTCAAATGCTGCTCCTTGAATTCCAGGAATCCTAAGGCCAGGAGTAGATGAGGGTGAATCTTGTCTATGCCTTAAAGTAGCTGGAGTTGTAAAAATTGAACTCTTGGCCCTAGCTATAAACCTTCCCCTAGAATCTCTTGCTCTATGAATGTCATTTTTTATTTATTTTTTAATTTTTATCTTCAAGTCGGGCTAATAATTCTCTTTCTGATCTTCTAGATCACACTAGGTGCAAGAAGAGAGCATACTCAAGAAATTATTGAACCAATAACTCTCTTTTCTGATCCTCCAGATCACACTAGTTGCAAGAGGAGAGCATACTTTGAGAAGTTATCAATTTTCCCTTCTTTGATTTTTTTTTTTTTTAAGAAATTGGCTACCTAGTTACACTTCCCGGGCAAGGGCGCCAAAATGTTTGGTCAATTTAGAGTGTCCTAAATTGCTATATTAATTGTCAATCCGGGAATCGTAAACTATTGAAGTGTGGCGCACTATATGTGCAAGATAACCTATTTCTTACTTTTTGTCGTTTTTGATTTTTTTATTTTGTTTTTGGGGGTTTTTATCTTCGTTTATCTCCTAATGTGAAATGGAAATTCTATCCCTGAGTTTTAAGATTAATCTAAGAGACAAGTATGGATATAAATTTTCAAGGCAATTATGTCCTTTATGATGATTTCCAAAACTTCAAACTTCAGAGGGTCTTAGAACATACTAATGATGAAATTAATTTCTAAAAGAAAATTAAAATGTGCCACTATTCTAATCAAACAAATAGTGAACTATTGATCATGACACCATTATCCCTGCTGCTATCTAAATACAAAAGAAATGAATTAAGCTACTGCACTCAAAGAAATCCAAAAATTGCAAGTAAAGTAAAACTAAAATCAAATTACATCAATTCATAGTCTGACCCCTCGCCAGTTAGTCCAGCTATGGCTTTCGGAGGTAATCATGAACAACTTGAGCAATATGATATCTAATTGTAGAAAAGTAAAACTAAAATCAAATCACATCAATTCATAGTCTGACCCCTCGCTAGTTAGTCTAGCTATGGCTTTCAGAGGTAATCATCAACAACTTGAGCAATCTGATATCTAATTGCAGAAAAGTAAAACTAAAATCAAATTACACACTCATACTTCAATCCCTCGCCAGTAGTCCAGCTATGGCTTTCGGAGGTAACTGACAATGATATGAGCAATTTAATATCTAAGCTAACTAATAAAGCAAGGAAACAAAACTGAAATCAACAAAGCAGAACTGGAATTAAAAACTAGGAAAAGCAAAGTCAACAGAGAATTAATCCCATGTCATTAGTCATTGTGAAAATTATATGCAAATTCCCAGGCTGCCTACTGTAATCTGGAACATACACACTGATCAGCGTTAACAGCAATGTACAAAGCATGTAAAATTATGAACAAGAATGAAACGTTAGTACCATGAATTATACATAAGTGAATAACTATGGCATATTTGCAATAAACATAAAGAAACACAGCATGAAACTGTACAACAATAAGAAACAAAACCTCGGCATGTGCAGGGGCCGTCTGCACAACCTCGGGCAATAGATATCAATCAAGAATTACACTCACGCAATCATGTAGAAACAGAGTCTTCTCATATATTTCAAAAAGCAGTCACAACAATGAAACTAGTGTCACGGCACAGTGGGTTTTTTTTAACAACAAAATTATATTCAAAAGACTAACTCCTATGCATATAGAAATGCATTATTTATAACAAAGGGTTACATAACTATTTTCTTGTAAACTACGCTGACAGAGGACACGTAAATGACAGCATCCATGGATTTAGCATCATGGCTGCCGAGATTATGCAATCTATTGAAAATGGCTTGTTGGATTCACATCGTGGGCAACCTACAGGTGTCAGCATGCCTCTAGAGATCTAGAAACGGCCATGAAAATATTTCATGTGCTTGGAAACGGAGTCCTATTGCCATAGGACTCTTCTGTTTGACCACCACTTGACAACCGTTGACCACGCCTTCCCCTGATGAATCCGATTGAGCCAATACGACTCAGTCCATGTCCAAGTCATTTCCAACTTGCCCATGTGGGTTGCTTTGCCTGATAACACCTCCAATGTAGACTTTAAAAGAACAACTACGGAAAGTTGAAGCAGCTGCGGAAAGTGGAAGCAGCTGCGGAAAGTGACAGGATTCCGCAGCTCAATGAGCAAAATCTAGTTCAAACAGCAGACACAAAACATAGTTAAAAACCACTTTAAATTCTCTTTTATGATTAATATGCAATGATGTTGATAGCTTAGGAGATCCGAGTGAATGTAAGGAGTCTAGGAAAGTGTATAGGAAAGATGCAAGTTCAGGGCTCAACAATCCTGTTCGAATATCAACCTGTACACTTGGGTGACCAGATGGTTGGATAGCCATATGGTCACTCCTCTGAAGCTGCACTCAGACAATAACTGGAAATATGTGCTCACAATAGTCTCCGCCGGTGACCATGCCCACTCTAAGCCCGAGAACTTATGTAGGGCGCATAATGCATCTAGAATGTAGGCGGACATGTCAATCATTGCATGCATGCCTTCATGTGACTATCGGGCCTTCGTGACTTCCTCCTTCAGCTGATGAGCCAGTATGCCAAACTAGTTGCATAGTGTTCCTTCTCTAGCTAATTGGTCTAGCGCGTCCACCCAACTTTGAGAAAAGGTCTCAGTGCTCGCTTATCTGCTTAGTCGACATGTGAATATGGCCAAGTATTGGTATTCCTTCCTCAATAGATTTTTCTTATAGATCTGATTGGGGGTCATCCTGAAACAAGCTGTCTCCTTTACCTAATCCTTTAGAATGTCTCTGGAGTGGCCCCTGTTGTTGGGCAAGCTGACCAGGGGAGTCATGAAAGTCATGGGCTTGGTCATCTAATACATCTTATCATAATCTCGTGCCCAGAAGGTTGCAAGCTTCATCCCACTGATATTGCTCAAGGTCATTATCTCATGGTTAGTGTGAGAGATGATCTAGTGAAGCATGTCCACACAGGAGAACGCAGGGTATCTGCATGCAATCCGGTACAAGCCAGAATTATGAATGTTCATGTACACCTGAAGGTCTTCAAGGTCTTCCCCAAAAGTACCTACGAATGTTTCATTCACCTCTTTCCACTTCATTTTGATGTCCTTGTCTAGATACAACTTCGTATGTTCATAGATCGGAAAACTAGAGGACAACTACTCAGCCGCTGCTCCAGCTATCATACCATCACTATCCTGAGATCCTGGTCTCTTGGAATCCATTAAGAAAGATGAACACCTGAAAGATCTAGAGACAAGTGACATGAATGGCAAGAAAAATGTCAGTGAAAACAAAGAAAATCTGGGGAAGGACACAACACATACCTAGGAAACTCGTGAGCAAGATTGTGCAAATTTCATTGGGAGGCCTAACTAGCTACAAGAACTACACAAAAGGTAGTCTGGGCTATCTGGGAGGCTAGCTTGGCTATTGGATTTGAAAAATGCAGAATCCAGTTGGGTAGCTAGCTACTGGGATTGCACAATGTGTAATTCCAACTGGGAATCACTGTTGGCCCAGGGACAGATTTGCGCAATTTCCTGGGCCAAGCATCGACTAGCCTCCAGGAATGCGCAAAACAATCCAAGAGGATAGTGTTGGTCTAGAATGCACAAATCTGGAGGGGAAGGTGATCCTTCCTTCTCCACCGTGCGCAATGTAGCCTTAATGAAGGCAGAGACTGGGCCAAGGTTGGCTCGACTCGCTGACGGGCAACTGAAATAAAGTAAGTTGATGAAATTCATGGCGACACTAAGTGATAGTAGAAGTGATATAAATTTCATGCAAAACATGAAAGGAAGATTCAGCAAACGGATCAACATGCATGTGGGTGAGGCAATTCGCCGGTTGGGCGAATGTTTGTGTAAAATAGTTTCATGCATGCGACAATAGTGAGATAGAAATGAAAATTGAAACAGAGCTAAGACAAGAAAGAATATATGTAAATGACAACATGCATTCAAATAATTCAAGTAAACAACACTCACACAAGCGAATACACAAAAAGCGATAGAAATTTTGAAAAACAAAAGTTGAGGCCACTTACCTGTGAATACTTGTGTCAGATGTGTCAAAGAGTCCTGGATGTGTTGTGAGATGTCAGAGATCCAAGATCGATGTGAATGAATGAGCTCTAATGCGTCAAATAAATAAGTTTGTTCTCATGACGCACATGCCACAAATCTAGGAGAAAGCTACACTTGGAGGGAAACTTCTAAAATAATTTTGCATGTAACCCTCAGTTGCTAAAAATAGCTCCCTGTATCATGGGATGCCCTTTGTATGTTGTCTCTTTTTATTCTAGGAAGATCAAGTCATGCATGCATGCATGTCAAGTTTCCTCGATCCTGGGTGAAACTGGTCAACCAGACTATTGATGCACGCGAGTGCTCAACTATTCAAGAAAAATGTGCATTCCTGGCTTGGAGCTGGGTTGACTGCCAAAGGGGATTGCGCAATTTCTCAGTAGAGTAGTCGACTGCTGCCCAGATTTACGTAAATTTTGGGTTGAATAGCCTTCTCCTGGGAAGCTTTGCACAAATCCTACTAGGAGGGTTGGCTGACAGGATTGCACAATCCTGGAGCCCAGCAGGCTGTTAGAGAGGATTGTGCAGTTCCTGGAGGGAACGCTGGTTTCCCTCTAGGAATGTGCAATTTTCAAGTGGAAGCTTATCAGCCTACAGCTGGATCAAGTCTGGGTGAGTAGCCTGTGAGGGGAATGCATCGATTATGATCGACAGGTTGCCTTTGTGCAAGAAAAACACTGAAGCTTGAGTACTTGACGAAGCAAGACAAAGTGCTATGTAAGGTTTGTAGGGAGGCTCCAAAATAGGCTAAGGAAAAATTCTGGAGGGTGGTTGTAGCTGCTACAACAAGACATTGGCCAGGTAGAAGTGGGGACCCAAAAATTTGGTAATAGGTGAATTTTATAGTGTTGTTGGAGTAGCTACAAAAATTGGTGAAGCATTGGTAGAATCTAACATCTCTGTCTACACCCCTACAACAAATAAAGTCTTGTAAATGATGCAAGGAAGTATTGGATAGATACTATTGGTACCTCTTATGTTACTTGACCTTTTATGGGTATCCCTTTCCCTCATGCCCCTAGGTAGTTCTTGTCAGTCGTAACACACTAAACCAAAGGCTCACATGTGTCAGTCTTCAATGGTGATGTCGAGAGCATGGTAGAGATATTATTATATTCAAACATTTAAAGCAAGTTTTTGGTGTTTCTCTACTGCCAGCACACTTATTGAGTACCCCAGTAGAGTCACCTAAGAAATCACAAATGTTTCCTTTTTTCCAGCACACCCGTTCAGTACCCGGATAAAGTAGTCTACATCTCCTCTCTACCCAAGAATCCTTTATCGATCCTTTCCCCTTTATTGATTGATTTCCTTTTGCATGCACATGGACATCATTTATTAGTCATTCATTGCACTAGGTTGGATGGGGGATCCCGATTTATTTTATGGGAATGTGTGGTTATTCCTTTCTTAGCATAAACTAAAAGATCCTTTGATTCAGGTTTTTCTTTCATGCCCTTCTTCCACATCATATCTTGAACCAACATGTGGACAATGAAAACATACCAGGAAATATTCAAGAGCATGCTAGATATAGGGTTTAGGTTACAAATATAGGTCATTTAAAGTTATTAGGCTTCCCTGGAAGCACATGTTCATAGTTTCCTCGTTAATGGGTCAGACTTGTAGGAATATTGTTCAGGACATGTTTTTTATTATCGGATATATGAGAAGCTACCTCTTGGAGCAGTTATCATAGCCACACACAACCATTAGGGTTAGAGGTTTTGGAATTATTAAAGAGTTACCAAATATGCTCTTCTAGGGTTTCATCATGACCAAAGAAGTTATTGTAGGGCTTGAGAATGTGCAAACATGCATAAGAAAGCTCATTATGGAATCAAAGGTTTGCAAGGAGCATGGATAGGATATATCATGGAAGAAACCGTGAAAGCTCATGCATCAAAGAGGGAAAATGCAATGTTAGGCAATGGGTAGTCTATGTTATGTAAAGAGATGACTGCACGATACAACGCAGTAGACTGAACTATAGGAAAAAATGCAGCATGAATATAATGTAATGCAAAAAAATTCAGCTAATTGCAATAAAAGATCCAAACAATGCATATACAGAGAGTTCATAAAGGAAATGTAAGGAAGAGTAGTGTAGGAATATGAATGCAAGCTAAAAACATAATTTCATGTGACAAGCTAAACTGCCTATAATAAAAAAAATGCAATAACAATTGTAAACCCTAATTAACCCAAACTTCAAACCTTAGCAAGCAAAACCTAATAATAAAACCATAAAATAGCCTGAACCTAAAAACCTAATTTAACCAAATAAGAGATCAAGTCATGTGAAATCAACCTTTCAGTGTAGCTACCATAGAAATTCCTAACTCTCAAAGACAAAAATGTCAACAATTAGAACCAATGTAACATATTGTGAAAAAACAAAAATGTTTACGTGTAAAACATGTACACGAGTAAGAAGGTAACGCCTATTGGCAGGAAAGCTTGCCAGAACAAAATTTTCCAGCCAAGATACAACTCTATCCTAGAAAACATAATTATAAGCTTGAAAACCTTGAGCATATGTCCATGATATGCATCTATTCATGTTCAACCCTAAATCATGCATAAGAGAGGTAAGATGGTGCCTACTTGTAGAGGAATTCACCAAATGAGATTCTTCAAGTCACTCAACAATCCTATCATGAAATTTAAGATGATCAACTTGAATACTCTCACAATTTTCCAAACATGGACATACATCAGGTGTAACTAAGATATGAGAGTATTCTAGTGTACAAACCCTAATTTTAGAAATGTTAATTCGAGGGTGTTCATGGATTTTGTTAAGGAGAGGACTTGACATAACCATCGACAAAAATCAAAGTGCCTCACCATCTTGATAAACCTCTAAACCCTCAACTCTTAGATCATCAAATATGGTTTGTTTCATAAGATCAACAGATAAATGTGCATGATCATCATCAACTTTGATAGTAAAATCTTTAGTGAATACACTGTGGATTTTCCCAAATGTTCTACTATTTAACGAATTTTTGTTCAAAATATCATATGGAGATGAATCAACAAGATGGTTATGATTAAATAAATGATTTATGTGGTTTCTTTTCTCGCATACAGTGGAATGTAAGATAACACCATCTTATACATTATGACAATCTACACCAGCCAGGCGAGAATCAGAAGGATTTGAAATAATGGCCAATCTACTCTCTTCAACAAAAAAATTAGAGTACAAGGACTGATGCATCTCAAGATATTTCAAAAAATATATTTGATCAAATGAAATGGTACTAAGAGAGGAATTGTGCAAGGAAGTGCTAATTTGACCTAGTTCAGGGATCTCATCAAGAATGTGAGAACCTGACATAACCATTAGCAGAAGCTGAAGTGCCTGAACTTCCTAACGAGTCCTTGAACCTTTAGAAATTTGATGATAAAATCTTAGTGGCTTAGTGAGGTCAACAAGTGAAAAGGAGCAACCATCATTGTAGAAATATGGTGGTAGAATTGCAACTACTCAAGAAATTTAATCTCAATCAAGAGACACAATTCTACTTTATTGACCTCCCGAAATTAATTCACAATTTAGAACAACATTCACAAACATGCATCAATAACATATACAATTAGAAAAAAGTATCTATGGTAAACCAATTGGTAAAAACCGCTTAAGCCTACTTGCATTAATTAGATGAATAGAGAAAACATTACAATTGCTAGCTCTAGCTTTGAGCTCAACCTGCAAAATAATAACTTTTCTCTTTTCTCAATGAGAAGCTTTGACCTAAACTTAGCCAATTTATGCCCCCACCTGAGCTCCTATTTCCTTGCATAAATCTTGAGGAAATTGGCCCCTATTATTTAGGAATTTCCTCCAAAATGATTGAACAATTCCCAAGGATTGATCATTGATTGCATGCAACACTGTACACTCAAGGCTAGTCTACAACTGATATTATACTGCCTTGAAATCTTGACCACTACTGAGAAATTCAAATTCCTTGCATGCATGAGCTATTTTTTGTTGATTGATCTGCTAACTAAATGATCTTTGAGTTAGACTATTGTCCCACTGCACAACTGACATCCAAATAGTTCTATTAACTGTTAGAACTAGTTGAACTAAGTAAAACTAGATATAACTCAACTGGATTGCTACAAATTAGCAGTCACCACATGAAAATTGAAGTCTAAGCCTACTAACTTGAATTTACTGAGCTAACTAAGTGAAAAGAGCCATGTCACCTTAGTTAACTGCCTCCAACTTGTCTGTTGAAATGGAAATTTCAAATCTTCTCAATTTGAATAAGGCTAAGTGAAATTGAGCCTTTCTTGCTACACTTCTTAGCACTCCCTCTTAGAAAGAAAGGGATTATCAACCACCCATATCCTGAACCCATGGAATTTGAAATTCCCTCTTGACAAATCCTTTGTCAATATGTCATCATCTAGCTCCCCTATCGAAATGTATTATAGTAACATTATCCTCCTCTACACATAGTCCCATAAATGATGATACCAGATATCTATATTCTTGGATCAATCGTGAAATACCACATTATTGTGAGCTTAATGCAATTATGATTATCACAATAGATCACAATTGGATCAATCTCCTAAAAAAATAGTCCCAAAAGTATCTTTGTGATCTAGATTGCCTGACATGTTGCTTGACTTGCAACCATGCATTCAGCTTCTACTGAGCTTAGCGCCATAGACCTATGCTTTCTATTGTACCAGGAAATTTTTGTGGACCTAACACTGAAAATTCCAGCTGATGTAGTATTTTGGTCAAATGGACTCCCTTCCCAATCTGAATCTGTGAAGCCACACAACTTCACTCCCTCTATCCGCCTGTACCATAATCCATACTAGGAAGTCCCTTTGCAGTACTATAAAACATACTTAGCTACATTCCAATACCATTTGGTTAGCTTAACCATAGTTGGATCAACTGGTTGGGTGAATAGCACATATATGGTTGTGTGTTCACAAGATACATCAGTGAACTCACTAACTACCAGTAAATGGTAACATCAACCTCTTCACTTGCAGTGGCATTCTCCTTCATCTAGCTGGTCGCTAGAGGTATCTCCATGGACTTACAACTCTCTGCAGTATCACGGTGGGATACTTTCCTTTAGACACGAATAATTCCCCATCTCCTTGCCATACTTCCGGCCCGAGGAGGTAGTGCATGAGACCCGTGTCTTTCATCTCAAATGCCCTTGTAAGGTCCTCCTTGCAAGAGTTGATCATCTTCTCATCACCTATCAATATTAAATCATCAACATATAAAATTATGATAAGAAATTTACCTTCTAACAAAATATGATAGAGGTTTTCATCTGCTTCACTTTTTGTGAAGCCTAATCGAGTGAGATAACTATCAATTAGAGTGTACCAGGCTTGGGGTGCCTATTTGAGACCATGCAGTGCTCTCCTGAGTCTGCATGCATGAGAACCTCGATCAAATGTCTCAAAACCTTCTAGTTTCTTTATGTACACTTCCTCCTTAATAACGCCATTGAGAAATGTTGTTTTTACATCCATCTGGTGGATCTTCCACCCCATCTACACAGTCAGTGCAAGAATTGATCTAATGGATGAATACCTTGCTATGGGAGCCAAGATTTCCTCACAGTCAAGTCCCTCAACTTGAGAGAATCCTTTCGGCGCAAATATGGCCTTATAATTATCTATGCTTCTATCTAATGCATGCTTAACCTTGAAGATCCATCTCGAACCCACAACTGAATTATCTGTCGGTCTTGGGACCACTTTCCAAACATTGTTCTTCATGATGGATTCATATTCTTCTGCCATTTTATCTACCCAAACTGGTTCCTAAACTGATTTCTCAAAAGAGGATGAATTAGTCTCTACAAGTTCGGTCTTTAGATCCATGTAGCCATTGTACCTCTCATGTGACCTGCTTTGCCTTCACAAAATTTAAGGGGCTCCCACATTCTCCATCGCATCCTCAACCAATGTATCAATTTCCTTGGTTCTCTTTCCACCTTCTCTGGATGGTTTTGCTTGAGTGCATGTCTCAACTCTTCCTACTCTCTTCTCCTCCATTTTTGGTTGCTCCACAACTTCCTAAGTCTCCTCCTTTAGAGCTAAAATCTCCTCTTCTAGTGGGATTTGAAACTCCCTCTCAAGAAAACTGTAACAGCCCTAGTGAAAATTCCATGTAAAAATATATAAATACCACGGATGATGGGACACATATTCCATGTTGAATGGTGGGAAAGACATCCTAGGGGGTGTTCATTTGGTTGTTTATGGCTAAGGAAATTGGAAAAGGCAATGGCTAAGGCATTAAATAGGAAAAAAGGTATTTTGGCACATTTATTTATGAAAATAATGGAATTTAGGAGAAAAGGAAGGTGAAAGGTCACATTTTACATGTGAGGAGTAAATTGAAGGAAAATGAAGAAAATAGAGGCCTCATTAATAAAAAGGCTTATGAGGATCAGTGGGCAAGACTTGGTCAGTTCAGATTTGGAGCTCTCTCATTATTCTCTCTCTCTCTCGTACTCTTGGTCACTTAGATTTTTCTTGGAGCACTTTGGCATTGGAGCATGAAATGAAAAAAAGGCAAGAGGAAGCAAAGATCAAGTAGGGAAAGGAAAGATCAAGCAGCTACAATAGGCTTCATTGTAGGTATCAACTTGCATGTGTATTTTCCTTGCTATATTTGGCATGCATGGGATTGCATGTGTTTCTTTTCTACCATGGAATGGGTTTTTCCAGGTGTGATAGTATTTTTAGCCTAGCCTTTCCATTTCCTGATAGCTTTGATGAGATGGGTTCTCTCATGCGTTTTGTGGGGGATGGCAAGATTGGATTCGAAGTTGAGTGGGGTGGATCTCCGAATTGTCAAACACATGGTGGTAGTGGTCCCTGAACTAGACTGAGGATGCATGAATACACTGGCGTAGTGATCCCTGAACCAGACTGTGGGTTGCGGTAAAGCCAGGTTGTGTGCCTTGGTGGGCCTAGGAATCCTTGTCGGTGAATGGCGGGACATACGTAAAGCCAAGAGGTGGATTTTCTCTCCGTTGGGCTTAGTGATTCTAGGATGGAATGCATGGTAAAGCCTACAGAGTATGTCTCAGTGTAGGGCCTAGTGATCCCTAGATCATACTATGGATGCACTATAAAGCCTGAGAGACTAGGAGGCACTCGAATTCCTCACGGTGTAGGCAGAGAACTCCGGTGGCATCCACATTGGTTGGTGTTTTTTGATGGTTTCTATGAGTCCCAGATTCATGTTTGGAATATGGAACGGGTGTCATTGGCTAAAGAGAGACTTGGCTCAGCCAATCTATGGTCGGGTGGAACATGGTAGTTCCATCACGAGTTGGTTCATTGCGTTTATTAATGAAAAATTCATTCCCTTGATTTTCATGTGAAAATGTACTGATATATATATGGATTTTGATGGTTGATATGTTTATTGTACTTATGTTCCTATTATGTTTTTGTTTAATGCACATTTACCCCGAAGGGTGTTACAGAGTGGTATGAGAGCATGGTTCAAACACTTGGACTGGATGGGCTCTATCATAAGTAAAATGAAAAACAAAGGTTAATTTTTAGACCTTTCTGTCATATCTGTTATAAGTTTTCTTTTGTGGCATATTAGAAGTCTAAAATTTGTCCATATTGAAGGTAAATCCCATTGATAACGTGGTAAAAATTTCAGATATCGGTTCACAATACTTTAGGAATTATGATCTAAGGAAGATGAACTTCCTGAATGCACCTTTAAATAGGTCACATTGGCATTTCTTCAATAAATTTTCTTATATAGGTTTTTAGAAGATAAAAAATCATTGAAATTGAGGGGAAATACCAATGATTATGTGTTAGAAATTTCAAATATTGGGTCGCAATATTTTAGGAGATATGAGTAGAGGGAGTCGAGCCTTCTAAATGCAACTAAAATCTGGCCTCAAACAGGTAACACTGACATTTTTGTTATAAATTTTATTCTAGGTGTTCTCAGGAGCTGAAATTTTTTCCACAATGATAGGAAATACCATTTATATTGTGATAAAAATTTCAGACATTTATTCACTACCGTTTAGGAGATATGACCAGTGGAAGTCGAGCTTTCTAGACAATCCTAGAATTGTGCACCAAATATGATTGTGTTGGTATTTTTGTTATAAATTTTCATCTATGAAATCCCAGAAGTTGAAAATTGAACCATAGTGATGGAAACTACCACTGATCATATTGTTCATTTTATATAGCTCTTACTACTACAGTTTATGATATATGTATTGAGTCATTCGCTATATTAGTTTGCATGCAAAGTGTTTGATGAAATGCTTAAATGGTTCAATGATTAATTGCATACAAACTGTTTGATAAGATGCCCCAATGAGTATGTTGTTTGTGGTTGGGGATAGTATTGATGTGTAATAGTATTTTTGTAGTTGATATATGCTTACTTGTATGCAAATAATTTGCTATAGTAGTTTGCATGTAAAGTGTTTGAAGAAATGCTTACATGCAAATGTAATAGTATAGTAGTTGTCTGGAGAAAATGTAAAAGTATGGTAATTGTTTGAAGAAAATGTTATTTTTTCTTGGATGGGATAGTATTGTACTATGATAATATGGATGTAGCTAATCTATGCCTATTTTCAAGAAAATAATTTGAAGAGTTGCATGTAGGGAATTTGAAAGGTTGCATGCAAGGAATTTGAAAACTTTCATGTAAGGAAATGGAAAAGTGGCATGTTTTTACTTATGATGTTACAAGTGGAATAAGTGAAATATTTTTGACCTAGTCTCATACAAATGTATGAGAAATAAAAATCAATTTCTTTTCAAGTATGGTTAAATTTAATAGAGATTTGGAGACCCCATTTCCATAATTGGACATTGGAGAGCAGACCATTATAGTAGCTTCCTCGTTCTACCTTAGTGTGGACCATGGATAGTAAGGGGGTATGCTTATAGGTTGTTAGCATTGGTGAATATTGATTTGAAATTAATAGACACAATGTATTGATTTTTGGAACATTCGACTGACTGTGTATGGATTATATGTCGCTTACATGTTGATTTCATGATACCTACTTACATCCTTGTATGTTAGGTTACATTTTTGAATATTTTGAGTACATGCATCAGTCTTGTAGATTGATTACAAGGACTTGTCGATTATGTTCGACTACATGTGGTTATGCGTATTGGTAGTTGTTTTTGCATTTATTATGCATACTGCTAGTTGTATGTGGCAATGTGTACAATGGATTAATGGTTGTTGTTATGCATGTATGGTTGTGGCTATGATTATACATGTATAGTAGGTCAAACATGCCTTGTGAAGTCATTGTATGTAATTTAGGTCATCATGATGCTATTGTTTATTATGATGCTAATATGTTGGATGAGATAGAGAAGGAGATGCACATCATCATAATGAGGTTGGAGCATTGGACTTTGGGGTAAGAGCATATCGTCATACAGGTATTGCATCCTCGACATGCAGGCATGTAAGTTAAGGATTTTATATGCATCAGGTTTATATACATTAGGTTTATGTACATGCCTTTTAATGTTATGGTTACATTCATGAAAGATGTTAGTTGATCAATGTAGTTATATGCACATGTGTTAGATAGTTAAGAATGATAGTAACCTATAGTTGAATGCATTTCTATTGTTGTTTTATACTAGATAACCTGATGATTATGCTATATGTTCTTGATGAGTATGTTATAGGTTAATTTGTTGATTGTTATATGACCGTTAGCTTGACGATTCAGTTTTATGTTGTTGATGAGCATGATATATAGCTTATTGTTGTTATATGTTATTAACTTGATGATTAGGGTCATTGCATTGAAGATCTTGATGTTATATGTATTGTGTTAACCTGGCTTGAGTTTTGCAGATGGTTATGGTTGTGATACTCAGGTATGAGATGACATATTTGTGATGTGGTGTTGTACTAATTTAGATTGATCATACATTTGTGATTGTGAGGCATGAACGACATATGCTTATGAGCTTATAATGTGAAAATGCTAGTTAGTTACTGTTAGGGATATTGTGATTTATGTTTGAGTTGATATGTTGTGAAGTTGTATCATGCTAACCTAGCTTTATTGTGTAGAAAAGATAGCCTCCCCTAAGATACACTAAGTTATGAGTTTCCTTATGTATTATACTTGGTCTTTCATAGTTGATTATGTCATCTATTTGGTATTTGACTATTTGGTGCCTATTATGTCGTCTAATTGATTTATTTCACATGGTATGTTTTCGAGTTGGTTGAATGTTTTATGAATTGCATAATATGAGTATGTGCTCCAATGATCTTGTTTTAAGATGATGGTACTAATACATACGTGTTAAGATAGTTGATAGGTACTTGAGTGCAGTCTGCGATAGTTTTATTATTGTGCCTAATGACCATGAGTTGACTATGTATTATGACATGATTATTTGTAAAAGTTGATTTCAAATTGATAAATATGATTTCCTTGATATTTGGAACATGTGGTTGACATGTGTGAACATGATGTAGGGAGTAGTATGGCAAGATAGGAAGACTCAGGTTGAGCTTTCCCTGGGAGCCATGGGGATTAAGTCATGGTGTTTGTTTCTAGTCTTGTGGTTTTGGTCTTTTATGAATTGTTGAGCTTGATTTGTGGCTTTGTTTATGTATAGTGTATGGCCATACCACTTTGTGTGCGGAGTCATGTTGTTATTGTTTTTGATGGTCTTCTTCTTGTTTATTTCTTGTCCTGCCTTTTTTATGTTTTGAGTCTTGGGAATTGGTTGGGAAAGAGGAAAGTTGATGGAAATCAAGAGATATTTGTAGTACCCAACCGATGATAAAAGACCCAGATGAAGCTTTGTGCATGAGTAAGTGTAACGGAAGGTAAGACTATGAGAATTGGTTGAACTGGTTGGGTCCATTGTGCTAAATGGACAGTAGCAATGCAGACACAAGAAATGTAACTAGAAAAGGTAAAGTAAATGGATAAGAGGTGTCATATGCTTTGGCTATGTTGGGAACTATTGTTCTCAATGCTTGTGCATAAATAAAGGAAGTTCTCTTAACCTAGACCTTATGTTATCTGATAATTATGTTATGATCATGATTATGCTGATGTTTATATATGTATACATGAATGTATGTATGTCGTTATCTGACAGGATCGTGATTGTTTTATGCTAACATTTATATATGTATGTATGTATCCATATATCTATGTTAATGTCTGATAGGGTTGTCAGGTATGATTCTTGTGAAGGAATGATTGCTTATGCAGAAGAACGACATGAAGAGGTTCTTGGTCTTATGAGGAATCGATTGGGAAGAGTAGTCATGACAAACATACAAGGTCAATACCATGTGGATATGATTTGGTATTGTATACTTGTATTATGCCTATGTTTATGTTATGACAGGTAATGTTTAAGGATACATCAGCAAAGTGAAAGCAATGTGGTCTATGACATGCTAGGATAAGCATGGATGAGATACTGGAAGCAAGTTTTCTTAGCAAGGACAGTATGGTTTTGGATGTGTGGTACTATTGTTGAGCATATGTTGTATATGTTGTACATGTTGCATTGATGATGTGTGAACTTGTGGTGTTGTGTATAGATAGCATGTGTACATTTTATTTATGCAATGTTATGTACAGGATGGTACAAATAGGGTTGTGAGAATATTGCATATGGGGTGTTGAATACATATTGTATCGTCTTCATTACATATATGCGGCATGTGTGCATATGGTTCTATGTACATGTTGGATATGCAGTGTTGTGTACAAATGATGCTATGTACGTGTTGGATATGCAGTGCTATGTACACTTAGTATTGTGTGCATGTTGTATATATGGTGCTATGTACATATGGTGTTGTGTGCATGATTGTACAAGTGGTGCTGTGAGCATGTGGTGCCATGTACATGTTGTACATATGGTGCTATGAGCATGCGATGCTGTGTTCATGTCATGTATGTGATGTTATGTACATATGGTGTCGCATACACATCATGCATGTGGTACTGTGTACATGTGGTATTGCGTACACATTGTACAGTGGTGTAGTGTACATTTGGCATTGTGTACACATTGTGCAAGTGGCACCATGTACATGTGATTCTGTGCACACGTTGTGCAGGTGGTGCAGTGTACAGGTGGTACTGTGTACATGTTGTACATATGGTATTGGTGCACATGTGATATTGTGTGCATGTCATACATGTTGTGTTGAGGGCATGTGGTATTATATATGTGCATCATGTAGTCATGGTATTGTGGCATGTGTACTTGTTGTGTGGTACTCTATGTAGATACATGAATTGGGTGGCATTTCACATCGGGTATAGATAGATGCATTATAATGTATACACTGGGTGTAGGTGTATGTGTTGTATGTCAAGTGTAGATGCATGTATTGCATGGTGTGGTATGTCGTGTGGTTGTATGTGCATGATGCACACTATATGTCTATGCACATGGTTGAGGAGAAGGCACTGGGTGTTTGTTGAGTGTAGCAATCGATCTAGAGTGCGTATGGAACAAAGACAAATGTAGAAGCTAAGGATTGAGAAAAGGATAAGTATCATCATTTTATTTCAGTTTTATTATGCATGTGATTTATGACTATGTTATGTGATGATTATATGGGATCTATAATTTTGGTTTATGATGGTTACATGTGATTTACGATTTTGATGTATGATGGTTGTGTTTGAGCTAATGTGATGTGACATCTTTATATATGTTGATTTGGTCAAGTATGCTAGTTTGACTTATTGTGATAGGAAGCAAACAAGATTACAAATGTACCTTATTGACGAGCTACCAATGAGGTATGATGTGAATTTATTTCAATTTATTTTAAATCTAATGGAAGTTATGTGCCTGGTATAGGAATAAATGAAATGCCCAGTTGGGTCGTTGAAATCAACTACAAGAATTAGCAACTTGATATGGTGGTTTGGTGGTTTCATATGCTAGTTTGGTAGTTTCTTTATGATGGTTTAGTATTTGATTTATGTTGGTTTAATATATGCTTTATGGTGATTGATATATGCTTTATGATGGTTGATATATGCTTTATGATGATTTGATATATGATTTATGTTGGTTGATACATGCTATATGATGCTTTGATATATGCCTTATGATGTTTTGATAGATGCTATATGATGATTAGTGTATGATTGATATATGTTTGGTATATGATTTGACATATGTTTTGGTATACATATTTTGATGAGGTTGTCATATGTACACCTATGTATGGATGTAAATATCATAACGAGCTGTGTTATAAAGCTCCACTACGTGGTATGGGTGTTATGCTATTATGCTATCATGTGGTTATGTTATCATGATGTTATGATGTCATATGAGTTTTTAAGCAGGATGATTATTGCAAATACTATAATGAGCTATGTTATAAAGCTCCACTATGTGGTATGTTGTCATGTTTCCATGATGTTATGTCTTGAGCATATCTTTCATTGTAAATACTGCATCGAGCTAGGTTATAAAGCTCCATGAGCAGTATGTCTTCTCTCAGTAGGTTGTTGAGGTATATGTGTGATTGAACATAGAGGACAGTGTTACCCCAAGGGGGAGGGTTCTGTAACAGCCCCAATGAAAATTCCATGTAGAAATATATAAATACCATGGATGATGGGACACATATTCCAAGTTGAATGGTGGGAAAGACATCCTAGGGGGTGTTCATTTGGTTGTTTATGGCAGAGGAAATTCGGAAAGGAAATTTCTAAGGCATTAAAGAGGCAAAAAGGTATTTTGGCACAATTATTTATGAAAATAATGGAATTTAGGAGAAAAGGAAGGTGAAAGGTCACATTTTGCATGTGAGGAGGAAATTGAAGGAAAATAATGGAAAATGAAGAAAATAGAGGCGTCATTAATAAAAAGGCTTATGAGGATCAGTGGGCAAGACTTGGTGACTTTATCTTTGGAGCTCTCTCATTATTCTCTCTCTCTCTCATACTCTTGGTCACTTAGAGTTTTCTTGGAGCACTTTGGCAGTGGATCAAGAAAGGCAAAGAAGGCAAGAGGAAGCAAATATCAAGCAGGGAAAGGCAGGATCAAGTAGCTACAACAGGCTTCATTACATGTATCAACTTGCATGTGTATTTTCCTTGCTAGATTTGGCATGCATGGGATTGCATGTGTTTCTTTTCTACCATGGCATGGGTTTTTATAGGTGTGATAGTATTTTCAGCCTAGCCTTGCCATTTCTTGATAGCTTTCATGAGATGGGTTCTCTCATGCGTTTTGTGGGGGATGGCTGGATTGGATTCGAAGCTGAGTGTGGTGGATCTACGAATTGACAAACACATGGTGGTAGTGGTCCCTAAACCGGACTTAGGATGCATGAAGCCACTGGCCTAGTGACCCCTAAACTAGACTGTGGGTTGCGGTAAAGCCAGATTTTATGCCTTGGTGGGCCTAGGAATCCTTGTCGGTGAATGGCAGGATATACGGTAAAGCCATGAGGTGGATTTTCTCTCCGTTGGGCCTAGTGATTCCCGGATGGAATACACGTTAAAGCCTAGACAATATGTGTTTTTGTAGGGCCTAGTGATCCCTGTATTAGACTGTGGATGCACGGTAAAGCCTGAGAGACTAGGAGGCACTCAAATTCCTCACGGCGTAGGTGTAGAACTCCGGTCGCATCCAAATTGATTTGTTTTTTTTGGTGTGTTCTATGAGTCCCATATTCATGCTTGAAATATGGCATGGGGGTGATTTCCTGAAGAGAGACTTGGCTCAGCCAATCTATGGTCAGGTGGAACGTGGTAGTCCCATCACCAGTTAGTTCATTGCATTTATTAATGAAAAATTCATTCCCTTGATTTTCATGTGAAAATGTACTGATATATATATGGATTTTGATGGCTGATATGTTTATTGTATTTCTGTTCCTATTATGGTTTTTTTTTTAATGCACATTGACCCTGGAGGGTGTTACAAAAGCATCTAATTTGTTTCTCTTCATCAAACTTTACATCCATTTGCACAACTATCATTCAAAGGGAAGGTAAGTACATCCGATAATTATGTGGAGTGTTTTTGTAACCCACAAAATATCCCAACTGTGTTGTGAGCTCAATTTTCTTCCTTGAATATTTGGAGACAAGGCAGTAAACAAAGACTCCAAAAATTATGAAATGAGACACATCTGTCTTTCTCCCCGAGAAATCGTCCTCTGCTGTAATCATACGAATAATCCGATGAGGAATCTAGTTATACAAGTAGATTTTTTTGTTACATGCATTTGCTCACAAATGCAGTGACATGCCTTGGTTATGTAGCATATCTCTTGTAGCTCCCACAATGCTTTGGTTCTTTCTCTCAGCTACCCCATTTTGTTGTGGGTTGTGAGGAGTTGTTAGTTCTCTTTGAATTCCTTCTTTGACACAAAAGTCCTTGAAATCATTCGAAACATATTCACCTCCATTGTTGCTCTTGAGAGCCTTCACCTTATTGTTAGTCTCTTTCTCTACTAGTGCCTTGAATTTTACAAATTTCGAGAGTGCATCATCCTTATTCCGCATGAAGAAGATCCATCACTTTCTTGAGAAATCATCAATAAAAATAACATAGTATTCATGCCTGGAAGTGGAGGCTACCGATAAGGGTCCACAAACATCAGAGTGGACTCTCTCCAAGGATACATTTTTTTTGTTGTCTCTATCATGGAATGTGGATTTTACATACTTCTCCAAGGTGCAACCCTTGCAAACATCCTCCTGCTCAAATGATCCTTTAGGGTGTTGAAGAATCTAGGGAAAATTAGGTGTAGTGTGATTCTTCGTTACTTGATAACAATTTGTGGAGTATTTTGACTTTTACTTATTAGCTTAATATTCTTCTTCTTCTTATTAATGCATGTGTGTGTACTTCATCAAACTTATACCAAAACATAAGAACAAGAACACAAGATATTGGCTCTCTGCCAAGGCGAAAACCTCTCTTCTCTTGAGAGGAAAACCCTTTAGTGAATTTCTATTATTGAAGATTCTATTGATCAATGCCAAACGCTAGACCCCTGACAAGAGTATCCTCCAAGCAGAAGTCAATTCCTTCCTTCTTTCTACACCTTATTCCCCGACACTTCTAACGACACTTCTTTCCTCACTTTGTTCTCTAGCACTTCATTCTCCTTCTTCTGGTACTTTGTTCTCTTAATATGATTCTTGTCTAGAGATAGACCTTCCTTGAGTGAGTCTTCTAGATGATGTGTTCCTCTTCTATTCCTTTCTCAAGTATACTTCAACTTTGACCATCCGATATCCTTCTTAAGTGTATGATTTCTCTGTTGTTCTACTGCCCTAGTTTTTCACGTGTGGAGAGTACCATTAGTGAATTAGGGTCTTTCTTCCTTCACTAGAGAGAGGGGTTTCTTTGCTTGTCTTGGGAGGCCTTGTGATCCTAGTGTCAAATGAAAACAACACAAAATTATGGGTTAATTCTCCTTGCTATCATACCCGCATATTTCTCCTCCTCTTCCTTGCACGTGTGACTGTTTCTAACCCTAGAAACAGTCCTTTACCTTCGTTGTACTTCCTTCTTACTTCGCTACACCTTAGAAAACCCTTTAGACTTCCCTTCCATTCCTTTTCCCGTCTTATCTCTTTGTTGATTTTAGATTTTACCTGAATGCATTATGGAGGAGTGGACAACCTCTATATTTAGAGGTTTGTCCCTCCATTTAGGCTGACTTATCCACTATTTGCAAGCCGACTTGAAAACTGTTTGTAGGCTGGCTTGAGGACTTCTAGAAGGCTGATTTGTTGAGAAGACTTCATATAGTTTCCATGTTGGTGTAGCATTCTTGAAGGAGCTTCTTGATGGTGCCATTGCATAGGAGTAGAATTGACTTTCCTTGGAGTTTTTCCCTTTGACATTAATATATATTTATACATGGTGTAACATGCCCCTAAGGTCTTCAATGTAATTCTTTTGACTCTTTGACTCACCTATAACACTTTGACATGTGCTAGACCTACTTCAACGAGCAAGAAACTCATTGACATATATTATGAAAATAATATTTCTTTTCTTGAATAAGTACAAATATCGAAAGTACATTTATGAAGACCAAACCTAGTTACATTTCCTTCAACATAGGGAGGCCAGTAGTTGTTTGCTACATAATTTTAAGGTATCCATGGTGAAAATGACCAATTACTTTGTGCCAGAGTTCACCAACATCTCAACTCTACAATTTCTTCGCCTTACTGCTTAATGCAATGTAATCTTCCACATCAAGTGTTGGAAATAATATTGAGACGAGGGGGTGAATCAGTATTTACAAATCAATAACTTTTTGTTTTCATACTCTAATTTATATATGCTACTTCAATGACGGTAACTCACGTGTACATGCAACTATATTTAAGGCAACCACTGTATATCCAGCAAACTTACGATTCAGTTAATTCATCATATGTTGATCTTTAATCAGTGCATCAGTACTTCATTAACCATAAAAATAGTAACCATGTGTAGTAATAACAGAACAAACCATCACACATAAGAAACACACATGAACACCAAGATTTAAGGTGGAAACCCAATGCGGGACAAAAACCACCTGCTGCTGTCTTCTTTTAATATAAGAAAAACCTATTAACAATCTTGTACTAGTGCAGACTCATGCCAGTGTGCAGGCACCCACCTGCTGAAGGCTACAACATTCTCTCATTCTCCAGCTACTACTAGAAGGGAGATACAACCCCCTAGCTATTGTACCAGCTGAGCCAATTACTAGTACGTAGGCGCCAACCTACAGAAGGCCCCAACCTTCACTCGTTTTCTAGCTTCTACTAGAAGGGATCTCCAACCTTGTGGCTCTTGTACTAGCAGATCCATTTACTAGTACGTAGGTGCCAACCTATAGAAGGCTACGACCTTCTCTCTTCCTCCAGGGACCACGTTTCATAAATTTTTAGACTAAATACTCCTGGAACACAACACCACAATCTGAAGTCCACACTTCATCAAATTTTCATATTGGACCCATCAAAAACTTTTAAACTTAAACTGCATCAACCAACATTCAATTAATTTGAACAATCAGATCATTGACACCAGAACACTCTGTTGAACCCAGAAACCTGCATCATCATTCAGAACCAACTGTAACTTTAGAAACCATGCATCAGATTGTATATGCTACTTGACTGAACCCAAACTGTGTATATACACTACTTCCATTAATCAAACCTATGTATACCTCCAAAGCTACTACAAACATAAAATTTTGATTCAAGTCTGTACCAACCAGCAATATAGTGAACATCTACTGTCAACTTACATAGCTTTACATAGGCAGCAACAAAGATCACTTCTTCTCACTTATACAATCAATCTATCAAATACATCTACATCAACCAAGCACTGAAACCCAATCATCAATCTCTGATATAACTAAAACAATCAATCACTAAAACCTCTGAACCTCTGACACAACTGAATCAAACAATCACTGAACCTCTCACACAATTGAACCAAACAATCACTGAACCTCTGACACAACTGAATCAACCATTCATTCAAACTTAATTAAATTAAAGAAATCAACTGGAATAGACAGATCACTGTAACCAGTACACAGATCTGAACCTAGAACACTACATCAACAATCGGAACTAACTGTAACCTTAAAAGGCATGTGTTTGAATGTGTACACTCCTTCAATGAAGCAAACCTGCGTGTATACGCTACCTTCGTTTTCCCAACCTGCGTACAGTTATAAAGATACTAAATCATAAAACCTCTGAACCACAAACTGTACCAATCATTGACATTTTGAAGATATACTATCATATTACAGAGTTCTAAACAGATAGCAACAAGGACCACCCTTCTTTCTCAATCAATCAATCAATCGGAACCAACTTCCTTATTCACAGTTCTACTTTCATATCTAAGAAGATATCATTGACAAACAATAGTAAATCAACAACACTGATTTGATAGATCAGTCATCCTTTAACATCAAGGTTTTCTTTTACATACGCTACTTGGAAGAGTTGAACTATCATGTATACGCACCTTCACCAAAGCGAACCAGTATATAGATCTGAAAATACTTACTTATAACTTTGCTGGAATTCCCGACTTCAGACATACCCAAATCATTACATATAAAGGATGAAACATGTGTTAGCAATCAGATCTAGCCCATCCATTATAATGATAAGTCATTATGATCATAATCCATCATTAGATCTCATCCATCATCAAACGCTCAAGTGCATATTTAGTCTAGATCAAGAAAAGCATCAGAAACCCATAACATGCATATTTTCTTTTTATCTGACACTTCATAAAATTCATTACTTTTGTACTTATCCCTTTGATCTTCTCCTCATATAGTTTTAAGCCTTTCTCAATACCTTGGACCAAAACCACATAGGACCAATACCTTAGACCAAATACCTTGGAGCGAATACCTCGGGCCAAATATCTTGGACTGAATACCTAGGACCAAAACCTTGGACCAAATACCTCAAACCAATACCTTGGACCAAAACCATGGTTTTCAACATGTACGCACTTTGTCTTCTGTAGGAGTGCCTGTGTATGTTATATGCTATTTCTATTCCATGAGGCTGCATGTATACACTACTTGGACAAGGTAAACCAACGTATACTTCTTAAACCATTCTCTTTCTTCAATTTCTTGATTCTGATTTATAGTCTTTTGTTCCTTCCTCCTATTATTTTGTACCATTACTTTGTGCCCTCTGAATAGACTTGTTATAATGTGATTTTCCATATTACTTCTGAAACGATTCCTTTGAACTGCCCTACATTTTGTCACATCAATGTATCTCTCCTATAGATTCATCTAGTTACCATATACAAGTGAGTTGTTATACTACAAGTGGGTTGCCATCAAGTAAAACACATGCATCATAATGCCAACAATCTCCCCCTTTGGATTTGATGGCAACCACGTTGGTGTTGATTACTACAAGCTGTAGAAACTGTTAGAGATAACAAGAAACACCAAAATACTCTCCCCCTTTGACATCAAGGGAAAAGGGTGGACCAAGATATTCTCCCCCTTTGATATCAAGGGAAAAGGGCTGACCAAAATGAAGACTTTCATATCTGAACAGCTGAATATAAACATTGATCATGCTCCCCCTAGGCACATGCTGAATTCTCTGATTAAACTCCTCCTTTGTACATGCTATGATGCACTAAACCGTCCATGCTCCCCCTGAGCACATGCAGAGTCTACAAAAATATTTTCCAAAAGAATAACATGACTCTATAACTCAACTATGTGAGTTTGACCTTCCTATCACCAATGACTCATACATACATCAATCTCCCAACCAAGTGGGGATATACCAATTGTTTATACATGACTGAAATATAGCAATTATTACACCATCCTTCCCATGCATATTGGGGGTACACTTTACATCATATGGCCAAAAAAACAAAAAGGACTCATTAAAAGACTACACAGACAAAGACATATGATTACATCATGGGTCTTTACATGAATTTTACAACAAATTATTTATATGACATTTATAACAAAGACCAAAGATCTAAATGAGACCATCATAGTCATAGAAACTATCATACACCATATATGATCTACACCATAAGCATCTGTCAGCAGCATCCAGACCAGCAACCTTTATATGTCCATCATCAGTTCCCAAGATATGACAATGTAAATATCATCATCCTATGACAAAGTATGTCGCATATAGAGATCAACTGATCCTCTTGATCTCATCAAGATCAACTTGCTTCCTTTCCTTAGCAGAAACAACCTTATCATAACCTTCCATGAATCAACTAAGCATATGTCATATCTCGAAGCAGTAACAAAAAATCATTCACATCATGTTCATATGTATGTGAAAACACCATAGTCATCATTTATGATCATAACATCATTATCAAGAACTGCATGATTTTTCCACAAGAACCCTCAATATATCAACCATGTATCATTACTAGGAAACATCCCATATCTGATAAGCATCAATCAGGATAATCAACATCTGTGAGTATCCAACCTATCATCATAAAGTAAGAATCCATGTCTCCATGTCTTCAAATGGATATGTCTTCATGAGACCTGCAATAACATCATTCTCTTGGCCAACCAACAATATTTATCAATATGCAACTTAAGTAATCATCCATGTATCCAACAATATGTATCTAGAAAATAATGAGCTCATAGTCATTTGTCAAGCTTTCTTGATACCATAAACAACAACAATCCTCAACCATGTGAGAGCCAAGAATTATAGAAATCCTGCATCATAAGAACTTTATGCATCTTTGAAGGCATGATGACACCAGCATAAAAGAAATGAGTGGCTCATCATCAAATAATCAAGTTGTGTACTCAAGCTTTGTACTTCTCCTTGTCCTTATGAATATCACCATGTAAGTAACACATATGTACTGTATGAGTCATCAAAAAGTCAGCCACAATCATCCATGAATCTAATCTAAATAACAACTATGTAACCCCAAGCAATACAAGTATCATCTAAGATTTCATCATGGGCAAATCATAACCATAACATAGCATGATGTATCATTTAAACACTTTAGCCACATAACCATCATCATCATTGATAAGAATCATTAGGTACCAAATACATCTAAACATAATGCCAACAATGCATTATTATAAACATATGCTCCCCTTGAACCTATCCCAGCCGTTCCCTATCGAATCTGATCATTGCAAATATCAATAAGAATCATCATCAATTAGATATACATCAAGTCATCAAAAAATCACGAGCACTTCTACATATTATCAGTAGATTATAATCATCATCAATTAGAACGGAATATATATTTGATAATTGACTGAACCATATCAGACCCCTTTTTCTGAGTCTGTCCCATTTCTTTCTCTTCAAATCAACATATACGAGACTGTGCAACTTCAAACTCACGTATATAGGAAACTTGTCTTCATGACAATTGTGTATGAGATTTAGAACACTGAAGTTTCATATTTTGAGCTCCCCCTGAGTCTGTTATGTTTGTACACTGTGCTATATCTGACTGTACTTCCTTCTTCTTCCATATCTTTGAGTTTGATGACGTTTTCTCCTTTTGGTATGGTGGCCGAAATTTTCTCCTGCATTCCTTTGCTATATGTCCAAACTTGTTGCATGCATAACATATTACATGTTCCATATTCCCTCTATAGCAGTCAATGGCTTTGTGACCAAACATATTGCAAGAAAAACGGTATCCCTTAAAGTACCTAGAAGCTAATGATCTTTCTGCATGATTGTTATTAGCTTGAACCATTCTACTTCTTCATCTTGCTGCAACATGTCTAAAATTATGACATACAAAACATTCAACATTATTCATCAGAAGAAAGAACTGATTATCACTTCCATAGTTAGGAGTAAATTATTTTCTTTGAAGACTTTCTTTCCTTGGTTGTTGATGGGGTTGACCTCTTATCTCCTTGTTGAGGATTTCAGATTTTGCACTAGAGTGCTTTGCTTCAGTTTGAGAGCTAGATTCACCTTTAACAGTTTCATGAAAACCAAGACGTGATTTGATGGCAGGAGACCTTTGACCACTACGAATATCATCCAAAATCTTAGTACTATCTTGAAATCATAAAAGTTTATCCTTTTCTTCTAATTTACCTTTTAGGATATTTATCTCAACCTGATATTCTTGTTCCTTTTCAAGATACTACTTCTTCATGATTTCTTCAGCTTTTCTTCCTTCTTCCACTTGTTTCCTTAATTCAAGAACTTCATTTTCTTGTTCTTCAAATGCTTGTAGTAGTTCTTCATTATGGTTATTTGAATTTTTGAGATCTTCTTTTAGAGAAATGACCACAACTTCAAGAACTTCACAGTAGCTAGTTCTTTCTATAAGTTCCTTGGTTGTTATGTCCTTTTCATTCACTTAATTTCTCAATGATGTCACTTCATCCTACAGCATTTTACTTTGATCTTCCTTTTCCTTGTACTGATTCCTTACTTTGTTTCCTTCTTCTAACTAAACTTTTAACCTTGTAATCTCTTCTTTGTAGGTACACTCCCTTCTGTCCAATAGATCTTGTTGATCTCTAATTGTGTATGTGAGCCTTTCAAATTTTGCCTCTATTTGATTTCTTTCTCTTTTACCCATAAGAGAAAATTTAGTTGTTTCAATGACACTTTCATTATCTTCAAATGAACAGAGAAATGTATCACCAGAGAACAACAAATTCGTATCTGATAGTTCTTTTGTGTGTTCTTCTTCATTCTGAGGTGATTCTGAATCTGAAGAGTTGCTTCCACATAAAGGCTAATCGTCTCTACCACTGTTACAGTTCCTTTGAGATGCCTTCTTCTTTTGAGGTGTTTTCTCCTTTAGCTTCTTTCCCATTATTACTACGGATCTCCTTCAAGCGATCAAGCATTTGCCAAAGGACCTACTCTGATACCAATTATTGGAAATAATACTGAGAGGGGGGCTGAATCAGTATTTACAAATCAATAACTTTTTATTTTCATACTCTGATTTATATACGCTACTTCAATGAAGGTAACTCACATGTCCACACAATTGTATTTAAGGCAACCAACGTATATCCAACAAATTTATGATTCAGTTAAGTCATCATATGTTGATCTTTAATCAGTGCATCAGTACTTCATTAACCATATAAACAATAACCATGTGCAATAATAACAGAACAAACCATCACACATAAGAAACACACATGAACACCAAGATTTAAGGTGGAAACACAATGCGAGACAAAAACCACCCACTGCTGTCTTCTTTTAATATAAGAAAAATCTGTTTACAATCTTGTACTGATGCAGACTCATACCAGTATGCAGTCACCCACCTACTGAAGGCTACAAGCTTCTCTCGTTCTCCAACTACTACTAGAAGGGAGATACAACCCCCTAGCTCTTGCACTAGCCGATCTGTTTACTAGTATGTAGGTGCCGACCTACAGAAGGATCCTACTTTCACTCATTTTGCAGTTGCTACTGGAAGGGAGTTCCAACCCCTTGGCTCTTGTACTAGCAGATCCATTTACTAGTACGTAGGCGCCAGCCTACAGAAGGCTACGACCTTCTCTCTTCCTCCAGGGACCACGTTTCATAAATTTTCAGACTGGATACTTTTGGAACACAACACCACAATCTGAAGGACACACTTCATCAAATTTTCATACTGGACCCATCAATAACTTTTAAACTTAAACTGCATCAACCAACATTCAATTAATCTAAACAATCAAATCATTGACACCAGAACACTCTGCTGAACCCAGAAACTTGCATCATCATTCATAACCAACTATAACCTTAGAAACCATGCATCAGATTGTATACGCTACTTGATTGAACCCAAACTGCGTATATACACTACTTCCGTTAATAAAACCTGTGTATACCTCCAAAGCTACTGCAAACATAAACTTTTTATTCAAGTCTGTACCAACCAACAATACACTGAACATCTACTGTCAACTTACGAATCTTTACACAGGCAACAACATAGATCACTTCTTCTCACTTATACAATCAATCTATCAAATACATCTGCATCAACCAATCACTGAAACCCAATCATCAATCTCTGATATAACTGAAACAATCAATCACTGAATCCTCTGAACCTCTGAAACAACTAAATCAAACAATCACTGAACCTCTGTTAAGTCCCTATAATACTAGTGATTACCCCATTAATATTGTATTTATATCCCTTGTTAATATTGTTGTGCCCCTATTGTCCCCATATTGTTATTACTGTGTCCCATAGAATCCCTCTATTGTTATTTTTGTGCCTTTATATTATTATTGTTAGGTCGGTTGGGTTATATTGTGACTCCTTAGACTTCTATATATAGAAAGGAGGTTTTGTCATTTGAATCATCAAAGAATCATTCATTTGTGTAATGTAAAGGAGGTTGTCCCCTCGAAGAGGCTGAATTCTAAGGCGTTGATCTATCTCTTCTATCTTTTTGTGAGCTATTTCATAACATTTGGTATCAGAGCTTTGGATTCTAGGGTTTCGCTGCTCCAAATAGGTCATCGTGGAATTTTCGCTATAACTTTTTGTCTACGATGTTTCAGAAGCGAAAAAAAAAAACCATTTGAGATGAAATCACACTAAACCTTGGGTCTAAATTTCAGAGCTTTTCACACTATATTTACGGAGATATGATCTGAGGAAGTTGGTCTTTTTACAGACTCATGAATTACATTCCAAACAGGTGACCTTGAGAAAATCATCATAACTTTCTCTTTGAGCATCAGATTGAAATTTCGTAAGAAGATACAGAAAGAGGATGGACTATAGTTTCTTTTTTATATTTTTCAGAGCCAAAGGTCGAAACAGGGACACATGGCATGTCGTACAAGTTCGCTTTATTGAATTAGTCTATAATCAGGTCACTGTGGGTAATTTGGCATAACTCTTCCTTGGAGAATCCAATTTGGATTAGACTGGTGGCATTGGAAAGAGGACATAGAGGGATACTGCAGGTCGCAATTTCAGTACTAGATGATCTAAAATTACAGAGATAAATCAGAGGCAATATCGAGCTCCTACAAAGTGAAAAAAGGTGTGTAGATTTTTTTAAATTTTTTCTTAAGCTTGGTTTGAAAAATTATTTTGAAGGAATTCAAAGGGCATAGTAGAGCATTATTATCAGTAAATGATGCCCCGAGGAAAGAAAATACAAACACCTAGTAAGCATGTTATCGGGAAATCTAGTGTCTATTTAGAGCTTCTAGTCCCACTAAGACGGGTAGCTATCTTAGAAACAAACATATTAAAGTCACTTGTTTTTCCTTTATGAGAGAGAGATGAGAAAGAAGCAGGGAGTACCAACCTCAGTCTTCTACTTGGCTCCTTGCTTGTTTCCCTTCCCCTTCAATAGAATCTTGCCACTGCTTCCTTACTTGTCCCGCTTTATAAAGCACCTGTAGATTCACAACAGCATAATACCATCAAAGCATAGAGATCTTTCACTGTAAACAATATAGGATCAGATATATATTGACCATACAAATGCATATATCAACACAATATTCAGAGATACACAAGAATATGGAGGAAAACTAAAATAGATTTATTAGTAAAAGTAGTAGAAGAGAGGATTACAACCACTTGGTGTGACCCAGCGCCATCCTCCTAGCTTGAAAGCCCTCATCACCTCATACAAAGCAAGATCACCCAACAATGTCTTCAAAGAGAAACCAACAACACTTCTTTGCAAATTACCAAATTCCAACCTTTGGATCTCTGGGATGACGGATCCATTTATAGATATTTGTAGGGGGGTGAGTCAGCTTCTGGGATTTTGATTAGTGTCATCTCTCTGATAGTTCTTGGTTAGACTTGGATATTTCATGATCTCTTACTCATCCCTGGGTGAACTCAGGGAGGCAAGTGTCAAATGAGTAGCTTCTAGAAGATTCTCAGGGTCTCCACCTAGCAAACTGCCTGTGCCATTTGTTTGCTCTCACTCATCGCACCCTACAGAAGGGATTTTCAGTATGCATCACACTTTTTACATGGAGTAGGTGAGATGCATCGCACCCTTTGTGCTGGGTAGTCTGTATGGTCTTGCTTTGACCCGTTCTAAGTGGTTTTTCATGGAAAACTTCTGGGAGATGATGTAATCAGCTGACCTTCCTCCTTTAGGGTATGAAACAACACTTTTAGGTACTTAGAAGCCCTTGGTTTATGGACATATGTGATTGGGGTTGCAGTTCCAAAATATGTCTATAACAGTTGCCCCCTAAAGCATGAGGTTGTAAATCCTTTTTGATGTCGGGTGAAATGCTTTATAATGAGGATTCGAGGCTTTTCGAACTGGAAGGTGACCTGTAATAAGATACAATACAACACATTAACTTCATAATATTTTCATGATCTAGCCGAGGCGGGCATTCCCATGCTCAGCTTTGATAAATTCATTTTCATGTACATAGGACAGACAACCGTCTGTGTGCAGACTGATGATTTTGGTAGAGCCATCATCCCTTAGTTTGGATGATTATCTGTGCAGCAATGATGTACATTTGATGTCTTTATTTTCCTAAATATATCGCAGCCCAGATGGATGAAACTAGATCCAAGGTCTTCAAAACTCGTTCAATCTTCACCCGAAAGTACAAGTCGATCCATGTGAAAAGATGTTCTGATGTCGAACATGGAAAGACATCGCCTGATTACCAGCCAATGATGTAAGCTATTAACAGGCATGAGAGGAATCACCGATGATGATGATGACCCTGAAGGTACTGCAGTACAATCCACATGGTGTGAATACATGAGTCGATGTCAAACACTACGCGAAATCTTTTGGTCGAAGGCCATTAATGTAGACCTGTTGCTGGAAGTGAGAAATTGCCATTGAGGCATGCAAGCTTCAAAGTACTGAAAGGGTTGTTCCTAGGTCGACTTCTTGGATAACGAGTTGATGTCGACAAGAAGTGACCCGTCGTAGGAGGGCATTAATGAATCCCACATCTACAATGTGGAACGGAGCAAATGATTTTATGGAGGTGAAAATGGTCTGATGATACAGTGTTCAGGGTGGTGGTCATGAAGGAATGAAGCGTGAAGGTATTGCAGTGGATGAGGCACAAGCTGGTTAGGTGAATTCTCTGAGTGACTTCTCTTGAACATATCAGCGACACTGAAATGGATTGGTAGCGTTAACCCCAAAAGTGGATGGTACGGTGGACCAATGGTAATATGATTGGTGAACAGAATAACCCAACCCGACTCAATCATGGTGATGGAGTGAAAGTGTCATGTTCAAGAGTGACCTGCTACCAATAAAGTTTCTTCAAGTTTTCTTCCCAATTTTCCCCAGTCATTTCTGACCAGTACCTCTTTATTTTTGTCAAGCTTGAGGAGGATAACATATGCTTGTTCTATAATTTTCCCTTCGGGCCAACCCATTGCTATGTTTTATCGAGCCTAGCGACAGTGAAACTTGCTCTTGTCTGAATGGACAAGTTTGTCGCTATTGTTTTAACGAGTTTAATGACAAGGACAACTCAGTTCTTTTCAATTTTAGAGAGTCTGAAAAGAGACGGAAAGAAGACTCCAATATTATTTTTTCGTAATATAATCCCTTAAGTGCGAAAAAGTATAAAACAATGCAAAAGGGATGACTTTTTGATAGTTTTAATGAGCTGAACAAGAAAAACGCTCGATCTTTTTGTGTAATAATCCCTCAGGTCCAAAAAGATTAAAATCTAGAGGAGGGATAGCACTTCCAATCACTTTAACGAGCTAGAGAGGCCAATTGCTTGGCAATCTTTTCATATTTTACGAGTCAGATGAAAAGAGCTTAAAGGAGACTCGTATTTTGAGGAACGAGTGATGTTTTCAGATAGCAACTGGTTCCAGGTAATGCTTGGAACTCTTCGATCACGACAGTATGAAGAAGGTGGATAATAGGATCACTCATCGCAACTATTCCTCAAAAGGGGTAAACAATCAAATGTAGGTGAATGATCGGCTATAACAGAGTGGGGGTGATGGTAAGAACACGACCAAGGCTCAAAGGCTTATGATAATCATTCACAATGGTTATTTACCGGAGGTGGGTTCATTTTTTAATGAGCTTGAACTCTGGTGGAACATATGCTCATTGCTAGGTTTAATTTTTAACAAGCTTGAACTTCGCGTAAAACTACTCGTGCCAGTCGTATAATAAGGATGTCTCATCGATAGGTTCATTTTTTAGGGAGCTCGCACCATTCGAAATTATGCTCCAACTCCTTTTATTATGTGAGCTAGGAACGACCAATCCTACGAGTTTAAAGGGTTAATAACCTACAAACTAAGAAAATAAATGGTCGTTTTTCACTTTCACGCAAAAAGGTTTGCATGCCCCCAAGTATAGTGAAGTAGAGTTTCCCAGGTTACCCCTCAATTTGCAGACAAAACATTTGTTCTATCAGGAAAGGCCTACCTTTTCCAAGTTACCCTTCAATTTGCAGACAAAACATTTGTTCTATCGCGAAAGGCCTACCTTCTAATAGAGGTATCTTATTCCAGTCTAATCCCATTTTCCTAAACGGATGGGTGTGTCAGACCAGTCATATATCCTCTGCGGAAACCTACCCTATACCTGAAGTTTTCCTGTCGAAGTAGACCAGGGTGCATGCCCCCTAGGTTTCAGTCACGACCACCGAATCACTCGTGCTCATCAGGTGGATGGACTGGAGATTGATGAGACATTCCTTGCGCAAAAAGACCTGTTAGGGATGGCATTTGACTATTAGCTATGTTTGAACCAGGGAATGACAGCTGGTCTATGAGCTGGACCACTCTGCCTTCATGCGGAAAACACATTACCCGAAAGAGTGAGGAGATAATGGTTCCCATGCTATAAATGTAGTCACACCCAAGGAGTAGATTATAATCTAAAGGTCCTTGGACTACCATTACATTCAAATAAATGGTTTTCCTTCTCAAAGTTATAGGAAAACTTGGAAGGATACCTAACGGTCAACTAGTTCCTTTGTTGAAGCCTGTCAGATATCGCATCTCAGGCAAAAGCGATGGCAAACCAAGTGCTTTCCAAGCAGTTGAGGAAAGGATACTCACAGAAGCCCCTTCATCTATGATGGTACCGACCATGACCATTTTGTAAGTTTGCACTATGATTCTGAATGGTACAATAGATGGTAAACGGGGTCCTCCTAGTAGATTCCAATTGAAGGAGGTGGGACCGAATAAATGGCTAGATACAACTCTGATGAATTTCCTTCCTATGGTAAAGGAATGTGTAGATTGCCCCCATGTTCATTGGAGTTTGCGTTTACGAAAAGAATTTGAACGGTGTCGTTCTCATTCTCTTTGGTGACTGTATCATCTGAAGGTAAATCATCTGAAGTCAAGATGGGGTCGACCGCCATATCGACCTGTTGACTTTGGTCCAACGTGGACTCAGAGGGTTTATCTTCAATGATAGGTGCTTCGACTGACAACAAAGGTGGGTCAGTTGGATTTTCAACTAGCAATGGATTCGGCAAGAGTTTCTTGTATCCAGGAGGGAGTCGCTGCGGTGATGCAGGACGATTATCCAAGACTCTTTTAGCTTTGTCCAGGAAGGGACAACGGTGGAGGGCATGATCACCTTCACACAGTCTGCAGGGAAATTTAGATTTCCCTTTTTGTCCGGTGACTTCATTTTCACTAGTTGATGGTGTACTTTCAACATGATCGTCAGAGGTTGACGACACCGGATTGTGCAAGCGGGGAGACCAGTCCCTTAGGATCCGTGGGATGCAAGGACAATCTCGGTGATAGTGGTCTCCTTTGTAGATGACACATGGAGATTTAGGTTTGGACGGTGCAGTGTGTGGATTTTCACTAGACGATGCATGGTTGCCCCTTTTTGCTATTGGCTCCTTCTTCTTCTTCTCCTTCGCCTTCTTCTTCTTCTTCTCAGTTACTTGGTTTTTAGTTTTACTATCTTCACCAAGGGAAGAGGAAGAAGGAGAGGGAGAGACAAACGAAGTAGAAGGTTGGGGGGGAACCCTGGTATCATCTAGTTGCTGATTCGATTATTCAGGAATCATGGTGCTTTGAATGACAGAGGTCGAGAAAATCCATACTGGCAGGCCAATTGTCAGTCCCGGAAGGGACAATGTGGCCATATGAGGTGCACCAACATCTCCCCAAGAGGAGAAAGGACTAGGATTTCCCCAAGGGGAAATCCTTGGTTGGTGGACTCCATTTTCTCAACCTAAGACCAACGAGGGAACAATGACGTTATTCCGATTAAAATAAATTTTTGATGCTTTGACACAACTTGCTTTTTCAATTTTTAAGAGTCAAGAAAAAGCTAAAAATGATTTTAGTTGCCTTCAATTTTTAATGAGCTTGAAGTGACAAGTGCTCAGATGGACCTTTCCTTTAAGGAGTCTGAAAAGGAATGAAAGAGACTACTCTGGAAATCTAGACAGGGGGATTACCAAACCAATCGCAAAACTACAGAATACTTTTTACGGTACAATAGTCAATCTTCCCGAATGCTGTGTTCAGTGCATTGCGATCGATAGGGCGGCATACACGACTTCCTAAGGATAAAGGATATAGCCTATTGTGGTCTCCCAATATATACTCGACGGTACGTGGGAGCACAGGTCTGTATTGGCACTTTTCATCTCAAAGAGGAGGAATCACCCAACCTACGATGAAAGCCACAGTTACCAGGCTTCACGACGCCGGAATACGTCTCTAGCCTAGACTTCTAAATGTTGTGCGTTAGGTTCCAAAGTGTTTTTATGTTCATTGAATTTATTTTACAGTTGATCTTTCCTAAGAAGTTTGCCTTTAAGGTTCACCGCGTGATGTAGATATACAATTCCTAAAATGCAATCTAAGATGATAAACAGTCATTTAATCTTCTTTTTGCAATGAAAATCCTAGCTACTAAGGAAAGATAAATGAAATTCTTTCAACATAGCGCAGAGAGCACACACTAGATGCACTATCCTAATATCACAATCAACAAGCATTCTAAATGCAAATGCACATGCATGTATTTTTTTTCTGCTTTCTTAATGTGTGAATGACAAAAAGAATGCTAAGTACAAATTTGAATTATTCCTTCTTTCAAAGCAACAATACTAACGATTTTCTCTTCAAAAAACGAAAAGGAGACAAGACGACACTTTGCGATTTTGAATTGAAAACTGCTTTTGACACTTGAAAGACTACTAATTCAGATCAAATACAATAGTAACAGTGTAATCGACTATCAAAAAGAGAAGGATTCTTTTCCTTGACTGAAAATGACACTTGCGACACTTTCAAATCAAAAGACAACAGTTCGATTAAGCTACTATTTTGTAAATGAGAACTGTGAATGGCAAAAAATACACAAAAACATTCACAAATCTTTATACAATGGAGGTTGGATGATGCAAAGAAAGGGGGTTTCCACAGTGGTATACTGATCACAGACAGCAAAACTTCTTAATAAAGCTGAAGAAAGTGAAGAAAAACCAAAATCTGGAGGCAAAATTAGCCTTTTCTAATCATCGTACCTATAACATAGGGAAACAGGGATGCATCTCACCTACTACACATGGATGGTGCGATGCATCCAGATTTCCTAGAAGAGAGGGTGCGATGGTACAGGGACAAGACTTTACTTGGGTTTTGGTCACAGTTTGTAGTTTAGTCCAGGGATTTAGGCTGAGCAAATGATAGTCAGTAGATACAAAGTACAGGGGCTGATCTAATGAGGTTACTCAAGCTACCTCTAGGGCACTTAGGATGTTTGCAAGTCAATTGTTCAGTTCATAAACAAACCCAGAGATTGACTAAAGCAGCATTGATCTACTTTGCACTTGCATAGCAAATGCAGTTCGAAGGCTAGATGGCTTGATTTCAGGCTCCATATGTAGTTTACGAATCAAACAAATAAAGACAAGAAATCAAACTAATCGGTCCCCAGCGGAGTCACCGTTTTGTTATTGGGAAATCTAGTGTCTATTCAGAGCTGCTAGTCCCACTAAGACGGGTAGCTATCTTAGAAACAAACAGATTAAAGTCACTTGTTTTTCCTTTACGAGAGAGAGATGAGAAAGAAGCAGGGAGTACCAACCTCAGTCTTCCGCTTGGCTCCTTGCTTGTTTCCTTTTCCTTTTGATAGAATCTCACCATTGCTTCCTTACTTGTCCCGCTTCAGAGAGCACCTACAGATTCACAGTAGAATAATTCCATCAAAGCATAGAGATCTTTCACTATAAACAATATAGGATCAAATATATATTGACCATACACATGCATATATCAACACAATATTCAGAGATACACAAGAATATGGAGGAAAACTCAAATAGCTTTATTAGTAAAAGTAGTAGAAGAGAGGATTACAACCACTTGGTCTGACCCAGTGCCATCCTCCCAGCTTGAATGCCCTCTTCACCTCATACAAAGCAAGATCACCCAACAATGTCTTCAAAGAGAAACCAACAGCATTTCTTTGCAAATTACCAAATTCCAACCTTTGGATCTCTGGGATGAGGGATCCATTTATAGATATTTGTAGGGGGGTGAGTTAGCTTCTAGGATTCTGATTAGTTTCATCTCTTTGATAGTTCTTGGTTCCACTTGGAGATTTCATGATCTCTTACTCATCCCTGGGCGAATTCAGGGAGGCAAGTGTCAAATGATCAACTTCTAGAATATTCTCAGGGTCTCCACCTAGCAAACATCTTGTGCCATTTGTCTGCTCTTGCTCATCGCACCCTACAGAAGGGATTTTCAGTATCCATCACACTTTTTACATGGAGTAGGTGAGATGCATCACACCCTTTGCACTGGGCAGTTTGTATGGTCCTGCTTTGACCAGTTCTGAGTGGTTTTTCATGGAAAACTTCTGGGAGATGATGTAATCAGCTGACCTTGCTCCTTTAAGGTATGAAACAACACTTTTAGGGACTTAGAAGCCCTTGGTTTATGGACATATGTGATTGGGGTTCCAGTGCCCAAATATGTCTATAACAAAGCAACCTGAAAGCTCTAGCATGACTCATGAAGAAGAGGAACAAATGCTACATGATATATCAAAATTACAAGACCAAGTGCAACAAATGTCACTCTCACAAAAGCTAACAGAAGCTAAAATAAATGGCATGGAATCTAAGATAAAGGGCGTGGAAGCTAAGATGGATGATTTGAAGATAGATTTGAAGACATATTTGAAGAGAGACATGGTAGATTTGAAGACAGATTTGAAGACAGACATGGCATATTTGAAGACAGATTTGAGAAATTTTCTACAAGAAATACTTACAAATGGTGAAAGGGTAGTAAGGGAAACTCATGATGCGAACAAAAGAAATGTTAATTATGATTTCATAGACTCTAATGTTGGATCTAAAACCCACCATATTCCAAAAATCGATATGAGGAAGTTTGATGGCAAGGATCCCGCAACATGGATATTACAAATGGAACAATTTTTCGATCTCAATAATGTGCAAAACACACAAAAGGTACATATTGCAACTTTATATTTGGAACCAAATTAGTTTGTATGGTATCAATGGCTTTTCTCTTGTAAAAAAATTATCACTTGGGCAATTTTTATGGAAGAATTGATAGCACATTATGAGGATACAAAAAGCAACACCCTTTTTAACAAATTGATAAGTCTCAAACAAAAGGGTTCAATAATGGAGCACATTGAAGAGTTCCAAAAATTTAACATAGGGGTAAAAAATATTCCAGAGGAGTATAGGATTGATGTGTTCATAGGGACGTTAAAGGATAATATCTAACATGAAGTTCGCCTTTGGGAACCTGATTCGTTAGAGAAGGCATTCATGTTAGCAAGAAAGATGGAAAGCAAAATTATGGCAACCAGGAAGCATACCACTCACAACTATAAAGATGGAAGTGTTGTTGCCCCTAGTCTTCAACAACCTATAAGGTTGACACCACAACAATTGGAAGAAAAAAGAGAAAAAGGGCTTTGTTACAGTTGTGATAGAAAATACACTAAAGGTCATAAGTGTGCTGGGAAGAAATTATTCTACATAGATTGTGAAGAGGAAGAAGAAAAGGAGCAAGAAAGGTCAAAAGAAGAGGATATACTCCAGGAACAAAGCCTAGATAAAGAAGAAATGAATCTGACCATATCTTGTAATGCATTGGTGGGAATTACCACTCCTCAAACCGTCAAGATAGAAGGACAAATCAAGAAGAAAAAGGTAATAGTGTTGATTGATTCAGGAAGTACCCACAATTTTATTCATTGTAAGGTAGCAAAAGAATTGAATTGCTTCCTGTATCCAGCACTAGAGTGTCAAGTGATGGTTGCAAATGGAGGAACAATAAATTTCTCTAGAAAGTGCCATAATATCAAGCTATCCATGGGAGAATATGTATTGACTAGTCCAATGCTTTCCATTCCAATGGGAGGTGCTGATGTTGTACTAGGAGTCCAATGGCTACAATCCTTGGGTACAATAGCTTTTAATTTTCAAGAACATTTCATGAAATTTTCTGCAGAAGGAAAGGAAGTTGAATTAAGGGGTATTATAGGGAAACTGGGAAAGATAATCAACTCTAATGGTATGACAAAGCTTCTAAAAAGGGAACAAAGAGGTGTAATTGCACAATTATTTTCACTAGATGCTTCCACATCGAAATCATCTATTTCTCCAGATCTCCAAAAAGTCTTGGACAATCATTCCAAGGTGTTTGAGACTCCCAAAGGTCTCCCACCTATTCGTGATCATGATCATGCTATTCATCTGATTCCAGGAAGTGTTCCTCCAAATATTAGGCCGTACAGATATCCCTATGCCCAAAAGAGTGAAATTGAACATATGGTTGTAGAAATGCTAGAGGCTGGTATAATTCAACCTAGTCAAAGTTCTTTCTCTACTCCAGTAGTATTGGTGAACAAGAAGGATGGATCATGGTGCATGTGTCAGGATTATAGGGAGCTAAACAAGCTCACTATTAAAGATAAGTTTCCCATTCCTGTCATTGATGAATTACTGGATGAATTACATGGATCAATTTACTTCATCAAGTTGGATCTTCGTTTAGGATATCATCAAATAAGAATGAGGACTGAAGACATTCTAAAAACAACATTTAGAACTCATGAGGGTCATTATGAATTTTTGGTCATGCCTTTTGGCCTTACCAATGCACCTTCTACATTTCAAGGTTTGATGAATTCCATTTTCAAACCCTTCCTTATAAAATTTGTGTTAGTATTTTTTGATGATATACTAATCTACAACAAGTCTTGGAAGGATCATGTTGAACATGTTGATAGGGTGCTATAACTATTGGAGGAGAAACAATTAATTGAAAAAAGATCCAAATGTTTCTTTGGAGTACAAGAGGTGGAATATCTGGGTCATATTGTATCTCATGAAGGAGTTAAGGTAGACCCTAGCAAAATTAAAGCTATTAAGGAATGGAAAATCCCCACATCCATAAAGCATCTGTGAGGATTTCTCGGGTTGGCAGGGTATTATCGCATGTTTTTTAAGAATTATGGGAGAATAGAAGCACCTCTAACAACATTATTGAAGAAAGATGCATTTTCATGGACTCCAGAAGCAACAAAGGCCTTCAAACATCTTAAAGAGGCAATGTGCCAAGCACCGGTCTTAGCTACACTGGACTTCACAAAAACCTTTATTGTGGAAAGTGATGCTTCAAGAAATGGAATTGGTGCTATTTTAATGCAAGATGAAAGACCCATTGCTTTTGAAAGTCGTCTAATCAAGGGAAAGTTTTTACACAAAGCTATTTATGAGAAGGAAATATTGGCAATACTACATGCACTTAAGAAATGGTGACCCTACCTAGTGGGAAGACACTTCAAGGTAAAAATGGATCATGATAGCCTTAAATACTTTTTAGAACCAAGATTATCCTCTGAAGAGCAACAAAAGTGGGTCACAAAGATGTTGGGTTATGACTTTGAAATCATCTACAAAAAAGGGAAGCAAAATGTGGTGGCAGATGCACTCTCAAGAAAGGATGAGGATGTGGAAGTATTGCTGTGCGCCATTTCTATTATCCAACCAGATTGGATAAACCAAGCAAGGGAGGAATGGAAGAATGATGAATAAGTGTGGGCACTTATTCAAAAGCTGCAAGACGATTCCAATACATCTGATACATTTAGTTGGAAAAATGATTCGTTATGGTACAAAGATCACTTATACCTCTGTAAGAATTCCCAACTCAAACAAAAGATTCTTATGGAATTGCACACTTCTCCCTTAGGAGGGCACTCAAGATTTTTAAAAACTTACCACAAGGTTAAGAAGGAATTTTTTTGGGATGGCCTTAAATCGGATATTCAAAAGTTTGTGGCAGAATGCTTGGTTTGCAACAAAATAAAGCTTAAACAATTAAGAACCCGGGTCTATTACAACCTTTATCCATTCCAAGCCAACGTTGGGAGGAGGTTTCAATGGATTTTATCACAGGTTTACCCAATTCTGAGGGAAAGACTGTCATCATGGCAGTAGTTGATAGACTTACCAAGTATGCACACTTTTGTGCATTATCACATCCATTTAAAGCCAGTACAGTTTCTACTGCATTTATGGAAACAATTCAAAAGCTACATGGAAACCCAAAGATTATTGTAATTGACAGAGATCCCATTTTCACTGGAAATTTTTGGACAGAATTATTTTCTTGTCTCGATACTCAGTTAGCTCATAGCTCATCTTATCATCCTCAATTTGATGGGCAAACCGAGATAGTAAACAAATGTTTGGAAGGATATCTTCGTTGCTTTGTATCTGATAAATAGACACAATGGGTCAAATGGTTGCCTCTGGCTGAATGGTGGTATAACACTTCCTTCCATACAACAACAAAAATGACCCCATTTATTACACTTTATGGATATCAGCCACCATCCATCATATCATATTTAAGAGAAAATTCTAAGATTCAAGCAGTGGAACATCACATCGAGCATCAACAACAAGTCCTCCAACTCTTAAGGGACAACCTCATGTTGTCACATAATAGAATGAAACAACAGGCATATCAACATCGTAGCTAAAGAAGTTTTGATGTAGGTGATTGGGTATTCCTACGGCTACAACCATATAAACAAATGTCCCTCAAGCAAGCTAAGAAGGATAATAAATTTTCACCAAAGTATTATGGTCCATACAAGGTGTTGCAAAAGATTGGTACTATGGCATACAAATTGGAGCTTCCTGCAGCTTCTCGAATGCACCCAGCTTTCCATGTTTCATGTTTAAAGAAGGTTATAGGCAAAAAGCTCCCAGTTCAAACAATATTGCCAGAACTTGACGAGGAAGGAAATATTATATTGGAACTGGAAGCAGTCACAGAAACAAGAAGTCAACAACTACGAAATCGATCAAATTCGGAGTATCTCATTAACTGGCAGAACTTATCCGCTGAAGATTCCACATGGGAGGATGAGAATTTTATACAGAAGCTTCCAGAACTACTCAAGCGTTGAGGACAACACTTTTTTTGAAGAAGAGGGGCATGTTAGGTCCCTATAATACTAGTGATTACCCCATTACTATTGTAGTTATATCCCTTATTAATATTGTTGTGCCCCTATTGTCCCCATATTGTTATTACTGTGCCCCATAGAATCCCTCTATTGTTATTTTTGTGCCTTTATATTATTATTGTTAGGTCGGCTGGGTTATATTGTGACTCCTTAGACTTCTATATATAGAAAGGAGGTTTTGTCATTTGAATCATCAAAGAATCATTCATTTGTGTAATGTAAAGGAGGTTGCCCCCTCGAAGAGGCTGAATTCTAAGGCATTGATCTATCTTTTATATCTTTTTGTGAGCTAGTTTCATAACAACCTCTGACACAATTGAATCAAACAATCACTGAACCTCTGACACAACTGAATCAACCATTCATTCAAACTTAATTAAATTCAGCCAATCAACTGGAATAGACAGATCATTGTAACTAGTACACATATTTGAACCCAGAACACTACATCAACAAGAACTAAATGTAACCTAAAAAGTCATGTGTCAGAATGTGTATGCTCCTTCAATGAAGCAAACCTGTGTATATGCTGCTTCCATTTGCCCAACCTCCGTACAGTTCTATAGATATTGAATCATAAAACCTTTGAACTACAAATTGTACCAATCAGTGACATTCTGAAGATCTACTGTCATATTACAGAGTTATAAATAGATAGCAACAAGGATCACCCTACTTTCTTAATCAATCAATCAATCAGACTCAACTTCCTTATTCATACAGTTCTACTTTTAGATCTAAGAAGATATCATTGACAAACAACAGTAAAACAACAACACTGATTTGATAGATCAGTCATCCTTTAACAACAAAGTTTTCTTTTGCATACGCTACTTGGAAGAGTCGAACCAGAATGTATACGTACCTTCACTAAAGAGAACCAGTGTATAGATTTGAAAATACTTACTTATAACTTTGATGCAATTCCTAACTTCAGACATACCGAAATCATTAGATCTCATCCATCACCAAACACTCATGTGCATATTTAGTCTAGATCAGGCAAAGCATCAGAAACCCGTAACATGCATATTTACTTTTTATCTGACACTTCATAAGATATTCATTACTTGTGTACTTATCCCTTTGATCTTCTCCTCCTCATACAGTTTTATGCCTTTCTCAATACCTTGGACCAAAACCACATAGGACCAATACCTCGGACCAAATACCTTGGAGCGAATACCTTGGACCAAAACCTTCGACCAAATACCTCAGACCAATACCTTGGACCAAAACCATGGTGTTGTAGGGAAAAGTATCCGATTCGGATGACCCTATCCCACTCTAAGGGTGATAGTACCTCAGCAACAACTGTAAACAAAACTACTTAAGGTTTACTTCTTTATGAAAGCAAGAGAGAATGAAGAAATGCACTAACCGTTGCCTTGCGCTTAATATTTGCTCCAATCTCCTCTCTTTGCTGCTTGCTCCTAGCTCTTTGCTCTTTTGCTGGCCCAACTACAATGAGATCCTGCAAAATAACAAAGAAGGAAACTACAAGAAGCATGCATTCATAACTGATTCAAGGATTAGCATAAATCAAATATACAATCATCACAATACATCATTGAAACAAATGCATATAGAAGAACCTCAATAGCTTTTATTAATGGAAGAAGTAAAGTTCTGAGAATGTTACAACCATTGAAGGCTCCAATCCAGCAACACCTCCCAGCAGAAAGAATTTCTCCTTTTCACCTCCTTCAAGCAATCACCCAATAGTTCTATAGTGAAACCAACAGCATGTCATTACTTTGCACAAAATTCCCGCCTCCTGAGCTCATAGGAGAGAGCTCAATATATAGATGAATTGAGAAAGGATGAGTCAGCTTGCAACTGATGTGTAGCTGCCTTGTGTCCTCTCTCTATTCAGTTGATCTTCAATTCTTGAGTCCACTTGGAGAACCTTGCTTCCACTTGGAGAAACAGAGCCTCTGACTCATCACAAGGCGAAATCCCTGATCCAAGTGTCATTTTTGGAAGATTCCAGAGCAATGACTCAGTGTGCCACTTGTCCCATCTCGCTCAGCACAGGTGGCCTTTGTTCTACCTACTTTGCAACGCAGGTACACCATGGAGGAGTTGAGTTTCAGCGCAGAATCCTAGTGGAGCACCTGCTTTGATTTCAGGATTGCTTGTTTTTGAGTGTTTTCAGGTGGAGAACTGATCTGAGAGCTGTTGGTTTGCTGACCTTGTTCCTCTAGGGGTAGGAACATCATGTTTAGGGACTTTGGATCCCTTGGATTATTGACAATTCATGCCTGATGCTGCAAGGCACAAAATTGTCTATAACAGATGCCCCCTAAAGTATGAGGTCGTTTATCGGGTGAAATGCTTTATTAGGAGGATCCGAAGTTCATTCAATCTGCTGAGAAGTGTCCTGTAATAAGATACAATACAATACATTATTTTTCATACTTTTTCATGATCTAGCTGAGGCGGGCATTCCCATGCTCAGCTTTATAAATTCATTTTGGTACATAGAACAGACGATCGTCTGATGGTAGACTGATAATTGTCTGCTGAAATTATCATCCTTTGAGAAGGATGATCATCTGTTGCAATGATGTACACATCAAATATCTTTATATCCTGAATATATATCGCAGCCCGGATGGATGAAACTAGATCCGGGGTCTTCAATCTCTTCCGATCTTCACTCGATGTACAAGTCGATCCATGTGAGAATTTCTTGAAGTCGAACATGGAAAGACATCGCTTGATTACCGGTCAATGATGTAAACCGTTAACAAGCGCGAGAGGAATCACCGATAAGGATGATGACCCTCAAGGTACAGCAGTACAATTCACATGGTGGGAATAAAGGACTTGGTGTCGACCACCATGCAAAATCTTCTGGTCGAAGGTCATTGATGTATACTTGTCGCCGGAAGTGAGAAACTTGCCATTGAGGCATGCAAGCTTCAAAGTACTGAAGGGGTTGTTCCTAGATCAACTCCTTGGATAATGAGCTGATGTCGACAAGGAGCGATCCGTCAAAGGAGAGCCTTAATGAATCCCACATCATTGACACGGAACGGAGCTAGTGATTGTGATGAGGTGAAAACAAACTGTGATGTATGATTCAGGGTGGCGGTCATGAAATGGATGAAGGACAATGTATGGCAGTGGATGGGACACGGTTGACTCTTTGCAGAACAACATCTCTTGAACATATAACGACACTGATGTGATGGATCGGTAGCATTACCCCAAATGTGGATGGTGTGGCGAGGACCATGGTGATGAGACCGGTGAATGAAACAACCCAACCCGATGTGATACGGAGGACAAAGTGTCATGTTCAAGAGCGACTTGCCACCATTAAAGCTGTGAGGTTCTCCCAATTTTTCCCCAGTCATTGCTGACCAGTACCTCTTTATTTTTGTCAAGCTTGAGGAGGATAACATATGCTTGTTCTATAACTTGCCCTTCGGGCAAGCCCATCGCTATGTTTTAACGAGCCTAGCGATAGGGAAACTCGTTCTCGTCTAAAGACAAGTTTGTCGCTATTTAATGAATTTAACGAGTCTAACGACAAGGATAACTCGGTCCTTTTCATTTTTAGAGAGTCTGAAAAGGTACATAAAGTCAACTCCAGAATTCCTTTTTCGTCATCTAATCCCTTCAGTCCGAAAAAGTATAAAATAATACAGAAGGGATGAATTTTCGATTGCTTTAACGAGCCGAACAAAACAAGCGCTCGATCTTTTCGTGCAATAATCCCTCAGGTCCAAAAAGATTAAAATCTAGAGGAGGGATAGCTTTTCCGGTCGCTTTAACGAGCTGGAAGGCCAAAACTCGGCAATCTTTTCATATTTTACGAGTCAGTGAAAAGAGCTTAAAGACGACTCGTCTTTCGAGGAACGAGTGATGAACAGGGCAGCAGCAGATTCCAGGTACAGGTTGGAATATTCCAATCACGGCAGTGTCACAAGGATGGCTTAGTGAAATCACTCTTCGCAGCTGTTCCTCAAAATGGGTAAACAAACATATGGAGATGAACGATTGGCCAAATGAACGGATGGAGGTGAGACTGCAAGAACACGACCAAGGGCTTTAATATGGCTGTCAAAGGTTACATTTACCAATGTTATTTACGGTTCATTTTTTCTGGGTGAGCTTGAACTCTAGGGGAAGATTTCTCACAACTTATGTTTATTTTTTAACGAGCATGAACTATGTGCTAAAACTGCTCGGATCTTGCGTTTATTTTTTAATGAGCATGAACTGTGTGCTAAAACTACTCGATTATACCAGTCTTAATACAAGGAACGCCTCAGGTGAGGTAGTCATATTTAAGGAGCTATACCTCACTAGTTACTCCAATTTGGCAAGTTTTAACTTTTGCCCCACATCCTTTCTTTATGCAAGCTGGAAACGGCTAATCCTACGAGTTTAACGGGTTAGACCTACAGGTTTAAAGGGAGGACCTAAAAATTTAAAAAATAAATAGTCGTCCCGTGCTTACACTCCAAAAGGTTCGCATGCCCCCAGGTATAAAGTATAATTTCAAGGCTACCCCTCCTCTGTCTCACCTCTGTTTTTCTACTTGTCGTCTTGCTATATTTTTAACGATACTTGTCTTCTCGTTATTTTTCGGTGCCGACGGTACTTGTCTTCCCATCAGTTCACTTTTTGATTTTTGCAAGATCGCAACAGATAAAACATTGGCGTTACAGAGGGAGGTTTGCCTCTTACTTATTATCCGGAAAATGGTTTTGTTCGCTGCCGCAAACTAAACTCTTTTTTTTTTGGCGATGTCTATTACTAGGTTACTAAAGATGGTGACCACTTGTTGCAGCAATTTCATCTCTTTCTTTGGAGGCTGCCCCTACTTATCCTTCAAAACATATGTTTTAATGGGTGAGGCTTGCCTTCAAAGATGGTGGCTACTTGCCGCCACAAATGGATCTCCTCCCTCGGCATCCTACTTACCTAGACAAGGGGAGCGAGAAGCTGATTATATCACTCACATAACTTTGACAAAAGAACTTTATCCTAGAACAACCCTCTCTTCCATGCCGGACGGGGTACGGACTAGTCATATTCTTCTGCAGAAATTAACTTTATACCCAAGGTTTTCTCTGCCCAAGGCAGGCCAGGGTGCATGCCCCCTGGGTCCCATTTCTTTCTCCCGAATCACTCACATTCATCGGGAAGTAGAACCGGGGGTGGAGGCATTCCTTGAGTGAATAAACCGTTAAGGGATGGTATTTGACTATTTGCGATGCGTGATCCTGGAAATGAAAGTTGGTCTACGAGCTTGACCATTCTTCCTTCGTGCGGAAAACACATTACTCTAAAGAGTGAGGAGACTATAGCTCCCATGCAATATATATAGTCCCGTCCAAGGAGTAGGTTATAATCCAAGGGTCCTTGGACGACCATGACATTCATATGAACTGTCTTCTTCCTCAATGTAATCGGAACATTGGGGAGGATCCCTAGAGGGCGACTGGTTCCTTTATCAAAACCTGATAGATTTCTCATCTCAGGTAAAAGCGCCGGGGAACCCAGTGCTTTCCAAGCAATAGAGGAAAGGATACTCACAGATGCCCCTTCATCAATGATAGTTCCAGCCATTACCATTCTATAGATTTGGACAATGATTCTGAATGGTATATTGGCCGGTAACCGGGGTCTGCCTAGTTGGTTCCAATCAAAGGACACAACCAGGTTGCTTGGTGGTGGGACCAAATACACGGCCGGATACGACCTTGACGATGTTCCTTCCTGCGATAAAGGAATGGGCGCATTGCCCTGATGCTCATCAGAGTCTGTGTTGATGAAAAGAATCTGGACGGTGTCATCCTTATTCTCTTCAGTGAGGGTGTCATTTGAAGATGAGTCTTCAATGACGGAGTCATTTGAGGATGAAACCTCTGAAGGAAGAACCGGGTCAACTGCCGTTTCGACCTTTAGACTTTCGTCTGGTCTGGATTCAGCAGGTTCATTTTCAATGACCGACACTTCAGCTGACCACTTGAGCGGGCCCGCTGGATTTTCAACTATCGAGGGACTTGGCGCGAGTTTTTGGTATCCAGGAGGAAGTCGTAACGGTGAAACCGGACGATCTTCCAAAAATTTCTTTGCCTCATCTAAGAATGGACAACGGTGGATGGCGTGATCGCCTTCACACAGCATGCAGGGTGATCTTGGTCTCCCTTTTCGTCCTTCACTCTCGCTAGTTGACGGACTGCAATCAACATGACTACCAGAGGTTGATGCTACCAGATTGTGCAACCTGGGGGACCAGTCCCTTAGTATCCGGGGAATACAAGGACAATCACGGTGGAAGTGGGTCCCTTTGCAAATGACACATGGCGATTTAGGCCCGGTCGGTGCAGTGTGTGGATTTTTGTCAGCTGTCTTTTGCTTGCCCCCAGTCGCCTTCGCCATAGGCCCCTTCTGCTTCTTTTCTCTCTTCTTCTTTTCCTTCTTCTCCATGGGAGGCTGACTTCTGCCGGCTCTACCTTGTGAAGATGAAGGATCAGAGGAAGAATTGTAAGAAGTGGAAGGCTGGTGGGCAGCTCTAGACTGGTCTGACTGTTGATTCGACTGCTCAGGATTTGTGGTGGTCTGAACTACATTAGTTGAAAAGAGCCATACAGGTAGGCCAATTGTCAATCCTGGAAGTGACAATTTGGCCATATGGGGCGCACCAACATCTCCCCAAGAGGAGAAGGGACTGGGACTTCCACCAAGGTGACTTCCTTGGTTGGTGGGCTCCATACTTTTCAACTGAAAGATCAACGCGGGAATAAGAGGTGATTATGTTCCGTTTAAAATAAATTTTATTAACGACGCTTTAGACACAACTTTGCTTTTTCATGTTTTAAGAGTCGAGAAAAAGCTAAAGATGACTCTAGTCCCCTTCGATGTTTTAACGAGCCCGAAGTGACAAATGCTCGGATGGACTTTTTCAGTTATAGAGTTTGAAAAAGGCCAAAAGAAACTGCTATGGAGTTCTAGGCAGAGGGTGTGCCAAACTTTTCGCGAAACCACAGAATACGTTTTACGGTACGGGTGGTCGATCTTCGTGAATGCTGTGTTCACTGTATCGCGATCAGTAGGGCGGCCGACACGGCTTCCTATGGATAAAGGCTTTGTTCCTATAGGGGTCTCCCAATATATACGCGACGGTACGTGGGAGCACAAGTCCGTATTAGTGCCACCGACTCTCAGGAGGAATCACCCACCTTCGTAGAGATCGACAGTCACTATGTTTAACGACGCCGGAACACGTCTCTACCTAGACCTCTATGTGTTTGCGTTATGCTACAAAGCGTTGTTATGTAAATTGAATTTATTTTAATGTTGATCTTGCTTAGCAGTTTGCCTTTAAGGATCACCACGAGATGTATGTAATAAATTCCTGAATGCAGTCTAAGATGAGAAGCAAACTTTTCAATCTTTCAACTTTGAAAATCTTAACTACTGAGGAGAAGAAAGGCAAATCTTTTCACACAGATCATAGAGCACACATTAATGCAAAATTTCCTAAATCAGCATGCAAACAGTCAAATGCAAAATGCACAATGCATGTATTTTCTTTTCCCTTTCTTAATGTTGATGTATTACAAAAAGAAAGTTGTTATATAACTTTGATTTCGATTTCAAGCGAAAACAAACAAGCTTGTCCAAAATCAAAAGACACCTTAAGATTTACTTGTTTAATCACTGGAAATACATGAGATCAAACCATAATGACAAGAGAAAAAAGACTAATCAGCTATGGACAACAAACAAGCTAACTCTTTAGACCAGCAAAATGCCTAACACAGGTTCAGATCTAAGAGGCCCAAGCAAGACTAGTTTACTCTTCGTTATGGGAAATTGTAAATGATGTAAGAAATACAAAAGAACAAGTACAATTTCGTTATATAACAGAGGCGGAATGATGGCAAGTAAGGTTGGTTTCAGAACAGGTACAAGACTGGTAACTGGCTGCAAAATCTATAGTGAAAACAGGCAAGAAAAAGGGAGGAAACCCCAAATGCACAAGGCAAAATTGGGCCAACGCAGGTGCTGCACAGCCAGTCTGGCTCTCAGCGCAGGTAGCCCCTTCGGGACCTGCGTTGCAAAGCAGGTAGCCTGTGTACTACCTGCTTTGGAAAATGAAAGTTGCGTTTTCTCAGTTTCCGGGTCACAATTTTCTCAAAAATTCACAGTTTTTGCTCAAATCAGGAGCTATCAGTCAAGCACACACTAAGGGATGACAAGGAGGATGAAAATCTATCACTAAGAGCTTACAAGGATCCTTGTAGATCAGCTCTTCAAATCATGAACATGCTCAGAAATGAGCTAGAGTAGCTGCCCTCTACTTCGCTTTTGATATAGTCAAAAGCTTTTCGATTTGGTACTCTTTTGTTCAGGAAATGAATAGCAAAATGCTACAAACAATCAAACAGATACGATCCCCAGCGGAGTCGCCAGTTTGTTGTAGGCAAAAGTATCCGATTCGGATGACCCTATCCCACTCTAAGGGTGATAGTACCTCAGCAACAACTGTAAACAAAACTACTTAAGGTTTACTTCTTTATGAAAGCAAGAGAGAATGAAGAAATGCACTAACCGTTGCCTTGCGCTTAATATTTGCTCCAATCTCTTCTCTTTGCTGCTTGCTCCTAGCTCTTTGCTCTTTTGCTGGCCCAGCTACAATGAGATCCTGCAAAATAACAAAGAAGGAAACTACAAGAAGCATGCATTCATAACTGATTCAAGGATTAACATAAATCAAATATACAATCATCACAATACATCATTGAAACAAATGCATATAGAAGAACCTCAATAGCTTTTATTAATGGAAGAAGTAAAGTTCTGAGAAGGTTACAACCATTGAAGGCTCCAATCCAACAACACCTCCCAGCAGAAAGAATTTCTCCTCTTCACCTCCTTCAAGCAATCACCCAATAGTTCTATAGTGAAACCAACAGCATGTCATTACTTTGCACAAAATTCCCGCCTCCTGAGCTCATAGGAGAGAGCTCAATATATAGATGAATTGAGAAAGGATGAGTCAGCTTGCAACTGATGTGTAGCTGCCTTGTGTCCTCTCTCTCTTCAGTTGATCTTCAGTTCTTGAGTCCACTTGGAGAACCTTGCTTCCACTTGGAGAAACAGAGCCTCTGACTCATCACAAGGCGAAATCCCTGATCCAAGTGTCATTTTTGGAAGATTCCAGAGCAATGACTCAGTGTGCCACTTGTCCCATCTCGCTCAGCGCAGGTGGCCTTTGTTCTACCTGCTTTGCAACACAGGTACACCATGGAGGAGTTGAGTTTCAGCGTAGAAGCCTAGTGGAGCACCTGCTTTGATTTCAGGATTGCTTGTTTTTGAGTGTTTTCAGGTGGAGAACTGATCTGAGAGCTGTTGGTTTGCTGACCTTGTTCCTCTAGGGGTAGGAACATCATGTTTAGGGACTTTGGATCCCTTGGATTATTGACAATTCATGCCTGATGCTGCAAGGCACAAAATTGTCTATAACACATGGTTTTCATCATGTACGTGCTTTGCCTTCTGTGCGAGTGCATGTGTATGTTATACACTATTTCTATTCCATGAGCCCACGTGTATACACTACTTGGACAAGGTGAACTAGAGTATACTTCTTAAACCATTCTCTTTCTTCAATTTCTTGATTTTGATCTGTAGTCCTTTGTTCCTTCATCCTATTATTTTGTACCATTACTTTTTTCCCTCTTAATAGACTTGTTATAATGTGATTTTACATGTTACTTCTGAAACGATTCTTTTGAACTGCCCTACATTTTGTCACATCTTTGTATCTCTCCTGTATATTCATATAGTTACATAGATTCATCTAGTTACCATATACAAGTGAGTTGTTTTGCTACAAGTGGGTTGCCATCAAGTACAGCACATGCATCATAATGCCAACATCAAGTTGTACAAGTTCACCTACCTAGTAGCTATCTATCTCAGAAAGGATTTCCCTTTATTTAATATAACATCATAGCCATGATATTCCAAAACTTCTACAGAGATGAGGTTTTGTTTAGTCAATTTAATGTTCTTAAATTGTCAGCATAAATTATGGACCAGGGCAGGTAAACTAATGAAGCACAAGTGCACTGTATGTGCTAGAAGTTATTTTATGTCGTTAAGATGTTTATGTTATAGTTAAAGTCTAAATTTAGAACTAGTATGGAAATGGTGTTAATGTATATATTAGAGTATTGTTCCTAAAATATGTTAGTTGGTTATTCTAAAATTAATCTTAATTGAATCAAGTTTTGTGGATAGTTGAAGAGTGATCCTAAACTTTACTATGTTAGACAATTTTTTATTTTATTTTGAATTTTATGCTGCAGACAAACTAGACTAACTATGAAAGCATGTGGAAAAGAAATGTAATTTACCAAATTGGGAATGAATGATGCTTGAATTCCATTGCCAAGAAAAAGACTGTCACTCTTTAACTATTGCAGCTTCACTCATGCAAAAGTAAAACAAGAACGAAATGGATAAGCTATAAAACAACCAAACTGTGAAATGAGATAATTGAATTATGCTAGGTAGAAAGAAAATGAAATTTTTGTTGTAGATATCCATTTAATCGCGAATTCCATTGGATTGCATCCTAAAACATAAAACATAGCATCCATAATTTAACTCTAAGAAATCAAAGGAAATATATTTGAAATGGATCAAAGACCTGATCTGGAAGTAGGTGCCCTCCACAAGATAGTCAGCAACTTTAATCAACACAACATGGAAAGTATAAACCAAAGTCTTTTAATCGAAAATAGTTTTAACAAGATGTTCTTCAAAATTACATACAACGATGCGCACCAAAGCATAGAGAGACCAATGTTCTTATAACATTTCTTCAAATAAAAACATGATAATTTTAAGCCTAAGTATCTTCATTAAAATCCCTATCAAAACAAATTATATCGCTTAATCATCGATTTTCTATTTGAAAAGGCAAATCAATAATATTTCTTGAAATTGAGACACTGTTCTAGCATATGATCTTGCAGTTGACTTTGAGGTTGACCGCATTGCAGTGTGATTATCATGAAGGATTGGCTTGAGAGAATAGGAAAGAATCCATGAGGGGATCATTCCTCATATATCCATATCTTCTTTTGCTGAGTTGGTGCACTCGAACCCTGTCAATAATGGAGGTAGCTGCAGATCTATGGATTAGTTGAAGAATCAGGTTAGTTCTGTAGCTGAATGCAAACTTTAATAAACCAATAAGGAATATTGACAAAATATGAAAAATAGGACATGTAAGTGTTTACCTTAACAAAAACTTATGTTTATTGCATTTATTTAGGTGATATAAATAGGAAAAAGGAGGAAATATGTGCAAAAAGGGTGTCAAGGTAAAGCAATCCTTGGACTCTACATTCCCTCACGCTGGAGGTTTTGTATTTCCTAATACAATTCATCTTTGTCATTCTCTTGTGCCTTCTAGTTATTTCATTCAGGATTCACTTTCTTCTTCGTTCTTGCAGTCACTGCCATCCTTGGTTTCTTCACGAGGATATTATACTTTAGGTTGATGATTTCTCTTTGCATTTCCCTACTTTCTTTCTTCAACTTCTTGTTATTTTTGTACCATAGACTCAAGTGAAGAATATGGTTGTTACTCTTGGAAATTTGAATCCCATTCTGTGCTCTCAGTGCTTGATTTTCATTTTTGAGGTATTTTTTTAATGTCTCTAGCTCAAAGATTTCTTTCTTTAAAACATTAGATGATGAAGGTTATTGTGGCTCATTAAACTGAATACTTCCTTCTCCTAGACTTTGGATTGACTCTTTAGTTGTTGCCTCCTTCCTTTCCAATGAACCTATGTAATCATAAATTTCTTGCTGAACAGGATCAACACCTGGACTGTGTACTGGACTTCTTGGACACCCCTTGGTGATAGTTTTAGTGATTCTCCTGGAGAGTCTTCAAGGTCTTTAGCTTATTCTTTCTCCCCAAGATCGATATATTCTACAACTCCTGAGATTGCTTGTTGTATCGTGTTCAATATGGTACTTCTTCTTAGGCATATGGTTGGAAATCCTTGATTTTTCTTCCTTTTAGCTTTTGGATTCTCTTTCTGAGGAAGGATCCTAATCTGGGACAAATTCTTTGTTTCTTTGTTGGATTTATTTCTTCTAAGATTCCCTTTTTTCATTTTCTCCAAAATATCTACTAAGTGTAGTTCATCCTCTAATAATTCCTGTTGGGAATGAGGTTCCTTTTCCTTTCTGTTTCCATTTTTCTCTTCCTTCCCCTGAGGGTTCTACTACCACTAGGTTGTTTAGGGGTTTTCTCTTCAAAATGATTTCTTACCAGAAAATTTTCCCAATTGTCACCTATACTCTGAAGGTGAAACTCAATCAAGATTTTTATCAATCCATGATGCTACATTATATTGCCTATGAACTGAATTTTCTTTTGAAAATTCATTGAAATTTTCTTAAGGCTATGCAAGAGGAAATATGGAAGATTCATTTGATGTTCCTCAAGAAAATTCATCATTATCCTAATGTGGTAGAAAAACATGCATCCAAACCGACCTTCACAAGTAATAAAGTTTTGAAGTACAAGGAACAAATTCCTCCATTTACTCTTAAGGGATGTACTAGGAATATCTTTTCTGAAGATGGTAGTTTCCATGTTTGGATTTTTCAAGAAGACTTTCCAATATTCCCCATCGATTCCTCTATTTTTGAACCATTTTTCTCCACTTCTAAGTAATTTGGTAGCTTCTGCAATCAGGGACTCCATTATGGTGAACTTGATATCTCCTATTTCAACCTCTATTCCATCAAAAGAACGTGCAAAAGTCTTTGTTACCTCTCTATGGAAACCATCAAATTTCTCTATGAATTGTAACCATTATACTTTCTACAACAACTCCTTGATCTGAGGGTATCCTTCCAAGAACTTGTTTCCAGTTGTTTTGTTCGGACAATAACACCCATGATGGAATATGATTCACCTCAAGGGATTATTACTTAATAGGAAAATTAATGTTGGTAAGGTTTCGTTAAGTGGTGGAGAGACGAAGAGGCTATGTGAATTTAGAGAAATGAGAGAACAAGTGAATTATAATGAGGGCTGTGAAAATGAGTTAACTGTTAGAGTGCATTCAAATTAATGATTTGACGATTATTTAGATAGATTCAGAATGGGGACAAGACAGGAGTTAAAATAGTGGATTATTATGATTTTGACAAGGGACCATCACCCACGATTTGTAATGATTTCATTTTATTTTGGCAGTGCTATGTCCTCATAGTTCATATATGAAATATATTAACCCTTATTGTAATATTAAAGTATCACATACCTTTGATTGATTTTCTAACCTTATTTGTCCTTTGATATCTTCTGCAGGTACTTTGCACTGTCAATTCTTCTTCAATTCGAGTCACTATGTGTTCTTGTCAAATTGGCTACAAAAATCTTATTAGAGTGGCAGAAACTTGTATAAGCTATAGAAAGTTACTAATTCTATAGCTGAGAAAAAAAAAACTTTAGAAGAGGGGAATTTCTTTTTGCAAAAGAGAAAATTTAAGGTGCCAACATGAGTTGGTTTTCATGTTTATACATTTTTTTTTAATATATATATATATATATATATATATATATATATATATATATATATATATATATATATATATATATATATATATATATATATATATATATATATATATATATATATATATATATATATATATATATATATATATATAGATAAGGAAAAGAAAAATAATTCTTCTCAACCATCTTCAATTCTAAATTATCTTGGAAAATTTTGTGAAATTATTCTTTTTTCAGTGGCTTCTGATAAAGTCTAAGTCGATGTCCATTCACTAAAAGAGGAATTTTCTCTTTGTCAATAGTCCTGATTCTAATTGCACCATTGTCAAAGAAATTTTCAACTTCATAAGGTCCAAGCTAGTGAGTTTGGAATTTTCCTTGGAAATTCTTGAACTTTGAATCAAAGAGTAATGCCCAATCTCCTAGATCAAATTTCCTTTCTTTAATGTACTTATCATGCCATCTGGATCTCTGTTGCTGAAATAGGTTGGTATTCTGGAGGGCTTCTTGTCTTATTTCATCAAGCTCGTTAAGTTGTCTCATCATTTTCTTTTGTGCTTCTGATAGGTCAAGATCCAAATGGACTGTTGTTTTATAGGTCTGGATCTGGAACTCTATTAGAAGTAAGACTTGCTTCCCATAAACAAGTTCAGAGGAAGTATGTCCTATAGTACTTCTCCGTGTAGTTCTATAAGCCCACAAAGCTTCTAGAAGCTTTTTTTCCCAGTCCTTCCTATGTAAGCTTACAATCTTAGTAAGAATTGCTTCAATCACCTTATTTACAGACTCAATTTGTCCATTGGCTTGTGGATGGTATGTAGTGGTTTTCGATGCTTGATTTTGTACTACTCAATAAGCTTCTGCACTAATTTGGATGTAAATTGTGTTCTTTGATCTGTTAAAATTTCTCTTGGAACACCAAAAAGAGTGAAAATATCCTCAAAAATAAATGAAACTACAACATTTTTAGTAGGAAAAGGAAGTGCTTTAGCTTCTACCCACTTAGTGGCATAATCAGTACATACCAGTATATACCTTTTTTGCTTTGAAGGTGGATTGATTGGACTAACAAAATCTAGTGCCCATTTTTCAAATTATTCAATGAGTACCTATCGTTGTAATGGAATTTCATTTGAAAGAGTAGGTTTGCCCATTCTCTGACAATTGTCACATCTTTTAACATGTTCCTTGGTATCCTTGAAAATGGGAGGCCAATAATATCCTAAAACTAGGACTTTATAAGCAGTTATTTTGTCAGAAAAATGTCCTCCACATGGTTCATCATGGCATGCTTTAAGTATTTATGGTATTTCATCTTCTCAAACACATCTTCTAATGATGAGATCTGGTCATGTTTTGTATAATTCTTCGTTTATCCATCAATAAGATGTGATCTTATGAACTATCCTCTTCTTTTCTCTAGGAGACAAATGAAATGGAATTTTCCCTGTAGCTAAATAGTTAGAAATATATGCATACCAAGGTGATTTAGGTGATACTGCAAAGAGATATTCATAAGGAAATTTGTCCTCTATAGGTTGATCATTGTTACCATTCTAAATTCTAGATAAAAAGTAAGCAATTGTATTCTATTTTCGCGGTCTATCTAGAATGGTGATGTTGAATTCTTGTAACAATAAGAGCCATCTGGTTATTATTCCATTAGTGATTGGTTTATTCCTTAGGTATCTAATGGAAGAATGGCCTGTGTGAATGAAAGTTTCATAGCCAGTTATATAATGTCTGAATTTGTTAATGGCATGAACTACTGCTAAAAACTCCTTCTTAGTTAGAGTATAATTCAGCTCTGTAGGAGTTAAATTTTTACTGGTATAATAGATTGCATAAGCAGTAAGGTATTTTTTCCCGAAACAAGTTCCTAAGGTTGTATCTGAAGCATCAGTTGATATATGGAAAGGAAATTTCCAATTAGGTCCTTTTAAGATAGGTGCTTCAGAAATTCTCCTTTTCAAAGTTTCAAAGGTAGCTTGACAATCAGAATTCCAACTGAATTCACTGTCCTTGGTAAGCAGTTTAAAGAGTGGAGATGCAATTTTTGTGAAATTTTCTATAAATATTCTATAATATCTAGTAAAAACAAGAAAACTCCTAACATCTCGTTGATAGTTTGGCACTGATAATTTAGAAATGACCTCGACTTTGGATGAGTCTACCTTAATTCCATCTCCTAACATATGGTGACCTAAAACAATTCCTTCGTTACACATCATAAAACATTTCTCATTACTTAATGAAATATTTGTTTCTTTACAACTTATTAAATTTTTTTCCAAATCTTCAAGTGCTTCGTTAAAAGAATCTCCATAAACTGTGAAATCATCCATATACACATCCACACAATCATGAGTAAGATCAGAGAAAATTCTGAGGACTTCTCTTTCGAATGTTGCCGGAGCATTGCATAATCCAAAGTAAAGTACTCAGTAAGCATAAGTTTCCCATGGACAGGTAAATGTGGTTTTATCTTGATCTTTAGGTGCTACATAAATCTGGTTATATCCACTAAAACCTTCCAAAAATGAAAAATATTTTTTCCCTGCTAGTCTGTCTAAAACTTGATCTATGAAAGGAATTGGAAAGCGGTCTTTTAAAATTGCATTATTCAATTCGTTGTAATCAATGCATACTCTCCATTTTCCATTTTTCTTTGGAACGATTACTAGGGGTGAAACCCACTGACTCTCTGATATTGGATAGATGAAATTTACATTTAGCAACTTTTGTAATTCCTTCTTAACAATTAATTTTAAATTTGGGTTCATTCTTCATTGTGGTTGTCTAGCCGGTCTTACATTTTGTTCAATGTAGATATGATGTATGCAAGTCTTAGGATCAATCCCTCTCATATCAGTGTATTCCCATGCATAAGCAAAAGAATGTTTTTGTAAAACTTCTACCAGTTTCTTCTTTTGTAATTCTTCCAAGTTTTCATTAACATTCAAAGTTTTACCTTGTTATGAAAACAACTCAGAAAAAGATAGAAAATATAGATCAACTCCTTAGAATTTAGCCTCTTCGAGGGGGTAATGTCCTTTACATTACACAAATGAAAAATTCTTCAATCATACAAATGACAAGACCTCCTTTCTATATATAGGAGTCTAAGGGGTCATAATATAATTAGAGCTGACATAACAATAAGAATGTAAGGGCACAATAATAACAATACTGAAATTCTATGGGGCACAATAATAACAATATAGGGACTACATGAGCACAACAATATAATAAGGGGGTTGTACTAATAACAACAAGGGGTTACACTAGTAGTATAGCGACCTAACTTGCCCCTCTCCTTCAAAAAGTGTTGTCCTCAACGCTTGAGTAGTTCTTGATGCTTCTGTATAAAATTATTTTCCTCCCATGTGGAATGTTCAGTGGGTAATTTCTTCCACTTGATGAGATACTCTAAAATTGATCGATTTCGTAGCTGTCGGGTTGTTGTTTCTGTGACTGCTCCAGGTTCCAATATGATTTTTCCTTCCTCATCAAGTTCTGGCAATATTGTTTGAACTGGGATCTTCTGCAACTTTTCAATGAGTGGCCACACTTCTTCATCCTTATTCCATTCATCCCTTGCTTTGTTTATCCAATCTGGTTGGATAATAGAAATAACACAAAACATTGCTTCCACATCCCCATCCTTTCTTGAGATTGCATCTGCAACAAGATTTTTCTTCCCTTTTTTGTAGATGATTTCAAACTCATAACCCAACACATTTGTGACCCATTTTTTCTGTTTTTCTAAAGATAATATTTGTTCTAAAAAGTGTTTAAGACTATCATGATCCATTTTTACCTTGAAGTGTCTTCCCATTAGGTAAGGTTGCCATTTCATAAGTGCATGTAGTATTGCCAACATTTCCTTCTCATAAATAGCTTGCTTGAGATGTAGTCGTAAAAATACCCAATCACCTACATAAAAAATTCTTTCACTGTGATGTTGATCTGCCTATTGTTTCATTTGATTCTGCACCAACGTGGTGTTATCCTTTAAAATTTGGAGAAATTGTTGTTAATGCTCGATGTGATCTTTCACTACTTGAATCTTTTTCTTCTTGATATGTCCTTCGATATTGAGAGTTTGAGGAGTGGTAATTTATTCAAATGCATTACAAGATATGGTTCGATTCATTTCTTGATGCCCAATTTGATCTTTCACTTCTTGAACATTTTTCTTCTTGATATGTCCTTCTATCTTGATTGTTTGAGGAGTGGTAATTCAAGCCAATGCATTAGAAGATATGGTTGGATTCATTTCTTATTTCGTGATGTGATCTTTCACTTCTTGAACCTTTTTCTTCTTGATATGTCCTTCTATCTTGAGAGTTTGAGGAGTGGTAATTTCTTCCAATGTATTACAAGATATGGTCGGATTCATTTCTTGATGTTTGATGTGATCTTTCACTTCTTGAAATTTTTTCTTCTTGATATGTCCTTTTATCTTGATAGTTTGGGGAGTGGTAATTCCAGCCAATGCATTACAATATATGGTCGGATTCATTTCTTCTTTCTCGATGTGATACTTCACTTCTTGAACCTTTTTCTTCTTGATATGTCCTTCTATCTTGAGAGTTTGAGGAGTGGTAATTCTTGCCAATGCTTTACAAGATGTGGTCTGATTCATTTCTTCTTTCTCTGGGGTTGGTTCCTAGTGTATATCCCCTTCTTTTGATGTTCCTTGATCCTTTTCTTCCTCCTCTTCACAATCTATGTAAAATAATTTCTTCTCAACACACTTATGACCTTTAGTGTATTTGCTATCACAAATGTAACAAAGCACTTTTTCTCTTTTTTCTTCCAATTGTTGTGGTGTCAACCTTGTAGCTTGTGGAAGGCTAGGGGAAACAACACTTCCATATTTATAGTTGTGAGTGGTAGGCTTCCTGGTTGTCATAATTTTGCTTTCCATTTTTCTTGCTAACGTGAATGCCTTGTCCAATGAATCAGGTTCCCAAAGGCGAACCTCATATTGGATAGTATCCTTTAAAGTCCCTATGAACATGTCAATCATATGCTCCTCTGGAATATCTTTTACCCTTATGTTCAATTTTTGGAAGTCCTCAATGTGGTCCATCATTGAACCCTTTTGTTTGAGATTTATCAATTCGGTAAAAAAGGTGTTGCTTTTTGTATCCTCATAATGTGCTATCATTTCTTCCGTAGAAATTGCCCAAATGAAAATTGCCCAAAAGCCATTGATACCATACAAACTGATTTGGTTCCAAATATAAAGTTGCAACACGTACCTTTTGTGTGTTTTCCACATTATGGAGATCAATAAATTTCTCCATCTGTAGTATCCATTATCCAGGATCCTTGCCATCAAACTTCCTCATATCAATTTTTGGAACATGGTGGGTCTTCAATACAATATTAGAGTCTATGAAATCAGGATTAACATTTATTTTTTCCTCATCATGAGTTTCCTTTACTACCCTTTCACCATCAGTAACCATTTCTTGTAGCAACTTATTCAAATTTATCTTCAATTCTTCCATCTTAGCATCCATGCCGTTCACCTTAGCATCCATGCCATCCATCTTAGCTTCCACGTCATCCATATTAACTTGCATGCCATTCATATTAGTTTCCATGCCATTCATCTTGGCTTCAGTTACCTTTTGTGAGAGTGAAATTAGTTGTACTTGGTCTCTTAATTTTGATATATCGTGTTGCATTTCTTCCTCTTCTTTACAAGCCATGCTAGAGATTTCGTGTTTCTTACTAGCTGCTTCAATTTCCTTTCTTTAGGGCATCAATTAATACTAATAATTCTTCACGATTCCCTTTGAATTCCTTCAAACTAATTTTTCAAACCAATCGTATGCAAAATTTTAAAAAAACTACACACATTTTTTTGACTTTGTAAGAGCTCGATATTGAATCCGTTGTTTCTCTGTAACTGCAAATCTTCAATATGTAAAATCATGTCCTGCAGTAGCCCTTTGATTCCTCTTTCTAACCCCACAAGTTTGATCAGTATTGGATTCCCCAAGGAAGTGTTATGCCAATTCTCCCACGGTGACCTGATTATAGACTAGTTTAGTGAAGCGAACTTGTACGAAGCTCCACTTGTCACTGTTTCCACATTAGTACCTGAAATTGATATACAGAAAACTAAAGACTGTCTTCTTTCTGAAACTTCTTACGAAATTTCAATCTGATGCTCAGAAAAACAAGTTATGACAATTTTGCCCAGGTCACTTGTTTGGAATGTAATTCAGGAGTCTCCAAAAACCCTAACTTCCTGAGATCATATATCCTAAAGTATAGCGCAACGAGCTCTGAAATTTGGACCCAAAGTTCAAAACAATTTCCACTCAAATGGGTTTTTTTTTTAGCTTTTTAAATATCACAAAAAAATGTTATAGTGAAAATACCACGATGACCTATTTGGAGCAACAAAACCTTAGAATCCAAAGCTCTGATACCAAATGTTATGAAACCAGCTCACAAAAAGATAGAAAATATAGATCAAAGCCTTAGAATTCAGCCTCTTCGAGGGGGAAACCTCATTTACATTACACAAATGAACAATTCTTCGACCAAACAAATGCCAAGACCTCCTTTCTATATATAGGAGTCTAAGGGGTTGTAATATAATTAGAGCTGACTTAACAATAATAATGTAAGGGCACAATAATAACAATAGTGGGCTTCTATGGGGCACAATAATAACAATATGGGAACTACATGGGAACAACAATATAATAAGGGGGTTGTACTAATAAAAATAAGGGGTTACACTAGTAGTATAGGGACCTAACATACCTAGAAAATTTTCTATTAAAGAATTCCCAAATTTCTCCATGGAGAGCAATGATACTTGTCTAGATGAGAGATATTAATTTCAACTACGGTCATAATGTGAGGAAGATTCATTATTTTCCAATAGATTTAAAATTTTCTCCCCCTCTCTAACTTGTTCAGTAGTGAAAATAGGTTGTATATCATCATCATCATCTATCCATTCCTCATTCTCTATTTCTATTGTTATTCTTGTAGGTGGGTATAATGTAAATTTCTTTGTAGAATTTCCATCTGAGATAAACATGTCACCTGATCTACAAATGATGAAAGCATCAACTGTAGCTAACCAAGGTCTTCCTAGGATTAATGGAAGTCCTCCTAAATTATTCTTGGGTGTTAAGACCATGAAATCAACATGATATTCTGAAGAATATAAGGATACACAAACATATTCCAACACACCATCAAGTTTAATCATAGACCTATCTGCTAATTGTAATAGTGTTGGTCTGTATTGAAGTTTAGGAAGCCTAAGTGAATCCATAACTTGTTCACTCATTATGTTTATGGCTGCTCCTAGATCAATCAGTGTGTTTGGTATTTCAATTCCATTAATCTAAATTTTTACAATGGGGCTCCCTGGATCTAGATATTTTTGGATTGTCATTTTCGCCATCATGATGTCTGCAATTTTCCTGACTAATTGAATTCTTTTTATGTCTTTTCTTTTTCTTCCTCGTCTTTGATTACTTAACTCCTTAATTGTTTTTGCAAAGATTGGTATTTCTTTTATGGCTTGTAATAAAGGAATTTTGATAAAGACATTTCTTAATTCATACATCATATTAAAATCAGGCAATGTGATTTATTTTTCTACTCCTTCATCAATTTTCAACCATTAAAGAGAAGGTGGTCTAATTGATACTGAGGGTTGTTCTATAACATGAGTATTTATTAGAACATTTTCTGTTTGATTATTTTCTTTTTGAGGGAGAGAGGTCCATCCTTCTTCAGATTGATTTTTATGTTTTTGAAGGTTTGTTCTTGCTTCCTGAATAACAACAAGGGGTTTTCTTTGCAATACACTTCTAGACGTTAATTGGACATTATTTAGATCTAGTGGAGTTATTACATAGGTTTGAGGATTTTTCCCTTCCATATTGTAAACAGGTTGTTGTGACATTTTATTATTAGGATTCGGAAGTGGTTGAGTGGGTAATTCATTTGGTTTGTGTGCAAATGGTAGGGAGAGATGTGGATTTTGACTCTGAACTTGGACTTGAGGTAATTTATTGGCTTGAGGAATTCAATTAGATTGGGGTAGGAATTGTGGTGGAAGATTAGGATAGGATGGTGAATATTGTTGATATTGAGCATAAGCCCCATAAGGGTTTTTCCATCCTTCATTGCAAGATTGTGATTGTGGTTGAGCCCAAGGCTGCCAAGATGGATTCCAATTATTTTTTGAATATTAAACTCTTGTCGTTGATTTGGTTTGTATTTTTGCCATGGTCTCTTGGTTATAAAGTAAAGAGGGTCTACTTGTTCTTGTATTCCTTCGTCATTAAATACAACCCTGAGACCTGGTAAAGAAGGACACTCCTTGGTATCATGGTTATCTACACATATGGCACAAGTTTCTATAGTTTTTGAATTTAAGGGACAGTTTCTTAGGTCATGCTTCTTCCGACATCTAGGACAAAAAATGGGTAATGCAACATTCTTAGATTTTTGCTTATTCTATATTTTAAGGGTGTCTATATGTTCACTTAGACTCCCTAAAATATCTGTTTTGAAAGTATCAAGCAAGCTTCTTAATTCTTCCCTACTAACTGTCCCATCTGTAGATTTATTAATTTTTTATAAGAGAGGGTCTCTAGGGCTCTTTCCAACTCGTGCTTTACCCCTTGAGATATGTACACATAAATCACAGATATCTACAAATAGTAATTGAGAAATATCTCATTTTCGTATTAAGTTAAGGAGATCGATCCATTCATCATTAATAACTTTGAGGAGGGCTTTCAAAGTTTCCTCTTCCAAATTATCCATTTTTTCTCTTTTAATATTATAGACAAATATCTCTACTAAGTCTTCGATATTTTCATCTTCCTTTTGTGTCATTTTTAAGACTCCATCTTTAATGTTACTAGGAATACAATAATCTCTATATTTGCCTAAGAAAGCCTCTTTCATTTGTCCGCATTTTATTATAGAATTCATTCCTAAACTCATGAACCATTTTAATCTTGAATCCTTTAAGGTGGTGGGGAATAATTTTAGTTTTTGAGCATAATGCAGATAATCATACGATCTGCAAAATATTTCAAATTTGAAGAGAAATGTCTCTGGGTATTCACTTCTTTTTCTGTGGAAATTAGGAAGAATAGAAGGTGAAATATTTTTCATTGTGAGGGTTGTATCTTCATCAAAAATAGGAAATCCAAAAGGATCTTGATTTCCTCTACCTCTACCCCTCCTCTATTCCTATCTCCACCTCCTCCTCTACCTCTACCTCCTCCAATCCTATTTTCCTCACCATTGACATTGTGTACCTGTCCTTCCCCTTCTTCAACCATGATAGATTCCTCAGAACTAATGTAAGGTCGTTCTGATTCTTCTGGTTCCTCTACCAATGGGAGGCCAAAATAAGTTTCTTATTCCTCTTCTTCACTGAGAATCCCTAATGCTTATCCTAGAATTTGTTCACCAATGGAGGATAGAAAATCTACTCCTGTAGTTGGGGATCTAGGATTTTCTTCAATTATAGCTTCAGTAGATGAAGTAGGTGAAGTTCTAGTTTGGATTTCTAATCTTGAGACTTTAGCATGTCTTTGTTGGCCTGCAAATGGAATTCGAGTTTGAGTAGGTGGTGTGGAATTTTGAAGTCGTGGTGAATTGAGTGGATTTGTGGGTATTAAGATTCTTCCATGTCCTACAAATCTATGTCTAGAGTCTCTATCCCTACGCATATCATGTTTTGAATTGATGATTTTTTTAATTTGTTTTTTTAACTTCTATTTGTACTTCCCTAGCAATGGCACCAAAATTTTTAGTCAATTTAATGTTCTTAAATTGTCAGCATAAATTATTGACCAGGGCAGGAAAATTGATGAAGCGCAAGTGCACTGTATGTGCTAGAAGTTATTTTATGTTGTTAAGATGTTTATGTTATAGTTAAAGTCTAAATTTAGAATTACTATCGAAATGGTGTTACTGTCTATATTAGAGTATTGTTCCTAAAATATGTTATATGGTTATTCTAAAATTAATCTTAATTGAATCAAGTTTTGTGGATGGTTGAAGAGTGATCCTAAAATCTACTATGTTAGACTGTTTTTGATTTTATTTTGAATTTTATGCTACAGCCAAACTAGAATAACTATGAAAGCATGTGCAAAGAAATATAATCTACCGAATTGGGATTGAATGATTCTTGAATTCAGTTCCCAAGAAAATGACTGTCACTCTTTAACTATTGCAGCTTCACTCATGCAAAAGTAAAACAAGAACGAAATGGATAAGCTATAAAACAACCAAACTATGAAATAAGATAACTGAATTATTCTAGGTAGAGAGCAAATGAAATAATTGAATTATTCTAGGTAGAAATAAAATGAAATTTCTGATGAAAATATCCATTTAATCGCGAATTCCATTGGACTGCATCTTAAAACATAAAACAAAGCATCCATAATTTAATTCTAAGAAATCAAAGGAAATCTATTTACAATGGATCAAAGAACTAATCTGGAAGCAGGTGCCATCCACGAGATAGTCAACAACTTTAATCAATGCAACGTGGAAAGTATGAACCAAAGTTTATTAATCGAAATTAGTTTTAACATGATGTTCTTCAAAATTACATACAGCGGCGCACACCGAAACATAGAGTGACCATTGTTCTTATAACATTTCTTCAAATAACAACATGATAATTTTAAGCCTAAGTATCTTCACTATGATCCCTATCAAACCAAATTATATTTCTTAATCATCGATTTGCTATTTGGAAAAGAAAATTGATAATATTTCGTGAAATTCGGACTCTGTTCTGGCATATGATCTTGAAGTTTACTTTGAGGTTAACGGCATTGTAGTACGATTATCTTGAAGGATTGGCTCAAGAGAATAGGAAAGAATCCATGAGGGTATCATTCCTCATCTATCCATATCTTATTTTTCTGAGCTGGTGCACTCAAACCCTGTCAACAATGGAGGTAGTTGCGGATCTGTGGATTAGCCGCAGAATCAGGTCAATTCTGTAGATGAATGTAAAATTTAATAAAAAAATAAGGTATATGGAAAAAAGATTAAAAATAGGACATTTAAGTGCTTACCTTAACAAAAAAATATGTTTATTGCATTTATTTAGGTGATAGGAATAGGAAAAAGGAGGAAATATGGGCAAAATGGGTGTCAAGGTAAAGCAGTCCTTGGACCCTATATGTTATTCTTTAGGCCTGGAACAAACATAAAATATTTTAGGTGAAGAGGGGATATTGACTGCCTCCTAAAGGTTATTTTACCAGTCCTGATAGCACGATACATTCCATCATCCCTGTTGAAGCCCAAAATTATCTCTTTTTGACCATCTTCTTACACTCTGCCCTCCTTCTTTTTTACTCTAATAACTCTAATTGAGCATCATTCTACAAGGTTCATGGAAATACTAGGTACTTGAACATATTTTCTTTCATAAGTTTCATTGTTCTTTATTATTTAACTTAATATTTGCATGAGCTACTGAATTGCACAAATTCTGTAGCTAAGGATTGATTCTGCAGCAAAGTTGAAGGTTCAATAGGTTCTAAAACTCTAGTAGAGGAACAAGAGATATGGGAAGGTTAGCTGGCACAAAAATATTTTCCTATATTTATGATTTGAGTCGATGACAAGAACACCATATAGGGCCCGTCAATGTGGAAGTCAACAAGTGAAGGAGTTGAAGGCGAACCAAGTGAGTGAGGAAATTAATGGAAGTAGATATTTAGCCTCCTGATTTGCTTCTCTGATAGAAAATCATGAGATGTTATCTTTTTGTGATATTTTTAGTCTCCATTGAGTAGGATAGTCTCATAAATTATTGGTAGATGTTATAATTCTACCTCTCAGCATGACAAACATAGTCTTGAATATTATTTTGAAAATTTGTTTATAGTTATAAAAACCCTGTTTTATTTGATATCCCTGTTGTACATTATCTTGATGCGTATATAAACTTTTGGAGGAGTAATTTAGTTACCTACATCTTGCAGGATGCCCCCTATAGTTATAAGGTTTTATTGTTTTCAATTAACATTTCAGTTATGCATTTTATATCGTTTTCAATTAGTTCGTCTAACTATCCAGTTTTGATTGTTAATTAATTATCTTGACAGTGATAACAGAGTTCATAATAGAGTGTGTTTTGTTTAATCATTTTGTTGTAGGATGAATGAGTGAAGCCGAGATCTTTGATGCACATGAACAATAGTATAACAAAGTGTGAATTGATTTAGGATTTTAAATATAGTTTGAGTTATATTTAGGTTAAGTTACATTTGACTAAAGAAGATTTTGATTTATATTAAGTGTGATATTTTAGATTATTTCTTTCTTTCTTGTTGAAACAATTTGTGTTTGATTTCAGAGTAATTGTATTTCTGCAAGTGTGATCTTTCTTTTGAGTAAGTCTAATAATTCTAGTTTGATATTTCTTTCAAGAAAGTGTGGTATTTATTTCAAGAAAGTGTGATGATTCTTTCAAGTAAAGTGTGATATTTCTTTTAAGAAAGTGCAATAATTTTGATTTCATTTTTTTTAAAGAATGACATACTTACTTTCATGTAAGAGTGATGAAAACATGTCCATCTCGATATCTCAATTTAATCTAGGAATTTCTTGAGTAATAAAGAATTCTCATACATAAAATAGACATACACTTCATCAGTATACTAGCCCTAGTCGATAATTTATGTAGTAATTTAACATCAATTAAATTACCAAACAGCCCCCAAGCTCAATATGCATATGGATTTCTTTCTCCTCCAGGTCACTAAAAAACACTCTACACCCTGTCATGTGGAACAAGGTACCTAAATCCAGGTACCACACACTCCTCATCACAGTGTTGTCCATGCATGTGATCAAGGTGAAGCCTAACTTGAACTATGAAGCAAATGCTTCACCTGCTACTCCTCATGAGTTCTTCTTGCTAGAGTTTTTGTGTGAACACTTTGTAGTATAGTGCACGAAGTCATGAGAATTAAATTATTTTATTTTGGACAAGTCTTTCTTCTTTCCCCCAGGCTAGAATCTAGTTTGGTTTGAGATCTCTTCCCTTTGTAATTCTTTTCTTTTCCAACCAATACAAAATTCTCTTTATCCTCTCCCTTGGATGAACCTCCATCTCTTCGCATGATTTCTTATTATACCAAATAAAACAATAAGATTTCCGAATTCTGTAAATTTTCCATTCCATTCATAGAGTCTTTATAGTTGTTCTAGGATTTTGGAAGTCCTACAAGAGCTAGGCTCACCAGGTCATATTTTGCAACATTCACACAAACCTCTCCAATATCATCCCAAACTTATGTAAATATGGTGAGATATTGTGAAATAATACCATTCTTCTACATCTTAATGTTTCAAAGTTTTTCTTTGAGGGTAGGTTTTCTATGGTCACTATCATTTTTGAATAGCTCAATTAGTTCGTTCCACATTGCGAAAGGAGTTTCCTTACCATGTAGATTTCAGACAATGTGGTCTCTCACTCCCTCTAGGATTATTCTCCTTGCCTTGGCTATCTTTCTTCCATTGGGATAGGTTCTGGGTGTTAATTGATCTTGGTTTTGGAATATATGTCTTAACAAATTCCATCAATCCATTATCATCAATAACTGCCTCAATGTGATCCTTCTAGACAATGAAAATAAAGCTTTCTTCCAAGGCATAATCTAATCTCATTACATTGAATGTCCTTCTCCTAACTATGAGGAAATCTTGCTACACTGAAGCTGTAAATTTAAACCTCCTAAGGAAAAACTTTGAAATCATTGTTCTAATGTGAATCTTTCTCTGATACCATGTAGAAATATGGTGATAGAATTTCAACTTCCCAAGAAATTTAATCTATATCAAGAGATACAATTATCCTCTATTATACAATTCTCCTCTATGGATTTGCATAAATTAATTTAGAATTTAGAACAACATTCACAAACATGCATCAATCACATACACAAGTACACAAATGTATCTAGGGGAAATGAACTGGTAAAAACCCCTTAAACCTACTTGCATAAATAAGATGAATAAAGAATCTATTACAATTGCTTGCTCTAGCTCTAGCTCAACCTATAAAAGAATAATTGTTTTCTTTGCTCAATGAGAAGCTCTGACCCATACTTAGTCAAATTTTCCCCCCACCTGAGCTCTTATTTCCTTGCACAAATCTTGAGGAAATTTTCACCTCTTCTTTAGGAATTTCCTCCAAAATGATTGCATAATTCCCAAGGATTGATCATTGATTGCATGCAACACCTGTACACTCAAAACTAGTCTACATTGATGTTACACTACCTTGGAGTATCCACCACAACTAAGTGATTCAAATTCCTTGCATGCATGAGCTATTTTTGGATGATTGATAAGTTAACTAGATGATCTGTGAGTTAGAGTGTTGTCCCACTTAGTACAATTATAAATAATTGAATTGGATTGATACAAAATAGAAATCAGCACATGAAAACTAAACTCCAAGCCCACTAAATTGAATTTATTGAGCTAACTAAGTGACAAGAGCTATGTCACCTCAGTTAATTGCCTCCAAATATGCTCAAGAAGTCATCACACTCTAGCTCATCAACATTGTGAAATACCAAGCCAATGCTTTGCTCATCAACACTATGAAATACCAAGCCAAATCCTTTTCTTATCAACATTGTCAAATGCCAAGCCAAAATATTTTCTCAAACTCATCTATCATCATCATACTCATAGAGAAATTAATTGACAATTATTAACAAATCAACTCTTAACAATACTGAAACTCTTTCTAAATACTAGACACAACAAGATCTTTGTAATTAACTAAATACAACTATCATCATATTATTCTTAGAGCCATTCTTTGCATGATACCAATGGCACCAAACTCAAAACATAAAAAATCCTCTAATCAAACACACATCAAACTCCTCCAACTAGACACATCATAGTATCATTAACATAGAAACATCATCATGAAGTCTTCAATTTGGGATGTGAACTATTCAAATGGAAAAAAACGTCATAGATTCATAGCATTAGTGGCCATATAAGCTTCAATGACACATAAAAACAAACTCTAGGAAAGAATAGCATGTCAATATTGTAATCTAATCTATGTTCATTGTAGTTAAGAAACAACAGTCCCAACATAAAACCTCTGAAAGGACAAAAAACAACATCATAAATTCTTCTTTACTAATAATAAACTTGAAATTACTCTAGCATATGAACTCAAACCCATTGAACCTATATTCATCAATGAAAATATAAGAAAGCTAAGTGACTCAAACCAACATTAACCTTAGCCCACAATAATATCATAAACCATTGCTAGAAATCTATCACAATGCTATGTTAACTAGGCAAAACATCAAGCATAAAAATTTCACCCTCTACCACCAATCCATTATACAAGCTTTGAAGAGTCAAGAAAACTTATTCATATAACTTATGTCATTATTCATTATATTCTAGGTCTTCTGCATATAGATCTCAACACTCAATATTTATGTCAAAAATAAGAAACAAATAACAACATAAATTAACCCATGTTACAAGCCTATTGACATCTAATCTTTGTCATACAAATCTCTACATATCCACTCATTATATTCAACACATTCAGATAAAAAATCATGCATATCATAGGTTAGTAGTCATAGATCCTGCAATAAATAAATGAGAAAACACAAGCTCTTCTCGTATAACCTTTCTACTCATATGTCTCATATCTATGCAATCTCATAGTTAGATCTATAGCAAAATAGAATGTTAACACTCTCAAACCTTCTCCAGCACATAAATCAAGCTATCATATATTCAAATTTCTCAATACTCTATTGTTTCTAACCCCTGTAAACAAGTGACCTCACATATTGAAGGAAAATCCAATCAATGAAGATTTATGATCATGTCTCCTTTAGATCTCTCATCGACTAGTTAGATCGAAGCCTCCTCCTTGTGCCTTGGTGTGCATTTGTTCCAGAAAAAATTATAAATAACTCATCAAAATGTGAAGACAACTTATCCAATTCATTTCCTTTTTATAGCCACTTTGTCTTGCTAATACAACAGGAAAATCCATGGGATTTATTGATGGTAATATTTGACAGGATTAAATAGATGTTGCTCGGCCTTCTGCAAAAGAATACTTTGGGAAAATCCATGGTTTTTCCCCAAGTTTTTTTTTTCTACACTTACAGTTAATAATGCTCCCTAGCCTTTTAGGAAGAGTGTTATAATGCTCCTCTTGAACTGGAAACTTGTGTTACCCTGGTGTATAATTCTCCTTGTGCATAGTAAACCTGCGTTACCCTAGTTTCAAGCCCAAGACTCAGTCAAACCTCAACCAAACTTGCTTCCAACTTCTGGGATGCCTTATTTAGCACCAATAGGACCTATCCAAGCCTTATAAAGTCTCAATAGCATCTCATCAACCTCACCAATATATGTAGGCATCATTAAACCTTCCTCAATCAGTCAGCTATGTTACCTCTGTTTTCTTCACTTTCAAACATCTGTAAACCTCGTCCATCCTCCTACAATTGCTCCAAACCCTATGCAACCTTTTGAAACTCCTATGCAATCATCAAGTCTCTTGAAAATACTCTCTGATTAAGAGACATCATCCAACCAAGACCTATCTAGGCTCCTCAATTGTACACACTTACCAACAGTGTTATACTTTGACAAGATCATGATGACATAATGTGACATGGGTGTCATACTGTGACAAGATCATGATGACATAATGGGACAAGATTATTTATGTTGACATCAAGGAATGCACACTAGCCAAAATTCCACTACTCTTCCCCCTTGTACTTGATGTCAACCTCCTACAAAAACCGAGTTCTTGTCTTCCCCTTTGACATCAAGGGAAAAGGGCAGTACCATATTGAGAGGAGTACTCCCCCTAAAATGTTAATCTTCTAATAAAATTTAATGTCCTACAAATAATGTGAAATAAGAAACTCAACTACAAAATATGACTCTAATGAATACCATAACTTCTCATGCTAACCATTCTCCCCTTGAGTACATAATGGGGCTACAAAAAAACTCTCTTTATTATACTAATACTTCCACTTTTCTTACTAGGTGCAAGAGATGAACAATGATATGAAATAAAAATTCAAAGCTCCCTGGAGAAAATATATGGCTTTGGTAATTACATATGACTGATATATGACAATTCTATGAGTATGCCTATCACCAACCATGGACTCAAGTTACATATTACACATATGTTCTCTCTTTTATGCATGATCAATACAATGAGATGTGACTAATACATGGCATCCATGAACAACGATATGTGCTCTATGAAGTAAAAATTCATTATATATGATAACACATGTCTATTCTTAACAACTCAACCATAAATAAGAATCTCAGTAGCAACATATGTGGTTCTTTCATTAACATATAAATTTGATCTCAATGAATACCTTTTGGAGCATCTAAAATCCTCACAAGCCATTAAGCACAACAACAAATTAAGACTAGTCAACAACATATCAAATACCAACAAATACCAACAATGAACATTCTCTAGCAGCAACACAAATATCATGACTTAGTGACAACAACATGTATATCCTCCTTATAAATGAAAGTGCTAACCAACAACAAACAAAGCATAAAGGAGGAATTGCAATAAAATTGATCTATAAAACAACAACAATAATATGGAATGTGCCACCATCACCAACTTATGAGTTCGTCATAAATCAACACCCTCTCATACACAATCTAAACAACATATATACAATAACTATAGAATCCTCAAAGGAAGTTTCTCTAAGATGTTCCTTTTCCCTTATTCTGCTAGTAAGTGACCATAATGCCAATAATGAACTATTAGAAGCATACAAGATGATCTGCCTAAACTTATGTCAATCTTTCATCAATAATCCTAATCGCAATAACTTTCCCAAATCCCACATTAGTATTATAAGTCATCATCAAAATAATAATATAGCAACGCACGGAGTCATCAATAAAGTTGAACCAAAAACATGTAAACCTTCTTTTGATGCATTTCTCCCCCTAAGCACATGCATTAGTTGATCTTATGGACCTGATAGTCATCAAGTTCCTATGTTGTTATCATTTTCTTCCCATGAGGCTATGCACCTCACATTCATTTATGTAGTCCTTTTAGAAATATCCATCAAATACAATAGACTGCAATGGGGATTATCCTCCCCTACATCTTTGGTTGTTGCTCCTTCCTCCAAATCTTAATTACTTGCTTATTTTAGTTGGATGGCTTGAAAATTTTGGTCTTCCTATAATCTTTGGCCATGTGTCCAATATTGTGACACACATAACACCCCATGTAATAAGAAGCTTGTTTGATACTGGTGTCAGGTCTCAACCTTTGGTGGTTTTTGCTTTTACTCAACCTACTAGATCTGTAATCAATAACCTTATTGCTAAACAATTTATAGATACAACAATAACTATTAAACCAACTTTATACACGAGGATTGGTCTTATCTGGGATCTTGGTTGCTTTATTTCTAGTGAGTGACTTGATTCATTTTTCTTTTGATGAGTCTTATTAAGGTCCTTGTCATCACCTAGTGGCTTTGTGCCTATCGAATCTATAACCTTGTGATTATGAGAAACATTGTATCCAATACCTATCTTTATTAAAGGAGAGTGTTGAACATTAATAATATTCTCTAATGATTTAGATGCCTTTACACATTTGAGGTTCCAATATATTTTCTCAGAATCTTTCCTTAGGCCCACAATTTCTTATTCTAACTTCTCGCAATGCCTCTCATTCTCTTGAAGTTGTTTCATCAAGGCATCCTCACTTCTTTCAGCTTCTTCTAGGTGAGTCTTTAGCAAGTTTATTTCTTCAACATTATTACCCTCTTTAATTCCCATATCTTTGTTTATATTTCTAAGTCTATCAATTTCTTTCAAAGCATTCATTTAATCATCCTTTTTCATAATTATTTGATTCACTGGCCAATTGATCTTCAAAATCCATAAGAATTGTGTAGTTGGAGTTAGAGTCTAAATATTCATCTACTTGATCATCTAACGTACCTTCAATGTCTTCAATAGAATAAAAAGTTTTCTTCATAGAGAAATTCCTTTTGACAAATTTTCTTAGAGAAATTCTTTCCATTATCAATATTTTCTTTGTATGGACATTTAGCAGCATAGTGTCGAACCCTTCCACAAGTAAAACGTTTAAATAGAAGATTTCCTATGAATTTACCAGTTATCATTTGCAGCTTCTTAATGAGGTTTTTCCTCATCTTCATTTACAATGAATCCAGTGTCTTTTGGATATTGCTTTTGTTTTCCTTTGTATGTATCTTTCAAGACAACTTCTCTAATTTCTGATGTGTCTTCTTTTTTCTTGATTTCGTAGGCTGTCAGAATCCCATGGAGTCTTTCTAGAGATAGCTTAATCAAATCCTGCATTTCTTGAATAGATGAAAATTTGGAATTGAATTTAGGAGTTAGTGATCTGAAATTCTTCTCAACAACTGTAGAATCCTCAATCTTATCACCAATACCGTTCATAATATTTACTACTTCATCTACTCTAAGAAACAAATTTGCAATGCTTTCATCTTCACTCATTTTAAGGGGCCCATACTACATTTTATATGACTATAACTTAGCACCTTTTACCTTTGTATCACCTTCATAATTGTTGATCAAATTGTCCCACATACATTTTGTGGTGTCGAGCTGCATTACCTTCATGAATTCAGATTTTACAAGTCCTCCTAGTATGGAATTGACTGCTTTGGCATTGCTTTCATACTATTTATTTCATTTCTCATATGCAGGTATGAATATAGGATATTGATATCCCCTTTGGAATAGTTCCCAAACATCAACTCAAAGAGATTGCAAATAAGACCTCATTTTGATCTTCCAAAACACAAAGTTTTTTCCATTAAACAAATGTGGCTTGGATGAGAAATTTTTTTCGTAACTGGTCATCTTGTTGGATCTTACTTCTAGTGAAGAAACTACTTCTTGAATGACCTCTGCTTTCATACCAATTTTTAGAAATACTTGGGTGGGGTGAATCATTATTTCATGGCAGATCAAATTTTACTTATTTTATGCTTTCATTTTCGAAGTTATCAGAATAATTATTTCAGTAGAAACACATTATGTTGTATATCTAGGGATATTCAATAAACCATGATAAACATTAAACTAAGATCATATAAGAGTGCAATACTTCATCAACACATCAACACATAGAGACAACAGATTTTTAGATAGAAAGCCCAACTAGGAAAAACCATTGTTGTTTTTGTTATATCTTCTTCTAATTATTAAGAAAATCTTCTTACATCTTCCACTAGCACAGTCTCTTACCATTGTTCAGGCCCCTACCTCTTGGAGGTTACCAACTCCTCTTTTCTCTAGCTACGACTAGAACGAAACTACTACTCCATGATCAAGTTTATTTGTCATTACTGGAAGGAAGCTACCCCTCCTTCACTGAGATATCCAACCCTCAGTCTTTCTATGGATCATGTTTCAATTTTTTTCACACTGGGTCCACCTAACTCGATCAGAACTAAAAACCTGTAGGTCATGTTTTACCCAATTTTCGAATTGGACCCACATAAACCATTATTCTCATAGTGAATAACTAAATATGAAAACCTCTCTACAATAAATCACTAAACAACCAAATCTTCTGAATAAGTCATCACACTCTATCTCATCAACACTGTCAAATACCAAGCTAATTAAGTCTTTTCTCATCAACATTGTCAAATACCTGTTGGCATTATGATACAAGTGTTGTCCTTGATGGCAACTCACTCAGATGAAAGATCACAATGCAACATGTCAACAACAATGAATTACAGATCAGACTACAAAGAATGAAGAAAGAGAGGTATATGCAGGTTCACCTTAACCAAGCTACGTATACATGCAGGTTCACTGAACACAAGTAACTTATATGTACACACGCACTTCCACAGAAGGAAAAGCATGTACATGTTGGAAAACTAAGTTTTTGGTCCAAGGTATTTGGTCCAAGGTATTTTGATCCATGGTATTGGTCCAAGGTATTATGTCCAAGGTATTGACCCTAGGTATTTGGTCCAAGGTATTGGTCATAAGTGGTTTTGATCCACGGTATTGAGAAAGGCCTAAAACTATATAAGGAGGAGAAGATCATTAGGCCAAGGTGTGCAAGTATTGAATATCTGATGAAGTGTGAGATCTAGTATGCAGATTACTGGCTTATGGTGCTTTGCTTAATCTGAACCAAGGATGAACCTGAGCGGTTGATGAGGGATAAGATCTAATGATGGATCAAGATCTTAAGGTTTGAAAAGAATTATCATTATATGGTTTGATCATGTATAATATAGATCTGAATATTGACGCATGTGTTATTCTATAAATGTTATGATTTGGGTATAACTAAAGTCTAGAATAGCTACAAAATTATGAATTAATATTTACAGATGTGTACGGTAGTTGGCTTTGATAAAAGCATGTATACATGCTGGTTCGACACATGGAAGTAGCGTATACCTTATGAAGTATGTTTCAGTTGTCTCTCTTTGCTGTTGCATAGTTCTGGGTTTTGGTTAGGTTTTGGTGACTGTATTCTGGTGACAGTGTTCTGAATGATTAGATTTAGGTTATGATGATTAAGTTTCAATGAGTGGTTGATGTACATATATTTGATGATTATATTGTAGTTATGATGTTGTTGATGGGTCCAGTATGAAAATTAGATGAAATGTGGCCTTCAGATTGTGGTGTTGTGTTCTAACAGTATCCAGTCTGAAAATTTATGAAACGTGGTCCCTGGTAGAAGAGTGGAGTTTTCTGTAGGCTGGCACCTACGTACTAGTAAACATATTGGCTAGTACAAGAGCTAGGGGGTTGTAGCTCTCTTCTAGTAGTAGCTGGAGAACAAGAGAAGGTCGTAGCCTTCTGCAGGTGGGTGCCTGCATACTGGTATGAGTCTACACTAGTACAAGATTGTAAACATATTTTCTTATTATTAAAAGAAGATAGAGATGGTAGCAATAGGTGGTTTTTACCCACATTGGGTTTCCACCTTATATCTTAGTATTCATGTGTGTTGCTTATGTGTGATGATTTATTCTGCTTTTACTACACTATCTAATAAATATCTGATATACTAGTTAAAGTTCAATACATGATAAACTATCTAAATCAAAAAGTTCTCTACATATACGTTGGTTGCTTTAAGTAGAGTCGCGTGTACATGATAGTTCACTTAGCTGAAGCAGCATATATAAATCAGTTTGGGAAATTAAATTATTGATATGATAATATTGATTCACCCCCCTCTCAGTAGTATTTCCAACAATACCAAGTCAAATCCTTTTCTTATCAGCACTGTCAAATACCAAGCCAAAATATTTTCTCATACTCATCTATAATCATCATACTCATCAATACATTCCTTCACAATCAACAAAAAATCAACTCTCAACAATACCAAAACCCAATCAAAATATAAGACACAACAAGATCCCTATAACTAACTCAATGCAACTATCATGACACTATTCTCAAAGCCATTCTTTACATGATACCAATACGCACAAACTCAAAACATAAAAAATTTCTCTAATCAAACACACATCAAACTCCTCCAACTAGACACATAAGATAATCATTAACATAGAAGAATCACCATGAAGTCTTCATTTTGGGAATTGAACTCTACAAATGACAAACAATGACATCAATTCATAACATCAGTGGACATATGAGTCTTAATGACACATAGCACCAACCATGGAAAAGCATATAATGATAATACTATAATCTAATATATATTCATTGTAGTTAAGCAACAATAATCCTTGAATAAAATTTCTAAAAGGCCAAGCAACAACATCATAAAGTCTTGTTTACTAATAAACAACTTGAAATTACTTTAGCATATGAAATCAAACCCACTGAACCCATATTCATCAATCAAACTAGGAGAAATATAAGTGACTCAAACCAACATTAACCTCTAAGCATGATAAGATCATGAAGCACTACTAGACCTCTATCACAATATTGTGTTAACTAAGCAAAACACCAAGCATACGAATCTCAATATCTATCACCAATAGATCATACAAACTTTGAGGAGTCAATCAAAACTTTTTCATAGAACCTCTATAATCATTCATTACATTCTAGGTCCCCAGCATATAGATCTTAGCACTCAATCTCTATGTGAAAAAAAAGAAAAGTTGGATAAAGTAACCCTTGTTACAAGATTATTGACTGTAGAAATTCCTTGTAGATTCAAAATGAAAATTGTAATATGCTAAAACAATTGACTTGAACCTACTCTAATCATCAACAGAATAAATAATTTATATATGAAATCACAAAGAAAAAAAAGGAAGAATTAAACCACACATAACACAAAAATTTTCTAATGAAATCCATAGCTAAAAACCCCTCCCATATTTTTATTGCATTAATTAGAAAATTTGAGAATATTACAATGCTTTGCTCAATCCCGAGAAAACTCTGCATTATCAAAATCTATTTCACTACTTCACAAACAAGCTCCATCCAATACTTAGACAAATTTTCTATCTACCAAGCTCTTATTTCCTTGCATAGTTATCTAGGGAATTATCTTGTATTTAATTGGGACAATACTCATCCATAACTATGCAATCCATCAATAGGCCTTCCTCTGACTGCATGCACCATCGGTTTAATTTAGATTATTTGACAACTGATAGTACAATGTCCCTGAACTCCATCTCAACTAGGTATTTCTCTCATATGACATGCATGAGTTAATTATGAGTGAATTTTCACTTTACTGGTTGAGCAGTGTTGGCTACACCCCACTACTGCATGTTACACCCCACTACTAGATCTCCCACTAATTCCTCCATCAGTTGGAACTAGTTTAACTGAATTTAACTCAGTTAAATTGAATTAAATAATTAGAACTCAAAAGAACTCTACCTGGGCCCCTAAAATTTAGGAACCACTCTACATGACTCTAGATAGACTCCAAAGTCAAATTAACTTAGTTAAATGATAAAAGTTTCTATGAGAATTAGAATTAGAATTAGAATTTAATTCCTAATTTAATTCAAAGAAAAAATTAAATTAGGATGTTCATGTTGCATTTTTTAACACTCCCTCTCTACAAGAAAGGGATTATTTGCTACCACGATCCTACCTCTATGAAGCTAGAATTTGCACCTTGACAATGCCCTTGTGAAAATATCTCCATCCTACTCCTTTGTAGGAATGTCTTCCAGCAACATGATTCTCCTCTTCACACAATCTCATATATGGTGATACCGGATGTCGATATGATTGGACCAATCATGAAAAGCTAGATTCTTAGAGAGTTTGATACAACTCTAATTGTCACAATAAATCATTGTAGGATCCATCTACTGACCAAATAACCCAACAAGAATCTTCCTCATCCAAATAGCCTCACAAGTTGCTTGACTAGCAACCATGTGCTCTACTTCTTCTGATCTGAGTGTCACTGATCTCTCCTTCCTGTTGTACCAGGAAACTGTTGCTGACCCAATACTAAAGATTCCCCCTTATATGCTCTTTCTGTCAGATGGACTCCCTACCCAATCTGTATTTGTGAAGCCTTGAAGCTTCACTCCCTCTATCCGTCTATACCAAAGACTAAACTAAGTGGTGCCTCTGAGGTATCTCAACACATGTTTATCTTCCTTCCAATAAATTTTGGTTGGCTTAACCATGGCTTAACTAAGCTCATTAAATACAAAACACATGTTTGGTCATGTGTTCACGAAATACATAAGTGAACCTCCAAGCTGTCTATAAATAGTAGCCTCCACTACTTCACCTGAAATGGCATCCTCCTTCCTATAGTTACCTACTAGAGGAGTCTCCATAGTTTTTCTACTCTTGAGGTGGAACTGCTTTAGTATCTTGTTCGCATACTTTCCCCGAGAGATAAACAGTTCCTTATCTCCTTGCCATACTTCCATATCAAGAAAGTAATACATGAGCCCCATGTCCTTCATCTTGAATTCTCTTGCAAGATCCTCTTTGCAATATTTTATCAGCTTCCCATCACCTGTTAGAATCAAATCATTGACATATAATACTATAATCAATAATTTACCACAATATGGTAAAGGTTCACATCTGCGTCACTTTTAGTGAATCCCAACTCAGTGAAATAACTATCAATGTTAGTGTACCAAGCATAAGGTTCTTGTTTTAGTCCATACAATGCTTGCCTGAGTCTACACACATGTGGCTCTCTATTGAAGGTCTCAAGTCCTTCCAGCTGCTCAATATACACCTTTCCTCAACCATACCATTGAGGAATGTTTTATTCACATCCATTTGATGTATCTTCCATCCCATCTACACTAATAGTGCTAGAATAGATCTGATTGAAGAGGACCTTGCTACTAGAGCAAAGTTATGCTCGTAATCAATTCCCTCCACCTGACAGAACCCTTTGGCCACGAATCTAGCCTTGTGTTTCTCCACACTCCCAAATGCTTCTTGCTTTACCTTGTAAAGCCATATGGAACTCACCAGTGACTTGTTTTTTGATCTTCGGACCACCTTCCAAACATTGTTTCTGATAGTGGAGTGATACTCCTTAACCATGGCATCATCCCATACTATTTTTTGCATTTCTTCCTCGAATGGGGATGGCTCAATATCTACACTCTCGCTCATTAGATCCATGTAGCCAACGTATTGATCTAGTCAGCTCCTCTGCCTACGTTGTGATGTGGTTCCTCCCTCATTCTCTCTAGTATCATGAATCAATCTGTCAGCCTCTCCAGTGCGCTTCCTTCCATCTCTGGAAGCCTCTACATGAGTGGATGCTTCACTCTCTACTCCTCTGTATGTGGCTGCTCCACATCATCTTGAGGTTCCTCCTTTGGAGCTAAAAGCTCAGCTTCTGGATGTAACTAAACCTCCCTCTCAAGGGAACATCTCATGGCCTTATCTTCATCGAACTTCACATATCTACGAACCACTGTAATCCTGGTGGATGGAAAGTATACCCTATATTCGCAAGGTGTATCAATGTACCCCACAAATATGCCCAACTCAACTATTGGCTCTAGATTTTTTCATGCATTCTTGGTAATGTGATAGTAGACTGATGAAACAAGGATACTAAAGTGTGCCACATCTTGTTTCTTACCTCAAAAAGTTTTTTCTGGTGTGCTAATCCTGAGAATTCGATGAGGAGTTTTGTTCTGCAAATAAGCAGTTGTGTTACATGCATCAACCCACAAGTGCAACGGTAGGCCCTGATCGTGTAACATTGCCCATTCAGCTCCCATATTCCTTTTGTGCTTCCTTTTAGCCACCCCATTCTATTGTTTGATATGAGGTACTATTAAGTCCCATCGAAATCCTTTTAACAAACATAAGTTCTTGAATTTATTCAATACATATTCCCCACCGTTATTGCTTCTGAGAGATTTAACTTTCCTGCCAGTATCTTTCTCAACAAGTGATTTAAATTCAAAAAAAATAGCAAACATCTGATCTTTCTTCTGCATGAAGAAAATACAACACTTACAAGAAAAATCATCAACAAATATTACATAATACCTATGCTTTGTCATGGATCTGGTCGAGAACGGTTCACACACATCTGACTGAACTCTATTAAGGATTGCTTGTGCTCAATTGCCTTTATCATGAAAGGAAGCTTTGGTGTACTTCCCCATTGTACACCCTTTGCATGTGTCTCTCTACTCTAGTGCACCCTTGGGAAGTCCTGTACAAATTTTCCTCATGATCTTCAAAGCTCCATGGTGCAAGTGACCCAATCTTCTATGTCACAACTCACTGATTTCTCAGCTCTTCACCTTCTCTGCATTTGTGCTCAAAGTAGTGAAGTCTTCTACATCCAATTTGTAGAGTTTATTCACCCAAAATTGTGGTCTGCTTCACCTGCCCTAAGGCTATGTTATGAAGGAAAGCCTTTCCCTTGTGAAATATCACATCATAGCCATGATCCTCCAACATGGAAACTGAAACCAAATTCTTCTTAAAACCAAAAATATACATGACATATTTTAATGTGAGGGCATAACTAGACTCCCTCTAAAAGGTAATGGTATTGATATTGGTCGCACTATACCTCCCATCATCTCCCATCTTGATGTGCATCTGGAGGTCCTTCTCCTCCAAGTCACTAAAGAAATATTTGTTGTCAATCATATGGAATGAGGCTCCACTATCCAGGTACCACAGACCACCCATCACCGATGTCACCATGCAAGTGATGAGGGTGAAATCCAATTCGAATTGTGAAGCAAGAGCTTCACTTGCCGCTCCTCCCGAGGGCTTCTTACTAGTCTTCTTATGCAGAAACTTTATGGCATATTGTCCTAGCTTGTGATAGTGAAATAATTTAATCTTAAACATGTCCTTCTTCTTGTCTCCCTGACTAGAATTTGATTTGGAATGTGATTAATTACCCTTCCCTTTCTTCGCCTTTCTAGCTAAGGCACAATTCTCCTCATCATCATGCTTGGATGAGGATCCCTCTTTGGTGTTCCATCAGATCTCTTCTTGTACCAAGTCAGATCAAAATCGCTCCCACTTTGGTAGCTTCTCCCTCCCATTAGCTGAGTCCTGGTAGTTGTGCCATCTCTTGAAAAGTCCTAGAAGTGCTAGGATCACCATATCATCTTCAGCAACTGTAACACCGACACTTCCAAGATGATCCCGACATTGGGTGAACTTGGTCAAGCACTTAGGTATTGTATCGCCCTTCTCCATCATGATATTTTTGAGCTTGTCATTCAGTTCTAGATTCTTGTGGTCACTACTATTTTGAAATAGATTCATCAAGGCCTTCCACATTGCACATGGATTTTCCTTACCGTGGAGGTTTGAGACAATATGATCACAAACTCCTTCTAGTATAATGCTTCTCGCCTTTTCCACACACTATCTCCACTCTAGCAGGGCTTGAGGATCAGTTGTTGGAGGATTAGGAATATCATTGCCTATTTATTCCTTAAGCCTGTTGTCTTCCAACACTACCTCCATCCTCTCCTTTAAAGAAATAGAGTTCAAACTGCCCTCAAGGGCATATTCGTGCCCCAATCCATAGAAAGACATCCTATTGGGTCTAAAGTATGATGTTGTGAATTTGATTTCTCCTACAAAATAAAAATTCATATTCTCCTCTTCTATTGTGATTTTAGCTCTGATACCATGTAGAAATTCCTTGTAGATTCAAACTGCAGATTGTAATATGCTAAAATAATTTACTTGAATCTACTCTCCTCATCAATGGAATTAATAATTTATTGATGAAATCACGAAGTAGAAAAAGGAAGAATTCAATCACACATAACACAATAATTTTTTGAGGAAAGCCATAGCTAAAAACCACTGCTATCTGTATATTGCATTAATCAGAAAATTTGAGAAGATTACAATGCTTTGCTCAAGCCTAAGCAAACTTTTCACTATCACAATCTAACTCATTGCTTCACAAACAAGCTCCAACCAATACTTAGCCAAATATGCTTCCTGCCAAGGACCTATTTCCTTATGCAGTTTCCTAGGGAATCATCCCATATTTAACTGGGAAACTCCTCATCCATAATCGCGCAATCCATCAATACGTCTTCCTTTGATTGCATGCACCATCGCTTTAATTTAGATTATTTTACAAATGATAGTACATTGTCCCTAAACTATAATATCAACTGGGTTTTTCTCTGATATGACAAGCATGAGTTAACTATGAGTGAATCTTTAGTTTACTAGTTGATAAGTGTTGGTTACTGTTGGACACCTAATCCTAAAGGGTTAGTGTGGAATTCGAATGGACAAAAGCAGTACAAGAGACCTTGGGATCTGAATCCCAAGAGTCACACATCTGTACTATAAATGTATATCTATTGTTAATAAAAAATTGAACTCACTGATTTATCTTTCACATTCTTTGCTGACCATGTTTGTTTAACATGGTATCAGAGCCACTTGTTTTTCTGTGGCCTGTTATGTACATGTCATGTCAGTCCTGGCCCTCTGCCATATTCTTTTCTAGCGCCCCTGACATGCTACCTCTTCCATATAACGCATCTGTCCAAAACGGTTCTGAGATGCTTGTCTGTCAATTTTATTGACTGCGCACTCTGACATAGTAAATGCTCAACGTTTGCCTGGCACCTCTGCCTGAACGTTTGCCATAATGCCTCTGTCCTGCGTGTCATTGGGTCTCTGCGTATCGGTTAAGAGTCATTGATTGTTCTGCGGCCTGTTCTCGCTCTCCTCCCTCTCAGTCTGCCGTCTACCACTTGCGGAGTAGCAATAGGTGAAACAAATTCTATGGCTGCAAATGGATTAGGCGTTTCACAGGAAGAGGATTCGGTTCGATCAACCTTCACGATTTTTCTGATTGCCATGACCTCAGAGATCTTACGTTACTGCAACCATGCCTGAATTGTTCAGATATTCACCGCCGACGAGATAATTTGCATGCAAAGACTCGAAGCTAGCTTCCGACCAAAATGAAAAGATACCAAAATGCCAGTCCCGTGACTACAGCCATGCTCAGATAGCCGTAACCCTTTTCCAGAGCTCCTGTGAACGAGCACCGACGAGACAGCGCATTTCCTTCTGCGAGGAGGTATAATGTGTCCCCAGCCTGGTAAGCCTCTGCCTGAGGTGTTGTGACTTGGACATCACATGGTATCCATTCATTTGATTTCTGTTTTGTGTATATAACATGGTGGTGGATATTGGAAAGGGCTCCAAGCATATAAAGATTGCACCAGAGTTCGATGGCCTCCAATGCTTTGAGACGCTCCAGTTGTCGCGCAAACATTGAAAGAAAAGGAAGGGAAAAACAAAAGCAGCTATCTTGCTTTTGATCTAACATGATTTCGTCTCTTTATGTGCACAGTTTTATGCTAATCTATCACGTTATCACAATTACTGAAATCTCATAGATTTGATCATCTTGGCCGCCTCTTTGCAAAAGACTGGTCTCTTGAAATCATCTTAGAATGCTCAGATAGGTCCGCATAACAGCATTGACATCATGGCACGGTGGTAAGGCGAGCAAATCCTGATATGCAGTCAAATTCGACCTAAATTTTGGTTCCCTGTTGTGAATGTTTTGACAATTTGGAGTTGTCGTCGCGACAGCCTCATCCTCATTACATTTCCGAACATTCAGAAAGTTGAGGTTCCATATTACGCCTGCTTGGGGCCTCTTGGTCTTTAAATATACCTATCATCCGTAATAATTGCTAATCCTTCTGTCGGGATTTAGATTTCGTGACGGAGCAATACTCTTGACTCTCGTTCTCTGTGTGGCTTGAGCGTCTGATTTTTCAATAACCTTTCAAGGGAATTGAGTGATAAATTCCTTTATACAAAAAAAAAAAAGGAAGGACCCTAACTTCAAAACAAGAAGGGCTTCGAAGCCACCGCTGATATCATCTCTCCAGTTGTTTCGAATTCGGATGCTGTGCGTGGGATTGAACCTTGGACCTGCTTAATACAGTAACTGGTCCATTTGACTTTATTGAACCTCGGACCTGCAAATAGTCATTGAGGTAATCAACAATTGTTTATGCATCGAAACTTCAGCATTTTGAAGCCTTCGAATTTCTCCTTTATACCACTCAAGCTCGGCCTTGACATTGGAATCTATTCCATTGGCAAGAAGGGGTTTTCGCTCAGCGGATCCTTCCCGTGGCCTGCGCTCAAATCCTCCAATCTCAAGCTCATCTGCAGTATCCTGAACATCTGAGGCAATTTGCGAAAGATTTTCCTTGAAAGTTGCAATGAATACGCTGCGGGCAATTGCATGCGCCCTCGAATTTGGGCACCTCTAGCTTTAGTTTTTGAAGTAATTGTAAATTTATTTTTCCATCTATATTGGCTACGAGATCTGTACAGAGCGGAGAAGATTTGAAAATTATCAAAAGCATGTGTTGAAAATTATCAAAAGATTTGTGGTGTTTCAATTGAGAACAGCTAGTGACGGGAATTTGTCAAAGCAGTTCGGCATTGATGTTGGAGCAGATCTTTACTGCATATTGATTTATTTCTGGTGAAATTACATTTTATTAGTGCATCTTTGGGAATTAATATCCACAGGCCTAACGGAGGTGATTCTCTAATTTCTTGCATCTGAAAATCTCCTGAGCAGACACCGTCACGACAATCTCCACCCGCTGAAATCCAATGCTCGTCTCTGCCGAATGTTCACATTTCCACTGCTCAACAGGAAGAAAGAATCCCAGGTACCTACGAAAGTGGATTAGAGACATTATACGAAACCCAGTCTTCTCTAAACACTGAAATTTTCCAAGACTTTCAAATTAATGAAGAGATTTCAAGTCTCCAGCCAGCAAAGGAATGTGTGCCTTTAAGAAGAATTCTGACGAGTCCGTTAGCATATATTGGTATTTCTTGCTTTCTGCAATTCCGACTTCAGATGTGGCTTCCTTTGTCTTTGGTTTTCTTGCAGCCAAAAATTATCAGTTCTGATGTAGCTATTGAATCTCAGTTGGTACAGTAGAAGTTTATTGAGTTCCAGATTTGGATTGTGCTGGGTCTTCCTTCACCGAAGGTATATCATAAATTGCCTTACGGCAGATTTCCAGATAATCATTATTGTGAGAGTAATACCTAATCATCAGTTCATAGTATATGCGCTTCAACTCCAGAAGTGAAGGGATATCAGGAGGAGCCTCTTCAACCATCAAACAATTTGAGCTGTGTTTTCCATGTGCATATCTATAACATAACTGAGTTGAAGTTTTCTGGGCAGTGTGTATACCAGGTTTCACTATCTCTGAGTTTAGTCATCTTTTTCTGGGCAGTGTGTATACCAGGTTTCACTATCTCTGAGTTTAACTTGGTAACATCCAGCTTACTCAGGTCCTGCTCCATCAACCATTTTCGCGACATTGTTGCCACTTGATAAGCCCTTACAACATCTTGTAGTAAGAGTACAATATTATTTTTCTGTTGCTGTTGCCTCAGTTGTGTTTTTTTTTTTTAAGTGACATTGAAGAAAAAATGGCCAGACTTGAAGATGCATTAAAGTTATTGAATATCCTAATTCATTCCACTGTTGATGAGATGGTCAAAGTTAACAAAGAAACTCTCTTTGACATCCAAACCTCTCTGCAAACTGCACATGAGAATATTGAGTTTTTGCAGCTTGAAACAAAGCTACAGCAGGAAGAATTACACCAATGGAGTCATCATTCTGAACCTGTTTCTGTTCAGAACAATGAAACAGACTTCCATAAACAGCAAGTCAATAATGTTACCACTCATTCAAATAAAGCAGCAGTTGTACATGCAGATGCAGAAACTCAGTCTGCACTTCCCAAGCCCATCATCAGACCTTGGGAACAGCTTGTCCACAACAAGCACAGAACTGGTCTTGGATATGACAAGGATTTGTCCTTTCATATTCCAGACTATGCCAAGCCCATTCAGTTTCAGAGTGCTGGATTCATTCATGACAGTTCAGTTGCTCCTCATGACAGTTCAGCTTCAGCTGTTCCAGACTCTGCCCCTCTTCTACAGCAACAACAACAACAACAAAAACAACAGATCGTGAAATGCCAACACTGTGACCGAGTTGGCCATCTGAAAGATCACTGTTTTGATCTTCATCCATGTGAGCACTGTCATAAAACCAGCCATTCTTCACACAGATGCTTCAAAAACAAATGTCCTGCAAGAACAAAGATTCATCTTGGATGGATCGCTTCTTGGCAATGGGTATCAACAGCCAAGAAGATATTCCAAACACATGTCAGAACTTGTTCCAGAGTATTGAACAGTCTTGCAGTTGAGTTTTCTCCATCTTCTCACCTTGTACCTGACAGGGGGGAAATGATGGTCATCTACAAGCTTCAAAGCCACATCAAGCGAGCCTGAGCCACAACCTGCCACACCAGTTTCAGAGTTGCAGCCAGAGACAAAGATGCCCGTGAACACAGATTGAGAACACTTCCTCTAGCAGAAGACTCCAGCTTCTTGCCAGTTTTGGAAGAGTTCCAGAGTTGTTGGTCATCCTTAAACCATCACAGATTGAGAACACTTCCTCTAGCAGAAGACACCAGCTTCTTGCCAGCTTTGGAAGAGTTCCAGGAATTGCATTAAGCATTCCAGAGTTGTTGGTTATCCTTAAACCATCACAGGTTGAGACTTCCCTTTTCAGGTTGAAGTTTTACCTTTTATGCGGGGTGAGACCTCCCTTTTATGGTTGAAGGTTTCCCTCTTTAAAACAATAGGATCACTTCCTCTAGCAGAAAACTTCAGTTTCTTGCCAGTCTTGGAAGAGTTCCGGGAACTGCACTAAGTGTTCCAGTGTTGGTGGTCATCCTTAAACCACCGCCCCTTTTTTACATTCATAGAGCACATTCAGCCTAGTACTGCCATGTATTTTTGCACATTTTGTATTACAGCTCTCTTCTTGGACTCATACATAACCCTTCGGATTAAGGGGGGGAATGTTGGACACCTAATCCTAAAGGGTTAGTGTGGAATTTGAATGGACAAAAGCAGTCCAAGAGACCTTGGGATCTGAATCCCAAGAGTCACACATCTGTACTATAAATGTATATCTATTGTTAATAAAAAATTGAACTCACTGATTTATCTTTCACATTCTTTGCTGACCATGTCTGTTTAACAGTTACACCCCACTACTATAGGTTACACCCCACAACTAGATCTCCCACTAATTCCTCCATTAGTTGGAACTAGTTTAACTGGATTTAACTCAGTTAAACTGAATTAAATAATTACAACTCAAAAGAAATCAACCCGGGCCTGTAAAATTTAGGAACCACTCTACATGACACTAGATAGGCTCCCAGCTCGAATTAACTTAGTCATCTAAGTTGAATTAAGTTTGTTAACTACTACAAGTTGCTATGAGAATTATAATTACAATTTAATTCAAGGAAAAAATTAAATTAGGATTTTCTTGTTTCATTTTTCAACATTGACATTTAGTCTTTGTCATGCAAATCTATGCATATCCACTCATTATATTTAGCACATTCAAATAAAAAATCATGAAGTCCATGGGTTAGTAGTCATAGATCTTGCAATAAACAAATGAGAAAACACAAGTTATGCTCCTTACAACCTTTCGGCTCATATGTCTTAGATCTCTGCAATGTCATAATCAGATTTGTAGTAAAATAGAATGTTAACACTCTCAAACCTTCGCATAAATCATGTTATCATATCTTCATATTGCTCAATACTTCATTGAATCTGACCCTTGCAAACAAGTGACCTCACATATCAAAGGAAAAAACAAGATATGAAGAATTATAACTAAGTCTCCTTCAAATTTCGCATTGACTAGTTGGATCTGAGCCTCCTCCTTAAACCCTGGTGCACATCTGTTCCAAAAAAAATCACAAATAAGTCATAAAAATGCACCCACAGTTTATCCAATATTTTTCCCTTTCATATCCACTTTGTCTTGCTAATACCAAGGGTGTCATAGTGTGACAAGTTCATGATGACACAATGTGACCAGATCATTCAAGTTGACATCAACACCAACACACTAACCATAATGCCAACAAATATATTCAAACATTTTAGAGTTATGGTAGAAAATAGAATTAACAAAACAATCAAATGTTTAGAAATAGATAATGTTAATCAAATTTTTAAGAACAAATAATGGAAGCAAGTTAAAACCTTTAGAATTTAAAACATATTGTAAGGAAGCTAGGATCAAAAGATATAAAACCAAGTTATATACTCTTTATCGATGGTGTGGTAGAATGTATGAACATGACTTTTGTAAAAAGTGCAAGGAACATGCTCAACAATGCCTATTTGCAACAAGAGTTGTGGGAAGAAGTAGTGGCTATTGCTTGCTATATAGTAGATTGATCATCATAAGTTGCAATAGATTGTAAAATTCATAAAGATATATGGACAGGTTATTCTTGTAATTACTCAAATTTTAAAAAATTTGGATGTGAAGCCTTATGCTCTTACTCCTAAAATCTGACCTTCTAAGTTACACCCAATATGAAAAAAATATGTCTATGTTGGTTATGATGTGTAATTAAGGGATATATCTTATGGGATCCTACTTGCCACAAAATCATTGTTAAATCACCATTAGCAGAGATGTAGTATTTAATAAATCCCACCCTCATTAAACCAAATATTGGAAAGGGTGATTTGAAATAGGAATAAGTTCCACTAAATTAACAACCTTAGTGACTCGACCATCTAAAAAACATAGGAAGTGGGAAAAATATTTTGATGATAAAGAATCTATGGATGTTGAAGATATGAAAATGTAGAAATTCCTGAATCTTTATCCTTATATTATGGGATCCTAATTGCCACAAACTCATCAGCAAATCATCATTAGAAAAGATGTAGTATTTAATGAATCCACACTCATTAAAACAAATATTGGAGAAGGTGATTTGAAATAGGAATAAGTTTCACTAAATCAGTTCCAAGAAAGTGAGGAGGTCTATATAGCTAAAAAGATGGAATTGGTCAATCACTTTCCAACATGGGCCAATGTAGAGAACACTACATTGATGGATGGACAAATCATAGTGGAAGAGTTGCATCAAACCCTTAAGGAGATGGATAAGGACAAGATTCCCAGGTCTAATGGATGGCCTAGTTAATCTTTTCTCTTTTTCATTGACTTGATGGGTGATGAACTGGTCAAGAGGATGGAAGATGTCAGAATGTCTAGATTAATCCTAGGTGCAATCAACTCACCTTTCGTTAATATAATTCCTAATTAATCTTTTCTTATGTGTTTCAAAGATTATAGGCCAATATCATTATGTAACTCTATCTATAAAATGATGTCTAAGATCATCGCTAACCGAGTAAAAAAGATCATCTCTCCTCATATTTTGCTGGAGTAGTTTGGTTTTCTGTCAAACAGGAGAATCCAGGATGCAATAGCCATAGCTCAAGAAGCAATCCACTCAGTCAAATCTAGGAAACAAAATTCATGCTTAATGAAGATTGACCTCAACCGGGCATATGATTGTGTGGATTGGGAATTCCTCTCTATGATACTATATAAAATTGGATTTAGACATAGGCACATCCAATGGATAATGGCATGTATCAAATCGACATCTATGGTTGTTCTCATCAATGGAGAGCCCACCAAGTTTTTCAAAATCAACAGAGGATTGAGACAAGGATGTGCATTATCTCCTTTATTATTCATCCTAGTTATGGAAGCCCTTAGCAGGGGGATAATAGCTAGGAAGGAGGTTGGTGAAATTAAAGGATGTAGAATTACTAGCAATTGTCATCTCACACATTTACTATTCGTGGATGACATTCTCTATGTAGGGACTGGTAGATTTTCAAAATGGGTAGCTTTCCATAACATGTTTCATAAATTTTATAAGGCTTCTAGTATCAAAATTAACAAAGATAAAACAAACCTAATCACTTATGAAGGTGACTCAATGGAGTTAAAAAGAATTGCAAATATGTTTTAGGTTGATTTACGCCTTCTATCTATCGATTTCAAATATTTGGGCTACTTCTTAAAGCCCTGTGGATATAAAAACTTTGATTGGGATTGGCTTGTACAAAAATTCGAGATGTTATTTCACTGGGATCATAAATGGCTTACTTTAGGAGGCAGAGTCATCATGATCAGAGTAGTCTTTCAGGGTATTCCAGTATACTGGATGCATATCTTCTATATTCCCCAAGAAATTATTAAAAAAATTGAATCTATTGTGTCTAAATTCCTATGGTCTGGGTTGGGAAACAAAAGAAAGATTCCCCTTGCTAGTTTCAATCTAATCTCTCATTCAAAAAATAAATGGTGTTGGAGAATATTGAATTTTAGAAGCTTCAATTTAGGTCCCTTGGCTACAAGTTCATGGAATATTTTTGGAGAACAAGGGCTTTGGAAAAGCATCATACAAAAAAATAAATCAGACACAGTGGTTTGGAGGAGTGGATAAGTGAGGGATCCACATCGAAATATGACAAATTGGCCTTATGGAGAAGCTTACAAACTACAATTCCTTCATTTGGTACCAATATTCGATGGGCCATTCGAGATGGATAGAAGGTATTGGTGGGATTATATGCTATTAAAGGAATGCATGGTAGCCACTCTCTATCAACCCCTATTATATTTTCCCTTAATCAAATGGGTCTTTCCAACTTGGCAAGTATTAGGAGGGGTCCTCATTAGGGGTATTTTTAGCTCTAAAATGGGTCTCCTAAGAAAAATGTACAACCAAAATAAACTTTATAAGAAACAATAGGATTTAGGATGATGATGTCAACAATGGGGGATGATTCACCTATTTTTGGAGTAAAAAAGTAAAAGGATTAAAAAATAATAAAAATAGTAAAACTACTTTTTCAACTCGTATTTTCAACTTATCTCCCTAAGGTTTTACTTAAATTTCGAGCAGGAGTACTTGTTGGATGAAAAATTTAATTCCTCATCCAGCAAGTACCCATGTTACATACATTTGTTCCAACCTGCTATACGAAATACATGAAAAAAACGTGATTGCAATCACGTTTTTCATGTATTTCTCATTTTTCATGTAGGACGGTGAATCAAAAGTATGAAACATGGGTACTCCTTGGATGAGGAATCAAATTTTGCATCCAACGAGGTGTTATGCTTGAAATTTGAGTAAACCCATAGGGAGGTAAGATGAAAAGACGAGTTGAATTTTTTTGTTTTTCTTTTTTCCCTCTAAAATTTGATGATGTGATCTAATCTTATTTTATTATTTCCACTATTATTTTATTATTTCCATAGGAGGCCCATTTTAGACCTCAAAATTCCCCTAATGCAAGTGCCTTGTCAAATCCAACTTAGAATCACGCTTGGGAAATTGGATTCTGACCCATTTGGGGGTTGAATGGGAAGCATATACGGAAAATATTTGTCAATCTAGTATAACACTCTCTTATGGTCCAGATAGATTGGTTTGGGGGGGTCACATAATGGATGGTAGGATTGTGGCTTCCGAAGTTTATGAATATATCACTTATGGTGTCAATTATCTCCCCTATGCTGACCTCTCAGCTCATATGTGGACTTGGGATGACCCCCTCAAACTCTTATGTTTCACTTGGCTTATAATCTACAACCACATTTTAACTTGGGATTCCCTTATGAAGAAAGGAATGGTGGGGCCTGGATGTTGTGATCTCTACAAATATGACCTGGAGGATTTTTTACATTTATTCATTCTCTGCCCATTTTCTTGAGACATCTGGAACGAGGTTTGCTCTATGTTGGGGATTTAAGTTGGTGGAGACAACTCCTAAATCACAAGATGGATTAGCTCTTGCGAACGCTACTCTAAATCATATAAGTCTATCTCTCTATACATTTTTTGGGGCATCTGGCATTCTAGGAATGAATATATTTTTGAAGGAATTCCCCCTAAGGTCAAACTTTCTTCTCTTTGTATTGTTGCCTACTTTCAAGAAATTGGTCCTTGGAGCCCCATGAAATCCTCCATGACAATTTCTTTGACTGATTGTCCAACTCTTTTCCGATTTTCTTCTTTAGCAGGGCCTCAGCTAAAGGTCATTGTGGTTGTGGAGTTTCTCTCCACATTAATCCAGGGAGATCCTATCAATTCAAGTGGTTTGTTGGCTTTGGGACAACTGTAGGGAAAAAATTCTTTCATTATGGGGTGCCTTACAGGTTTCACAATGGCTCAGTGTTGATAACCTATTAGTTGTTGGGGATTCTCTCTCTACAATCAGATGGATACAAGATCAAAATTCCCTACAAGTTCCTTCCCTTTTCAACTGGATGTAGAGGATCCCAATATTAAAGTCTCTCTTCATGTCGATATCCTTGCAACATGTTTTTAGAGAACAAAATTTTGAGGCTCATCTTTTATCTAAGTGTGCTGAGTCTCTCTTGCCTCAGATGATGTATTTTGAACTCTTTTCGAAGGGGGTTGTCCAAAGTCATGGTTTTTTTGTGATTTAGTAAGACTTCCTTCTGTATTTTTTTTATAGGTACCTGTGTGAAATTATCTCTCTGTTGGGTTTATCCATTTTGTTTTCATGTAATTCTCTCTGTTCTTGAATCCAAGTGGCAATTCAAATGGAAAAGTTCCTTTGAGATCAAATGAATATTGCTTTAGAAGTTTCAGGGAGGTTTTTTGTCTACCTAACATTGGATTAGGTCAGTTCCCTCATGTATGACAACGGCCAATTCCTCAACATGAAGTATGATGTATTTAAAACATTTTCTCTAATGAAGTGTTATGTTTTTTCTATTGAAAAAAAAAAGGTGCCACTAAATCAATAATTTCAGAAAAACAACCATCTACAAAAACTAGGAAGTGGGAAAAATATTTTGATGATAAAGAATATGTGGATGTTGAAGATATATAGGAAAATGTAGAAATTCCTAAATCTTTATCCTTGTAGTTTAAATATTCAATTTCTTTAATCTTTTCTGGTTGTTTTTTCCTGATTTATTTTGCCCAAAATCTAGTTAGAAATCTAAAAGAATTACTAGAATTGCATATATGTGTTGTTGAAATTGCATAATTTAGGCGGATCAAACGTTTTTCAAGGTGATGGATCAATCTATACATCCAAAATAACAATAGTTAGAACAAAAATAAATTGCAATTTTACCAAAATTATATTATCAAATTTCCAACAATGACATAATCATATTTCACTAGTAATTGTCCAAAAGAATTGAAACATTAAATGGAATTATCCATACTCAAATCCACAAGTTCTACTTATAGCATTAGGATTGTTCAACTTAGGACTATCACCAACTTGGTAGGATCTAATTGAAATTCATTTGCATCACAATTTTATTTGATTTCAAGATTGCAGAATATTAATCTAAGATCTAATTGCATCACAATTTTAGTTTATTCAAGATTGTATTCTCTCATATCTACATCGGTTTATTTCCATCTTTCTCTAATGATTTAAATGCATTTTCCATGCTTTAATTTTCACATATGCACAATGCTCAGTGAAGCTACAACACTAATCCAATCCAAAGTGATACAAAAAGATTTATGTACGACGTTTTTAATTCGATATACTAATCCAAGCCAAAGTGATTAAACGAAATATTTATGTACAAATTTTTTAATTCAGTATTTAACCAAATTCAAGTTACATAGTTGTGCATGTATTTATTTGAAATTTATGTTTTTGAAATAAATTGAATTAGTTTTCGATGGTAAATAAACTAGCACAACCACATCTACCAATGTGGTTGATATATGCCGATAGGCGTATATGAAGCACGTTTACAACCACATTTACCAAGGCGGTTGATATATGTCGATAGGCATATATCAACCATATTAATATTTATTAGGTGTATGATTTCTGATTATTAATAACCACATAAATAATAAAAACCATATCACTGTATATTTACTAATTTACAATTATTATATTAATATTATATTATATAATAATATAATATTATGTTATTATATAATATAATATTATTATTATTACTTATTACTTATTTATCTCTCGCCATTGTGTTATGGTAAATAATTATTATATATTTGTATCTTTTAAGTCTATTATATGTATAGTTGGAGCATATGTATAATATTAACTATATAGGCTATATACTAAATTAAAATATAATATAATATTACTTTTATAAATCTAAGGGAATAATATTTTAAACCCAAGGGGTTAATAAATCCAAATGATTAATATTATAAATCCAAGGTACCAATATTAAAAATTATTTTCTTATATATTATAAGACCAAGGGATCAATATTCTAAACCCAATTTATTAATATCAAACACTCCCATTAATATTATAAACCCACGAGATAAAATATACACACAGGGTAAATGCATAAAGGAGATACGAGTGTGGAGTTGTGAGTGGAAGGGTTAGTGTTTGAGACCAGGGAAGCCAGTCGGACCTGCTCCTGGCCAGGGGCAGGGGCCCTCGTGCCCACCTGCAGGACTGCACAACAAAACAGTGCCGATTAAAAAGGGTAGAAGTGGAGAGTTCGGGCCAAGCTGTAAGGAAATGACTGAAGCAAGTGGGGGGGGTGGGGGGAGATCCCCTCCTATAAGGAGATCACAGCAGGGGAGTCAAGTCGAGCAGGTGCAAGAAGTTGGCTTGGGCATCGTGGCGGACAGTGCTGGTAATGGGAGAAGCATGGCAGGCGAGATCAGGTAACAAATGTCTACCGAGGGCAGCCAAAAAACCTAGGTACGTAGTCCCGAACAACAAATTAGAACAGTATAGAGGATATATGAAATACCACGCACTTATCTACAAGTCTGTAGGAACATGGCCATCTGAAAAAGACTTGATGAAATGGATACAATGGAAGTGGAAACCTAAAGGGAATTTAGATCTTAAATTAGGGGCAAAGGGTTTTTTCACAGTAATATTTACAAACCTGGAGGATAAGGAAAGGGTTTTTAAAGAAGGCCCATATTTCTTCAATAATGTTGGACTATTCATGAGGCAATGGGAAGAGTGCTATAACCCAGAAAAAGAAAGGATGATGGCGGCTCCAGTTTGGGTCAGGCTTTTTAGACTCCTAATAGAGTTCTGGGACCCAGAGATCTTAGAAGGAATAGGGAACTCAATCGGAACCTTTGTGAAGATAGTAGAGACTACCAAAAGAGGCAGATACACATCTTACGCCAGGATCTGTGTGTACATGAACATCACGAAACCATTGCCAGATCACATTGAAATAGAATATCACGATTATGTATGGTAGCAGCCAGTTGATTATGAACATATTGCTTTCAGGTGTAGACGGTGCCATGAATATGGCCACTTGTTTAAACATTGCCCGTAGAATGATAGCAACATTCCAGCAAATAAGGGGTCAGAACAGAAAAGCACAGAGCAAGTAAGGAAGAAAAATGAAGGAAACAGAGGAGGATTTACAGAAGTCCAGAAAAGAAAGAGAACCCAAAAAGGCAAGTCCAAACTCAACCCTTCTCTCCCAAAAGGCCATCAGAAGAGCCAGAACCAGTTCAAAATCCTGTGAGACCTGGAAATGGAAGAGGAAGGCGAAGAGGAGGATGAAGATACAAGAGAAATCCAAAATTAAAACAGGAAGGAAAACAAGGAAACAAACAACACAGTACTGGAGGGACAAAAAGCAAAGGATGAGGAGGATCGAGATCAGGCCCAAGAACAGATCCAAATGGAAATAGATTTGCAACAGGAGCAAGAAGGGGAGGAGGAATAGATCATGAGAAAACTTTTACAGGAATGGAAGCATTTGGATGAACGGTTCATACCAGAAGATCAGACACAACTCTATAAGGACATGTTCCAAAGATACAAGGAAAAACAAAGAAGCAGGACAGCAAAGCAACCGAAGCAACTTGGATCACAAGGAGATCAGAACACAGAAACATGAACTATAGGAAAAGGAGGAAGGAAAAGAGGAAGGAGACCTATGAGTGAAACCATTCAAATGGTAGGAGATATGCTCGTGAACTCAGGGAAAGTGGTACCATTGTCGGAGGTCTTCCAACAACCCCTTAAACTTTTGAAATGATTATCACAACCTGGAATATCAGAGGGTTAAACAGTAAGGGAAAGCAGAGGTATTTGAAAGAGAGACTCAAGAGAGATAAACCAAGCATTATGCTAATCCAAGAAACAAAAGTACAGGAAAGCAAGCTAAAGGCAGTGATGAACAGCTTCAAGCCGTATTATGAGATCATTGGTCAAGATGTAATAGGGAGTGCAGGTGGAGTTGCTATCCTTTGGAACCCAGAGGAAGTCCATTTTGAAGATTGGACCAGCACTCCCCGCATCCTCTCAGGAAGATTTAGACCCTTAGGATCCCAAGAATGGATTCTGCTATCAAATGTATACGGACCCCATATTCAGAATGAACGGAGGACCTTCCTTCAGAACCTAAGAGTAATGAGATCCATGTACCCAGAGTCCCCTTGGATAGTGGGTGGAGATTTCAATATGATAAAATCTCTAAGTGAAAAAAAGGGCGGGCTCAAAAGAACAAAGATAGGCATGGAAGCCTTTGGAGACTGGATAGGAGCTCAAAGACTTGTAGACATACAGACAATAAATAGAATACATACATGGAATAACAGGAGGGGAGGCAGACACTAGATCGCCTCTAGATTAGACCGATTCCTACTGTCTGAACAGATTATGAACTGGGACATTTTCATTGAAGCTAAAATCCTACTGGGAATGGGATTGAATCACTAGCCGATCAAGGTAGAACTAGACATAAAAGCCAGCCCAAAGAAAAAGCCCTTCAGATTCGAAGCATTTTGGCTTAGGGACAAAAACTTTATGAAGAAAGTGGAAGAATGGTGGAAACAAAGCAGCCAGAGAGGAAGAAACAAAATGCAAACATTTCAGATGAAATTGAAAGAACTGAAATGGAACATCAAGAACTGGAACAAGGAAGAATTCAGACATATTCTCAAGGATAAACAGATGTTAGAACAAAAGATGGAGCAAATCCAACAAGAAATAATAAACACAGGGAGAAGTGATGACCTGGCTAAAGAGGAAGGAATGCTAATAGGGAAGCTAGAAGAAAGGCGAAAACAAGAAGAAATCGTGTGGAGGAAAAAATCCAAGATAAACTAGTTAAGGGAAGGGGAGCGGAACACAAAGTTTTTCCACCAAGCAATGATCCAAAGAAGGCAAAGAAATCGAATCTTCTCTATTAAAAATGATGCAGGAACAAGAGTGCTGGAGCATGAGGAAATAGAACAAGTCCTGGTACAACATTTTAAGGATCTCCTCACAGAACCAGGAGTCAACCGAGGAGAAGCTACTAGAAGAATCTACAATGAGATCCTGAGCAAGATAACTAGAGAACAAAATCTGGCCTTGATGAGGGCAACCATGCTGGAAGAAGTAGAAGAGATAGTGAAGGGAATGAAAAAGAATAAAGCCCCAGGCCTAGATGGATTCACAATGGAGTTCTATCAAGCTAGATGGGACTTCATAGGCCAAGACATCCTCGATGTTGTGGAAGAGTCAAGAAGGAACCAAAAGGTAAGTACAAGTCTAAAATTAGCCCTTTTATCCTTAATCCCTAAAGAATCAAAGTCTGAAGTTCCCCAGCGTTTTAGATCGATTGCCTTATGTAATGTGATATACAAGATCATTGCTACCCTTGTGACTAAAAGACTCAAGCCTCTGCTATGAAGCATCATATCCCCGGAGCAAACCAGCTTTGTTGAAGGTCGGCAAATCTTGGATGGGCTAGTAGTCTCACAAGAAGTGGTTCATTCCTTGAAGGTCAAAAAGGAAATAGGTATGATGATTAAACTTGATCTTTCTAAAGCCTATGACCGTCTCAACTGGAATTATCTGAGAGAAGTGTTAAGAGCTTTAGGCTTCTGTAATAGATGGATAGAATGGATATCAGCCATGATCTCTTCAACCAATTTTTCCATCCTGGTGAATGGTACCCCCTCCCAACCCTTCAAAGCATCTAGAGGTCTCCGTCAAGGGGACCCTCTGTCCTCTTTCCTTTTTATAATAGTTGTGAAGGTTTGGGGAGATATATTAAAAAAGAAGTTAGAGAAAAGAAGCTCAAAGGGATCCAAATTTGGGGAAACAACCTTTCTATTACCCATCAACAATTTGTGGACGACATAATGTTGTTCTATAATGTGTCTCTCAGAGAAGTCCGTAGGATCAAAGCAACCTTAGACCTTTTTATGACAGCTTCAGGCACCCAAATTAATAATGAAAAATCATGCACCTATTTTTTTAACACTACTGGGAACATTAGAATTTTTTTGACTAGAACCTTGGGATTTCGCTCAGGGGAGCTTCCTACCAAATATCTTGGAACACCTCTAGCTCTAAATCCCTTGAGGATTTCAAATTGGTAGCAAACCATCGACAAAATAGCTAGAAAATTAGAAAATTGGTCTTTCAGAACCTTGAACTTTGTGAGTAGAGCTGTTCTAGTAAAGGCAGTACTACAATCTATCCCTACTTATCAATTATCGACAATGGCAGCCCCAAAAGGAGCATGTGCAAAGATGACAGAGATCTTCAAAAAATTTGTATGGGGAAGTCAGAAGAATCAGAGAAAATGGTCTTTGGTATCCTGGAAAGATTTAGTGAAAGGCAAGATGGAAGGAGGTTTAGGCCTCAGAGATCCCTATGTTTTGAACCAAGCAATGGGAGCCAAGCTGTGGTGGTGATGGCTGAACGGAAGAAAACGACCTATGGAAAAGAATATGGACAAACAAATACAATATGCCTACAAAACCAGAGGAAATACCGAGGATAAGGGATACTCCGAAAGGGTCGACAATATGGAATCTAGCCAGGCTCAACAAAGATTTGATAACTCAACATGCTTTTTGGGAAATCAAGGATGGCAGCCTAGCGCGATTCTAGGAAGAGGGATGGAAGCAAAGAGAAAAAATGAATAACTAACAAGCTCTAACGGATATAGGTCATGAAGCAGCTGGAAAAGGAATGTAACTAGTCAGGGACTTCTGGCAAAGGGAGAGCCTGGATGAAGTTTGGAGAATTTGGAGGAGACCAGAAGAATGGATGGAACAAGTAGCTGGAGAGCAAAAAGAGGCATACCAAAAGGAAATGCAAACAAGGAGAATCCCCATAAAATCGGTCCCGGACATTCTAAGATGGGGATACAAAATAAAAGGAATTTTTTCTATTAAAGAGGCTTATCAAATTCTAAGCACTAGTGGACCAGAGGATATGGTAAATACCTGGAAACAAATATGGAATAGTAACTGGTGGCCGAAAGTAACCCATTTCATATGGCTCGTGATCAAAGGTAGAATCTTGACCCGGGACCAACTCCAGAAGAGGGGCATTCAGGGCCACCCCAGATGTCCCCTATGCAAACAAGAATAGGAAACACAAGAACATCTACTTAACTCATGCTTAGAAGCCCAGCATCAGTGGGAAGAGGTTAGGAGGATGTTTGGAAAATCACATAGAGAGCAACAAAGCATCAAAAACACTATTAAAATTTGGGGAAGTGGTCAATTTGTGAGCCCGATGGTAAGATGCGCTTGGAGCCTGACAGCTGGGATGAATATGTGGATGATCTGGAAGGAACGAAACAGAAGAATCTTCCAAAACAAAGAAATGACAAAAAACCAGATATGGGAAAAAACCTTAAGCCATATCCGTGAAACCATTCTATTGGATAATTGGAATGGAGAAGGCTGGGAGGTGACACAGGAAGAGGAACAGATTCTAAGGAGACTAAACCTAAACCAAGCAATGATCGCCCCCCAGTTATGGAAAGAACCCAAGACAAGTTATAATGACAATATGCTTTTTTCTTGTCCTGCGACTGTATTCATAAAGCTAAACTTTGATGGCGCCTCCAAAGGAAACCCAGGTCCAGCTGGGATGGGAGGTCTGTTCAGGGATGATCAAGGAAGAAAGAAATGGATATATGCAGACAATGGTGGCTTCATGAGTAACAACGAGGAAGAACTGATGGCAGTTCAACAGGGTTTACAGATAGCCATCAAAAACAGATACAATAACCTGGAATAGGAAGGTGATTCCCAGCTGGTTGTTCAAATTCTCAAAAAACTAAATAATGGAGCATCTTGGGAAAAAGTTTCGAAGAGCTGGAGAACGGCTAGCCTCATCCAAGATCTATAAACTATCCTAAGGAGATTTGAATATATAACGATCAAGCATGTTAGAAGAGAGGCTAACAGAGCAACGGACTTCCTGGCAAATTGGGGAAGCCAGGAAGAAAGAAGGAAAATAGATAGTAAATGGAAGATGCACAATAAGGACTCATATCTAGAACAGCTAAGCACGATTCTCAATCAGGACGATAATGAAGCTATGACCCAAAGGTAGTAGAGACAGAGGACCCCTGATCGGGATGAAAAAAAGGGTGGTTGAGGATGACAGGAGTGATAATTACAAGGTAAGGAGTATTGGCAGTGGTTGTAGGCATAAAACCGCCCTCCCAAACAAAATCATGATTACCAAGCTGGCACACGATACAAGGAACTGGAGTGGGAAAGGTGGAGTATGGATGATTAGAAATAGTGGAGGTGGTAAAGGCAGAACGAGCAGGGTGATGAAAGGAAATTATATGAAGGTGGCGGACAGCAAAGGAAAGGGCACTCCAGTCAGGACAAAGAGGGAGCCAAACGTGGTGCAGCCAGCAGGAATTACCAGGAAAGCTAGCATTCTCAGGTATGTGCCATCTAAAACTCTTGTTTCCTTAGTATCCATTCCCGTAGATAGTATGGATATGCTAGATTATAGTGAAATCCATGATAATAAGAAGGGTCGGAGTAAGATAAGCCTACACTCGACAACCCGCATGAGAGCCTGATGGGTTAGTCGCAGGAGGTGATTCCCGGGGGAAAGGAAAACGATAGCAGGGATTGCAGTGTTAGGGAAGCAGTAGAAAATCAAAACAATAACCCCATGGTAGGAGCAGAAGAGAAGAGGGGTAGCGGGGACCCGAAGATTAAGGCCATGACCCAATATCTGACCCAAATGATAGAAGGCTTAATCCATCTATTATATTGTGAGAATGGAGAGCAGAGCCAGACTCGAAATAACGAAGGGGTTTGCAGCAGAAACAGAGGAGCCGCCAAAAAGGAACTAGTAAGCGAAGAAGGCAATAAGAAGTTTAAAAAGCTGACACCTGCAATTGATGACTGTGTATAGGAGAGGAAAGGAAAAAGAATGGTGCGCACGGGTCATGGACGAGGATGAGGTGGAAGAGGCCGCCTTAGGCAAGGCAACCCGGAAGATAGGCAAATAGATGACCAGGGTAATCGACGGAGAGGGAGAAGGACCACCTAATCAGTGGTTCAGGAAGCAGCACAAGCCTATCAAGAAGGAACAAATGAGGATATCAGAAGGATAATTCAAAATTTAGAGTCCAATGTTCTGGAAGAACAGTCTGCGTCTGAGACAGAAGAATGGGCGGAGATGATCAGGGACCCAGGAAATACGAGAGGCAGGCTGACCTTGTATAAGCAGTCCCTGCACATCTACTGGGTTCTCAAATGTCTCCTGGTGAAAGCTATGGAATAGGTTGCAAAAGAAATGACAGAAATCGCCAATGGGGTGCCCAATTTACAAAAGGAGATGAAAAAATTTCAGACCATTATGATCAGGCAAAATGACAAACTAGAGGAGATGGCTTAGGTTCTATCCTAGTCTGCGGGCATGCACACCACTCAGGAGGGACGAATGGAAATCCCAATGGATATCGACCAAAACAATGGAACCAGTAAGAAATGAGGCCCATGAGGATCTGCTGTAGTGTTCTAAATTTTCCTTTTTACTGTTTTTATGCAAATCAGTAACTTAATAGGTAGGTTCTGGTGTTTAGTGCACATAGCCGGTATGGAGAGACTTGTAAAATTTTTCTTTTGGAACACTTATAGTAAACTAAGGTGGCCAACAAAACCTGGTTTCCCTACGAGGCAGGTTGAGGCCACCAAAACAACGTATCTGGTCTTCCTATTTAATATAAATAGAAAAGAAGGGCACCATCTTTACCTACAAAAAAAAAAAATTATTATAAACCCACGAATTAATATATTATATTAATAATTATATTATATTATAATTATATCTTAATATAATCATAAATATATTATATTATAACAAAAATTATATTATAATAATAATTATAATATAAACCCTATGAATAATATTATATTTTAGGAATATGAACCTTAAGAGTAATAAGTCCAAGGGATCACTATTATAAAGCAAAAGGAATAATAAACCCAAAGGATTAATACTAAAAACCCAAAGGATTATAAACCCAAGGGAATAATATTAAACCCAAGGGATTCATATTATAAACCCAAGGTATATAAGCCCAAAGATAAATATTATAAACCCTAAAATAAACATGGTTCACCATGGTTTATTTTCATTTTGATCCAATCTTTCTAACAACGTGATGTTGTACCATCGTTGACCATGCTTAAACATGGTTTCCATGGTTGACCATTGTTGACAAATGTTAACCATCATTGACTATGGTTGACCATCGTTGACCATCATTGACTATGGTAAACCATGATCGTTGGCCATGGTTGGCCATCAGTGACCATGGTTGACCATTGTTGACCATAGATGACCATCATTGACTATCAACAAATAAACCCAAGGGATTAATACTAAAACCCAAGGGATTATTAACCCAACGGAATAATATCAAATCCAAGGGAATAATATTAAACCCAAGGGATTAATATTAAAGACCCAAGGTATATAACCCTGATATAAATATTATCAACCCTAAAATAAACATGGTTGACCATGGTTGTTTTTCATATTAAGACAATCCTTCTGACAATGCAACGTAGGACCATAGGTGAGCATGATTGATTTTGATATCGAGACAATATTTGTCATAGAGTGACGCTAGACCATGGTTGACCCAAGGGATGAATGTTATAAACCCTATTTATATAAAACCTAAGATAAGTATTACAAACCCTAAAATAAACATTGTTGACCATGGTTGACTATGGTTGATTTTAATATTGAGACAATCCTTATCACAATGTGACGTAGGATGATAATTGAACATGCTTGACCATAATTGATTTTCATATCAGGACAATCTTTATCATAATGCGATGTCAGGCCATATTAACCCAAGAGTTGATTTTCATATTGAGAAAATCTTTGTCACAATCTGGCGTTGGAATATGGTTGACCGTGAATGAATTTATAAAACATGGCTCACCATGGCTGACCATCATTGACCATGATTAACCATGAGGGATTAATACTAAAACCCAAGGGAATAATATTAAACGCAAGGGATTAATATTATAAACCCAAGGTATATAAACCCTAATATAAATATTAGAAACCCTAAAATAAACATGGTTGGCCATGGTTTCTTTTCATATTGAGACAATCCTCGTCACAATGCAATGTTAGAACATAGGTGACCATGGTTGACCATGATTGATTTTCATATCGAGACAACCTTTGTCACAAATTGATGTTGGACCTAGTTGATCCAAGGGATGAATATTGTAAACCCAATATATATAAAACATAAGATAAATATTATAAACCCTAAAATAAACATGGTTGACCATGGTTGATTTCCATATTGAGACAATCCTTCTCACAATGCGATGTAGGATGATGGTTGACCATTCTTGACCATGATTGATTTTCATATCGAGACAAGCTTTATCACAATGCAACATCGGACCCTATTACCCAAAGGGTTGATTTTCATATTGAGAAAATATTTGTCACAATGTTACATTGGAATATGGTTGACGTGATTAAATTTATAGAACATGGTTGACCATGGTTGACCAACATTAACCATCGTTGACCATGATTGACCATGTTTGACCATGGTTGAACATGATTGATATTATAAACCCAAGGGGTTAATACTAAAAACCCAATGGATTATAAATCCAAAGAAATAATATTAAACCCAAGGGAATAATATAAACTCATGGTATATAAACCCTAAGATAAATATTATAAACCTTTAAATAAACATGTTTGACTATAGTCTATTTCATATTGAGACAATATTTGTCACAATGTGACATTAGACCATGCTAAACCATTGTTGAACCCTTAGATTAATAAACCCAAGAGATTTTTATTACTATTAGCTTGGGAATAATAAACCCACAAGATTAATACAAAAACCCTAAGATATTATGAACTCAAGCTCTATAAACCCCAAGATAAATATTATAAACCCTAAAATAATGATGATTGACCATGGTTGATTTACACATTGAGAAACCACATTTACCAAATATATTAGAATCCCAAAAATATGAGAGATTGCATTGGTAAATGTGCATTAATATTAGAACCTCCAATATTATAAACCAAATATTCAATGAATAGCTTTGGTGAACAATGGTTGACTATAACTGAATATGGTTGATAACTAATACTATTAATTATTCAATAATATGATTATTAGTAGAATATGATTGATAACCATAGTTTACTAAGGTTGATAATGTAAACATGGTTTACCATGGTTGATTTCGATATTGAGACAATCCTTGTCACAATGCAATGTAGGACCATAGGTGACTATGGTTGATCATGACTGATTTTTACATCAAGACAATCTTAAATGATGCTAGAGCATGACTGACCATGCTTGATTTTCATATTGAGACAATCTCTATCATAATGTGTCGTTGGACCATGACTATGGTTGAACATGACTGATATTATAAACCTAAGGGAATAATAAACCCAATGGATTAATACTAAAAACCCAAGGGATTATAAGCCCAAAGGAATAGCATTAAACCCAAGGGAATAATATAACGCGAGGTATATAAACCCTAAGATAAATATTATAAACCCTTAAATAAACATGGTTGACCAAAATGATTTTCAGAGAGAGATTCTTCGGCGAAAATCACATGGAAAATCATTTGTCGACGCGTTTCGAACCAACAAGTGTGGTTCATCATCAGGACAAGTTGAAGAAACAGATCCAGCTGAGCGAGTTAAATAGGCAGAGCAGAGACTCCTGACCAACGGCTAGTTTGACTCAAGAATCGGGGTCAAAAATACTTTATTAGTTTAGTTAGCAGAATTAGGACCAAAATATAAATAGAAGGGTAATTTAGTTAACTAAATTACCCTTCTATTTATATTTTGGTCCTAATTCTGCTAACTAAACTAATAAAGTATTTTTGACCCCGATTCTTGAGTCAAACTAGCCGTTGGTCAGGAGTCTCTGCTCTGCCTATTTAACTCGCTCAGCTGGATCTGTTTCTTCAACTTGTCCTGATGATGAACCACACTTGTTGGTTCGAAACGCGTCGAAAAATGATTTTCCATGTGATTTTCGCTGAAGAATCTCTCTCTAAATTGATATGGATCACAAAAGCCTGAACTCTATTACAAAATGATTTTCATATTGAGAAACGACATTTACCATATATATTAGAAACCCCAATATATCAGAAACCACATTGGTAAATGTGGATTAATATTAGAAACCCAACTATTATAAACCAAATATTCAATGAATAACTTTGGTCTACAATGGTTGACTATAATTGAATATGATTGATAACGAGATGATTCATAATTAGTAATATTAATTATTTAGTAATATGATTATTAGTAGAATATGATTGACAACCATAGTTGAGTAAGGTTGACAACGAATGACTTTGGTCAATAGTGATTGACTTTAATTCAATATATAACCCTAGAGAATAATATTAAACCCAAGGGATGAACATTATAAACCCAATGTATATAACCCTAAGATAAATATTATAAACCCTAAAATAAACATGGTTGACCATCGTTTATTTTCAAACTGAGACAATCCTTTTCACAATGCGACTATGGTTGACCACATTTGAAACATGGTTGACCATGGTAAACCATGATTGACCATAGTTGACCATGATAAACCATGGTTGTAAACCCTAGGATTAATATTATAGACTCTAATATTAACATATGAAACCTATGAGTCATGCTATAAACCAAAATATTTAAAAAATCAATATTATAAACATGAATATTATAATTATTATTGTAATTATTATACTTATAATAATTATATTATATTATCATTAAATGTTGATATAATAATAAATATATTTTATTATAACAAAAAATATATTATAATAATAATTATAATATAAACCCTAATTATTATATTATAAACCTTATGAATAATATTATACTTTAGGAATATGAACTCTTAGAGAAATAAGCCTAAGGGATCAATATTACAAACCAAAGGGAATAATAAACCCAAGGGATTAATACTAAAAACCAAAATGATTATAAACCCAAGGGAATAATATTAAATCCAAGGAATTAATATTATAAACCCAAGATATATAAACCCTAAGATAAATATTATAAACCCTAAAATAAACATGGTTCACCATGGTTTATTTTCATTTTGACACAATATTTGTAGCAATGTGATGTTGTACCATTGTTGACCATGCCTAAACATGGTTGTAACCAATGGTTGACCATCGTTGACTATTGTAAACAATCATTGTTGGCCATGGTTGACCGTTAATGACCATTGTTGACTATCGTTGACCATAGATGACCATAGTTGTCTATCAATGAATAAACGCAAGGGATTAATACTAAAACCCCAAGGGATTATTAACCCAAGGAATTAATAATATAAACCCTAGGTATATAACAATAATATAGATATTATGAAGCCTAAAATAAACATGGTTGACCATGGATGGTTTTCATATTGAGACAATCCTTGCCACAATGCAAGGTAGGACCATAGGTGACCATGGTTAACCATGATTTATTAACATATTGAGACAATATTTGTCACAAAGCAACACTAGACCATGGTTGACCCAAGGGATGAATATTATAAACCCAATGTATAGCAAACCTAAGATAAATATTATAAACCCTAAAATAAACATGGTAGACCATGGTTGATTTTCATATTGAGACAATCCTTGTCACAATGTGATGTAGGATGATGGTTGACCATGCTTAACCAATATTGATTTTCATATCAAGACAATATTCATCAAAATGTGACATCAGACCATATTAACCTAAGGGGTGATTTTCACGTTGAGACAATCTTTATCACAATGTGACGTTGGAATGTGGTTGACCATGATTGAATTTATAAAACATTGTTGACCATGGTTGACCAAAATTGACCATCGTTGACCATGATTGACCATGAGGGATTAATACTAAAACCCCAAGGAATTATTAACCCAAGGGAATAATATTAAACCCAATGGATTAATATTATAAATCCAAGGTATATAAACCCTAATGTAAATATTATAAATGCTAAAATAAACATGGTTGACCATGGTTTCTCTTCATATTGAGGCAATCCTTGTCATAATGGAATTTAGGACCCTAGGTGACCATGATTGAGTTTCATATCGAGACAATCATTGTCACAGAGTGACGTTGGACCATGTTTGACCCAAGGGATGAATATTATAAACCCAATGTATATAAACTGTAAGATAAATATTATATACCCTAAAATAAAAATGGTTGACCATGGTTGACCATGGTTGATTTTCATATTGAGAAAATCTTTGTCACAATGTGACTTCGGAATATGGTTGACCATGATTGAATTTATAAAACATGGTTGACCATGGTTGCCAACATTGACCAGCATTGACCATGGTTGAACATGATTAATGCTATAGACCCAAGGGATTAATAATAAAAACCCAAGTGATTATAAACCAAAATAAATAATATTAAACCCAAGGGGATAATATAAGCCCTAAGATAAATATTATAAACCCTTAAATAAACATGGTTGACCATGGTTGACTTTCATACTAAGACAATATTTTTTCAGAATGTGATGTTAGACCATGCTCGTCCATTGTTAAACCGTTGGTTTAATAAACCCAAGATATTTTTATTATTATCACTTTAGGAACAATAAACCCACAAGAATAATATTAAAACCCCAAGAGATTATGAACCCAAGGGAATAATGTTAAAACCAAGGGATTAATATTATAAACCCAAGCTATATAAACCCTAAGGTAAATATTATAAACCATAAAATAAAGATGGTTGACCATGGTTGATTTTCATATTGAGAAACCACATTTACCAAATATATTAAAATCAAAATATATGAGAGACTGCATTGCTAAATGTGCATTAATATTAGAATCTCGAATATTATAAACCAAATATTCAACAAATAACTTTGGTCAACAAAGGTTGACTATAAATGAGTATGGTTGATAACCATATGTTGATAATTAATAATATTAATTATTTAATAATATGATTATCAGTAGAATATGATTGATACCCATAGTTGACTAAGGTTGACAATGTAAACATGGTTTACCATGGTTGATTTTCATATTGGGACAATCCTTATTACAATGCAGCATAGGACCATATGTGACCGTGGTTGACCATGATTGATTATCATATCGAGACAAAATTATGTGACGTTGGAGCATCATTGAGCATGGTTGATTTTCATATTGAGACAATCTTTGTCACAATGTGTTATTGGACGATGATTGTGGTTGAACAAGACTCATATTATAAACACAAGGGAATAATAAACCCAATAGATTAATACTAAAAATCCAAGAGATTATAAACCCAAAGGAATAACAGTAAACCCAAGGGAATAATATAAACGTATGGTATATAAACCCTAAGATAAATATTGTAAACCCTTAAATAAACATGGTTGACCATGGTTGATTTTCATATTGAGACAATATTTTTCACAATGCGACATTGTACCATGCTCAACCATTGTTGAATCCTTAGATTGATAAACCCATGATATTTTTATTATTATTCCATTGTGAATAATAAACCCACAATATTAATACTAAAATCCTAAGGGATTATGAACCCAAGGGAATAGTATTAAAACCAAAGTATTAATATTATAAACACAAAGTATATAAACCCGAAAATAAATATGGTTGACCATGTTTGATTTTCATATTGAGAAACCACATTTACCAAATATTTTAGAAACCTGAATATATGAAAAACCGCATTGGTAAATGTGGATTAATATTAGAAACCCAAAGATTATAAACCAAATATTCAATGAATAACTTTGGTTAATAATGATTCACTATAATTGAATATGGTTGATAACCATATGATTGATAATTAATAATATTAAATATTTACTAATATGATTATTAGTAGAATATGATTGACAACCATAGTTGACTAAGGTTGACAATGAATGACTCTAGCCAACAATGGTTGAATTTAATTCAATATATAACCCAAGATAATAATATTAAACCCAAGGGATGAATATTATAAACCTGGTGTATATAACCCTACGATAAATATTATAAACCCTAAAATAAACATGGTTGACTATGGTTTATTTTCATATTGAGAGAGTCATTTTCACAATGCAATGTAGGATGATGGTTGACCATGCTTGGCCATGATTGATTTCCATATCAAAAAAATATTTGTCACAATGCGATGTCAGACCATATTAACCCAAGGATTGATTTTCGTATTGAGACAATCTTTGTCACAATGCAATGTTGGAATATGGTTGATGTTTATTCTATAAAAAATGGTTGACCATTGTTGACCATGTGTTGCCATGATTGACCACGATTGATCATGATTGATATTATAAACCCAAGGGAATAATAAACCAAAGGGATTAATACTAAAAACCAAAGGGTTTATAAACTTGAATGAATAATATTAAACCTAAGGGAATAATATAAATCCAAAGTATATAAACCCTAAGATAGATATTATAAACTCTTAAATAAACACAGTTGACCATGGTTGATTTTCATATTGACACAATCTTGGTCACAATGGAACGTTGGATCATGCTTGACCATTGTTGAACCCCTAGATTAATAAACCCATGATATTTTTATTATTATTCCCTTGGGAATAATAAACCCACAAGATTAATACTAAAACCCCAAGTGAATAATATTAAAACCAAGGCATTAATATTAAAAACCAACGTATATAAACAATAAGATAAACATTATAAACCCTAAAATAAGGATGGTTGATCATGGTTGATTTTCATATTGAGAAACCAGATTTACGAAATATATCAGAAACCCGTATATATGAGAAACCACATTGGTAAATGTGGACTAATATTAGAAACCAGAATATTATAGGCCAAATATTAAATGAATGACTTTGGTCAACAATAGTTGACTATAATTGAAGATGGTTGATAACCATATGATTGATAATTAATAATATTAATTTTTTAATAATATGATTATTAGTAGAATATGATTGATAATCATAGTGGACTAAGGTTGGAAATGAATGAATTTTGTCAACAATGGTTCAATTTAATTGAATATGGTTGAGCCATGTTAACTAAGGATCTTTGACTGAATAAGGTTGATTATTGACAAATATAGTTAATATAAATTGACCAAATTTCATCGCAATCGAGTATTTAAACATTGACTACAAAAGGTGACCATTAAACGTAATATTGATTAACCATAAAGTATATCAACCACAATAGTAAATATGGCTATGATAATAGTAACATTATTATATTATATTACAATTTATATTATTGTTAATACAAATAATAATATTATGAAACATTATTTCAATATAAAAAATAAATAAATAAATAAAATTATAAATTAACTTAATTTTAGTAACAAAAATATCAATATTATTATAAATCTAATAAAACTTAATATTATTTTTATATTACTACTTTAATTAAAAATTAATAATTATTAAAAAAACTATAATAATAATTAAAAAACCTAACTTAATAACAAAACTAAATATAAATTCCATAATAATAAAACATATTCTATTATATTAAGAACCTTATAATAAAAAACCCTATTTTTTTTATAAAACCTACACATCTACAGATTAAAACATTAAAAACCTAAGAAATAATGAAATTAAAACAATATTTTTTTTATAAAACCTACACATCTCCATATTAAAACATTAAAAACCTAGGAATAATAAAATTAAAAAAGTGTCATGTAATACGCTTTGACCAAATTATAAACCATTATCATTTACCACCGTTTATATTATTATACATTATTTTACTCACATTTAGAATTAACCGTATACAATGTCTTATTATATGACATTAAAACGAATTTATATCATATTTATAATGAAATTAAAACCTAAAACAATTATGGTCTCAAAAGTTAACTTCAACCACCAATGGTCATGTGCATGGTGCTAATTGTAAACCACACAATTTAATGATGGTGCTAATTGTAACTCACTTGGTAATGACCCTATTTAGATTGTAACTAATACAGTTAAGAGCACGCGGACGTTTTAATTGTATTTATTATTTTTAATATGATTATTCAATAACTTATATAAGTGTCTTCATTTTTCTCTAGTGGTGTTAAAAAAATACAATAAATTTTAAATCGTGATGTCGTAAAAATTATTTTTTAACCTGCTTTATATATTTAATTTAAATGTGTAAGCAAGTTAAAATTTTCAATTTTATTTATAGATAGAGTGGTCACTATTAGATATCGTGACATTTTCCGATTTAAACCATTAGATTAAAAAAAATAATTAACAAAATAATTGAAGGACCCATTCCAAATATATTAAATTCTTTCAATTTAAAACATCAAATCAAAAATATTAATTAGCAAAATATTAAAGTAACCAATTCCAATAACCTCAACACATCAAAAACACATCAAATTCATATCAGTAAACAAAGCATAAAAAGGATCACAAGCAATTTAAACAACCGCAATTTAAACAACCAAATTTAAATTCAACATTTAGAGGTAAGTCATCCCAACGACAAAAGACACTTGCAGTTCAAATGTTGCATAAATGTATCACATACCCAGTTGAGAATAGGGGAGGATACTACAATGTCAGCTCGTGTGACTGGAATTGGAGGTATGCTTCATGTGAATGGAAGAAAAAACTGTGGCAAAATAATTTACAGCGTAAAATATCACAAATGTATCACATACCCAGTTGAGAATAGGGGATTATACTACAATGTCAGCTCGTGTGACTGGAATTGGAGGTATGCTTCATGTGAATGGAAGAAAAAACTGTGGCCAAATAATTTACAGCGTAAAATATCACAATCAAAGCTTCACCTTCACCTTCAGTTCCTCAGGATAGGGTGAATACCATCAAACTGGGAACATTTCCTTCAATTACATCGAAAGATCTATTGGAGACATAAAGATCAAGATATATACTATTAGTGATAAATCTTGGACACAACATCTAAGAATGGATCTGTCAAACAACTAGCATTTACAATTCTTTTTACCGGCAAGAAAAAAACTATATTGATATATATAAACCAGTCCATCTGTCCATATAAACATGTACATCATAACATTTCCAACATATAGAAAAACTTCATACTCTGTATATCTTGCCCACATATTATGCATCATTTTTTCTCTATCACATCTTCATAAAACAGGAAAATTATGTATAGTAGTGTATCATTCTTCTAATTATTTAATTTCCTTTGAAGATAGACAACAGCTTTCTGTGGCATCTTCGGAAACACAATTGCGGGAGTTCAATGATGAACTTGGAGCAATAACCCTTTTGTCCCTCTTGTACGTCTCAGCGGAACATTTGAAATTTGACAGTTATGAATATATGTAATAAGAAAAATTAGAAGTTTTTAGTCCAATGCTAATGTAATGTACTTTAAGTTCACATTTGAGACATCATACAACTAATTCTGGATTTGGAAAGAATTCTGATTATCTGTTAGAGAAGATAATGTCTAGTCTGCATCAGGGCAGCAGTCATGGAGTAAAGGCTAAATCTAGGTCAGCTTATGCATCTTCAATGGCTGTTCAACATTAGTGGTAAGATTTTATATGTTTTGATTTCGATTTTGAGTGCTCAAACATACTCCAGGCCTATTTGACCTCAACATTGGTATAGATTTAGGCACACTTCCACATTTGTTTGGGAGATAAAAATTGTCTCAAGATTATGGGTTCTCTTTCATTGGTTTCGGAATTGAAAATAATAAGAAAAATGTCGATGAGGATTAGGAATGAGAATAATGTCAATGAGGATGGGGAATGAGACTGAGAACATGGATGTCTGATAAGACATCCATAAGTTGGAATTTGGAATTTACATATTTGAGCTCTGAATTATGAGGATGGGGAATAAGAGTGAGAACTTGGGTGTTTAATCAGATGGAACTTGGAATTCTAAACATTTTAGCTCTAAAGATATGCATTTAAGGCCGAGACTTGGAGATAGCCAGCTCAAAATGAAAACCAAAATCAATTGTGATGAGAAAGTGACAAAGGAACAATGCGAGGCTATGCAGAGACCGTTGCACAAAGAATAAGAGTGATAGGTAGTGATGCCTATCAGGATCTAAAAGGTCACTGTGAACACTGAAAGCATAAGCGGAACCCCCATTAAGTTCAGCAGGCATAACAAAAATAGGAGTCCTTATCAGCCTTAGCAAGCACCATTGCAGAAGAGGAATGGTAGTATAGAGGCAGTAGGGTTGCTACCAACCTACTTACCATAAATGGCTGTAATTGGACTGCTTGCAGTGGGCGATGGCTTCTTGGATAACACTATGTACCTCCGTCAATGTGCTTTCACTATGGTAGTAGTTAGGAAGCTGCTGCATAAGAGAAGGCGGTTGTTTCCCCTTACCCAAATACTTATAAACCATCTTCAAGGTACCAGAAAAATCTTTGAATGACATCTGCTTGTCTCTCCTCCCTGAAACCTGACATCTGTCATTTTTGACTCCATTTTTAAACCCTGCTTCTCCAACATCTCTGGACCTAATTTTATCATTAGACCTCTGTGAAATCTGAACATAAGGAGGCTTGACCTTCTTCACATGCTTCCCAACAATCTCCTTTGGTTGCTTCTTGTCTCTATACATATTTTGACAAATCTGACCATCTCCATCCTCAAAACTTTCTGGTTTCTTTTGAAACCCATGATTGTTGTCATCTCTCTTGGCATTCATAAAATTACCTCTAGTGAAAAGAGACACCAGCGGTACTTCCTCCAGCTTGAATTTCACTGTAAGGAATCTATTCTGCTTCGGCACGGGAGAGCCCGTACCAGTACCAGTACTTGTATATTCAGCAGAAGGAGACTGCAATTCCATGCCATGTTTAGGCAACTTTCTAAATCCAAACAAATATATCTTCAACTTGGTAGCAGTTTTGAGCAACCTGGGGAAGTGAGTCTTGACTCTTGCAGGAACGTTACTAGAAGAGCGCAGGCAGGCATGAATATTCTTAACATCAATATCATACCGAAGAGGTGTGGGAATTAGTTGCAGGGGAAGCAGCTGGCCTTGGTAAAACAAGTTATCTGCAGGAGAGATGCAGTGATTTGGATTTGCGGAATTTGCACTATGATTAAAGAAATTGAATGCAAATTCATCTTCGCTTTGATTCTCTTTTGAGCTTGAGGTTGAGGTTGTGTCAGCTGGGGAAAGGGCACTGAAATATCAATGTCAAAATATTGGGCATCGTCTGCATAAGGAGGATACTCATGATCATCAGCCTGATTATCATCTGAATAAGAACCTTCTGGGCTTTCTAGATGGTATTTGCAGATACTAATACAATGATTCTCCATTGGAATGGAACCTTGAAAAACTCTGATATGACTTTACTATAACGCCCACACTTATGAGAACCTGAGTGCTTGAAGGCTAAGTGAGCATGCTCTGAGCGATTGCATCGATGAATTGTTCAAGCTTGTATCATTTATCGATACGACCAGTCTACGGAACTCATCATCATCACGTGGGCCCTTCGTTATAAGCGAGGTTTGGACTGCCATCCACCTTTGCATTTCCATGCAAATTTGTGGGGTTCTGGCAGAACGGTTTTTCGGCTTTGGATGTAACGCCACGTTGCTTAGCAGATAGCCATGTTGGCAGTTTGTATGGTGCGTAGAGTTCAGATATCTGAGCATTCACCGAATCAATTTTTTTGACCTGAGAAAGTTGCTTAAAGCTGAAGTACAATCATAAAAAAGATTGGTTTGCCACTTTTCAGTGTTAGTTTGCCCTTAGGTACGGTGGAAATACCTTTAATCATTTTCAGAAAGGATTAACCCTATAAATATGGCTCTATAGCTATGCTTGAGATTAGCTTTTCTGCACACCAATCATTAGTAAACCAACGAACTTTGGTGTTCACTCTTTTCAATGCAGAGGTAGGTGAGGAGGTGGTTTGGACTCTGGAGAGTAGCCGCAACAACTGTGAATCAAAATTCAAAATAGGTCAACCCTGACAATCGGAAAAAAATCGCATAACCTTCCAAACCAAGACAGAAGCACGCTTGTTTGGTAAAAAAATTTCATAATCATAATTTTGCTGGGTCACAACCTCTTCGAAACTCCTTCGAACTGATACGGTGACACGATAGCGTGTTTAGTTTCGAACATATACGGTGACAAAATAGTGTGTTTATCAGTGACTTGAACCAAGGGGAAACATGTACGCTGTTATTGATATATAAACAATATATATTGAGCAGTGCAATATCTATATATATATATATATATATATATATATATATATATATATATATATATATATACTCCTTGAACATATATATTTAGTATTGTAATGTTTATGAAAAGCGTATATATTTAGGTTACGGATATGTAATGATTTATTAGTTGTATAGTGTTGGATTTTAAGTTTTAGGTTTAAATATTTTTGGAGGAATTAAAGTATTTTATGAGATGACCAATTTCTAACAAGCTTCTCATAATTTTAGTATCTTTGTTTCGTTGGTAAACTGACCCACTATGGTAAACTAACTATGAAAAAATTAAAATGCTTCTGATCGGCGGAATACAGTTTAATGAGATAGTTGTGATCCTTTATATGTAAAAACTTATTCCAGGATTTTGGGAACAATATGATATAATTCGAGGTGCTTTGCCTTCCAGCGCTGAGCTCCGAATCTGAGTTTAGCGATGGTAAATATGAGTCAAATAAACACTTTGCAGGAATTCCAATAGTACAATCTCAAACCAATCCCTGTTTATTTTGGCTACGCACATTGTGGAATGTCTACATCTGTTTATATCCAAGAATTCATATTACTATATTGACTCTGTATCTGTGTTAGAAACAAAACTGATCCTGGCGGTTGGCCCACTTACCTCGTATATGTTAGAAACAAAATTGTCCTGGTTGTTGGCTCACTTTTGAAACAAAATATGTGATCAACGCACGCAACAATAGAAATGGTGTCGGCTTTTGTATGTGTTTAAATTTTAATGTCACTATATTTGTAGGTTTGACCAATTAAATTTTTAAATGTATAAATAACATGTACAAGTAATTCTATATTATTATTATTGAAATTTGCAGGTTGTAATAACTTGTTCGGATTATGATTTTTTTACTTATGGATTTATATTTATTTATTTTTAATTTTAAGTATACATTTGTTTTAATGGTTTTTATTAATAATATTTTGTAAAAATAATTAAATTTTAAATATTCTATATAATTATAAAAAAAAAAATGGTTTTTTAAAATAGAATATTTTTATTTTATAAAGTTTATGAAATTATTTAACAAAAATAAATGAAAATTTTATTTTTAAAAAAAGGAAAATTAATTTATTGGCAAAATTTAAACCCTAAAATTTTCCATGCTTATTTAATATCTGTAAAGTCAATAATAAAAACTATGTTCGATAAAGACCATACTCCACGTAGTTTTCCTAGAAGAAAAAGCACCTCTAATTATATCATATTCAAAATACACACTTCCAATTATATCATATTCAAAATACACACTTTTTCATTATAAATAGTTCAAATATACCAAATAAAACATTTAATTATATTTGTTTATATGTTATCTCATTCATCACACTTGTTGATAGATTACCTTAAATTCACATGAAAGTTATTCTTCTCAAATCTTGCTTGAATAACATGAGTCAATGAGTCTACATAAATTATGAATGTCCCGTTGGCTATCGTATGCACATTGCAGTTAGCACCCCTAATTCATAGGAAAAATAGTACATGGTAGATCAAAAGCACTATCTTCTATATGATAAAGCTTATCTCTTCTCTATTTACTCAAAGCACGAGATTACTTACGCTACTTATGGTCCTTCCTATTTATTCATCTCTTAGGATGTCATTCTTGTATTAAATAGAATATTATGTTGATTCGCTCAATCCTCATCCCCTTCTTTAATGTGCAAATATTGAGACGCCGCTACTTTTCAAGTCATTTTCTCATGGTAAAGGGACATTATAAATATTGATTGTAGAAATTCCCACTATAGATCAACAAATTATGCAATAGACTAAAGAAAAATACAAGATCTACTTCTACAACAAACTTTGTGGAAGATTGATTGAATTGAGCAATACTAATGAGAACACATATAACTGAGAATGAGAAATCAATCACACATAACACAGAAGAAATAACTCGGGGAAAGCCTCACCCTAAAACTCCAATATCTGTATTATCATACAAGTGGAAATCTTGTTCAAGTTATAAAAAGAATCAGCTCTCAAGCTATCCTTCTCTCTCTGCAATCAAACAATGCTGCTCATAGATAGTCAAAGGCTCTCACAACCTTCTCCTCTGTCCTCCAAGCATCCTATTTCCTTGTGCAGTTTTTCCTGGGGTCTAGTGCTTCCACTTGTATGAATTCCCACCTCACACTGTACACTTGGCTCAGAAATAACTGCACAAACCTGAAGGAGATAATTCCTTTTGTGTGGATGAGTTTCCTATATAGGAAAAATCCTCCAACTGATAGTACATTGTCCCTTCTTCTGATCTCAACTGGGTCTCTGATTGAACTGACATGCATGAGTTATTTATGAGAGAATATTCAGTTATCTGAAGTGCAGCAGTTACATGCATGCAAGCATTAACTAATTGAACTCACAATTAATTCAACAAACTGTTTGAATTAATCTAACTGGACTTGACTTAGTTAACTGAGCCAACTAATTACAACCGAATATTACAACTCATCCTTATCTCTTTAACTGATGGATAAATTCCTCAATCAATGGAGAAACTGTTGCATGTCCCCACATAGACTTCATGTTTGATTTTCTACAACTAATTAATTTAAGATGAATTAATTAATTATTTACAAACAGCTGCTATGTTCAAATTCGAATTTTACTTCTCTATTTTAGTTCAGGGACTAACTAAAACTGGAATCCATATCGAAATGCTATATATAGCACTTCCAGTTTTCATTCCTTGTTGCTATATCCAACACTGGTACCTGAACTGCTATTTATAGCAGTGCTATTTTTAGCACTTCTATTTTTAGCATTTCTTGCTACCATTTTCAACACTCCCTCTCAATAAGAAAGACATTCAACTTGAACCCGATCTTGAACCTTTGGAATGTTCTGCATGCAACACTTCTCCCAAGTATTGTTGCTCCAACAACTCTACAAACAAAAAAGTCTCCCAACTGACCTCCCTATTGGGCTAAAAACATCCTTTGATGCTGAAGCTCCCTCTGCCACTGACAAGTGTTCCCTCTCTAACCTCTGAGCTGCTACAACACTCCATGCATCTTGCATTGTTGCACACCTCTCTGTGCCATCCTGAACTGGTGCAACACTCCTATGCCTCTCGCATTGTTGCAGCTTCATAGCTCTACACAGTCTTGGGACTCCTGCACTATAGCTCTCTCTGCCGCTCCATCTGCATCCGTCTCTAACCACTCCACCAATCCTGCTACTCCTTGTTGGGGCTCCCATAGAAAGGTCTAATCAAAGTGGTTGGGTACCTCAATGCTCCTGCCCCTATTCTAGCCTTCTTGGAACTGTCACTCCACATTGTGCCACCTCGGATTTGGAGGTATGGATGCATGTGATCTCTCTGCCCACTTGGCCCGAAATTTGCCCCTACTAGAGGTCTCTACATGAGTGGATGCCTCCACTTGGTCTCCTCTAGACTTCTCAAGTTGTGGCTGCTCCACAACCTCCTGAAGCTGCTTCACCAATTGTGGCTTCACCATTGCGATCGACACCAAGTTTTTCTTTAGTCCTAGTACATACTTGACATCTGTCAAGGTAATGCGAGCTCCATGCTCCCTCTGAAAAACAACCATGCGTACACCTGAGACACTATACTTTTCATCATTACCCATCTCTATGAGTATCTGGAGATCCTTCTCCTCCAAGGTACTGAACAAACTCTTGTCGTCGGTCATGTGGAATGAAGCTCCATTGTCAAGAAACCAACCATATCCCACCATGGATGAAACCATGCATGCGAAGAGGGTGAAATCCAACTCAAACTGTGAGGCCAATGCCTCACCTTCAGATCCTTCCCTGGATCCCATCTTGGATTTCTTCAGTGGACAATTTGTAGCAAAATGGCCCACCTCATGACAACGAAAGCATCACACTTTTGATTTGTCAAACTTCTTCCCACCATAGGAAGAACTCGATTTGGAATGAGAGTCCTTCTCCTTCCCTTTCTTTTCCTTACTCGCTAAGGCATAGTTTTCTTCATCCTCCTTGGATGAAGAACCATCTCTGGTGCTTCTTCTTATCTCTTCCTGCATCAGATCCAACCAAAGCCGTTCCCAATCTGGCAATATTTCTCTTCCATTAACCGAGTCATGGTAGCTATGCCAGCTCTTAGGAAGGCCAAGGAGTGTAAGACTCACCATGTCATCATCATCTGTCATGATCCCTACACTTCCAAGCTCATCCCTGCAGGTGGTGAGCTTGCTCAGATATGTAGAGATCGTCTCGCCCTTTTAACACTTGATTTTCCGAAGCTTGTCTTTCAGCACCAGCTTCCTCTGATCGTTGTTGTTCTGATATATATCTTTCAATGCTTTCCACATTGAAAATGGTTTCTCCTTCCCATGGAGTCTCGAGACTATGTTGTCTCGAACTCCATCCAGAAGGATTCTCCTTGCTCTAGCCACACATTTCTTGCATTTCGCCAATTCTGTAGCATCAGTCAACTTGGGGACTTCTTGATCAATGAAGTCCTTTAGATCGTTATCCTCTAATACTGCTTCCATCCGATCCATCCAGGCTATATAATTCGAGCTACCATCAAGGGCATAGTCGAGTCTTAAACAATTGAACGCCATTAGTGAAATTTAGATGTGATAAGAACTCAATTTCTATATTCAGGAACCTCAAACTTCGAACTTCTCCCTTCTTGTATACTGTTCTTCTCTTTGATCACCTTTGCTTTGATACCATGTAGAAATTCCCACTGTAGATCAACAGATTCTGCAATAGACTAAAGCAAAATACAAGATCTACTTCTACAATAAACTTTGTAGAAGCTTAATCAAATTTAGCAAGATCAGTGAGAACACATATAACTGAGAATGAGATAACACAGAAGAAATAACCCAGGGAAAGCCTCAACCTAAAACCCAATCTCTGTATTATCATACAAGTGGAAATCTTGTTCAAAATACAAAAAGAATCAGCTCTCAAGCTATCCTGCTCTCTCTGTAATCAAATATTGATGCTCATAGATAGTCAAAGGCTCTCACAACCTTCTCCTCTGCCCTCCAAGCCTCCTATTTCCTTGCGCAGTTTTTCCTGGGGTCCAGTGCTTCCACTTATGTGAATTCCCACCTGACACTGCTCACCTGGCTCAGAAATAATTGCAGAAACCTAAAGGAGATAATTCCTTTTGCATGGATGAGTTTCCTATATAGGAAAAACCTTCCAACTAATAGTACACTGTCCCTTCCTCTGATCTCAACTGGGTCTCTGACTGAACTCACATGCATGAGTTATTTATGATAGAATATTTAGTTATCTGAAGTGCAACAGTTACATGCATGCAAGCATTAACTAACTGAACTCACAATTAATTCAACAAACTATTTGAATTAATATAACTGGACTTGACTCAGTTAACCGAGCCAACTAATTACAACTCAAGATTACAAGTCATCCTTGTCTCTTTAACTGATGGATAAATTCCTCAATCAATGGAGAAACTGTTGCATGTCCCCACATAGACTTCATGTTTGATTTTCTACAACTAATTAACTCAAGATGAATTAATTAAATATTTTACAAACAACTACTAAGATCAAATTCGAATTTTACTTCTCTATTTTAGTTCAGGGACTAACTAAAACTGGAATCCATCACGAAATGCTATTTCTAGCAATGTTATTTATAGCAGTGCTATTTTTAGCACTTCTATTTTTAGCATTTCTTGTTGCCATTTTCAACATTGATTTACTTTTAAAATAGGTTTTCATCAGATGTAGGTTTAACATCAATATAATAGTGTCAAGTCATCAACATTCCAAATGTTAATCAACATTATGCCTCAATGCCATGTTGCACATGGCACATTGTAGGTACCACATCAACACATGTTGATGTGGCACCCATCATATGACATATGTTGACATGGCACCTACAATGTCGCACATGTTGAGATGGAACTCAGAACATGGCACCTACAACATCAATTTATGTAGATTCCTTGGTGGATACACGAAGATGAGTGACTATTTGAAACATGCAAAAGGGTGAAGGTGTTTGGCAATTCTTTTTAACCAAATAAAGGATATTTTTTCTTGTTGAAAGAATTACAACTAACTATTAGAAGTTTTTATTAATGGAATGATGAACATGTGGGAATAACCTTGGATTCCCATAGATTCTAAGCTTTTTGGACCAAATATATTTTCAACAAAATAAGATTTTGTGAAAAAACTTGTTTATTTTAAACGTAAGTTGGATGACCCCAACCATTTTTCATTACATTTTCCATTTTTTATGCATCTTGCCTAGAGTTCCACCTATCCCACTTGACATGCCTCCAATCAAATTGGAATATTGCATCTCTGGCATACTTAGTGTGTTTTTTAACTTGGTTTTGACATATTCAAGTGTTGTGAAATCATCCACCCACCATTGATAGGAAAAAATAACATGCATTGTGACCTACATTTTCTACAACTAAGTTCAAAACATATAAGAAACATGAAAATAGAGGAATAGTCTATCAAATTTGTAGTCCAAAAGTTACATGGATGATTTATTACTAGGAAAAGGAAAAAGCATGTTTATAACAATGCTATAGTGAGTATATTTCTTTTTATATTACACTTATATTTGAGGAGAAAATGCCACAATAATAAAGGTCAACCAACAATAGGGTTTTGAGCATGGGAAAAGGTCGTCCAAAGAAAATAAATCATGCTCATTCTATTTTTAAGATAGGGCATGATTTTGTTTAGTGTGGCATGTATTTTTCTCACACCTAGCTTACATTTCTTGAGTTTGGAAATTTCAAAGAAATATGCATTATTGCGAAAGTAATATTGCATACTTAAGGGATTTGACATGTATTTTGAACATGTATGAGGTTAAACCATGATACTATATCCACCTTACATTGGTTTATAGGTGGAATATGTATACAAAGGATGAGACACATTTTTTAGGTCTATTGAGAAGGAGTTTTTACATGCTACTTTCTCTTATTTTATAGCATCAAGCACATTTTGGAATTACTATGAAATATGAGAAACAAGGATGGGGAAAGAAAAACTAAATCAAATTAAATAATGGGTATGTTTCAAATATCTAATAGGACATTAGCAGACATATTAGGTCATGCATTGTTATCCCATCCGCAAACCTATACTCAAGAAGTGGGGACTATAGATCCCTGTGCACACTACATGTGATCTAGATTAGATCATTATATTAATTTTCATCCATATTCAGGCTTTCAAAGTGGAAAAATTGGAGGAATAATCTCGTAGGACGATTTTTACCAGTGGGTCCCAACTTGGTGAATTGGGGCATGAAACCTTTCAAAATAAGTTTGAGGCATTAAATGGCATTTTTTTGGGGTAAAAAAATTTCCACTTAGGTGAGAAAACATAATTATATTCTACACGTAGATACCTTTCCAATGGCATAAGAATCGCCTCAAACAAGGTTCGTATACAAAAGCTATGCCACCAGAAAGCTGACCTTCCTATTTTGACCATCATGATTTGAGAGGATGCTATGTTAGCCCTCATTATTCATGGAAAATGAGCTAACGACAAGATCTTGATGAAGAAGAATCTAGAATATTCAATATTGTAACTCTATTTAAGATTTTAAGGATTCAAAGTTAACCACTAGTAAGCTTTCGATATGTTATATAATTGGGCACTAGGAGGAAATAAGGTTCAATTTTGCTTTGTTCCATACATGAAAAAAGTAGTGAAGAGTGGAAAGAGAGAGGGAAAATAGAGGGTTATGTGTTATAGTATCCCATGGGCCTCAGGTATGTACCCTTTGTAGTTGCATACATTTCCATTAAGAGAAAGGGAGAGTGGACTAGCCTCATCTTCCAACTGGTTTTTCTCATGTAAGGATTTCCCAGATCATATGTTATGTTCATTATGGTATGTGAGTTTTATTTTTTTATTATATATTTTCCATATTTTATCTATTGCATACATAATAATAACATATTAATTAAGGAATCCATAACTATAAGGAAAAAATAATCCTCATAGTGTATATTTCAAATTTTCAAATATGTTTTAGTACATTTGTTGTGATGAACTATCTAATGTAATATCCACCACAATTTACAAATCATATTGGTATCAAAGGAGGTGTCTCTGGGTATTTTTGCTAAGTTGTAGGGGATCCAGATCGATTTAAGAAGAAATTCATAAAACCCTAGCCATGGTTGATGAACCTATTAATAACCTGTTCATGGTGCCGAACCCACCAACATTCAGGGGATCTCCCCGACATGAAGTCACAACTAGACCTCACACTCTTTGGTGTAGGGTTCCCATCTGGTATGATGGCTTGGTTACCATTATCTTAAAGATATACCTTAGTTCTTTCCTATTAGCATGTGAGGATGGTCTTCTTTCCCTTCAAACAACAAGGTTTGTGTGCCTAGTGAGTGCCAGCGTTACTTGTGTCAAGGTTCTTTCACCGTAGAGGGAGAGGGTGGAAGTGAGTCTCAATTCAAATGGGAAGAGTCCCAACTCTATTAGAGACACACAACACGACAGGACATGTGCATCTTCCACCAGAGTAGTCCACACAAATGTAGAAATTGCACACACAAGAAGGAATAACACGTACAACACTCAACATAGTAGTTTGCGCGAGTGCGACAGTCATTATAATAAGTTTATGGGAAAGGTTTTACTTGATGTCTGATGAGGCAGCCCGCATGGGAAGGATAGTGTCAACAAATTATACAACACAGTTTCATAAACTTATGTATCAGAACAACTGAAAGAAATCAACTATTTTAATATAAGTTAAAGAAACAAGCATTACAAGTGTTCCAAGATTAGTCTTACAAACAATTACAATACATGTGTGAAAACGTGCTAGCCTGTTATCAGGGTTCTGAGTTAAGCGAAAGTTCCAAGATACATCGATACACCATACATCAATAACCCCATAGGCGGGGCGTTGGAGCCACTGCTCGCACCTCAAATAAAAGATTATAAACTCTCAAGGCTATGTGGGAGGAGCGAAGGTGAAAAATCCTTTTCATGTACAAATGAGGGGTATTTATAGCCAAGCATAAAACTGGCCCTTGTGACTGTTCGACTTCCCTCATAATTGTTTGACTTTTATGACCTTTCAACTTTACATGACTTTTCAGATTACATGTGGGTCTCTTGAACTTCCATGTTACATTACATTGATTTACAATAGTATGGCCCACATAAGTGATGTGGCCAACATGAATCATGACACAACTCAACATGACAGTGCTGGTATGTTCATGTTGATGGTGGTGTCCATGTCGATTTGCAGTGCTGCTGAGTGATGGATGTGCTCTTGGTGTATCATAGCTTCATCTCTGTATGGCAAGGTGTGCGAATTCTTCGATGGTCTTGGTGTTTGGTTGATGTTTTCACATGCATGTTCCTCCTTTGCTTGTACTATGGCATGCTTCATATGTTCGTCCGTTCGCAAAAAAATATCCTCGCATGCATCATTTGCTCACGAAAAAATCTCCTCGCATTCATCATTTTTTCATGAAAAAATCTTCTCGCATTCATCATTTTTTCATGAAAAAATCTTCTCGCATGCGTTGTTTGTTCGTCTGTTCGCATATGAATCTCCTCGCATGTGCTCTCCTTATTCATCTCATTCGTTGTCGCATCATGTCTCATCCATGTACCTGTATCTGCAATCACTCATGACGAAATGACATCAAATCCATAAATCGCCTAGTCTACCATGATGAATTGTCATTCACTTTTGGATGTAGATGACTAAAAGAGAGGATAAGGCTATGAAACTGGGCAAGACAGATTTCAAACTAGGATGCGGGCTCTAGGAGCTGCTGGTGAAAATTGTACAGAACTCACTCAGATACAGAGATGGATAATGCATATTAGCAGCATCTGTCTACAGGATTTGACTTGGCTGGAGGGAAGATCTGCGCAATTTTTTTAAGGAAGCAGTGCAAGCAACAGAGGGGCTTGGCAGCAAAAACTGCACAATTCCTCTAGGGAGCTGGCATCGAGCTATAGGAGGCTTTCTTGGAAAAAATGCGCAATTTTTACAAGGAGCTGGTAGCGGCCTTCTGGATTGCATTGGAAAAAAATGCGTAAATGTTGGGGGCTAGCCTATTGAACATCCCATCACAGTTTCTAAACTGAGCGAGATGTTGGGAAGCTCAGAGACTACTCATGAAAACTCCATAATTTTCTAGGTGAGCAGCAGGTCGGATGACTAGGTAACTGGCTGGAAAAACTACGTAATTTTTTGAGGGAGATAGTGACAGACACAAGTGTCAGGCGCTATAAATGCAAGATTTAGACCAACATTTAATTTTTAAATCTGGGGTTGTAAGACTTAAAGGTGTAGCACAATATATGCCAGAATATGACCTCAAGGATCTGTCAAATAAAAATCAAGCTTTCACAAGAAATTCAAAAGAAGCATCATTCAGGAAAAAGGAACAAGACTCTTCAAAGAAAAGTAAAAACACTCCAGGAATCTACTTCTACCTCCTCTTCTGGGGTGAGTTGGCTCCTGTAGTAAGTCTTCCTTAGTTGTCCAGAAGACAAAGGAATGTAGGCCCCATTCAAAAGAATGTGATTCAAGAAATAAAGAATGCAAAACCTCTTAAAAATTGATGCTATGTTGCAAGCATGAAATTAAGCTAGAAATCAGATTGCAACTTCATTCCAACTAATCTAAGGAAATGATCGAATGCTTTAAAAAGAATCGAGATAATAATACATTGCTTCTCTTAAAGGCAATTCAGTACTTTAGTTATAAGGAAAATATGCAATAAGAACCAATGAAATAAATATATAATTTGTGTTGATTACCCTCATGTTATTAAATACTTCCTCAAAATATTCTGTATAATATATGCAACATTTAATTATAATGAAGAATTCTGTGAGTGTTTTGTCAACAAGATTCACAATATTTCCTTATGCTGATCCTGGCATTTGCTTATAAAAGTGCAAGAATAAATGTTTTTCTGCAAAAGTACAGGAATCAATCTCATTCAAAGGCAATCATGAATACATGTTAAGTTAAGTTAACTAGAATTCTTGCTCAGCAATTATTTCACCATTGCGTCCTCGAAATAAACTTTGTTATGCAGCAATGAGATCACGGTAAATCTTTGTAATAATAGATAAGAGACACAGTTAAAACATTCACCGTTTACTTTAGTTAAACCTTTATGAAAATACATCCAAAAGCTTTGATATTAAACTTAAATAACCATAGCAGTAAAATAAAGCTTGTGGAATGAAAGTGAAAATTAAATGACTGAAATAAGAGTTATAAAATGAAATTGCAGCATCAAAAATGCACTAGTACAAGTAGTGTGCTTGTACCGATCTTCCAGAAATGAAATCAATCTCAAAAACAAAAGATTGTGTAAATTGAAATCAAATACTTCTAAGCACTATGCAAAGAAAAATGCAGCAAAGGAATTTAAGAGGTTTGGGGAAACAGACTGGCTTGTGGACCCAACCACCCAGCTCATTGCCCTTTCAGAAATTAAATCACAATGCAAGAAGATTCAGAAAGAACAAAAACGCAGAATTGGATGCTAGATAAATTAATTTCCAAGTCCTGTTACAAAATCATAAAACAATGTTTTGCTAGCTCTAGTGGTCCCCTCTAGGAATCATACCACTGGTGTGAAACTCCTCCCCTCCTGCATAGCAAATATCTAATTCCTCTACATTACAAATAATGTGATTCACAATCTACAATCTATCATCTTGCACTAATACACAGTCTTCCCATTTATGAATACGTTGCCTCCCATTATTCGGATCAACCCATATGAGTTTAAAATTCTGAAGAGATTCGATGATCTATGGTTTGCAACAACTGATTCCAAGTGATAAAGTATTTTCCAAAAGGAAGAATACGCTGTTAACAACCATTGTAATTTATAGAAGGAATTTTTCTTGAATTCTAGAAAAACGAATATTTTTAACAGACTACCTCCAAATAACTCTACATATCTCCTTAACCATTACAAATTTGGGAAAGTTGTTTGGAAGAAACCTAGTTGGTATGTTTACAACAATACCATTTCTCATAATTTTTTGGTTCAATTCCATTTCCTTGAAAATTGTGCCCCATTCTGACTATTTAAAATCTGAGATCCTAACATTTTGAAAAGTAGTCTCTTTTTATAAAACATCCTCAAAGACCCTTATGTAACTTTTAGATGATTACGAATTTTAGAAATATGTTTGACGCTTAGTCAACTTGCTATACTGGGAAAAAAACCCATTTTCCATAATTTCTCTATTCGCCTTCACCTGCACAGTAATCGAGGTAGAAGTTGGCAATCTGGAAACTATTGCAAATTTGGGGCTGAAGCATTAATTATTTCCTAAGCATAAATCCATACAACTTGGGTGTATCTTTACTTATGTGGAAGTGTTAAAACAACATTTTGAACAAAAACCTCTTTCATATTTTCCTAGAAATGTGTCAATGTATGAAAGCCCCAAATTGGTGCATGCATGTTGGTGCAGGCACAATTGGTGCAGGAATGTTGGTGCAGGCACAACTAGTACATGAATGCTAGCACCTGCCACAAAATAGCCTAACATTAATGAAATGTTCACATTAATTTAACAAAACAAGAAGAGTTCATAGATCAACAACTGTCAGCTCTAAATGCCTCGAAATAATAACTTAATAATGCATAAAAAGGAATAATAATGATTATAGACACTTACTACAAGCACACAATTATTCAATAAAATCATGAAAATCTGGACAAAATGGAGGCTCAATAACAGGGTATATCTCTGGCATGTCTGCGTAGTTTCTTTAGTCAATGAAGTGGGCATGCTTAGCAACTTTTGCGTAATTTTTTGGGGGAGTGAGTGTCAGGGTCACTGCCTGGTCAAACTCTCCAATTGACCAGCTGGAGTCTTGGTTGATGTGGTTGTAGGCAAAGAAGATTGAAATGGCTTGCTGAGTAACGTATATGCTATTCTGGGTGACAGTCAGTCCGGTCGATTACAAGATTGTGTAGTGTAGGCTAGCTGGGAGACAAACTCAAGCTCTGCGCAATCTTGGGTAGCAATACATGATCACTAAGGGCTCAAACTATGCAATGTAGCTCAACAAAGGTCCGAGTATTGGAGGGTGATCCAGTCGTCAGAACATCAGCCAAATGACTGTGTGTGTGAGCGAGTGAACTTGTGCATACGTGAACTTGCGAACACACACTCAACATGATTCAAGATAACATACTCAGTGTGACTGACTGATGGTGTGAGCGACAAGCGCGAAACTTGTGATAGATCATTGAACAACCACTATGACACTTGCAGAACAATGCATACAACATTTTGTGTGAGTGCAATATATGTGTACATGGAAAACACAAATCAAGCACAACCTCCAATATCACGAGAATGAGGTCGCAAGCATGACATGAAAATCAACATGGGGAAGACGACAGTTGGTCGAACAAGTGGAAAAGAACCAAGACATATAGAAGAAATGCATGAGTTGAATTTTCATGTTTGCACACATGCATGTTATTGTGGACAGGATGATATGACAATGACAAGAAGTCTTGCAAACTCAACTAAGAGGTGTACTTTTGAAGATGTTCTTTACTTACCATATTTACCCTCAAGATGATCATGAATCCGACAGAGTTTGCATGCGGTCCTGATATTTTCCATTACTTGGCTGCTTGTTCCTTCTCCTCAACTCCTTAGAAGCGATTTCAACATGGCACCTTTTCCTACAATCACTGAGAGGTAGATCTATGGAATTTCAGTGAATAGTGACTGCTTCCGGAACGAGACCCCGAGAGGCCCCTCTATGCAGTTTTTGCATGCAAGACTGACAAGAAAACTCAAACAACACCGCGCAATTTTGAGGCTCAAACCACTAATGTGCGACATGGGTCCTTGGAGGACACCCCTACACAATTTTTGAGTGTAATGCAGATGGACTAGTCTGTGCATTTCTAGAGAGCAATGCTGGCTGGTGTCTCTGTGGGCTGAGAGGTTTCAGGAGGCAAGGGAGGTTGGTGTCTCCATGCACTGCGAAGTTTTAGCAGAAAGGGAGGAAGCTTGATGGTTGCATAAGAAAACTGCACAGTTCATGGAAGCTGGATGAGGGTATTTTTCTTGGGAAAATGGCTAAGTGTGAGATTCGTGGAACATAGTTAACATGATAAGACTTTACTGTGATCGCACGCAGACACTTAGTAACACAATGTAGACCGTCCAGACTGCATAAGACATACTTTTCTTGATGCAAAAACCTTTGCGAAAAGAGTGCGTGAGGTGAGTGTGAAACAAGTCTATGTGATGACAACCACTCATGCGCACACAATTCCCTTAAAGCAAGACAAAATTCCCTTTGCATGGAAAACAACAACCCCTATGCCCAAAATTGACACATGATGCATAAAGATGAGAACATGGACAACTCTTAGGGTCAAGGAGGGGAGCTTGAAATCATCAACTTACCAATAAGTGACCAAGGATGCTTGATTGTAGGATCTAAGGTAGGCTCCAAAATTTGCATACGAGCTAAAATTTTGGAGGGTGGTTGTAGCCGTTACAACATTTGGTGACACACTGGTAGAACTCCAGCTTTCTGTATGGACCTTGTTTCATGAAAAGCGAGTTTAACCCTCCTGGAAGTATTGTTTGATTCTTTCATCATCGTGGTTTCCACATTAGCTTGGTTGAAAGATGTAGCACCTGCCATGCTCTTGATCAATCAGCACACATTACAACCCAAGTCAACTCAGTTGTTTCAATTGGGCATAACAGGTATATTTGTGCACAAGTAATATGACTGTTAGATTTTAAGTTTCATCTCTCATGTTTCTCCACTGCCAACAGGCCTAGACAGTACCCTAACGGAGTCACGCAACAACACAAGCATCACTCTACTGCCAACAAGCCTAGTCAGTACCCTAACGGAGTTACCTTCATCACTGATTTGTGCAGGAAGCCTTTCTCTTCCTTTGCCTTATTCATTTTTTCAAAAATTTTCATATTTTCATTTTTTTAATTTTCATTTTTCAAAGAACTGTGCATAGGCACTTATTTATTTCATAGGTAGAAGAGGAATCCCAACTTATTGAGAGAAGAAGAGGTTGTTCCTTCATAGAAGTATGTTATATATACCTCTAACATACTTTTTAAGGTTTACCCCCTCGCCTTACTCTACTTGACTGAGCCGACAAGGGTTAACCGAAAGAAACTGACTAGAGTAGGTGGTGCTAGTTAGAGCACAAGCATTGTGTTTTCACAAAGACTCACTCTAAACATAACATATTTTCCATTAGGGCATCATCGACTGAAGACAACAAGTTCTTCATAAAGATATAGGACAAAAGATAACCACATGTCGATAGTTGTACAAGTCGTCTTAGATTTTCCCAGCTTGTCTCGAGAGCCAAACACGGTTTCACAAGAGGCTAACCTATGGGTACAAGCTAGAAAAGAAAGAAAAAAGAAAAAAGCAAAGTTAAAGCGAGAGAAAAATGTTGGGTTGTGTTATATTCTTTCCATAGCTAGCCCACATAGTTAACCCGGGGGTTAGAAGGGGGGCGGAGCCCCCCCTTTGTTGCACTGATTGCATAGCGGGGGGAGTCATAGGGGGTTTAAGGGGTGCAGGTAAACCCACTCTATGGGGTCCGGGGAAGCGCCTTGGAAAATTTTGTTTTTGGACCTTATATTAGGTTGGGTGGACCTACCTATGGTTTTGTTCATTATTTTTTGCACATGGTTTTGGACGCAATGGTTTTCGGTCCATGGTTTTGGATGCAATGGTTTTCAGTCCATGGTATTGGATGCTTCGACATGTATAAACATGTATTGTAACATTTAAAGGAACGTAATGAAAAATCAAGCTGGTAGTCCCAGTTTTGGGATCCAGGGGAAAATATCTGTGTATATGTATTTTATGTGTTATGCCCTTGCATTGTTTATTTTCTATGTTTTAGAATTTGTTTGTAGGTAATTTCTGTATGGGGTTAAAACCTACATTTGGTATCATATTTGTTTTGGCTTCAAGGGGATGCCTTTGTTGCTGAGGGGTTTCGCTCGGGTCTGTGGTAGAACCTGTTCAATGGGACATCTGTGGGATCGATTGTGGTAGTGAAAGAAGATGGCAAGCAGTGGAAAGATAGAGATCATGAAATTTAATGGTCAGAGTTTTGTGTTGTGGAAACTCAAGATGGCGGATCTATTGGTGGATAAAGATTAGTGGATCGCTGTAGATCCAGGTACTAAACCAACGAGAGTGTTTGGTGAAGAATGGAAGAGGTTGGATTGGAAGGCAAAGAGCACAATATGATTGTTGGTCTCGTATTCAGTATTGCTGAATGTATCAGGGGAAGCTATGGCGAAGGCTTTGTGGGACAAGTTAGGGAATTTGTACCAATCTAAGTCTCTCGTGAATAAACTGTTCTTATGGAAAAAGTTGTATAACTTGAGGATGAAAGATGGAGACTCGGCGATAAAGCATATGAATGCATTTAATACTATGGTAAGTCAGTTATTGTTTGTTGATATCAAAATTTCAGATGAAGATAAGTGCATTAGTTTGTTGTGTTCTCTACCAGATTTGTGGGATAGTCTGGTTATTGCAATAGTTAGCAATGCAACTGCCTTGCAGTTTGATGAAATAGTCTCATCCTTGCTGACGGAGGAGATGAGATAGAAAAATATGGAGAGCCAAAATGGTGATGCCTTGTCTGTACGAGGGAAGTCCCAGAACAGAAACAAAAATAAGTCATCGAGTGGGAGATCTAAATCTAGAGGGAGATCTAAATCTCGAGGAAAACTTGTAAAGATGGTGTGCTGGAAATGTGGAAAGGAAGGGCACTACAAAAGGGACTGTAAATCTAAAGCTCTTGACAAAGGAAAGGGATCTTATGATGCTCCTTCTACAGAGGCAAAAACCACCTCACATGAAGGTGGGGATGTGTACTTGGCTTCTTCAAGTACACATGGAGATCATGAGGCATGGTTGATTGACTCAGGTGCATCCTTTCACTTCACTCCCCATAGAGAGTGGTTTCTGTGAGTATGAGAAATATGATGGTGGTGATTCCTTTTTGAGGAATGACAGAAAGGCTAGAATCATTGATCGTGGAAAATTAAAGTTGAATTTGCAAGGTGGAAGGGTTAGAACACTTACGAGTGTTTTGCATGTTCCTGCATTAGCCAGAAATCTAATTTCTGTAAGCAAGTTGGATGATGCAGGTGCAAAAAGAGTGCTTGAGAAGGATACCCGCAAGATGGTTCTGGGGGCATTGGTATTGATGCAGGGAGTTCGGATTGGAACTCTATACAAGTTGCAAGGTAGCACTGTTATTGATGGGTGCAACTGTTCTGTGGTTCCTGAAAGTGGAGCAGAAAATCTAGTGGTCTTTGGAGAGAAGACCATGTTGTGGCATCAAAGGCTTGGACATATTGGAGAGAAGGGCCTTTGAATACTTCATGGTAAAGGTATGGTAGAAGGTATGAGTAATGGCTCTCTGGATTTTGATTTCTATGAAAATTGTGTATATGGGAAGTGGAATCGGGTGAGTTTCCCCTCTAGTGGTAAGAGGGCCAAACAGATATTAGAGCTCATGCACAGTGATGTCTTTAAACCTATGAAGGTTCCATCACTAGGTAAGTCTATGTACTATGTATCATTTATAGATGACTTCTCAAGGAATACATGGATATATTTCCTTAGGAAGAAATATGAAGTCTTTGACATGTTTAAAGAATTTAAGGCTCTGGTGGAAAACAAGACAGAGAAGAAGATAAAGGTGTTGAGGACAGATAATGGTGGAGAGTTTTGCAGTAAGGAATTTGAAGATTCTGTAAGAAGTTTGGTATAGCACGACAGAAGACTACTCCATCTACACCTCAGCAAAATGGAGTTGCAAAAAGAATGAACAAGCTGTTGGTGGAAAGGGCAAGAAGCATGCTCAGTGGTGCTGGGTTAGGATAGGAATTCTAGGCAGAGGCGGTGGAGATAGCATGCTACCTGGTCAACAGATCACCTTCATCAGCGTTGGAGGATAAGACTCCACAAGAGGTATGGACTAGTAAGAAACCCTCTCTTTCACAGCTGAGGGTATTTGGATGTGATGCATATGCACATGTTCCAAAGGAGAAACGAACCAAGCTGGATAGTAAATCTGAAAAGTGCATCTTTATTGGGTATAAGGATGGTTTAAAGGGTTATAAGCTTTGGAACATAGTAACAAGGAAGGTTGTGTACATCCGAGATGTGGTGTTCAGAGAGGTGAAATATGTTATTAAACATGAATTCCAACCAAAGGAACTTGAGAAGATAGAGTTTGAGCTAAAGGAGGAAGAATTAGAGTCTACAACAAAGGAGGAATCAGAAGATGAAGAGCCACAAACTCGGGGTGTGAGAAGATCAGTTCAAAAAATAAGGTAACCAGAAAGGTATAGTCCATCTGCATTTTGTTCAAATTTTGCTTTATCTATTACAGATGATGATCCCATAACTGTGAAGGAAGTAGTAGATTTGGAGGATGGAAAACTCTGGAAAGAGGCCATGGTTGATGAAATGGCGTCTTTGCACAAAAATGAGGCTTGGGATTTGGTGGAATTGTCGGCTGTAAGGAAAACCATTAGCAGCAAATGGGTGTTCAAGAAGAAGACAATTGTAGAAGGAAAGGTGGAGAAATACAAAGCTCGGTTGGTAGCAAAAAGTTATTCCCAGGTGCTGGGAATTGATTTTGGTGATATATTTCTCCTGTTGCCAAGGTAACTTCTATTAGATTACTTTTATCTGTTGCTGCTGCTTTTGATTTTGAGGTAGAACAGATGGATGTGAAGACAATATTTCTTCATGGGGATCTGGAAAGGGAGATCTACATGAAGCAGCCTGAAGGCTTTGAGGTGAAGGGTAAGAAATAACCAGTATGCAAGTTAAAGAAGTCTCTATATGGGTTAAAACAATCACCAAGGATGTGGTATCAGAAATTTGATACATTTATATGGGGACTTGGCTTCACCAGAAGCAAAGATCACTGTGTTTATTTTAAATTAATTGGTGACTGTGTTATTTATCTGGTCTTGTATGTGGATGATATGTTGCTAGTTGAAAATGACAAAGAAATTATCCAAGATTTGAAGACCCATTTGACCTCCAAATTCGACATGAAAGATCTTGGTGCTGCAAACTATATTTTGGGCATGGAAATTAAAAGAGATCAGACAAAGAGGAAGCTCTGGTTAAACCAGAGGAAGTATGTCAAGAAAATATTGCAGAGGATTAATATGTAGGATAGTAAACCAGTGAAGGTTCCTATTCTTGTAGGTGTAAAGTTATCAGTTGAACAGTGTCCCAAGATACAAGAAGAGGAAGTGGACATGTCCCGTGTTCCATATGCAAGTGCAGTTGGTAGCCTGATGTATGCGATGGTCTGTACTAGACCAGTCATTGCATATGCAGTGGGAGTATTGAGTAGGTTTATGTCAAAACCAGGGAAGGAGCACTGGACAACAGTGAAGCGAGTTTTCAGGTATTTGCGTGGCACTAGTAATTATTGGTTTGTGCTACCAAGGAAGACCAGGATTGGATAGATTGTTGGATATTCATGGCTATGTTAATGCAGACTGGGCTGGAGATCTAGATCAAAGAAGATCTACAAGTGGGTATGTGTTTAACCTATTTGGAGGTGTAGTGAGTTGGATGATTAAGAAACAATTTGTAATGGCACTATCAACTACAAATGCAGAATACATGGCAGCCACTCATGCAAGCAAGGAAGTAGTTTGGTTGCAGAGAATGTGTTCAAGTATGGGGTTAGTACTTGGAGCAATAAGGATAGACTGTGACAGCCAAAGTGCAATTTTATTGGTAAAGAACCCTTCATATCATTCAAAGACAAAGCACATTGATGTTCAGTGTCACTTTGTAAGGGATATGATGGAAGACAAAAAAGTGTTGTTGGTAGATGTGGACACTTTGAAGAATACTGCAGATGCATTGACAAAATATGTGAGCTCTGAGAAGCTCTCTTTTTGTAGAGAAACAGTGAGTGTTGCAGGGCTGGATAAATGACTAAGCTCTCTTGTGCCCCCCTGTGGAAAGAAAACAACAAGTGGGGGAATGTTGGGTTGTGTTATATTCTTTCCATGACTAGCCCACATAGTTACCCAGGGGGTTAGAAGGGGGGTGAAGCCCCCCCTTCGTTGTGCCAATTGCGTAGTGGGGGGAGTCACATTGGGTTTAAGGGGTGCATGATTTTTCGCACATGGTTTTGGACGCGATGGTTTTCTCTCCATGGTTTTGGACACGATGGTTTTCAGTCCATTGTATTGGATGCTTTGACCTGTATAAATATGTATTGTAACATTGAAAGGAACATAATGCAAAATTAAGCTGGTAGTCCCGATTTTTGGATCTAGGGGAAAATATTTTTGTATATGTGTTTTATGTGCTATGCTTTCGCATTGTTTATTTTCTGTGTTTTGGAATTCATATGCAGGTAATTTCTGTAGGGGGTTAAAACCTACAAAAACATGTAAGAAAAGCAAGCAAGAAAGTAAGAAAACAAACATGCAAACCAGAAAGCAAAGCAAAGCAAATACTACTACTACTCTTATGCTAAACAGTGCATCGATCTACTCATGTGAAGTGATATTTCCAATGCAGCCACCGGTGCATTGGCTGGACCATTTTGGTCAAGGCATGGCTAATGAGAAGCACGATCAAGTGAACCAACAAACACAAAATATATAACAATGAACACGAACATGATCAGAGTTCTAAAACATCCATAGAAAAGAAAAGAGTGAATGCACAAGACAAACATTTTGTGGACTTAACATGGTGCTATGAAACACTCCATGTAGACAGTAAACATACACAATCTTTGGATTGTGACATACGAGCGAACATGAGAAATACCAACGACTTATTCTTTACAAGCGCTCTCGCTGTGTAATATTCCTACTAATCTCGAGTGATGGACCATGTGATTCAAGTGGAGGAAGCAAAATCTTGGTGTTTTATTTATCTTCAATGTGAAGCAGAGAGTGATGTGGAGCATTGGGTGTTTCGAAAATTTTCTAATTGGAAGTGGAACTAACCTTAGGATCGCAAGGGCTTGAAATAACCATCAACCTAGGCTGAAGTGCCTTGACATCCTACGGGGTTTCCACTTTGTCAATAGGTAGATCATTAGAGACCAGTGGCTTAGACATATTAACAGCGAGTGAATAAACATCGTGATCAAATGAAGAAGTACAAAGATCATGGCAATCGCGATCAAAAATTTGGGATGTTTGTCGGAATCCTCATGATTTGATGAATCGTGCAGAGGGGTAGATGAGAAGCAAGGATGTTCACCTTCTGTGTTTTCAAAAATGATAGATGATAGATGGGATGGATTTTCAGAGGAAGATGTGTCCTCTTTGCATCTTAATGATAGACTGACATCTAGTGTGTGCTATGAATGATTGGAAGTAGAAACATCTGGAAATGAGTTTTGACACGGGAAATCAACAATGCCAGAATCACAAGGGATGCCAGGATAGAGAAGATTAGGCACAGATGGAAGAGAGCCATCCTTCACCGTGGATTCTTCCTTAGATTCCTGCACATGCTCATCATGAATGATAGCACAGGTTGGATGCACAACACCAACTTTGTTGAAAACTTGATCCTCGTTCACAACATGTGTGGAGTCTAGAATGGAAGAACACAAGAAAGTACAATCCGAAGGATCAATGGAACGTGGGGACGAAGGTTGAGGGAGAGAATCCACATGAAAACAAGCAGGCTTGCAAGCCAAATCTATGTAGATATGAAGAGTAGGTGGGGTAGGAGGATGTGATAGTTCAATATATGTGCGTGCACCTTATCCCACCTTGCACTACGGAGCTAGAGAAGTTTGATGAGAAGAGGATGGACAATCGCTTGTGATAGAGACATTTTCCATCTTAGATTTGGTAGCTATGACACCGAGGTGTGCTAGGAGGGGTTCAAATGATTCCAAGAATAGTGGATTTTCAGATATGTAAAGAATATACTCAAATCTTCCATCGAGAAATTACGAATCAATTTCATCTTTGGGAAATCGGTATGCAAGATTACAAAAGTATGTGTGAAACTATTCAACGGATTCATTAGATGCTTTTCGTAATTTCATAATCTCTTTATCGAGTGCTTTACAGTCAAAATGATTGAAAGCACGGTATATCTCTATGACCAGATGAGCAAGAGAGTGAATATATTTTTCGGGTACCATGGCACACAAATTCATTGGGTGTCGTCGAAGCGTGTTTATGAACAGTGCACAGGGCATGTAATCTTCAGATATTTATTGTCTTTCACAGGAGCCTACAAGCATGTGTCTAACCAAGGCTACTTGACCTCTACCATTGTATGTTTTATGTGACAAGTTATTCCAGAGCTCTTCCGAGATTTCAAAGTTGTTTCCATAAGACACACACTCTAGAAGAGAAACTTTGTAGTTAGTCATGATAAGTATGCAGAGATTCAAAATAGATTGTGAGGACTCAGCCTGTCATCTGGCCCTCTTTCTAGTGCTAGAAATTTTGACAGTACTAGACCTCCCAACATTTAGGGGATCTCCCTAGTATGAAGTCCCAACTAGACCTCACACCATTTGGTGTAGGAGTCCCATTTGTATGAGGGCCCAGTTGCCATTATCTTAAGGATATTCCTTAGCTCTTGCTTGTCATCACATGAGAGTGGTTTGCTTTTTCTTTGAACAATGAGGTTCATGTTCCTGGTGAGTGATAGTGTTACTTGTGTCAAGGTTCTTTCACCATAGAGGGAGAGGGTGGAAGTGAGTCTCCAGTCGAACGGGAAGAGTCCCAACTCTATCAGCAACACACAACACGACATGACATGTGTTGCTTCCGGCAAAGCAGTCCACACAGATATGGCAACCACACACAGAGGAAGGAATAACATGTACAACACTCAATGGAGTATTATGTGTGAGTGCGACTATCGTTATAACAAATTTATGGGAAAGGTTCTGTCTGAGGTCTAGTGATGCAAACCATGTGGGAAATACAACATTAACAACTTATACAACACATTTTCATAAAAATATGTATTAGAACAAGCGAAAGAGTTGAACGGTTTTAATACATGTTAAAGAAACGTGCATTACAAGTGTTCCAAGATTAGTCTTACAAACGATTACAATACATGTGTGAAAATGTGATGGCATGTTATCAGGCTTCTGAATTAAGCAAAAGTTCCAAGATACATCGGTACACCATACATCACTAACCACGTAGGTGGGGCATTGGAGCCACTGCTTGCTCCTAAAATAAAAGATTACAAACTCTCAAGGCTATGTGGGAGGAGATAAGGTGAAAAGTCCTTTTCATATACAAATGAGGGGTGTTTATAGGTAAGGGTAAAACTGGCCCTTGTGTCTGTTTGACTTCCCTCATGACTGTTTGACTTTCATGAATTTTCAATTTTACATGACTCTTCACATTACATGTGGATCTCTTGGACTTCCACGTTACACTACATTGATTTACAACAATATTTTCGACAATAGTGATGTGGCTGACATGACTCATGACATGACTCGGCATGATAGTGCTGGTATGTTCATGTTGCAGGTGGTGTCCATGTCAAGCTACAGTGCTGCTGAGTGATGGATGTGCTCTTGGTGTATCATAGCTTCATCTCTATATGGTACGGTATGCGAAGCCTTCAATGGTATTGGTGTTCACTTGATGTTTTCATGTGCATGTTCCTCCTTCACTTGTACTTTCGCATGATTCACATGTTCTTCCATTTGTGAAAAAATCTCCTCGCATGCATTGTCTGTTCGCGAAAAAATCTCCTTGCATGTGTTGTTCATTCATCTGTTCACTAACAAATCTCCTCGCATGTGCTCTCCTTGTTCATCTCATTCATTGTTGTGTCATGTCTCATCGATGTACCTATATCTGTAATCACTCATGATGAGACAAAATCAAATCCATCAATTTCCTAGTCTACCATGATGCATTTTCGTTCGCTTTTGGATGCAGGTGACTGAGAGACAGGACAAGGCTATGAAACTGCGCAAGGAAAATTTCAACCTGGGATGCGAGCTTCGAGCACTACTGATTAAAACTGTATAGAAGTCACTAGGAGACTAAGATGGACAATACAGACCAGCAGCGACTGTCCATGGGATCTAGCTCGGCTGGAGGGAAGATCTGAGCATTTTTTTTAGGGAAGCAGTGTAGGCAGCAAAGGGGCTTGGTAGATAAAATTGCATAATTCATCTAGGGAGTTGGTAGTAGGATGCAAGAGGCTTTTTGGGAAAAAATACGCAATTTTTCCAAGGAGCTGGAAGCGGGCTACGCGAGTGCTCCTGGAAAAAAATGCGCAATTACTGGGTGCTAGCCTACTAAACATCCCATCGCGGTTTCTGAGTTGAGTGGGATGTTGGGCAGTTGAGAGACTGCTCATGAAAACTGTGTAGTTTTCCCTGTGAGAAGCAGGCCAATTGACTGGGTGACTGGCTAGAAAGACAGTGTAATGTTTTGAGAGAGACAGTGACGGACACAGGGTGTCTCTCTGGTATATCTACACAATTTCTTCAGTAAGTGGAGTGGGCATGCTTTGCTTCTTTTCACAATTTTTTGGGGGAGTGATTCCCGGGGTCACTGCCCATTTAAGCTCTCTGGTTGACCAAGTGGAGGCTTGGTTGATGTGCTTGCGAGCAATGCAAATTTAAATTGCTTCGTGAGTAACTTCTGTGCTTTTTCTGTGTGACAATCAATCCAGGAGATTCTAGGATTGTGTAGTGCAGGCTCCCTGGGAGACAGCCTGAAGCTCTACGCAATCCTTGGAAGCAATACATGATCACTCAGGGCTGAAAATGCATGATGCAAGTCAGAAAAGGTTCGACTATTGGAGGGTGATCCGGTCGTCAAAACTTCATCAAAATGATTGTGTATGTGAGTGAGTGAACTTGTGCATAGGCGACCTTATGAACACACACTTAACATGACTTGATGATAAGAGTCTTCAAACCATCAAGACACCATACTCAGTGTGACTGACCGACATTCTGAGCGACAAGCACAACACTTGTGATAGATCATTGAATAACTGAGACAACACTAGCGCGATAATGAATACAACATTGTGTGTGAGTGCAATAGATGTGTACATGGCGAACACAAATGTTTTGAAACCATCTCACTAAAAGATAGAAAAGATATATCAACAAATTCAAACTTAGCCTCTTCGAGGTGGCAACCTCCTTTACGTTACACAAATGAACCATTCTTGGATGATACAAATGACATGACCTCCTTTCTATATATACGAGTCTAAGGGGTCCCAATACAATCAGAGCATACATAACAATAATACTGTAGGGGCAAAACAATAACAATATTGGGATTCTATCGGGCATAATAATAAAAACATGGTAACTATATGGGCACAATAATACAATAAGGAGGTTGCACTAATAACAATGAGGGGTTACACTAGTAGTATAGGGACATAACATGCCCCTCTCCTTAAAAGAGTGGTGTCCTCAACACTTGAGTAGTTCTAGATTCTTCTATATAAAATTCTCATCCTCCCATGTGGAATCTTCAACGGGTAAGTACTTCCACTTGATGAGATACTCTGAAATTGATCAATTTCGTAGTTGTCAATTTCTTCTTTTTGTGACTGCATCCAGTTCCAATATGATTTTTCCTTCCTTGTCAAGCTCTGTCCATATTGTTTGAATTGGGATCTTCTCACCTATAACCTTCTTCAAGCATGAAACATGGAAAACTGGGTGCACTCGGGAAGATGTAGGAAGCTCCAATTTGTATGCCATAGTATTAATCTTTTGTAACACCTTTTGCGAACCATAATACTTTGGTGATAATTTATTATACATCTTAGCTTTATTGAGGGACATTTGTTTGTATTGTTGTAGTCGTAGAAATACACAGTCACCTACATCAAAACTTCTTTCACTGCGATTTTGATCTGCCTATTGTTTCATTCTATTCTTCATGAAAGTGAGGTAATCCTTCAATATTTTAATAAATTGTTGTTGATGCTCGATGTGATCCTCCATTGCTTGAACCTTAGAATTTTCTTTTAAATATGATGTGATGGATGATGGATGATATCCATAAAGTGTCATAAATGGGGTCATTTTTGCTACAGTATGGAAGGAATTGTTATACCACCACTCAGTGAGAGGAAACCACTTGACCCATTGTGTCTGTTTATCATATACAAAGCAATGAATATATCCTTCCAAAAAAAAATTCACTGTCGCAGTTTTCCCATCAGATTGAGGATGATAAGATGAGCTATGAGCTAACTGAGTACCCAAATATTCCACCTCTTGTACTCCAAAGAAACAATTAGAGATTTTTGTATATAATTATTTCTCCTCCAATAGTTTGAGCAACCTATTAACATGTTGAACATGATCCTTCAAAGACTTGATGTATATTAGTATATCATCAAACAATACTAACACAAATTTTCTAAGTAAGGGTTTGAAAATGGAATTCATCAAACCTTGAAATGTAGAAGGTGCATTGGTAAGGCCAAAAGCCATGACCAAAAAGTCATAATGACCCTCATGAGTTTTAAATGTTGTATTTGGAATGTCTTCAATCTTCATTCTGATTTGATGATATCCTAAACGAAGATCCAACTTGGTGAAGTAAATTACTCCATGTAATTAATCCAATAATTCATCAATGATAGGAATGGGAAATTTATCTTTAATAGTAAGGTTGTTGAGCTCCCTATAATCTAGACACATGCGCCATGATCCATCCTTCTTATGTACCAATACCACTCGAGTAGAGAAAGAACTTTGACTAGGTTGAATTATACCAACCTCTAGCATTTCTACAATGATACATTCAATTTCACTCTTCTAGGCATATGGATATATGTAAGGCTTGATGTTTGGTGGAACACTTCCTGGAAACAAATGAATAGCATGATCATGATCATGAATAGGTGGGAGGCCTGTGGGAGTCTCAAATAGCTTAGAATGATTGTCCAAAACTTTTTGGAGATCTAGAGAAATAAATTATTTCGATGTGGATACCTCTAGTGAACATAATTGTGCAATTTTTCCCCATTATTCTTTCTTTAGAAGCTTTGTCATGCTGTTAGAGTTTATTATCTTTTCTGATTTCCCTGTGATACCCCTTAATTCAACCTCTTTTCCTTCCCAAAAAAATTCAAGAAAGGTTCTTGAAAATTAAAAGCTATTGTACCCAAAGATTGTAGCCATTGAACTCCTAGTACAACACCCACACCACCCATTGGAATGGAAAGCATTAGACTATTCAAGACATATTCTCCCATGGATAGCTTGATGTTATGGCACTTTCCAAAGAAATTTATGGTTCCTCCATTTGCAACCATTACTTGACATTCTATGGGTACTTCCCGAATCAATCAACATTATTAACTTTTTCTTCTTGATATGCCCTTCTATCTTGAGAGTTTGAGGAGTGGTAATTCCCATCAAGGCATTAAATTATATGGTCAAATTCATTTATTCTTTCTCTGGGATTGGTTCTTGGTGTATATCCTCTTCTTTTGACGTTTCTTGTTCCTTTACTTGCTCCTCTCCCCCATCTATGTAAATTAATTTCTTCTTAACACACTTATGACCTTTAGTGTATTTTTTATCACAATGTTAACAAATCCCTTTTGCTATTTTTCCTTCCAATTGTTGTGCTGTCAACCTTGTAGGTGGTGAAAGTCAAGGAGAAACAACACTTCCATATTTATAGTTGTCAGTGGTAGGCTTCCTTGTTTCCATAATTTTGATTTCCGTTTTTCTTGCCAACCTGAATGCCTTCTCCAATGAATTAGGTTCCCAAAGGAAAACCTTATGTTGGATGTTATCCTTTAAATTCCCTATGAACACATCAATCCTATGCTCCTCTAGAATATCTTTTACCCTTATATTCAATTTTTGGAAGTCCTTAATGTGCTCCATCATTGAATCCTTTTGTTTGAGATTTATCAATTGGCTAAAATAGGTGCTTATCTTTGTATCCTCATAATGTGGTATAATTTCCTCCATAAAAATTGACCAAGTGACAAGTGGTTTACAAGAAAAAATCTGTTTGTACCATAAAAATTGATTCGGTTCTAAATATAAAGATGCAATACATACCTTTTGTAACAGTTGCACATCATGTACATCAAAATATTTCTCCATCTATAGTATCCATGTTATGGGATCCTTGCCATCAAACTTCCTCATATCGATCTTTGGAATATCGCAGGTTTTCAATCCAATTTTAGATTCGATGAAATCATGATTAACATTTATTTTTTTCTCATCATGAGTTTCCTCTACTGCCTTTTTCGTCATTAGGATGCCTTTATTGTAGCATATTTGTCCCACCTTTATTCAAACCTTCCATGTCTTTCTTCAAATCTTCCATGCCTTTCTTCGAATTTGCTTCCATACCATCGATATTAGCTCCATGGCACATATAAGACTATTTATCTTAGCTTCGATTGCATTCTTGAAATCATGCATCCAATTTTTCTTGCTAGGTGTTTCTATTTTCTTGATTCAAGTCATTATTTTTCTTTCTTTTAGGAGATTGATATTTAAACGATTGTAACTCTATAATTTTAGATCTTCATGTTCTAAAATTTTGGCCTGTGGTATCCCTCTGAGTCCTCTTTCTAACCCTACCAATCTGATCAATATTGGATTCTTCAATAATGAGTTATGCCAAATCTCCTACGATGACGTAATTATAGACTGATTTAGTAGAGTGAAATTGTATGACCTTCCATGTGTCACTCTTTTGACCTTGAACGAAAAGTACCGTCCATCCTCTTTGTGTAACTTCTTACAAAATTTCAATCTGATGCTCAGAGAGAAAGTTATGACAATTTTACCAAGTTCACTTGTTTGGAATGTCATTTGGGAGTTTGCAAAAACCCTAAATGCCTTGGACTGTATCTCTGAAAATATAGCAAAACAAGATCTGAAATTCGGGCCCAAGCTTCACTAAGATTTCAGCTCTAATGGGTTTTAATGTCAGAGTCTGAACCTTTGTAGAAAAACAATTATAGAAAAAATTCCACAATGACCTGTTTGAGATGGAATTTTGGAGCTTGCAAAAACCCTAATTTCCTTAGATCATATCTCTCAAAATATAACAAGACCAGATCTGAAATTTAGTCCCAACTTTTACAACGATTTAGGCTCAAATGGATTTTTTTTTAGCTTCTGAAACTTTGTAGAGAAAAAGTTATAGAAAAAGTGTCACGATGACCTATTTGGAGCAGCAAAACCCTAGAATCCAAAGCTTTGATACCAAATTTTATGAAACCAACTCACAAAAAGATAGAATATATAGATCAACGACTTCAAAAGCAGCCTCTTCGAGGGGGAAACCTCCTTTAAATTACATAAATGAACCATTCTTGGATGATACAAATGACAAGACCTCCTTTCTATATATAGGAGTCTAAGGGGTCCCAATACAATCAGAGCCTACATAACAATAATATTGTAGAGCACAACAATAACAATAGTGGGCCTCTATGGGGCATAATAATAACAACATGGGGACTATATGGGAACAATAATATAATAAGGGGGTTGCACTAATAACAATAAGGGGTTACACTAGTAGTATAGGAACCTAACAACAACTGAAACACAACCTTCAACATCACCAGAACGAGGTCGCAAGAATGACATAGTAATGAACGTGTGGAAGACGACAGTTGGTTGAACAAGTGAAAAATAAGCAAAACATGTAGAAGAAACACATGAGATGACTTTTCATTTTTTAACAGATGCATGTTACTGTGGACATGATGATATGACAATGACAAGTATTCCTGCAAATTGAACTAAGAGGTGTACCTTGGAAGATGTTCTTTACTTACCATACTTACCTCAAGATGAGCATGCATCTGATGAAGTTTGTATGTGGTCCTGATCTTCTCCATTACTATGTTCCTTGGTCCTTCTCCTCAACTCCTTGGAAGTGATTTCAATATGTCAACTTTTCCTGCAATCACTGAGAGGTAGATCTGCGCAATTTCAGTGGACAGTGACTGCTGCTAGAATGAGGCCCCAGGAGGCCCCTCTTCATAGTTTCTACATGTAATACTGACAAGACAACTTGGAAAATACTGCACACTTTTGAGGCTCAAAGCACTGTTGCGGGACAGGGGTCCTAGGAGGACACCTCTGCGTAATTTCTAAGTGCAGTGCAGCTAGACTTCTCTATGCATTTCTGGAGAGAAGTGTTGGCTCAAGTCTCTGCGGGCTACAGGGTTTCAGTAGGCAAGGGAGGTTGGTGTCTCCCCGAACTGTGAGGTTTTAGCAGGCAAGGGAGGAAGCTTGATGGTTGCAGAAGGAAATCGCACAGTTTATGGAATTTTGATGAGGCTAGGTTGCTTGGGAAAATGGCTAAGTGTGAGATCAGTGAAACATAGGTAAACATGACATGACTTGACTATGATCGCACACAAACACTTAGTGACACAACGTAGACCATCCAAAATGTATAAGACATACTTTTCTTGATGCAATAACCTTCGTGACAATAGTGTGTGAGGTAAGTGTGAAACATGTGTATATGATGATGACCACTCATACACACACAATTCCCTTAAAGCAAGACAACATTCCCTTTGCATGAAAACCAACAACCCCTATGCTCGAAAATGACACATGCTGCATAAAGATGAGAACGAGGACAACTCCTAGGATCAAGGAGGGGAGCTTGGAATCATTAGCTTACTAATAAGTGACCAAGGATGATCGATCGCAGGATCCAAGGTAGGCTCCAAAATTTGCATGCGAGCCAAAATTTTGGAGGGTGGTTGTAGCCACTACAACATAACTATCAAGATCCCATAGAGGAGAAGCCCTGCACAATTGGAAGCACAAGTTGTGGATATAAACCATAATGTGAACCTCCTCATGGTGGCCCTCACCAATAATCTTAGTATTTTTATAGAATATGGAGGCTCTAATGTAGAGTTAATATATGAGTGAATATCGTGGGATTGAGAATAACTAGAGAGGGATCCTATTTAATAACCTAAAAAGGAATAATCTAGTTCAAGTGTCGTGAACCATTCATAGTTTTTGTTTAGGATGGAACTAAAGGTTTACATCAAGCCATATCAAGGTGAGATTTACAATTTGAAGTTAAATCACTACTCGCAATAGTTACATGTTTATTTTAGTGTTCACCATATAGAGGAAGAATAGAAAATCTAATTCATATGTATAAAATTAAAGAGACATGCCATGATCTCCTTGGAAAGCCACATGGAAACCTTGAGACTAAAGCAAGCTCCTTTAGTGACTAAGTGGGGGAATTTTACTCATGAAGTCATAATTCTACCCAATTAGGTATGTAGAGGACTAGTGGATATGATGGCATTACTTCAAGGGGAGAGAGGAGAAGGGTGTATTGGAGTACACTAGAAAATTTAACAATATGGAAATAATGTTAGGTATCTCCCTAAATAACCTAGACATACTCGTCAAGTATTCCGAGGGGTCTATATATCCATTTGTGAAACCAAGTTACACTATTCGAATCCGTAATAGCAGATGACACTTGTATATAAGCACAGTACTTGGAGAAAATAAGCTAGAGAAAGGGACAATCAAGTGGTTTAAAGAAGAAGGAGAACCAAGAACCTTGCAAGGAGGGGAAGAAAAATTTAATAGGGGGAAAGGAAAAAATACAATGGCGACAACACAATAGTGCAAAGCTCCTGACATCCATTACAACCATTATAACATTGATGTTCATGTAGGGGAAAAGTGTTGGAAGTTTCATTCAAAGCTCAACACAAAGAACTTAAATAAATATTCTAAGAAGAAAACTATCATGGCCATAGATTTGAGTAATCAAGTGGAAATGATATCAAACATGGATGAGAAGTTTTTGAGTACATTAGTATAGAAGGTGACGAATTTGAGTAGCATTCAACAACAAGAAGAGAAGGAAATGACATGATTATTTCATATAAAGATATAGGTCAAAAAGATGAAAATTGATGTTTTATTTGACTTAAGATGAAATGTGAATCTCATAGAAACATATTTTGTCAAAAAATTGGGACTCAAGACTTATGACCATCCTAACCGATATCCATTAGGATGGGTCAACAAGGAGGCAGAGATAAAACTAACTAAATATTGTAGAATGAAATATGCTATCAGTGTTGATTTTATTGATGAAGTAGAGTTGGTTATATTTCCACTTTATGTATGTGTATTTGTGTTTGGGAGTCCCTATATGTACATTTAGGATGTTATCTTCATGTGGAGAGTTAATTAGTACACCTCATGAATTACAAAAAATCCTTCACTAGCAACATGCATAAGGGAATGTCAAATATATATCTAGTAAGTTCCAAGCAAGCCAAAAAGATGATCAAATCTACCAAGATGTAGGTTTTGTTATTTTTGAGAGAAAAATCAATCCATAGAAGAATCAACGAGAGTTATGTCATCCCTAGACAGGTGCATTAAGGAGTAGAAACAACAATTGGAAGATTTTTTATATTCATATAGGGGACTGTTCTAGGAGCATAAAAGGATACCACTCAATAAGGAAGTGAAGGACACGATTCAGCTATTACCAAACTGTTTATTGCCAAACATTGGGTTGTATATGAAATTTGATATAGAGGTAAAGGAGGTGAAGAAATAATTGCATTAGCTAGTAGAACATGGTGTCATTCAACCAAATACTTCACCATGTGGATCGTCTAGGTCACCCATCATCATTGTACTAAAAAAGGATGGGACTTGGTAGATGTGTATAGATAATAAGGCATTTAAAAAAATTATGCTCAAGAATAGGTACCCACTATCCAGGAGAGGTGATCTATTTGATCAGTATTAGAAAGCCAAATACTTCACCTAGCTCGAGTTAAAGTCAAAATAGCACCAAGTTTGTGTTAGATAAGAATATACATGAAAGACCACCTTCAAAACTAGGCTAGGTTTGTATAAGTAGTTGGTCGTGTAGGTTTGTATAGATTCATTTGTTCTTTTTTTTTTTTGGATGATATAATGGAATATAGTGGTACCTAGGAGCAGTACATCTCACTATTGATGTAGGTGCTAGAGACATTGAAGAAGCATGAAATATTGCAAAATATCAAAAAATGTGAGTTTGCATAGTAGTCTTTTGTTTATTTGGGATATTTGATAGGTAGCGGGGAGTAGAAGATGGATCATTTCAATATGGAGGCCATCATGAAGTGGTTGATGCCTACTAATGTTTTTGGGTTCAGGATTTTTGTTGGCGTAGCATAGTACCTGAGGGAATTCATGGCCTTCATTTTGGCAGTAACAACACTACTTCATGCCATAACAACGAGTCTCAGTATTTTTCACTATGGAAAACATTAGTAGAGGGCCTTTGAGGAGGTAAAGAAGATCAATTAAGCATTTGTTCTCATAATATTGAACTCCTAGCATCCCTTTAAAGTGGAGACAAATGTGATTGGGTATGTTATTGGAGCAGTGTTGATGGAGGGAGGAAGGCCTATATGCTACCATTATGAAATATTTCATGGGGTGGTTCTCAACTACCCTACCTATGATAAGGAGCTCTATGGCCTGGTATAAGCTGTGAATAAGTGGAAACATTATCTAATCGGAAAGGACATACTAATCCACATAGATAACCAACCAATATAGTAACTACATGCCTGGAATAAGCTACAGTAGACTAAGCATTACAAGTGGAAGGGGTTTTTATAAAAATTTCATTTAGTGATCAAGTACAATAAGGGAAACACAAACAAGTTTTCCACCATGCTTTCCAATACACCCACATCAAATATCACATCTTTGGGAACTCTTATGAACATGGATCCTTTCACCTATGATGCATATAGAGAAGCATATAAAGAGCATGAGGACTTCAAGGAGGTGTTTTAGTAGTTGTAGAGCGAGAGTTATGTGCATGATGGAAACAACATAATTTACTACCATCTATAGAACAAGTTTCTGTATATTTTATATGATTAATGTGCTCCTAAAGGTGAATGAATATAGTTTATTAAAGAGGCTCACACCTCTAAGGTTGTAGGGCATATTCGTGTGAGGAATATAATGGCCAACTTGCAGAGGTATGTGTACTAGCTCAAAGTGCAAGTAAAGGTAGCTAGATTAATAATAGAATGCATGATTTTCTATACCAACAACCCTAGTAACAGGAGGAAATAGGGTCTATAGTATCCGTTTCCTATGCCTACTTGTCTTTGGGAAAGAATTTACATGGAGATTGTGGGAGGTTTACCAACAACCAAGAAGGGACATGACTATTTGTTCATGGTGGTTGAGAAGGTTAATGAGATGTATGTTTTGTTACACTAAAGAAAAACATCAGTGGGTAAGGAGTGAACTTATTCTTTGGAAAAGTATGGCTGCACTTTGGGATACGAAGGAGCATCAATTGAGACAGGGACACAATATTTGTCAATGAATTTTGGACTAAATTGCATGTCATATGAATTTAAGAACCAAAATTAATAAATCATGGATTAACGTCATTAATTTTTGCTAATAAATAAACATCTAAAATGAATAATTTGATAGTTTTTAGACTATTACTAATTGTGGCTTCTTTATAAAAAAAAAATCTTAAATGCCTTGTGTGTTTGGACTCATCAAATTTATTTTTATTGCAATTTTTAACAAAATTTATAGGATTTCCACAGTATAAACATCCCTCCTTCCACTTCATATCGATCTTTTTCCTTGGTGGTGTTGTGCCCTTATGTGGTTTTGACTCTGATTTTCCTCAATTGTTCTTGTCCCATGGTTTTCCTTTTTATGACTACTTCCCTTTGGAAACAAACACTAAATATAAAGTCTGAGATATGCTACTCATATTTCCTTCTTTCTTCCTCTTGTAGGAGAATACCTATTAATTCATCAAATGCAAAAGACCTTTCTCTACCTACAAGTCCAGTGATGGACTTATGATATCATTTAACATCCCATTTACTGTAACCATAACTAGATCATTGTTTAAAATATTTTCACTAATAGCACCAACCCTATCATGAAATTTTTTTATTCTATAATGAAAGTCAATAATGTTTTCATTTATCTCCATTTTAATTGAGAAAAATGTCTTCTTTAGGAAAAACACTCGATTTGTATTTGAAGTTTCATACAACCTCTGAAGTGTGTCCCATGTTTCTTGAGATGTATTACAATCCTACTAATGTTTAAAATAATCTTGTCTTTTGCATACATTGTCAAAGTACCTTTGCCTTTCTCTCTCTATGTTTTCAATCCTGAACCAAGGTTATTGGTACTATTGGATTGGTTTCAACTCTAGACTCTATAGGTTAAACCTTGTAGCGTTTAATTAACATATACACCTTAAACTTCCAATCTGTGTAATTTTATCCATCTACCCTAGTGGACTCATTTAAATATGAATTTGCCAATGGATTTTCCATATTTGGATATGAAAATATCAAATTACTATGTATCTCTCTTACAAATGTCCCCAACTAAATTATCATTCACCATCCACAACTAAGAGAATGCATAAGATCTAAGTTTGATTACACCAAATTATGCTAGATCACTTTTGATATTTATGGCACAAAACACACTTACTTTAATATTTTATAGTGAACACACATTAGATTTGAAAAAGAACACATACCAAATCCCACCATTTAGGTCTAGGTAAAGATACCAATGCCAAAATTCCACAATGAGTACCACATTTCTAAAACACACAACCTCCTCAACATAAGTGCATCAAAATTCCTTATCCTTTTTCCTCTCTATTGTTGGGTTTGTCTTGTTGAGGAGACCTTGAAGAGTTGGGAATGATGTGCATAACCAGAAATTAAAAGTATCAACTTCCATACAATCATCTAAGATGTGGCTTAGAGAAACATTGATCACTCCTCATATGAGGGAATTCTTTTATTGGGGATTGAATAAACTAAGAGGCACAATAGAGTTTGAAGAACATAAACATGAACCACTTGCAAAAAACTCATTGAATTGCAAGTAGAAAAATGCATAATTGTAGCAAACCCATAACTCTCTGTCTCTCTCTATCTCCCCCCTATAGCTTCATATTTATCTCCCTCTCCTCCTTCTCCCTTTCCTCCCTCCCTCTTTCCTTTTTTCTCTTTACCCCCCATCTCTCTCTCTCTCTCTCTCTCTCTCTCTCTCTCTCTCTTTCCATTCACATACATATATGTATTCTTCTCTCTCCCTCCCTCATTTATTTGTTTCTCTATCTCACTCTCTCACATCACCCCTTTTTCTATTTTTTGTCTTTATAATCCTCCCTCCATTTCCCCTTTCTAAGTCTATCTCTTTCTTCCTCCATTCTTCTTATCTATCTATGTGTCTCAACTCCCCCAACCTCTACATATTTACCTATCTCTCTTTATATATCTACTCGTCTCTATCATTCTGCCCTTCTTCCTCTCACTTCTTATCTTTCTCTCTCCCCCCACTTTCCCGTTCACCCCTTCTCTCTCTCTCTCTCTCTCTCTCTCTCTCTCTCTCTCTCTCTCTCTCTCTCTCCAATTATATTTTTATCTCCTTACCTCTCTCGTTCTCTCCCCAACCATCCTAACTACTACCCCTATCTCTCCTACTTCTTGTCTTTCTCTATCCCTCACAATAATCCTGTTTTAAGTTTGTTTCTCCCTCTCTTCCTCACTCGACCTCCTTCCTCATATCTCTTTTTCCACCCAAATATATCTCTATCTCCCACCATTTATCCTTCTCTATCTCTCTCCCACACTCTTTCCCCCTAACTCCCTCCCCCTCTCTCATTTTCTCCCCTCACCCCACCCCCCCCCTAAAACCCCTCCATCATAATAACGCCCCTCTCATTTTTTGTCTCTCTTCCTCCTTGTGTCAACAACAACTATCTTCCTCTATCTCCCTTTCCCACCCTCTTTCCATATATTTTTCACTTTTCAACTCAAACTCACTCTCTCCCCTCACTCACCAACTCATTATTCCCCTCCCCACCCCCTCGTAACCACACTTCAACCATTCTCATGTGTTAAGTAACTACTTGTCGGAACACACATGCATTCCTAGAGTTAGGAACATGCATACATATTTATCACTTGGAATGTGCATGCATTTTTCGTACTAGGAACGTGCACACATTTTCAAGCTACAAACACACATATATTTTTGGAGTGAGGAATGTCCACGTTCTTTTTTGAATATAAACTTTTCCTAACGAGAATGTTATGTGCATTATGACTCGGCTTCTTTGCTTACAGGTTCATGATCACAAACGTGGTGATTGTGGTGCAAATACATGAAAACATCAATTTTTTAGAATATATATATATATATACTTTTCTAGAAGATAGAAAAATATGTTGTCCATGATACTATCTACACATATAGAGTCAACTATGTTGATTCTTCATGCATAGTAAAAAACAAAAATTAACAATGTTTACTATTTCTAACATATTTTTTCTATTGACATATCTAAAAATCTAAAAATATATTTGTTGTCTATTTCCACTATAACATTTTTGGGCCCTAACCATTTCAAAAATAAATTATATGGTAAACTAGAGGACATTAAGACCTACAATCTAAGAGAAAAAGAATTTTTGATAATCTTAAGATCGTTTTAGGTTGTGCTAATGGAAGGCCTTGCAATTCAGAGGATATATATATATATATATATATATATATATATATATATATATATATATATATATATATATATATATATATATATATATATATATATATATATATATATATATATATATAGATATGTATATGTATATGTATATGTATACGTATATGTATATGTATATATATATATATATATATATATATATACATATACATACATACATACATACATCTATATATATATATATATATATATATATATATTGAAACGATAATTGGACAAACTCTATTCTCTACAACTCTACAAGTTTTTGTAGAATGATTCCATCACTAGAAGGGGTTAGGAAGGAGATAGATATGGAAATATCCACACATTTTGGAGGGGGTAGTCACTGCAGCCACCCCAAACTAATAGATTCCCCATTTGGTTGCAACACTGCTAGTTCATTCCTAATCATGGTGGTTGGTATATAACAACTAATGTCCCTCCCGGTACTCAAAGGTTTCACTAATGAAAACTATTCATTATATTTTGCATGCAAAATAAGATACCAATGATAAGAAAATTCAAAATAAAAATAGTTAAAAAAAATTTCTAAAAATTAAAATTATATATTCGGAACTTGGTAATTCATTTTTCTACAATCGAAATGTGTGGATATCTCCATATCTATCTCCTTCCTAACCCCTATATGATAAATTTTGAAAAGATAGTTGTGCAAAGTCTATTCTCTACAACTCTACAAGTTTTTGTAGAATGATTCCATCACTATAAGGGGTTAGGAAGGAGATAGATATGGAGATATCCTGACATTTTGGAGGTGAAGTCACTACAACCACCCTAAACTGATAGATTCCCCATTTGGTTGCAACACTTCTAGTTCAGTCATAATGATGTTGGTTGGTACATAACAGCTAATGTCCCTCCCGATACTCAAAGGTTTCACTAATGAAAACTATGCATTATATTTTGCATGCAAAATAAGATACCAATGATAAAAGAATTCAAAATTCAAATAGTTAAACAAAATCTGTAAAAAATAAAATTATATATTCGGAACTTGGTAATTCATTTGTCTACATTTCAACTTTTTAAACCATATACTCATTATGTAATTACCTCTAATAATTTTTCCAAGTTAACATATTATTGTTCTTCTAAGTTTGCAATTACTATTAACATGTCATCAGAGACAATCATTCGCTTAGACCAACACAAATATGCTTCCAATTTTCTTGTGGCCACACACAAATATGATTCCCATTTTCTCCTAGCCATGTAAAAGTAAGTGAATATATGTTGTTGCTATTTATATCAAAAGTAGTAATAAGGTTTTCAAATAAGGAAAATTATGATATATTTAAATAATATAAAATATTTACCAAACTTGAAATATTATCTTAAGTAAATATGATTCCTTATGAGATATATGTTGCTTTTATTTATATCAAAAAATAATAGTAAGGTTTTGAAATAAAGTAAATTATGAGATATTTAAATAATATAACATATTTGTCATCATTAAAATATTATATTAAATCTTCAACTTTTCGCTATATTTTGCTTATAAAAATACTCTCGTAAACTCAATTGTTGATATTATAACAAATCATGGCATTTCAAGAAAATTCTTTCCAAGAGGTTAGCAATCCGAGGAAAACTCTGAAAAGGAAGCAATTCATGTTGAATCAAGGTATGGTTAATGAAGTATTATTTATTTCTAATGTCTCAATGCTTGTTAGATTGGGGTGCTTGATATAATGTTTTTCCACATAGAATCCAACTTTTTTCTTATCAAACTCTTGATGGGGGTATTATTTTTCTGGGAAACAATGTTTCTTGTAAAATTGTTGGGTTTGAGAGCATTAAGATTAAAATTTTTGATGGTAATATAATAAGATTGGTAGAGGATAAACATGTGCCTGAAGTAAAAAATAATTCAGTTTCTTTGGGAGTTTTGTACTCTAGAGTTTGCAAATGGACGAGTCACACTCTAGCTCTTTAAGTGTCCAAGGGTTCTTTGGTGGTTATGAATTTTACAAGGACTGGAAACCTTTACAAGATGGAAGAGAGTACTCAAATAAATTAAGCAACAATGGTATCTGAGGAGGTGAATGAGTCTACTCGTTTATGACATTACTCAGTGAGTCATATGAGCAATAAAGAACTAAAGGTATTGATAAATTGTAAATTTCTTTCAAATTTAGAATCTTTGAATTTGAAGTTATCTAAACATGGTATTTTAGAAAGTAATGTGAACAAAAGTATAATTTACAAAGTCATACTAGGAAAAGTGTTTTACATTATATCTATTAAGATGTTTGGGGGAATCCCCTACAAGTTATTTTGAAAGACCATCATATTCTTGAACATTTATAAATGATTTTTCTAAAATGGTGTGAGTCTATGTCTTAAAAAGGAAATTTTTTGTGTTTAGTATATTCAAACAATTTAGAATTATAGTAGAAAATATAATTGACAAAGCAACAAAATGTTTAATAACTAATTTAAGAACAAGTAATGGAAGCAAGTTCAAATAGTTAGAATCTAGAAAATATTGCAAATAAGTTGGGACCAAAACATGTAAAACCACCATATATACTCTCCAGCAATATGGCATAGCAAAAATGAACATGATTTTTGTAAAAAGCACAAAGATCATGCTCACACTACAACACAAAAGGGAGTTTTAAGACAATATTTGGGTAAATTGTCTTAACTTGAGACAAAAGAAAACTTGTCTATTGTCTTTAAGTGGGTGTCCCAAATTAAATTGTCTTAAAATTAAATTGTCTTAAAATATTGTCTCTATAAAGAAAATATATAACACAAGCATTTTTGTCTCTCTAGAGAATTTCATTTTTGTCTCTCCGAAGACAATTTCATTTTTGTCTCTCTAGAGACAATAGTTGGAAATAAAGACATATTGTCTTTAAAAAGACAATGTCTTTGATCTTAACTATTGTCTCTTGAGAGACAATAAAAAATTACATTCAGAGATAATACATGATCGCTTTTGTCTCTTTAGAGACAATATAAAATAATGAATCTAGAAAATTATCTCACCATTGAAATAAACCAATATTAAAAGTATTTATTTAAAAATAAATTACAATATCATTGATTAATTCATATTAGGACACAGTGGAATCGAACCACCAGCCTCCTGCTTATAAAGTAGGTGCTCTACCATTGAGCTAGAACCCTTTAAAGAATTATGTGAGAATTATGGTAGTCCTTGAAATTGCATATATAGGCATTCGTTTTAAAACTAGCAATTGCACCGAGAAGTGCAAAGGAATGCCGATAAAAGTGGGAATGTGGAAGTCAATAAGTAAGCGAAATGTATGGAAAGCACAATTAAATAAAACTCAAAGACACCATATCAATCGATTTTACCCCACCTTGCTTTCCCAATAAAAGTTTTGAAGTACCTATTCCAGCATTTTATAGGCTACTTGAAAAGAAAAAAAGAAACAGACACACAAACCAATGTGACCCGCAACTAGAAATTTATCAAAAATTGCAATATTCTTGGAAAGTAGTAGGTCAATATTACTCCAAGCTTGAAGTTTTCTTTTTTAAAACTTAGCTATTATCCATCTCCAACAACCAAATTCTGAAAAACTACAACTGAAACACTATTTACTGAAGGACCTGCCAAAATACGAAATAGTCTCCCCAGGATTCATAAGCTTGCATTTATGATTCAACCAAGTAGGGGAATGATTCAGCCAAGTAGGGAAATCATCTTGGCCGAAATGAAACACTGATTTTTCTTTTCTAACAACTACTCTTGCTCCTTTTGCAAAAATGTCCCAGTAAAATTAGTACCTTCCATAAACTGTTGAATCAATGAATGTGTTAAATTTGAGCCATCTGCAAAGTGGAAATTTGGGTATATTATAATACATATCCTGAAATTCGATATCATATGGATAATTTACATAAGGGAAATAATGAAAATATTTTACAAGTGAAGTTTTTGAGACTGAATTTCAATTCTCCAACACCTTTGTTAGAGGTAATAATACTTCTATATTTTCTCCAAAGAATATCTAAATTTCAAATAATGAGGTGGAGATTGCAAGTCACCTTTAAACTGGCATTCATCACTCATTCCAGCGACTAAAATGGTCTATATATGAATGCATGTTTTGTACATAGTAAAAGTGACCAGGTTTTAGGAGCTCTTTTTGCTGGACAAATTCTTGAACTAGCCCAATGATCTTACAAGGGTGTGAAAGGCTTGACCTAACACTCAATCCATTCCGTGCATCCCATCAACATCGAGCACCATTTTCTGATCTTTCTTCAAGAAGGTATCCAATCTTGAAAAAGCTAAATACCTTCCTAAGATTGTATCTAGATACAACAAATCTTGTTGCTCTTTGCTTTTGTGTTCAACAAAGAGAAGCATATAAACAAAAAATAGAAAAACTATATTCTATAATGATAATTGTGTCCTCCATCTCTAGGTAACAAGATACTATAAATAAAAGAGAATAGTGGGGCATGAAACTATATCGCAATAGTGTTTTCCAACACCAAGGCGGGCACTACCAAGAAAATACAATTTTACATTACCTGTTTCTTCTCAAAAATATTGGTTGGGCTTTGGGGATGTTAATAGAGGTCTCTAACAACATCTCACTAGACACAATCTAGATGCAACAATCATGCACAAAACAAGTAAAACAAAATAGTTCAGCAAGCTCACTTATATGCATTACTGGTAGTGAAGCAGCATCTCAATTTAAATGTACCATCCCTTTAACAAGCTCTAATTGACCCCTCCTGAACGTATTCTTGAACAACCACTGCAGGTTCACAAAGGAAATGAAGATACCATAAGGGAGAAAATATATTGCTCCTCACCAAATCATTAACACACAAGCTAAAATCAACAATACAATTTTGCATAATTAACTTCTTGTATTCTTCTGAAGTGAACACCATTCAATCAGAGATTTTTACCTCAGCGCAAAATACATGAACCCACTGGCCATCAGTAGTCCTCTTAAAACCACCACTCAAACCACCACATAGAGCACAGTTCATACCACAACCAGGCATACCATGGCTAGCTACATTTGGATGCCTCATGCCTTGGAGTTGGTATTGCTAGTTTAAAGCTTCACATGGCTGACAATACCATCCTCCAAAAGAATTCCTTAAAATACCATAGTAATCTTGGTGAACTGCTACCTGCAATATAATGTTGACATGAAAATTTTAAGATACCCACTATAATCCACTGTAACAATACTACAGTAAATAGAGAGATAAAAATAAAATAGAGGAAGGAATAGCTAGATTACCCAGTAGTAATTGTAAACACAAATCATGTTTGATCGAGTAGATTCTGGCAATCTACAAATATCAGAAAAAAGATATTATTCTCTTGGTGAGATAGATGACACCTATTAATAATCAAAATTCCTTTCCAATGGAACTTTTGCAACAAGGGTCTAGGACAATGTCTCTTTAGCTCGCAACATTGTCCAAGAAGAAGAGCTTGGGCATCCAACAATAATGTTCTCTTTATACAATCAGAGAAATATTACCGGGCAGCTAAATGTATCAAAAGAAAGATGAAGAATTGTGTGCTAAGAAAGTTCTTTGATAAGAAAGTTTAACAGAGTTAAAACTGCCATTCGTTGAAATTTAAATAAAAACCTAGAATAAAGACTTCTAAAAAAAATCTCAAATTTAGATGATTCAGGGTTAGGTCAAAGCACACATCTTATTTAATGCATCGCAAAAATAACATTTTGGATGCAATGCAACTGTCAAAGATGGGGTCAACAATTTCTGAACATAGTTATTAATTTATGAAACAAACGAACAACACATATTTACTATTTTCCTAGGCACTTATAATTGTATTTTATGAAATGAACAAACAACATACATTTACCATTTTCATAGGCACTTGTGTATGCATAAACTCTTAATAACTGCCACTGCTCCTACATGACACAATTATTTGATATTGACCACTTCACATTTAAAAAAAGATGATATTCAGTTAAGACATGCCATAATTTTGTTCATGACAGGAATGTCACTTAAAAATGAATAAATATTTTGTTAAATGCATTCTTCAATATCAAACCAAATAATCCATTTCCCACTATTTTGTGGCATCAGTTCAGTTCTGCAACAGGAATGACTTCAAGTAAACCTCAATTGTCTTGGCTGAAATAGAGAACCAACTGCACCGTACAATCTTAACTATCAATCAAGGACAAAGTACAAGGTTTAGTCCCTATGCTGGAACTAGCTAGAAAGCAATATCCTTAAAGCCCCTTCATCTCGAATATTATTATCTACAAATGATACAAATGAATTTGAGATATTGTTGGCCCTCGGATGTGTTTTTAGTTCCTCCTTATTTGCTTCTAATGAACACTAACAGGGGTTTTAGAAATTTACACCACATTGTTGTGTGTTTGATGATGATCCTATGTTTCTTGTGAAAGGATTTATCCTCACCCAAAGCAAGGAGAATATGGACGCAAGAAGAATTGACCAAACAATAACTATTGTTGGTGTTTGGTTCTCGCGACCCATTAATTCCCTGAGGAATGGATAAAGATCAACAATTACCCACAGAGAGAAAAATAGTTTTCCAAACAATGGACCCCAAGATTGATAACCACTATTAATAGCTTGGGAAACACCTACTACTACACCAACAAGATTTACCACAAGAAAAGTAGTTGGAGGGATGAGAAGACTGGTCCACTTAAAAACATAAATCTTAGAAAATTCACAATCTTCATCTGAAGATATTGATGTGACAGTAAATTTTGTGTCAATCCCCGCTAGAAATTTCAATAACCCTTGAAAGACAGCAAACAAATGTGCTCATACACCCCCAATAACCCAAAATTGCTCATTCCTCCACCATTCATCAATGCCAACTTTACTCCAGCGTAGCTCTAGAATAAAAAAGGAAATAAAATATAATATGAAGAACAAACTTGCAAATTTGCTAATCCGCAGATAAAAATAAACATAAAAATCAGGAGAAAAATGTGAAGCATTGTACACGAACAAAATCCAAAAAAAAAATATAAAAGACAAGTTGTATTAGAGGTGAGTAAAGCTTGACAAGATTGAGGTCAGTAAGGGTTGACAATCTTACCTCGGGAATGATAAACTTCCCTGTAAGAAGACAAACATTTGGTAGAGCACAATATGAAACCAATGGGAGGGAGGTGAGAGGATAATCTATGGTATTGATGTATGCTAGCCTCTGCAATTGGTGTAGCCATACCAAATTAGACAATGCCTGCTCAGTAAAATTTCAACAGAACCTAGGGCCCATCAGAACACTTGATTCAAATGATCTGAAAGATTGATTGGTGGAGATACCTTGAATGCAGAACATGCAGGCATGTAGTATATTGAAATCCAACCTCGAGCATGCATTTTAAACCCAGTCAAAATATCTTCTGTGACAGAATAATAAATCCATCCAATCTGCACAAAATATGAGAACCCATTCATATTAGATCTTTGCTTCAAGAACAGTTGCCTATTGCTTGGTTGCCTAAACAAAATGTTGCGTTATTTTGAAGAGAATTTATGTGCATTTAGGAAAAATGTTTATACAACTTCCCTATAGAAAAAACTAATTCAATGAACTAAAAATAATCCACAACATCATCAAATAGATGCAAATCCACCTCTACTCATACCTCTTTTCCCCATTCTGACTTGTCTTCATATCCACAACTCATAACATGAATGGATTCTTTCAATAAAGAAGAAGATTCTCAGATTGTGGAAGACCACCATTTTCCACGAGGGTAGATTGAATAAACACTAGTGATTGACCAAATCTTTTCTATAAACTCCTTTGGGACATGAGCAATGATTTCTCATCATCAAATCCTACAATACAAAATTTCAAAGAAGGTTGAGGGCGAACAATGTTTAAGGCTAAATGAGTTGTCAAAAAATACAAATCACTCATTTGGACATGGACTCGCCTTCAACACCCTCTTCTATGTCTTCCAAACTAAAGATGGGTATAGTAGATTCAGTTCACTTGCTTCTCTTCTTATCGTCATCAAACCTTTTGTTTGATTTTTTTCTCTTCTTTCTAGATCCCCAACAACATCTCAAAAAACATGCTGGTTCAAGATCCTTCTCAGTGAGAACATGATCATAACCATAGAGTGCTTGTCTATTAAAACAACACCCTGTACCCACATAAATAGGCCCTTAGATACCATCGAAACCTCTTAGGGTGATTTGCAAAGATTTTAGAATTAATATGCCAAGCTAAAATTATATGAAAATTTCATGATTGCATATAAGAAAACATTTTGGGTGTTGATCAATGATTACATCAAAGAACACAATGTTATGATTAGCATATCAATCATGTCGATCTCTGAGAAAACTATACATAGCAAGTTTTCTTCCCAAGAACTGGATCCATTAGAAAACACATTGCCTCACGAATAGCTTTGTTGTTGTTTATATAATGATCACAATCAAGGTTCAACTGAAACAAGCCATTTGTGAGGACAACAGACACTTGGACTTAAGTGGAGCAATGGATAACAATCATCAGTGTCATCATAATAATTAATTGATTTCATATGAGGAAATGAATAGAAAAAGAGAGATGTGTACATAGCTAGCAATATACCAATGCATTCATTACACCGACTTTCTTGTGGAGTTGGAAACGAGGCCTCTTTTCATGGGATACATAAACTAACCATGGCAATTCATTGCTAAAATTGTCAACTCCCCTTGATTCAGTCACTAATGGCAGCTGCAGAGCATTTACAGATGGTGTGCCAGTAAAAACCTTATCATTATCTTTTTTAAGCTCATGATTTGTCAATGGCGTACTACATTTTGGTCCAAATAATGTGTACAATCAAGGAGATATATCGTGGCCCTCAATATGTCCAAGCGTCTTCAGTGGTGTGTCCAAGGATTCCATCCTCTGTTCCAGTGCAGGTGATGACAAATTCTATGAAATAAATTGTTTACTTATCTCCTGAAAGGAAAAAAATGAAAAAATGTCATACATACAGTGCACCAACTATGTATTATGTTCCTTAAGATGAATCTGATAAAGAAGATGGAAAAATATGAAGCTCATACATAATTTAGCTTACCTTTTCAGAATCCTTTGCTGTAGTTTCATTTTCTTTGTGTAGATTCTGTAGCTTCCATAAACTAAGTTGTCCCACCAGCTCAGCACGACTCTCCTTCAATGAACTATGCATAGCCTCATCACTTCCTTTGTATTGTCGTGCCCTGTAAACATAAACGGTACCTATGGTTTTCTTTGTGCTTCCATTACGTTTTGAATTCATCAACCTTCTGGAAGGCGTAGCATATAATGACTCTGGCAATTGTCCTTATAAGTAAAATTGCAAAGTTTTCAATATATTTCTCAAAGTCAGTATTCTCTCTACAAGTTTGGGACTTTTTGAATCCCCTTTACTAGGAACATTCATATCAGCCAAAATAGTAGAACCCTCAGCTACTTCTCTAGATTCTACAAGATTTTCTGTGAGGAGAATACTTTTGAAATGCTATGTCCCTTCCAAAACCATAGCATCCTTCTCCATGAAAAACACATGGTCTCCAAGTGGGACATGCGGTGACAAATATTCAGTTTCTGATGTCACATCATTTTCTATAAGCTCAAGCTTTTTCACTGCAGTATCATATTCATGTCCCTCAGCATGTTCAAGCCTGTTCAATGGCTTATCCAGGGAAAGTTGTTGATTTCACACATCCTTGTCTTCTAGAAGAGATTCATTCATACTTAAACAAGGGGATATATTGTAACTTTTTCTAAGTTCTAAACTTTTGGATGAAATACTAGAGTCCAGGCCAAATAAGGTGCTTAAACAAGGAGATATATTATATCCCTTCGTAACCTCAGGGATCCTCAATGGAGTATGCAATTGGGAAGGTTCCTGCTTGCTCACCACAATCTATATATTTTCTCCAACTTTGAAATTTTGGTCTATCCAGCTTCCTCGCCATTATTTCCCTCAATTTTGGCAGGGTCAATGAATCCCTCATGTTTTCTGTTGTTGTCCATATCAAACAATTGTTCTCTAACTGGAATTGCATCAATTATGCCATCAACTATAAAAATGATTTCTTGGCATGCTTCATCTTCAACTTCATTTTTTTCCAGAACTATATTATATCCCTCTCTAACCTCAGGGGTCTTCAAAGGATTATCCAATTGGAAATGTTCCTACTCGTAGGAAACTTCTGTAACAATCTCTGAGATATTTTCTAGAAGAGAATAATCAATACCTGAACAAAATAATGCATCATTACTCGCCATCAGCTTGGGATTATCTAATGGATCACTAAGATCAGTCCAAACAAAGAATTCAAGCAAGGAGATATATCAAGGCCTTTTGTAGGCATAGGCATCTTCAATTGAGTATCCATGTTAGAAGGTTCCTGGTTGTTGGCCACTGTATGTATTTTCAAAAGTTGTATATTTTCTCCAACTTTGAATTCTTTTGTCCTTGTAGCTCCGTTCTGTATAGATTGTTCTTCCTGGTCATCCTCTTTTCCCTCACTTTTGTCAGGGGCAATGAATCCCTCGAGTTTTCTATGCTTGTCCATATCAAAAAAAATTTCTTTAATTGGACTTGCATTAGTTATGCCATCAACAATACTAATTCTTTCCTGATATGCTTCATCTTCAACTTCATTCTTTTCCACAACTACATTATAAGATCCATGTTCCACTTGATCAACATCTATTAAGGGAATTTGAACATTCTTGGTGATCTGCTCAACTACATCTTCCTCCTTTTGAGGAGTTGAACCATACAACTCATTGAGGTTGTAAAACTCATTTCCATTGTCTGAAAAGTTGTCCTGATACACTTCATACTCTGAAGCTTGAATGTTCTTATATGTTCCTTGAAGTACATTGGACATATCTACTTGTTCAAGATTTTGCACTTTCATCCAAACTGCATCAGGAGAGCCATCATTTTTCTTGTGAAAGATGGTTTCTTCAACATCCTCAGTTTCAACCATTCAAGCAAGTTTATAATGCTCCTCTCTTTGATATACAGAGTCATGAAATCCTTCGCTAATTTTGGGATCACTCAATTTATCTTCTTGAGCTTCACCATTAACCAGTGAGATGTGACTTTGTTGAACATCATTTAGAACTAAAGCTCATCCTCACTGCATTCCCCAGGCTCTTGACCTTCACTATATGATGCCAGTTGTGATAGATTTTCTAGAGACAAAGCCTTTGGTAGGAGTTTGAATTGATGAGCACCATTCAAATTGTCTGCATCAAATTGAAGCTTATTTTTTAATTATGGAGTGTTGCCACAATCCATTGATTCACCTTCATATGTTTCATTCTCGTAAATCTGTTGGTTGTCATCTTCCTCCTTTTGAGGACCACTCAACTCATTAAGGCCAAAACACACTTTGCTTTTGTCTAAAAAATAATACTTGATTTCATGAGCTTCATCCTTCACAGCCTCTTGAGCTTACTCATTGCAGTTCTTAGGAGATACATTTTCTTGAGCATTCTAAGTTTCACTCTTGGAAAACTATTCAATTTTCTATTCTTCTTCAACTATAGAGACCTGATACCCTTCATTGGTTTTTGAATCATTCAATTCATCCTCTAAACCTTCATCATTAACAAGTGATATGGGATTTTCTTGAAGATACTCTTTACTGCATTCTTCATCGGCTTGAGCTTCACTATTTGATGTCTGCTTCACTGGACCTTCTAGAACTTGATCCTCTACTAACAAATTACCTTTTTGCTTACCTCCAACTAAATCTGCAATCTACTCTTCATCGGTAGCTTCTTCAGTAATGTCCAAATCATGTGATTCATCTTCATTATCTATGTCTCCTAGTAGTGGACTATTTGCCAAATCTACATTTGAAACTGGAATCTTCTCTTCCACGTCACAGTGTCCAAGCTCTGGCTTTTTGGATGCAGTACTATATTCCAGTCTGAACAAAGTGACTAAACAGGGAGATATATTATATTTGTTAGTAACCTCAGGGGTCTTCAACGGAGTATTTAACTGGGGCATTTCCTGCTTACAGGCCTCTTTTGTAAGACTCTCTAGGAGTTTGTCTAGTACAGAATCATCCATTGCTAAACAAAGAAACATGTCATTAATGTCTATAGGTTTGAGCCTGTTTAAAAGAGTACAAGAGTCATTACATCAGAGGGAACAACATATCAGTACTATCATTACTGAGACAATCCATCTTTTATCTGGAACAAAACCATACATACCTTGAAGAGGGAACACATTGTTACAGTCTACAAAATCGATTGAAATGTATGCCTCTCTTTCAAGAATAGAATCAGTTATACCTGAACAAGGCAACATATCATTATTACCTAGAAGCTTGGCTCATTTAATTTGTTCTAGAATTATTATAGCAGATCATTAGTGGCTGGGTTGTGTTTGATGGAGTAAAAAGACTTATAAATGTGGAGAAAACACATCATTACTATAAATACAGGGGAAACCCATCTTTTTTCTTGAAGAATAATGCCTGAAAAAGGGAACAAATCAGTATTGTCTTCATAATTGATTTTAGTGCGAATAGTCTCCTCAGTCGTGACTGCTTTTTCAAGAATAGATTCATCCATACCTGAAGAAGGAACACGTCATTACTGTCGGTAAGTTAAGGCTTGTTTAATGGAGTACTAAAATCATTATAGCAGAGGGAACACGTCATTAATATTAATACTAGGGGAACTAGAATAGAGTCAAGGCATACTGGAACAAGTGAACACATGAATAGTGCCTTCAAAACTATTTGAAGAATCAACAATCTCCTCAGCCATGTCTGGTTCTATTTCATTGTAATTGCATTGACAGCTTAATTGCTCCCTTGAAGTATCACTCTCTATTTGTGTGTGGACATGAATCCCATCAACCTTGTAATCAGATGACTCACCTACATGCTGGGAAACACTAGGCATTGGCTCAGACATACTACAGACACTATCCACTTTTGAACCATACAATTCATCAAGGCCATAAAATTGTTTTTCATTGTCTGAATAATGAAATTTGTCTTCATGAACTTCATCCTCAATAGCTGAGTTATGAGGTTGCAGACCAACATCTGAAACTCAAATATTCTCATAAGCTTCTTGAGGTTCATTGTATGATGAATGAATCATTTGATGATATCCAAATTTCAAAGAAATTGCATCAGACAACATGGGACAACCATCATTTTAGCTACTATTATAATTCTTATGTGATCTTCGTTCTTCATCATCGTGATTTTCACTTTTGGAAACCTATTCAATTTTCTCTTCTTTTTCAACTACATGATCTTGATATCTTTCAATTGTTTCTGAATTCTTAAACCCATACTTGTGAGTTTCATTACTAACAAGTGAGATGGGATTTTCCTGAACAGAAGTAGCTGAAATGTACTGTATAGTGCATTCCTTACAATCGTGAACTTCACTGGATGATGCCTGTTGTGGTAAAATTTCCAGAGCTTGTTTCTCACAGAGAAGTTTAGATCGATCACCCTCATTCCAATTACTTGCATTAACAATCATGTTCATTCAAATTCTTGGTTGCTGCTGAAATCCATTGATTCAACTTTATGACATTTGAGAAGTAAGATAAAGTCCACTCACATTCTTCATTATTTTATGGTTCATCTTTAAAAAGAAACGTGTTATTTTGAAAACTAACCAATTCTCATTAGTTTAACACTTCAATAGCACATGGCCATTTTGCATACATGCAATGGAATCTTCAATCTTCTCTTCGTCGATAGTTTCTTTAGTAATGTTGAAGTGATGCGATTCATATCCATCATCTGTATCAGCAAGAAGTGGATTATCAATTTGCAAATCTATATTAAAACTGAAAACTTCTCTTCCACACCATATATTTCATTACATAAGAAGTAAGTAATTAATATGCACACAGACATCTACAACTGGATTCTTATCTTTTACATCACTCTGGTCAATTAATAATTTTGTTTATTCAAATTCTTGGTCGCAGTTGAAATCTATTGATCCAATTTGATGAGATTTTTCAAGTAAATCAGTTCAAACCCCAAATGAACATAGTTGTCCAGTGAAATCCCAAGACCAGTTCAAGATTATATTGTTATTTATTTGGTTTAATCTTCAATCCTATAATTAGCAAAGCTTGCTGATATTACATAAATGATTCAAATACCTGGTTGATTGGGATCATCATAGGGGACCGAGTGAACACGCTTTCCATCTCCACTACCAATGACTTGCACATGCTCGGGGGAGACATCTTGAAACTCAAACTCAGTATTGAATCCATTTTCCCATTCAGAAACACATTTTAAATAATCAAGAATTACAAAATTAACCATAACCATAATCTTATAACCAAAATTAAAAATCAAAACATAAAATAATTAATCTAAATCACATAAAAATCAATTTTCGTAATTTTGGTCATGACATAGCCTATAAGATCCTATGATACTAACGAATTTGAATTTAGTCATCTATGTAGTGTTGATACTCATGCCCAACCAGACCATTATCGACCATGCTTTGATTTATAACTAATAATGGCCCATCTAAAAAGCTATCACCCCTATTTTTTATTAATGGGTGTCACCATATCAATATTATTGAAAGAAGTCGATGCTATGAGATAAACATTCACTTATGCCTCTTAGATAATTGAGTCTAAAATAATGCAAAGAAAACTAGGCTTATGGCAACAATTTTCAAAAGGTTGCCACTGGTAGATTTGAAATAATTGTCATATGGAAAATTCATGAAAAAGACTCAGAAGTGACTCCACCTCATCTAATAGTAATTTTAAGTGGTCCACAACTATTTTAGTTCAACATAGAGTCCCATGCCTAAATTTATTAGTCTAAGGATTTTGGTAAAGCAAAAAGAAAACTAAGATGCATTGAAAATGACTGGATGGGATGAGATTAAGTCAAGTGAGTTGAGTTGAAAGGTCAAATAACATAGAAAATAAAATTGAGCTATAAACAAATTCAAGCAAACCATGCTTGAAAACTTTTTCAAAGTTGTGTTGTTGCTACAAAGATCTATGCAAAGAATGAAGCAAAACTATTTAAAACAAACATTAAAAAGGACGATTACTTTATAACTATTTTCCTTATTGAGAGAACCATAAAAACCAAAGCAAAAATATTGACATATATCTCTACCACAGATATTACGTAATCAACTTCATACGAAAGTAAACTTTAAATAAAATATAGAAAGCCTAATACCAAATGGTTACTAGTCTAACCACAAACTTCCAGCAATCACCATCATGGCATTTGAAGTTTTAACATAATTTCTTGCTATCCACAATATTAATCACAAGATGTAGCTAAATTGCGATAAAGGCCAAGGAAGCAAGAGCATGCGTAGATTTGGCTGAGCAATGATTTAACACAACAATTTAAATGACTATTAATATACAAGCATTTTCCTTAATGAGTCAACCATGGAAGCCAAACCCAAAACATTGCAATAGACCTTTGTCACAAATGACTTGAACATGCTCGGGGGAGACATATTGAAACTCCTTAGAAACCTACCAAAAGGAACTACAATTACAATTACAATTAAACCCATACAAGATAAATTGATTGTAAATAGTAGCCCATACAGTCACATTTCAGATCCCAATTCCAACCGCAGATGTAGCTAAAGGAGAATGATAGTGCAGTTTTCTCAGAATCTATTAGACACTATACTGGTTGACCATTTGTGAGAAGAGGAATTGGAGTGTGAGGATCCGTCTCAAAGAGGTAACTAAATCGATCTCCTCCCCTCGCTCATGCATCTGCCACTGCATCATCGCTTCTGCCCTTTGTTTCCTGTCATCTCTTCCACCACGAGTGTAATTGAACTCATTCTCCAAATCATCAACATCGTCTTCTTCCTCGTCACCTTCCACTCTTGGAATCGCTATGGAAAAACACCCAATATTAAATATAGCTATCAGTTACTACCTAGATGCTGCTAAGCAGACAACCAACTAGACTAAAATGCCCATAGTCTAGATCTGCAAAAATGCCACCATCATTTGTGCAATATATCCTTTGTGCAATGTGGGGCTTCCATGACTTGCTAAACACCAAAACAACAAAAAACAAAAATATATATGATGACCTTTGTGTCTCTTGTATTTGGTCTTGTATTGAGGACAAGACTAGCTTCCATACGCTCATATTCATAGCAAGGCGTACAAACTGGGAATCCACACTCATTGCATGCAACAAAGAGCAACCTATTTACTGTCACACCAACATTATCTCCATAGACCTGGCATACTTGTCCGCTCGAGTGCTTTAGAGGCTTCGCCTGCACACTAATAAACACGTAGTCTCAATGACACAAACCAAACAAACAAAAGTTGAAAAATCAAATCTACAACTTGGGCCACTCTTCTCTGTGCTGCTCTGCTGAATCAAAGAAACCACTGATAGCCTAATATAGGATCATATTATGGTTTTGACCTAGTCAAACATTCATCAGTCTTTAAGTCATGGGATCTGAGTCTGTAAATCTTGTAAGCTTGCATCATATTAGCATTATTATTGGATACCAAAATAGAAGGCCGATTGAGGTGTCTCATGTGCTCATGATAATTGTTCCATTCCCATTAAATTGCACTGTCAACTTATTGTGTTTATTTTTATTATGTTTGAAGTCTCAGCTCAATTCATCTTGGACTTTTGGGAACCCAACCACGATAATTTTTCTAAGGTATTATCGAACCAAAAATCAACGCAATGTCATTTCTCAATTGCACTCCCAAGCGCAATCCCTATCAGGTGTTCTCTAGAACAAGTTATAACGTAGGACTATTTTCAACCAAAAATACGAAGTGGGTACTCTGATAAAACTAAAATGAAATGTCCAAAGTTAATATATCTTCAGATCCAGGTCCAAAATTTTCCATCTATCATTACCTCTGGTTAATACCTAACCTAATAACTGGAAACCAGGGCCAGATATGTTCCAAACCAATGGAAGAACAACCTCAAACTCTACAGAAAGAGCAGAGGACTTAATGTTGTTCTTCTCAGCTTCCCTTTGCTCAGATCTTTAAAAGTAAAAGAAATCACAAGAATCCCACATCTATTAACAATCTAAGCTTAATTACTTATGAAAATCCAAAAGGATACAAGCCCAAATTCTAGATCCAAAAGAGAAAAAAGATAAATTCTAGAAAATTACACCAATCTCTGCCTCGTGGCGAATCAAAACCAACTCATTCCTCTTATGAGAACCTACAATCATACCAGCACTGGCCTCCATAGTGTAACTCTCAGGTTAATCTCCCGATCTGAATGCTTTTGTTTTATGCAATCTCAATGCTTTTGTTTTATGCAATCTCAGGCAATGTTTCAAAAAAATAAAAAAAAATTGCAGTGGTGGGCATAACCCATATCCACATTGCGCTAAATGACCCCAACTCTACACTAAACTATGCAAAACCATGAGACCCCTTCTATTCCCAATACCACTTCATAAAATGAACCAATAATGTGTTTGGCGCTTATTATGAATTAGAAAAACAACTAAAAAACCCATAAAATTTAGGCTCTTCGCTCGCGGGTCTACAAATCCATCTCATAAATGATTTTATATATGATTATTGAGATTAATTATAGCTTTAATTTACATGTTTTAAGAAAAATTATAGATTAATAAATTTGTTAAATTAGCATATTAAAAAAAAGTTAGAAATATAAAAATATATGTTTTATTTTTTATTCTAAATTATGACTATAGTTAATATATGAAAAGTTAACTCATTTGAATCTTATGAATTAAATCATAATTTTGGTTAATATGGGATAATTATACATAAAAACATAAAAAAAATAAAAAAATAAAAAATAAAAAAAATCGTGAATAAGTCATGCTTCTTCTTTTCTTCAATCATGCTTTCACTAAATATGTCATATTTTCAATCATGTTTTTACCAAACATGTCATATTTGTAATTGAATTTTGATTAGTATGTGATAATTATACATTTAATCTTTTTCAAAAATAAACCATACTTTAATTTTTATTTTCAATATTGTTTTACCAAACTTTTCATATTTTCAATTATGTTTTTACCAAACATCTCATATTTGTATTTGAGATTTATTGGCAAACACATTTTTGAGTTTAACTCAAAGCCCTAACTAATGTTTTATATTTGCATGTACAACCTTCTTGTAAAGTTGTGAATGCCTTATCCCATTAATTTTATGTTGTAATTTTAGTTAGCACACTCTACTTGTGTATTAAATGTTTTAAGGATATACACATTATCTTCTTCATTTTAGACCGTAATGATCATTAATATGTCAAATTTACATAAAATCGTATTAATAAGTCAAAAACCCATGTCAAAATCACTTATCATAATCCCGTTTCAGCTTACAACCCTAGCCAACACACTGGCATTGAATATAAAACATCTTTGTAAATTTATATCAAAAATCTTAATTAATATAAAAAAAATTATTAAAACAATTATAATAGTTCTTTATTTTTAAGTCACAACCCTAACCAGCACATTCAAATGGCATATAAAATGTCATTATAAATTCATTAGAAAAATGGGTGGACAGGATAACATCCCAGTGTGCCAATTACTAGGTCGTTCTACTAGGAGACAAAGAGATTTGAAATCAAGACCACTTCCTCAATAAAGTAATGTTTAACTAAGTGAGCTAGTGCCAATTGTAAAACAATAGAATAAGGACTCAACTAATTGAGCTAACCCTCAAGGTTAACTGAGTGGTTAAGACAAGACGTTAACTCCCTCTCCACCTAAGTTCAATTCCTTGAAATGACATGTTAAGCATGTTGTGATGAGGTTAGAGGAATATGTGGCCCCAGGGAGTTACTATGTTTGTGGTCAATACGAGATGTCTCAACTCTTGCTAAGGCATATATTCCTGGTATATTCGTCTTATAGGTAGATTCGATATACTCTTAGAGGTATCGTGGCAATTTGAAGTTTTAATCCTAGGGCTAGCCTAGATCACACCAATGAGTTACCGATCCACTATGGTAAAAAAAAAAAAACAAGCATCATCATTATGAATTACCCTCGATCAAGGTGAGAGTCGAGAGGAGGAGCACGGTGGGATTCGCACTGCTGCCATGAAATTATTGAAGGTATAGTGAGGGTGGTGGAATGGCCACCCCCACAAAAACCTTATCATGCATAAGATGTCAAGGCAATTAAGTCACAAAGGGAGAGGGTATTTTTCGTATTTGGATTTGAATCTGTTCAGACTCGTAGCAACTGGAAAAGTTGTTTCCTCCACAGGCTTTTTGTGGATTAGGCATCTCTCTAGGGAAGTTCTCGGAAATGGAAGTTTCACCCAGGCTTAGGAAGTTGAAGGTGTGACACATCCTCTCCTTCTCAGTCCTTCCTCATATGTTCAGATTCTCTTCCCTATGAATTCAATTCTTTCTGTGATATAAATGTTTTGTATATGGTTGGGGATGGTCGGTCTAGATAAGAAATTATGGACTAATGTAGAGTTTAGCCCTCCTATGAATGGATGGGATGGGGTTCACCCTCTTTCCTGCATATCGGCGGTCGGGAGGCCTTTCAACAGGAAGCCCCTGACTGATTTTAGTAATCCCGACTACCCAAGAGCTTGGAAACCTTGGGATATGGATACTTCTCAATTTTTTATAAAAGACAAGATAGAGCCTTATGTTTCTAACTCTGCTTTCATGCAATTTATGAGAAAGGAAATTTGTGACTGGCTTATGGGTGATATTTCTTATTCTCATGAGGAATTCATGCACCATACATAAAAGAACCTTCAAGAGAATTGGGATGGGTTCGTAATTCAAATCCATGAATATATTAAGGATATGTTCCTTAGAGTGAGGTTTAATTATTTTCTTTGTCATGTTTATGTTCCCGTAGACGCTGCAGGCTCCTTAATTAAACTAACTTGTGGGCTCATCCATCCTGGGCATCCTCCCAATCAATTTTTTGTTGTTCGCATTGCGAGACTTGTAAGTCGGAGCCTCGCCTTATTGGTACACTTTAGATCTCCATACAACAATAATGAATCGAAGTTCATGTCTCGACCAACGACACACCAAGGTCACATTCATAATGCAAGTTAGGGGAGACGTCAAGGCTGATGGCATGGGAGTGAGAAATATTGTGCTAAGAGAGGTCAAGGACATGGGACCAAAACTTGATTCATATTAGCAACTTCCAGAGCACATAGAACTAATACACACCCCCATGCCCACTAGACAATTGATTAATGGGAAGTAAAGGTTGTTAACTAGGTCAACGACTAGTCTTGGAGGAGAACCCAAGCCATACCCGTGGTTGCTGCTCTTAGTATTAAAAATCTTTATTTATTTTTTGGTTGATGATGACCCTTCTAGCGAAGGCTTTGATAATGAGTATTACAAGCATTTCAGGTCCTACAGATGAAATTCAAGAAATTGATAAGGAATTTCAGTTAATTCAACACCAAATCCAATAACAAAATGCTTTCCTTGCATGCATAGAGAAACATATCCCGTGCATGTCTCAAACTAAGTTGTCGGGCTCCAAAGCCAAAGACCTGACACTAGTTAGATCTTTTAATGATTGGCTTGGGCATTATATGAGTATGGTTATTTTGATATTTCAGTATAGTTTTAGTAAAGATTAAATAAATACTAATAATATTCGATACCAACCAATACAAAAAACAAACTCATGGAGTTATGTAATCTATGGTATGTACAAGTATTATTACACCAGAATGTCATGATTAATCACCAACAAAATTATTTTACCAAGGCCCCTTAAGATTGTGGTAAAACTTAGCGAGAAGAATTAAAGTGGAACTTCAAAGTTTAATTTGTTTTATTGTGACTAGGTTAGGTAGGAGATGCCATCTGAGATCCTGAAAACAATATCAACGGATTTGACCAAACAACTATCTCTTTCACTAGGTTTCCCAATTGAGACCCTATATTTCGTCGAGGCCTGGTTAAACCCTAGCAGTCCATTACAAACTTTTGCACCTATCAGCATCAACTCTAATGTTCAGAGGAATATATTGTTGTAGCAGTAGTTGAAGAGATTGCCATGGCATGGAAGCAAAGGGGTTCAAGAAACAAAGAACTGATAACCAGTAACATATTTAATTATATATATCCAGTTGCCACCCATAAAAAATCGCAATCTAAAGATTAAAGAAATATTAAAAATATTCGATACTGACTAATACAAAAACCAAACTCGTGGAGTTATGTACTCTATGGTATGTACAAGTATTATTACACTATAATTTCACGACTAATCATCGACGAACTTATTTTACCAAGGTCCCTTAAGATTGTGGTAAAAACTTAGCAGGAAGAATTAAAGTGGAACTTCAAAGTTTAATTTGTTTTACTGTGACTAGGTTAGGTGTGATTAGGTTAGGTAGGAAGCGCCATCTAGATCTAGATAGCAATATCAATGGATTTGACCGAACAACTATCTCTTTCACCAGGTTTCTTGATTGAGGCAATAAATTTCGTCGAGGCATGCTTAAACCCTAGCAGCCCATTACAAACTTTCGAACCTATCAGCATCGACTCTAATGTTCAAAGCATTCAGGAAAACATAGTGGTCTTCGACCAAGAACTGCAGATTTCGGGGGCATTGACCATACATGTTTGTTGTGATTAACCCTTCAAGTTTTCCTTTGCTTCTATACAAAATTAAGTGTGCCATGAAACTCTCAAGTAACTTTGATACATATACAAATTAAGTTTGTATTTACTTGTTCGATTTGTGTTAAAGTGTTTCCTCTTTAGGTCACAGGATTGGATCTAAAGGAAATTAAGCTATGTACACATCCATATATTAAATAGTTAAAGCATTTAATGGAAGACATCCCTTGTCTCACAAACAAGGGGGTCTCATATGTCAACTTAGCAGCTACCTGCATTATAACTTAATATTAAATACTATTCTTATTTTTTCTATTAATATGAATGCTTCTAATACTTAATATATTGTTAAGGAGATTACCCCACGACTAATTAGTGAAGTATTTAATATTTCAGGAGAGAGTTGTAAGGCTGGAATTTTGGCTACCATGGGTTAAAATTGGTGTTTGTATTATGTCAATGCAAAATTAGATTTCACACCTCTCCAAGAATCAATCAAAATCTTTTACACATACCAATCAAAGGCATTCAATAGATGGTTAAAGTAGTGGTTGGGAGGAGTTCATTGTCAGATACATCCAAGGGTTTCCAAAATAGAGAAACAAGGGCATGTGTTTGTTTTATGGGCTGACGTTTAAAAGATTTCTACGAGGAGAGGAGTTGGTGTGAGTCCTTATGGCAAGGCCCTGCACCTCTTCCTTTATTTCTTAAAGTAGGCTTGAAATAAGTGATTATAGATATATGATACATATCATATGAAATCCACTCACAACACAACAATATTGAACATTTGCATGAGACATAACTTAATTTATTGTCAATATATTTTTACTTTAAAAAAGGCAATATATGCTACCATGATGCAATACAATGATTCACCAACATTGGGCACCAAACAAATGACTTGGACCACAGATGTTATGTATGATGACAATCATCCACTATAAACTATGATCCTTAGCCACTCTGACACCCCTCATTTATGGTCACTCATTGAACAGGCTCATGAAATTTGAGATCACTGCACATGGTTAACATGCTTTGGTTAACACAATCTAGTATGGTGTGAGGGTGTTGCCTACAATGCCATCCTTCTAACACACTTTGCCACAACATCACTTCACGAATGACATTTGACATTGCTTCATATTTTTTCCTTTGTATATGAGAAAGAAAATGAATGTTACTTCTCCCTTATCCAAGATAATGCTCTTGATTACAAATTGAACAATGTATCATGACATTGCCTTTCTCTCTTCATGTGAACTTACTCAATTAGCATCTACATACCTTGTGAAATAAAACTCAATTTATGTATTGTATTTGGGATTGTGTCAATTAGTCATTTTTTATGTCTTAATATTGTGTTAATTTCCTTCCAATGCATGGTCAGACTTGAATTAAAATTTTGACATGGAAAATCCCAATTTTTCAATTTTGGCAATCAGAGGCATAGTGCAAGGACAACGTGTATCCATCTTGGTGGACAATGGGGAAACACAAAATTTTATTGATGCACAGTTGGTGAAGTGTAGAGGCATTCATAGATTGATATATATCCAGAATAACATGGGCAAGAGAGGATTCCCATGCTTAACCTCAGTTGTCTTCTTGATTTTTGGTTTGATATGTTGAGGATATGGTTGATGGGACAAATGTTGAGGATATGGTTGATGGTTCGATATTGAAGTCAAAATCCTCCCTTAACCCTTTAGCCAAAAATATGTCCCCTCAAGTATCTCAAATAATATCCTATGAAGAGTCATAACACTTAACTTGGAATTATGGCCCACCATGATCATCTAATAATTAATTGAAATAGCACTAGACCCCAATTTAGGGATTGCGTGGATCATATGGTGGGACTATGCCAGTGGGAGCCCTAAATAAATGACTTGAAACCCCCTTGATTTTCTACCTTGATGGAATTCATCTCCCAAATTTCTTATTGGATACACAAGTCCTAGAAAACATGACAAGGAAGATAAGAGGAAGTTGACAAGGACATTAGGTTGTCCTAGAACATCATAAAGTGCATACACATGGATGAACATGGAATGGGAATTAAGGCCATAAAGTAGACTAGAGAGTTAGAGAAATAGGGTGCATCAAAATATTTTTGAAGTGTCCCAAAGGGAAATATACAATTCTTGTCTCCTCTAAAATACAATATGCATTTATTGTGGTGATAGTATCCATGAGATTCTTAGAACTAGTGGTATAGTGTTTGGTCATGAATGAATATGTGGCAAATAAATCTAAATATTTTGACTCAGTAGCATAAAATAGATCATGGGGCCGAATAAAAATTTCAAGGGACATGTCAAGAATCTCCGGTAAAATGGGGTTAGCAGCCAAAGGCTACCTTCCAAATAATTTAAGGAGAGTAGGGCATATTTAGAGGAGGCCAACTCAAGAAACCATAAGCAAGAAAAGGGGGAAGTATTTAACAAATATGGTTAGAGTACGCATCCAAATCCCCATCCTTGACTAAAATGGTGGTTTACACAGGCCTCATGAGAGAATATGGGATGGAGGGTAGATTGGAATGGTTAGAAAATAAGAGAAGGGTTTCATCTACTAAAGGAATATGGGATGTAGGTTATGTCTAAGTTCAGGGAGGCTTTTAGCTTTTTTGACAAGGATGGAGGTGGATGTATCACAACAAAGGAGCTTGGGATAGTAATGCATTCTTTGGGTCGAAACCCCAATGTATATTGGAAGTGGTCCAAATGTTTTATATTCAATAATCTAGTCTCGAATACAATCAACCACAAAAGAGTAGTTCTAATCTGCCTGTAAATGCAACATATTAAATACACCATTCCAAATTGATTTTGCTAAGGAGAATCAAAGAAATAGATGAGCCTAGTCATCCATTACCTCCATACAGAGTAAACAAAAACCATGCCCACTCTGTCCTTTATGACACTTGTCCCATGCCAAGATTAAGCTAGACATATACATTTATTGATGTTCTTAGGTAGAGCAAAAATATGAAGCCAATATACAGAGATGCTCTGAATGACTACTTGAACTAGAGTTAACTTGCCTCCTTGGGAGAGCCACCTGTGTGCCCATGATAAAAGTTTACAGTGGATTTTCTCTATAAGTCAACTCCAATCCTTAATTCCATAACAATTAGGTTGGAGCATAAATCTAAGATATTTATAATCTGCATCCAATGCAGTGGAGATAAGACTAAAAATATGATAAACCTCCAGTACCAATGCATCATCTAGGTAAGAAGAAATCATATGAGATTTATTATTATTCATAAGGAATCCAGAGACCGATCAAAAGAGGTCAATCTACCAAATAGTAACTCATTGTCAAAAAATATCAAAGGAGTAACTATGACTTGTCTGCCTACACACCTGCAGCCAAAATTATATTTAATCCATCTACCTTCACACCTGCAACCAAAATTACTGACCTTGTGAATTTTGTGACTAATTCTTCCACAATCCAATCTTTTATCCTCAACATCTTCTTCTCACAAAAGTTGTCATAGATACTTTGAGGTAGGCATATTGTCCACTAACAAATATTCTATAATTTGCCTCCACCATCCTTGTAGAAATTATGGTGTAGAGTTGAAACTACTTATGAAGTTTTAATCAAAATCACAAGACACAAACCTACTGTACTACTCTTTGGAAGTTAATTCACAATTTAGAACAAAAATTTCATACATACAATAAGAAATAACACACATGCACACATAATTTTCCCTGGGGAAAGAAACATGCTAAAAAAGCCAAACTCTGCTTGCATTAATATGATGAATAGAGATGTATTGCAATTTATTTGCTCAACTGAGCACAACCTACAATTGAATAACCTATCTCTCTGCTCACTGAGAAGCTCTAACCCACAATTAGTAAATTTCTACCTCTGTTTGAGCCCATATTTCCTTGCGCAATTCCTTGAGAAATTAAGCCCCTATTATTTAGGAATTTTCACAAAATGGATTGCGAAATTCCGAAGGTCAATCATCTGATTGCATGCAATACTTGTACACTCAAGGCTAGTATACAATTGTTGTTGCACTACCTTGGAATCTCCACCACAATTGGGGAACTGGAATTCTCCATGCACTAGTTATTTTGGGTTGACTGATGAGTTAACTGGATGATCAATGAGTTTGACTAAAGTCGTACTACACAATTGGCCTTCCACTAGTACGGGCTCTGAAATGTTCCATGATAATTGCATATTCTTGGGGCTTGGTTTTCAAGGAAAAGTCCAACGTTCACTCTAAACTAACTGTGATCATCAAAAACCACTTGGTGAATGGCAGCAGTCAATGAGTAAACCAACCACACTAGAATTTGAAATCGAATAGGTCAAAATGAAAATTAAGTATGTTAACATAATAGTTCAATAAGAACTTGAATTTCGTTACTCGTGCCTACTAGGGAGATATTTCCATTAAAGGAAATCATAACACAAGAAACAATACAACAAAGTATAAGTGATCTGAATGATGACGTTACCAAAGATGTAAGTGAAGGACTAGGAAATTTATGGTGATCATGGGAATGATAGATCTCGAACACAACATGATGGTGTTGTTGGAGAAGGATATATCATTGTGGAGGGATGAATTTAGTTTCTAAAAGGGTCTCAACTCAATCTACTCATTTGGATGGGTTGTTTATCTCAGATATAGTGAGATTTGTTAAATTCAGCTTATCAGGTTCATGAGGGTAGGAGAGGGATGCGAAATAGAGATGGGAAGCTTAACAATCCTCCACAAGGAAAATATATGCTTGCATGTAAAGGTAAAGGGAATGCTAGGGAGGTAATTTGATTCAAAGCAAGGGTGAATTATGCTTCCCTGAATGCACATCATGAGACTGTGTTTAAGATTCACCATTCTGAAGCTGCAAGAGGACTAGAGTGTAAGCACAAGAGAGAAGAAAAACATGTTGTGGGTTGTGAAGATGGCCAAGAAGGAACATTATGGTTCTTCCTACTTTAGATTCGAGACACAATATTTAAGAGTGTTTATAAGGTAGCGGTAATTATGAGATGGATTGTTAAGCATATGCTAGCAGGGGTGTTGTTGGACTGCCATAATGGAAAAAATGATCTAATGGATAAAATGAATGTCTCCTCATAAATAAAATTTCAATGTTGAGGAGCAACTTGGGAGGGGTAGCTGATGGTTCCCTAAGCTAGGTCAAGTGCTTGCAATTGATTAAAGATCAACTTCTGCTACAAAGTCTCACGAGGAATATGATTATGCAATAAATGCACCTGAAAAATTGGAAGTCGAAGTCTAGGACTCATTACAGAGAAGCGGTTCAAACAATCACCACTAAGTTTTGAATGGGATGTAAAATTTCACTTTCTCAAAATTGAATGAAGTTGGAACCACTCTGAAACAACCTGAAACAATTAATGTTAATATTAAAAATTTAAGTAAAAGTTGGCATTATCCTTATCTTTCCTTTTCAAAAAGGAAAGTTAAGGAGAATGTCAACTTTTACTTTAACTGTAAAAATTAAATATTACCATTAATTACTAGGGTTAGGTTTTGTAGGGCCCTCGGCTAAGATATTTTTTTTTTCCTTTTAAGTATTTTTAATTACAAAAAATTATTTCGTGGTCATTAGCTATGTTGCACTACATTCTTCAGAATTGGTCAGTTTATTAGAGAACTAGTGACTTTGGTGTTTTAAGGTTAGTTCAATACAAGACCAACCTTATCCAATCTGAACCACCAAACTAGACTAGTACAACTCTAAAACCATTGGGACCAACCAATTCCACTAGTTCTAGGCTAGTTCCAATAAGAGTGTGCCCTTCTCATCTTCATGTCAAATCATTTTGTTGGATCCTTTCAGGAACGGTGATTTGGAGAGTGCATAAACTGTTGGATTGTTGTGAGCACCTAAGATCATAAGTAGTTAAGCCTTGGGAAATAGAATTTTGCAAGGACCCAGTACAAACATCCCAAAACATATTTAGTGAGCACATGGATGCAAGGAACTATTACATACCTCCCAAGTTACTTAGTGAGGACGTGTATGACAAAAAAGCATCAGAAAAATTATCCACCCTCAAAAACCCTGCCTAAAACATTGAAGTGTGGTGCAAAACAAATTGTTGGTAGGCTATTAATGATACCAACAATCACTCCCTCTCCAATTTCACAATAAGCTCCTATTCAAGCTACCTCCTCCACTATGGTTATAGAAAGTTCTTGCAAGTATGTGAGCTACAAGAAATTAAAAATGCCTTGGAATCTCCACCAATATTAGGGAACTTGACTTCTCTTCATGTACCAACTATTTTGGGTTGATTTATTAGTTAACTAGATGATCACCAAGTTGAGTGAAGTCCCACTGCTTAGATGACCTTCCACTAGTTCCTCGAAAAGTTAGAACTAGTTTAACTGACAACAACCTGAAATAATTGACCTTTATTGCTACAAATTAGCAATCACATATGCATAACTGAACTCTACCTCCTCCAACTCGAATTTACTGAGTAAACTAGGTGACACAAGCCATTTCACACAAGTTAACATCATCCAAGTTGTTTGTTGATGTGGAAATTCAAATTTTTCAATTTAATCAAGGAAAAATCAAATTGAGAATTTCTTGCCGCATTTTTCAACACATAGTTCATTGGAATGTATTACTTTCACTATGAACTTGGCATAGTTCACACGTTAAGTTCATAAGGTTTTGGGCTAATCTAGTTTTGTGTTGTGTATATAAATAATAGGTGTCAATCTCTTTCTATTAGAAACAATACTCGCTATGAAATGTGGTATGGCCACATTCCTTCGGTGAGGCATCTCAGGGTTTTTGGTTCCTCCTGTTATGCCCTCATACCTAACGAACAGATAGAAAAACTCAGTTCAAGGAGTCACAAATGTATCTTCTTTGGGTACTCATACCTCCAAAGCATACCATCTCTATGATGAAGTGAATAAGAATTTTATAATATCTAGAGATGTGATCTTTCTTGAGTCTTCCAAGATTGACAATGTTGTTGAGTGGCAGATTAATCATTTGGATATATTCAAACATGCAAATTATTTTCAAGAGTTTGACAGTGAGATTCCACATCTCCTTCTCTTAGCTCTGTAATTTCTATGAAGAGTCTTGAAGAAATTAGGTTGAAGGAAATTCCTTCCCCTACTTTGTCAGGAAAGAGCTAAGAGACTACTGGCAACAAGTAGCCAAATCTGACAAGCAATGAGGGTACATGCAAGATACAAAGCAAGGATTAATGCAAAGGAGTAATGAAAAGGAGTGTACTCACTATATACATATCATCAAACATCTTTCATCCCACTTAGGATGCCTTGCATTGTGCCTGGTTAGTCATAAGATCATGTTGGTCACAACCTCCGTAGCTTAAATAAACAAGTGGTAATACTCTTCATCTCCTAAGCTATGTAATAAGCAAGTGAAAGGGAGTAAGACACGTAGATGAAACACATGGAATGATTTTCAGTTCTTGCAACCATGCATGTCATTGAAGAGAGATTGATACGACAATGATTATAAAACTTTTAAGCTACAGTAAGAGGTGTATTTCAGAAGATGTGCTTTGTTTTCCATACCTAGCCTCCAAAGGGTTATGCATCAGATGGAGTCTTCATGCGGTCCCGATATTCTGTCATACCTTGGGTTCCTTGGTGTTCCTATTTTTCTCCTCAGCTCCATGAGAGTCATCTATCATGTCATCTTTCTTCGTGGCCCGTGAGAGACATAATTGTGTAGTTTCAACGGGCAGTAACTGTTGCGGGATGAGGCCCTGGGAGGACACATTTACATAGTTTTAGGATGCAAGGCACTGCTATGGGATGAGGCCCTAGGAGGACACATCTACACAATTTCAGGATGCAAAGCAAACTCTGTAGTCACGGCACAAAACTGCATAGTTTCAGGAGATAGTTGGTTCCAGCTGAGGGAAGGACACAAGAGGAAACCACTGCGCAATGTTGAATGGTAAGGGAGGTTGGGATTTATGCACATTACATAGTTCCAAAAGGCAAGGGAAAAGCTTGAGGGTTACACATGTGAAGTGTGTAGTTCAAGAAAGTTGGATGAGGCTAGGTTGCTAAGGAAACTCCGAAATTTAGCTAATTGTGGGATCAGTGGAACTGATGTGAACAATGATAAAACTTGACTATGATCACATACTTGAAAACTTAGCAATACAATGTAGACCATCCATAACATATAACACATACTTAGCTTAATGCAACAACCTTTGTGGCAACTTACGACAAGGGCGGCTCTGATTATAGACTTTGGGAGGATAAAGGCAACACTTGTGTAATAGTGTGTGAAATGAGTGTGAAACATGTCTATGTGGTGAGGACAACTCATTCTCATAAATATTTCCCCTTGAAGAAAAACAAACTTCCCTTTGCATGACAAGTGATTACACCCATGCCCAAAGATGACACATTCTATGTAAAGATAAAAGCATGAACAACTCTTAAGATCGAAAAGGGGAGCTTGAGATCATCAACTTACCAATAAGTGACTAAGGAATGATCAATCACAATATCCATAGTAGGCTCTGAAATTTAAGTGCAGGCCAAAATTTTGGAGGGTGTTGCAGCCTCTACAACAGAGCCTTCACCTTCTTGCTGGCTTCTTTTTCAACTAGTGTCTTGAATTCTATGAACTTAGAGAATGTCTCATCTGTATTCAACGTGAAGAAGATCCAACACTTCCATGAGAAGTCATCAATAAAAATGACAAAATATTTGTGCCTGACAGTGTAGGTTGTCGAGAAATTTCCATAAACATCATAGTGGATCCTTTCTAGGACTGCATGTGCTTTGTTGTCCCGATCATGGAATGCAGATTTTATGTACTTTTGCAACGTACATCCTTTGCATATATCTTACTGCTTAAGTACTCATTTAGGAGGCTAGTGGTTATTTGTTCTATGATATTCGAGTACCATGATGCAAATGACCAAGTTTTTTGTGCCAAAGTTCATCGACATCGCGACCTTCACTTTCTCTTCCTTAGTGCTTAATGTAGCACAGTCTTCCACATCTAGCTTATACAGGTTCTTCACACGAATCCTGATCAGCTTTATCTGCCCAGTGGCTATGTGTCTTAGGAATGCTTTTCCTTTGTTGAATATCACTTCACAACCATGGTAAACCAACCACTTGGTGAATGCTAGTAGATAGATCTCTAATCCTTTACCTTTACCTTTTTTAACTATCGCCTCATATTGAAAATTTGAAGACAAAATATTTCTTTTCTCTTAAAAAATTGTCTTAAAATCCCCCATGTAGCAGTGCCGAATGCAACGATAGACAAGTTGTCTCTAATCGTATGAGCATATATGAAAGGGATAGATGAAGAATTGATGTCTGAGAAATCTTGTTAGTAAAACTTGTCTTGTTCTTCTTAGTCGACTACCCCCACAAAACAAAGAGCCCAACAAATCGTTTTCTTTATATAAGATAACGTGAATGGTAAGTAAAATAGCAACCTCGGTATAGGTGCAAGACAATAGTTGCCTACAAGCTCGTGGACTTAGGGTGTATTGTGAGAGTAAATTTTGCAATTGTTAGATAATATTCTCTTAAATTGATATGTTTGTGTCTTAATTGTTAATTGTATTAAATAGGTTTAATCTAAAGTGGTCATTGTCTTATATATAAAGTTTTTTCTTAAAATATTTTTGCCTCAAACTGCTTTTGTCTTAAATATAATGTTGTCTTAAAATAATTTTGTCTTAAATTGTTTTTGTCTTAAAATAATTTTGCCTTAAACTATTTTTGTCTTAAATATAAAGTTTTGTATTTTGTCTTAAATATAAAGTTTTGTCTCAACATATTTTCATCTTAAATTATTTTTGTCTTACATATAAAGTTTTGTCTTAAAATATTTTTGTCTCAAACTACTTATGTCTTAAAATATTTTTGTCTTAAATATAAAGTTTTGTGTTAAAATATTTTTGTCTCTAAAGTTTATATTTAAGACAATTCAATTGATATTAAATTTTAATGTAAAATAACTAAAATAAAAAGTGATTTTTTTAAGACAAAAGATATCTTTTGTCTTAAAAGTGCCCTTGGTGTAGTAGTGTCAACAGAGCCAATTTGCAACCAGAGTTGTGGGAAGAGGCAGCAACTACTTCGTACCATATAGTCGCAATAGATTGTAAAATTCCTAAATATGTGTGGACAAATTGTTCTTCTAATTACTCAAATTTTAAAAAAATTAGATGTGAAGCCTATGCTCTTAGTTCTAAAATCTAGCATTCTAAGTCTCATAGTAGATCAAAGAAATATGTCTTTGTTGGTTATGAAGATGTAATTAATGGATATAGATTATATGATCCTACTTGCCACAAAATCATCATTAAATGTAGTATTTAATGAATCCCCTCATTAAATCAAATACTGGAAAAGGTGATTTGAGATAGGAATAAGTACCACTAAATCAACAATTTCAGTGAGAGACAACCATGTACAGAAAGTAGAAAGAAGGAAAAAGCTTCTCATGATTAAAAAAATTGTGGATCCTAAAGATATTCAGGAAAATGTGGAAATTTATGAATCTTGATCCTTGTAGTTTAAATAATTGATTTTTTAATCTTTTCTGGATGTTTTTTCTAAATTATTTTTCCCAAAATCTAGTTAGAAATTCATAAGAATTACTGGAATTGCATAAGCTAGTTGTTGAATGGCATAATTTAAATGGATTAGGGGTTTCTCAATACACTAGATCATTCTATACATCAAAAATAACAGTTTGAACAAAATTAAAGTGGAATTTACCAAAATTGTATTATCAAATTTCAACAATGGCATAATCAAATTCTACTGGCAATTGTCGAAAAAAATCCAAAAAATTTAATACTGGGAGTTATCCATACTTAAACCCAGAAGTTTTATCTATAACATTATTCCACCTTAGGACTGTTGCAACTTAGGAATACGACAGACTTGGTAGGATCTGATTGCAATTCATTCGCATCACAATTTTATTTGATTTCAAAATTGGGATCTAATTGCAATTCATTTGCATTACATTTTTAGTTGATTCAAGATTGTCGAACATTCACTCTGCACCAGTTTGCCATGCCATGTATTAGTGTTCACATAGAAATAAATTGAATGAGTTTGTTTTTTTAATGAAATTAAAGCTTCGACGGATAAAATGCATATCAGTAAGCAAAGCACTAGAAGGACCACGAGCAATTTAAACAACCAACATCAAATTTAAATTCAACATAGAGGTAACTGATCCCGACGACAAAAGACATTTCAGTTCAAATGTGGCATAAATGTATCACAACCCACTCGAGAATACGGAAAGACACTACAATGCCAGCCCTTCTGACCGAAACTGTAGGTATGCTGCTTTTGAGTGGAAGAAAAGACTCTGCCTAAATAATTTATAGCGTATAATATCACAAACAAAGCGAACTGAGAAGATATCCTTTAATTACAGTGATATATCTATTGGGTGCATAATAGTGACGTAAGGATCAAGATATATACAATAGTGATAAACCTTGGACAAATAACATCTAAGAACGGACCTGTCAAAACAAGTGGCATTCAAAATTTCCTATTCTTCTAATTACCTGGTTTCCTTTGGAGATCTACAACAGCTCTCTGTCACATCTTCGAAAACACAATTGCAGGTATTCAATGGTCAACTTCGAGCAATAACCCTGCTGCTATCCTCCATAAGAGCCCTCTTCTACGTCTCAGTGGAAGATCTGAAATTTGACAGTTATGCATAATACGTAATAAGAAAAATTGAGAAGCTTCTAGTCCAATGCTCATGGAGTATACTTTAAGTTCACATTTGAGATATCACACAACTAATTCTGGACTTGGAGACAATTCTGATAATAAATTAAAGAAGATAATGTCTAGTCTGCATCAGGGCGACAGTCATGGAATGTCGATGACGATGGGGTAATGAGAATAATGTCAATGAGGATGGGGAATGAAAGTGAGAACATGGATGTAAGCTGGAATTTGGAATTCAAATATTTGAGCTCTGAATTATGAGGAAGGGGAATGAGGGTGAGAACTTGGATGTTTAATCAGATGGAATTTGGAATTCTAAACATTTTAGCTCTGAATATCAGCATTCGATAAGGGCCGTGATTTGGACAAAGCCAGCTCAAAATCAAAACCAAAATCAATTGTGATGAGAAAGTGACAAATGAACACTGCGAGGGTATAGAGAGACCGTTGCAGAAGGAATAAGAGTGATAGGCAGCAATGCCTATCAGGATCTACATGGTCACTGTGAACACCGAAAACATAAGAGGAACGCCCATTAAGTTCAGCAAGGATAACAAGAAGAGAAATGTCTATCAGCCTTACCAAGCATCATTGCAAAAGAGGAATGGTAGTATGCAGACAGTAGGGTTGCTACCAACCTACTTACCATAAATGAGTGTTATAGGACTGCTTGCAGTGGGCGATGGCTTCTTGGATAACACTCTCTACCTCCATCAATGTACTTTCACTACGATAGTAGTTAGGAAGCTGTTGCTGCATAACAGAAGGCGGTTGTTTCCCGGCCTTGCCCAAATGCTTGTAAACCATCTTCAACATACCAGAAAAATCTGAGAGTGACATCTGCTTGTAACTTCTTCCTGAAACCTGACATCTGCCATTTTTCACTCCATTTGCAAATCCCGCTTCCTCCACATCTCTGGACCTAATTTTATCTTAGACCTCTGTGAAATCTGAACCTAAAGAAGCTTGATCTTCTTCACGTACTTCCCAACAATCTCCTTTGCTTGCTTCTTGTCTTTATACATATTTTGACAGATCTGACCTTCTCCATCATAAAAAATTTCTGGTTTCTTTTGAAACCCATGATTGTTGTCATCTCTCTTCGCATTCATAAAATTATCTCTAGTGAAAAGAGACACCAGCGGTACGTCCTCCAGGTTGAATTTCACTGTAAGGAATCTATTCTGCTTCGGCACGGGAGAGCCCATACAAGTACCAGTACCTGTATATTTAGCAGGAGGAGACTGCAATTCCATGCCATGTTTAGCCAACTTTCTAAATCCAAACAAATCTATCTTCAACCTGGTAGCAGTTTTGAGCAGCCTGGGGAAGTGGGTCTTGATTCTTGGAGGGACATTATTAGAAGAGTGCAGTGAGGCATGAATATTCCTAACATCAATAACATACGGAAGAGGCGTGGGAATTAGTTGCAGGGGAAGCAGTTGGCCTTGGTAAAACAAGTTATCTGCAGGAGACATGCAGTGATTTGGATTTGCGGAGTTTGCACTATAATTAGAGAAATTGAATGCAAATTGATCTTCGCTTCGATTGTTTTCTGGGCTTGAGGTTGGGGTTGTGTCAGATGGGGAGAAGGGCACTGAAATATCAATGTCAAAATATTGGGCGTCGTCTGCATAAGGAGGATACTCATGATCATCAGCCTGATTATCATCTGAATAAGAACCTTCTGGGCTTTCTAGATGGTATTTGCAGATACTAATACAGTGGTTCTCCAATGGAATGGAACCTTGAAAAACTCTTATATGACTCTAATATAACGCCTACACTTATGGAGAACCTGAGAACTTGAAGGCTGAGTGAACATGCTCTGAGCGATTGCATCGATGAATTGTGCAACCTTGTATCACTTGTCGATAGCGCGAGTCTACAGGATGCAGGGCAAGTGTTCTTTTATTGAAACGTACTCATCATCATCTGACATCACGTGGGCACTTCGTTATAAGCGTGGTTTGGACTGCCATCCACCTTTGCATTTCCATGTAAATTTGTGGGGTTCTGGCAGAATGGCTTTTCGGCTTTAGATGTAACTCCACGTTGCTTAACAGGTAGCCATGTTGGTAGTTTGTAATATGTATGGTGCATGGAGTTCAGCTATCCGATCATTCACCGAATCAATTTTTTTTGACCCGTGAAAGTTGTTTAAAGCTAAACCACAATCGTAAAAATTCATTGGTATGAATCAATTTTTTTTGACCTCAGAAAGTTGTTTAAAGATAAACCACAATCGTAAAAATTCATTGGTAGGCCACTTTTCAGTGTAGTTTACGATTAGGTACGGTGGAATCACCTTTAATCATTTGCCGAGAGGATTAAGCCTATAGATATGACTCCAGAGTCCAGAGATATCTCAAGATTAGCTCTTCTGCACACCAATCATTACTAAACTAACGAACTTTGGAATTTCACTCGATTCAATGCAGCGGTGGGTGACGAGGTGGTTTGGAGAGTAGCCACAACGACTGTGACTCAAAATTCAAAGCAGGTAAAGCCTGACAATCAAAATAATTTGCATAACCTCCCAAACCAAGACAGAAGAACGCTTGTTTGGTAAAAATTTCAAGTCAAAATTTAGAATGTATAGAAGTAACTCTTTAATTTATCTTTTCTGGGTCACAACATCTTCGGAACTCCTTTGAAAAAAATATGGCGATACAATAGTGTATTTATAAGGGATTTTTTTAGTGAAATTGGGAGTAATTCTTAGCTGCCATCCCAGAAATAAGGCTGGTTAGAGATGGAGTATATGGCCGAACGGTTATGTGGTTGGTTAAAACAAAGAGATTGAGAAAACTCTTATAATTGCCTATAATTATATAAGAGGAGAGTTGTACACTACATGTAACATGGATGGTATAATTGATTATTTTTCAAATTATAATCATGGTTGTGTTGGAGTAATTTCTATGAGAGTTGTACACTACATGTAATATGGATGGTATAATTGATTATTTTTCAAATTATAATCATGGTTGTGTTGGAGTAATTTCTGTGTTACCAGTGAAATTAAGCTAGAGATGAAGAGCAGGAGTGAACGTATATTGTGGTTAAATGGTTAAAATGGAAACACAAGGTTGATATAAGATTTCCTATAGTTATATAAGAGTAGAGTTGTACACTACATGTAACATGGGGTGCTCTTAATTTTATTAATTTTTTTGTGGGGTCTATTCCTCTTAGTGTTTGTTGCTTCTTATTTTTCGAATTTATTTGTAAGTGTGTTTGTTTCGAGCTATTAAAACCAACAAAATAAAGGAGAAACATATATAATATTATTTCTATATAAACAATATATTTTGAGTATTATAATATTTAGCAAAGTGTATATATTGATTTATGAGTTAGTTTGTATGCTGTTTTCGATCTATAGCAAGGAATTGAAAATGGAAATTATTTTTGGAAAATAAACTATATCAAAATGGTGCAAGCTCCATCAAATTTTATATAATCTTATAATAGCATCCAGTTTGTAGATAAATAATTCTTCCATCCAAAAAAAGCAAAAAGCTATTGGCCTCTTCTACACCGACTTAACTTAACTGTGGAAAAAATTATCTTCCTGTGAATTCTTTTCTTATTATGGTTACCCTTATGGCTAACATAATTATGGAAGTAAAAGAAAATAATATTCCAATAAAATATAAATCGAAAATGTTTTGAACTAGCAAAATAGCTGAGGAAAAAAATGAAAAAATATAAAATAAATAAATATATATATATATATATATAACATAATATTAGGTTAAAGTGTTTCCGGTGAACAGAATAGAGTAATGAGATAGTTGTGATCCTTACATGTTGCAGAATTTTGGAAACGATATGATATAATTCGAGGTGCTTTTCCTTCGGGCGCTGAGCTCCGAGTCTGAGATTAACCATGGTAAAAATGAGCAAAATACAACTTCTAAACCAAATATTAAACTAACGTGAGCTGCAATTCCTGTTTATCTACATCTTCAAATTTAAGAATACATCTTCCTATATCTGGACTTCTATTTCAGAACTTAAAGCTCGCTTTGACAACAAAGGGCGTACACGCTTTTGACATACCAAGCGAAACCATATTCTATTTTATCAGGATTTGCTTTCATGTGTTAGGAACAGAACTGGTCTCGGTTGTTGGCTCACATTGTTAGTACGTGTTATAAACAAAATTGTCCTCGTTGTTGGCTCTTTTCAAAATATGTGATCAAAACAGGAAACAATATAAAGTGTGGGGTTCTGTATGCTCTTAAATTTTAATGTAATATAACACATATTTTATTAAATTTGGAATTATTTTATTACAAGGCTTTCAACAACATTCATTCTTTTGTAAATAGCAATATTAACTTGATTCAACATTAAAATAATTTGCAAGTAATTTCAAACCAATTAGAGATCATGAATAAGTCAAGCAGGGGTTGTTATGTACAATAATATCAATACACAATAGGAGTGTGAAATCAAACTCTTAGAAGAAATTGATTTAAGTTAAATTATATTAGTATGTCAAACATCCAATAAAGATATTATAGTTATGGATAGCATACTAGATTCCTAGATGTTTAAATTTTATTTCTCGCAACTCTAACCCCCTTTCCCCCAACCTACACCGGATTTGTTGATTGAATGATGGTGATGTGAGGATCTTATTGTAAATGACAAGGATAGGTGTCCCTTGCATTGCATTGAAACTAGTCTACTAAAACCTTAGTAAAATGTTGTGCTCAATTTCCTAAGGTCCATTTGTGCCTTTATGAAGCACTAATGAGGGGGTCATCATTCATCTTCATAGCATGCAAGCTGATGGGACCCAACCCACACTCCAATGTATAACTTGACACAATGTTTGTCCGACGCTATTGATTAACTCGGATTTGGTTGATGATTTGGCTTTTAATCACTGTTATGATCAATGGATATTTTCCGGTGGTGGTTGCAATCATTTATTATGGATTGTTAATGTGATCCTGACCTGTCCTGCCTCGATCCCCATTTCCCGCTTGGTCATTACACAAAACCCTTTGGCATTTTGGTCATTTCGACATTTTCGTTCTGCTGTGAGAGCTCCGCGAGGGTTTCTGTGGTGATGCTCTATTTTGGTTCTGTCTGCGAATGAATGTGGAACCACGGGCTTGCCTGTGCTATTGGCAACTATGTTCTTTGCTGTATGGTCCTGTTACACGTTCTGGAGGTTGGTTTGTTCATTTTCCTCTGCACAATTGGTTATTTCATCTGCTCGAACTTAGAATCGATTGCTGGTTGGTTCTGTCTGGTTTCTAACCGTTCCTTCCTACTGTTGGTTATTTTGCTACGACTCTGCTGCTAAAATTGTTTTGTTACTACTCCCGTGTGCTCAGGTTACAGGCACATTGGCTCGCTCTGCTATGTCTTCTCAGGTAATTCGTCTCTCCATGATTTACTTCTGCCTTCTCCTAGTTCAATTGCTAACAATGCCTACTCCTTTTGTCTCAGGTAATTTTCTGTGTCCTGTGGCTCTGTGGCATGCGGTTTCTTGGTCAAACACACTCCCAGGTAAGGTTTCGTTCTCCCCTTGCTTGTATTATAACTCTGCTCATTTCCCTGTTATGCGTGGTGTGATTGACAATGGCTTGTTCTAGTTGCACAGGTCAAGGTTTCAACCTCGGGCGTGGATGGATTCAACGCTTTCGTTTGCAAACCCTTCGGTGCTTTTCTGGTAGGCTCTGTCACCATAGACTTGTAGGGCTATAGCTAGGGTTTGTAGTTTTCTGGTGGCCACGCCTCGGCATTCGTTTGCTACCTCTTGTTTGAGTCATTACATGACCTGGGCACACCTCTGTTTACAGTTCCAGTTTGTAATTCGTGTTGGTTGAACTCTTTAGTTGGGCACGAGGGTTACGCGATGACAAACCCTTGACTAGGGTCTGCCCTGTCTCTTGGTCGTTGTTTCCTCCATTTGTCTCGACAATGTAATGCTGGAGTCTTAAATAATAATAATTATATTTTTTTTGTCACTATTTCATTTGGAAAGGAAAAGAAATGGTGTTTAATAGATTGTAATGAATTACCTCTATTTGGTTTGTCCAATCGATGCTTGAATTCTGATTTCTTCGTTCAATTGTTTTGCTGTGTTAACATTCTCCTTGCCACGAGCTTGTTTACTGTTCGTCCATTCTGGTCCTGGAAACTTGTATGCGTTCGACAGTACTTTGTTCATTAAGAGAGGAAAAACATAAAACTGTATGCCTGCACTCTGTTTGTCATTGTTGAAGCATTTAATAATTGAGAAATAAAATTACACAGTATTAAGATGATAGTACAGATGGATGAATGTTAAATTTGTTCTTTGTCTTCTTTTATTACTTGTATTCGAAAATGTTGAACCTTGTCAATGATTTTCGATGTTACATTTATGTTCTCTGTCTACAGTTAATTGAACTGTGTAGTTACTATTTCAGTTGTAGACCTTATAGTTACATAACTATTTAAGTATTCGGTTCTGCCTATATCGCAAGATTTTACATTAGACATATTTGTATTTTTCCTTTAAAATGGCAGGACAATTATTAATCTACTGTTGATTAAAGACAAACAAATAAATGACCCTAACCAACCAAACTACCCTTGACTAATACTGAAATTAAAAATAAAAACAAAATCCTCCATCCTACTTTGACAAACTGAACATAAAGAAAACCAATATGCTAATTCAACTCTCCACCCTGGCAAAGACCAACACCTCGTCATGCTATCTTAGCTAGATACTCCTGCATCAGGCTCCCGGGGCAAAAAGAAATCATGACTCTGGTCCATGAGCTTCTCGACTGAAAAACTCCCCTGCTCAATTTGCCTGGCATCAAGCCATGAACTGTCCTCAATAGGACGGTTCTTCCACTTGACCTGGTACTACAGATATTCCTTCCGCCGAGTTCGTTTGGCCACCTAAGTGTCGAGGATTCTCTTGATCTCGGGAGGTTGAACGTAAGGCATCTGTCTCATCCAGGTTTCTCCTCCATCGTGGGTATTCCATGTAGGCCGTCTGGTTCTATTTTCTTCTTCTGGGTCAGCAGTGTAAGGGAATAGGTCTGCCACATTAAAGATGGGTGAAATGCCTATCCCTAGTGGCAGTTGTATCTCATAGGCATTCGCTGAAAATTTCCGGAGGACTTTGCAGGGGCCTATCTTCTTATACTTTAGCTTATTGTATGCACCTCTAGGGAAGCATTTCTTGCACAAATTCATGAGGACTTCATCTCCTACATTGAACTGTACTTCCCTTCTTTTCAAATCTGCTTGTTGTTTATACTTTTAGCTGCAATCCTGTAATTTAATTTTCTCCTGCTCATGCAAATCTCTCATCGCGTTAGCGAAATCTTCTCTATTTGTGCTTCGCCTTTCTTGCTGTCCGAGATCTCGCAATTCATGCACTCCGTGAGGATGCATGTTGTACAGGATCTGAAATGGACTATAACCTGTGCTGCGATTAGGCGACTTGTTATAATGAACTCTGCTTCGGCAAGCACTCGATCCCATATCCACAAATTTCCACCAATCAAACTTCGTAGCAGTTTTCCCAGACTTCTGTTTACCACTTCTATTTGTCCGTCGGTTTGTGGGTGATAAGTAGAACTGTAACTCAACTGTGTGTCCACCTTCTTCCACAGGGTGCACCAAAAGTGCCCTGTGAACTTCACATCCTGGTCAGAAAGAATAGACTTAAGCAAACCATGTAGCCTAACAATCTCCGTGAAAAACAAGTGGGCCACGTGAGTGGCATCACTAGTTTCCCTACAAGGGATAAAATGCACCATTTTTGAGAAACTGTCCACTACTACCATCACCAAGTCATAACCCCGCTGTGTCCTAGGTAGACCCAAGACGAAGTCCAAGCCGACTGAGTCCCACGGTTTGCTTGGAACAGGTAATGATGTATACAGTCTCGTGTTCTGACTATGACCCTTTGCTAACTGGCACACCTTACATCTAGTCACAAATCGCTGTACATCCCTTCGCATTCTTGGCCAAAAGTAAAAATGACAGAGCTGCTCGAGTGTCTTGTCTATGCCAAAATGTCCGGCTAGACCTCCACTGTGCTTCTCCCCAATAATGTTCTCTCTCATCGAGAAGTCAGGAATGCATAGCTATCCTCCTTTAAACAACAGTTTCTCTTGCAAGTTGTAGTCCAACCATGGACTGTTATCTCTCACCAAGGGATTCTGACATGCCTCATAGGCCTCCTTAAAATCTGTGTCAGTCTGGTATAAATATTTTAAGTGCTCAAAACCCAGCACTTGTACAGTACTCTCCTGCAAAAGTAAAGCTCTCCTACTCAATGCATCTGCCACCTTGTTGGCCTGCCCGCTGATGTGTTTCAACACAAAGGTGAAACTCTACAAATATTCCACCCACTTGGCATGTCTGTGATTCAGCTTGTGTTATTGCATCACATACTGTACTGCAAAATTATCTAAAAACAACACAAATTAGTTTCCTAGCAAATAGTGTCTCGAGTGCTTTAGTACCTGGATGACAGCATAAAACTCCTTGTCGTAAGATGAATATTTTTGCCTGCTCTCATTTAACTGCTCACTGAAAAATGCAACAGGTTTATCCTCCTGGCTGAGTACAGCTCCAATAGTCATACCGCTAGCATCACAGTGAACCTGAAAGAGCTTTTTAAAATCTGGCAATCTCAGGATCGGTCTCTCTGTGATCTTCTTCTTTAGTACCTAAAAACTCCTTTCTGCTGCATCAGTCCATCGAGAAGGCTAATTGGCCTTTTTAATAGTGTCCAACATAGGTGCACAAATTTTGCTAAAATTTCTTATGAATTTCTGGTAAAAACTCGCCAGCCGATGAAAACTACATATCTTAAATAAGCTTTTTGGGGATGGCCAATTGACTATCGCTGCAATCTTTTCCGGACCCATCTTCAGTTCATTTTCTGCTATTACGAAGCCCAAATAAATCAATTCTTTTGCAGAAAAGTACACTTTTTTAGATTTATCAGCAACTTGCTTTGCTGTAATTTTTCCAGCACTTTCTAAACATGTCAAAGGTGCTCCTCCTTTGTCCTGCTGAAAATTAGTATATCGTCCAGGTAAACTATCACAAATTTTCCAATGTATTCTTTCAACATTTCATTCATTAACCGCATAAATGTATTGGGCGCATTGCTCAGTCCGAATGGCATAACCAACCATTCATACAGTCCCTCGTTAGTCTTGAAGGCTGTCTTCCACTCATCCCCCTCTTGAATTCAGATCTGATGATACCCACTCTTCAAGTCTATCTTAGAAAAATATGTTACCCCGCTTAGGCAATCCATCATGTTGTCCATCCGTGGTAGTGGAAACCTGTACCGGATGGTGATTTTGTTGATGGCCCTCGAGTCTGTGCACATCCACCACTCTCCTCCTTTCTTGGGAGTGAGAACTGTTGGAACTGTGCAAGGACTCAAACTCTCCCTTATGAATTCTGTGTCTAGCAGTTCCTGCACCTACTTTCTAATCTCCTCTTTGTACTTGGGGCTCATCCGATATGCTACCTTATTCGGCAAACTTGCTCCGGGTATGAAGTCAATATGGTGACTTATGCTTCTTTTGGGGGGCATTTTATCTGGCAAGTCATCTACCACTACATCCAGAAACTCCTACAATAACTACTGAATTTCTGTGGGCAAATGTGACACCTCTGTATGCAACAATACCATTTTTTTCTCTTCTTACAACTTCACAACTCATCTCACTATCCTCAACTTGTTTCAGAAACTGTTTTCAGCTTACCAACAATGCTCTTGGCTCACTTGTCCCTAATGTTCCTTCCTCCTTGATGGGCACAAGTGTGTCCTTGATTCCATCCTTCACAAACTTATAGCAGTTTGTCATTCCGTCATGTACCACCTTTCTATCATACTACCATGGCCTGCCTAGTAGTATGTGACATACATCCATCGGCATTATGTCACAAATGACCTTATCCTTATATCTTCCTATTTGAAACTCCACCTTGCATTACTCATCTACTAGCAACTAATGGCCTTTTTGTAGCCATGAAACTTCATAAGAAGTGGGATGTTTCGACCGCTTCAATTCCAACTTTTCCACCATCTCTGTGGCCACTAAGTTATCTGTACTATCGCTGTCAATAATTAGCTTACAGCACTTACCGTGTGACTTACAAACTGTCCGAAACAAATCTTTCTACTGCGTTTGTTCGGTGGTTTCTTTGGCTGGTTTCAACAACACCTTGTTCAAAACTAAGGCTTCCTCAGTTTCTGGAGCATTTTCTGCTTCTTGGGGAGGCACCTCTGCTTCTTCTGGTTGTGCAACATATGCACCCCTCTGTCTAGCTTAGTCTACCTCTGGACACCCAAATGATCTGTGTCCCCACTTATGACACCTGTAACATTGATAACCAGCTCCTCTACCTCAGCCATTTCCCCTGCCTCGGTGATATGCCTTGCCACCTCTCGTATTATCACCTTTATCTACTAATCTGGAAGCTTTAGAACTGCTACCTTCCTCATTACTACTAGCAGCTCGTCCTCTGCCATAGGATTGGACTCTTCCTCTACCAGTTCCTCATCCTCTCCTAGCATTCTACCTTCTAGTAATTTTCTCTTCAGCTTTCATAGCACTCTGATATGCTTCTTCAATGTTCTTTGGAGACAACATACTAATCTCATCTAAAATTTCTAGCCTTAAACCATTTACATACCTGGCTATCTTTTCTATGGTATCCTCTATATAACCGGCCCTTAGGTTCACTCGATAAAACTCTTTAGTGTACTCCATTACTATCATCCCTTTCTGTTTCACATTCTGCACTTGTCTGTGTAGTGCAATCTGATAATCTTTCAGCAGAAATCTGCCCTTCAACTTGGCTACCATCCTTGACCAGGATTTGATCAGCAACTTGTTCAATCTCCTTCTCTCTGTTTGGACACTGTTCCACCATAGGGCTGTGTGTCCCTTCAACTTTGTCGCAACGAACTTAACTCTATGGTCTTCACTGACCTCCTCACACTCGAAATACTTATCCAGCTCGCTGATCCAATCCAACAGAATCTCTGTGGATAGGCTGCCATCATAATTTGGGAGTTCTGGTTTGGGTTTACTGCTTGCTATTAAGACCTATCTCAACAATCTCATTTCTGGGCCCTCTCCATCTGATCCATCTGTTGTCACTTCAGCTTCCTCTTCACTATCATCGCCTACCTCTGGATCTCTTCTTCTCCCTGCCTCAACTGCCTCCAAATGGGTAGTAAGAATCCTGATCTCCTCTCTCAGTCCTTCCTCTACTATCCTTCAAACACCTCTGCCACGACCTCACCTTCCTACCTCCATTTCTCTAACTGACCTTAAAAAAAAAAAATCTGCCTCTGATACCACTATGATGGGACCCAGCCCACACTCCAATGTATAACTTGACACAATGTTTGTCCGCACTATTGATTAATTTCGATTTGGTTGATGATTAGGCTTTTAATCACAATTATGATCAATGGATATTTTCCAGTGGTGGTTGCAATCATTTGTTATGGATTGTTAATGTGATACTGACCTATCCTGCCTCAATCCTTGTTTCCCACTTGGTCATTACGTAAAACCCTGAGGCATTTTGGTCATTTCGACATTTTCGTTCTAATGTCAGAGCTCCGTGAGGGTTTCTGTGGTGATGCCATGTTTTGGTTCTGTCTGCGAATGAATGTGGAACCACGGGCTTGCCTGTGCTGTTGGCGACTATGTTCTTTGCTGTATGGTCCTATTACACATTCTAGAGGTTGGTTTGTTCGTTTTCCTCTACACAATTGGTTATTTCATCTGCTCGAACTTAGAATCGATTGCTGGTTGGTTATGTTTGGTTTCTAACCATTCCTTCCTATTGTTGGTTATTTTGCTACGGCTCTGCTGCTAAAATTGTTTTGTTACTACTCCTGTGTGCTCAGGTTATAGGCACATTGGCTCGCTCTGCTATGTCTTCTCAGGTAATTCGTCTCTCCATGATTTACTTCTTCCTTCTCCTGGTTCAATTGCTAACAATGCCTGCTCCTTTTGTCTCAGGTAATTTTATGTGTCCTGTGGCTCTGTGGCATGCAGTTTCTTGGTCAAACACACTCCCAAGTAAGGTTTCGTTCTCCCCTTGCTTGTATTATAACTCTGCTCATTTGCCTATTATGCGTGGTGTGATTGACAATGGCTTGTTCTGGTTGCACAGGTCAAGGTTTCAACCTCGGGCGTGGATGGATTCAACGCTTTGGTTTGCAAACCCTTCGGTGCTTTTTTGGTAGGCTCTGTCACCACAGACTTGTAGGACTGTAGCTAGGGTTTGTAGTTTTCTGGTGGCCGCGCCTCGACTTTCGTTTGCTGCCTCTTGTTTGAGTCGTTACATGACCTGGGCACACCTCTGTTTACAGTTCCAGTTTGTAATTCATGTTGGTTGAACTCTTTAGTTGGGCACGAGGGTTACGCGATGACAAACCCTTGACTAGGGTCTGCCCTGTCTCTTGGTCATTGTTTCCTCTATTTGTCTCGACAATGTAATGTTGGACTCTTAAATAATAACAGTTATATTTTTTTTGTCTCTGTTTCATTTGGAAAGGAAAAGAAATGGTGTTTAATAGATTGTAATGAATTACCTCTATTTGGTTTGTCCAATCGATGCTCAGATTCTGATTTCTTCATTCAATTGTTTTGCTGTGTTGACATTCTCCTGGCCACAAGCTTGTTTACTATTCATCCGTTCTGGTCCTGGAAACTTGTATGCATTTGACAGTACTTTGTTCATTAAGAGAGGAAAAACATAAAACTGTATGCCTGTACTTTGTTTGTCATTGCTGAAGAATTTAATAATTGAGAAATAAAATTACACAGTATTAAGATGATAGTATAGATGGATGAATGTTAAATTTGCTCTCTGTCTTCTTGATGGGACCAGCCCAACACTGTTCGGACTATCAATAATTAAATGATTGTAATGTGATTTAACTGTGGATTAATTTGTGATTATCAATGCCTTGGATATTTATGGAAAGTGATAGGTAGCATTTATTTTGGCAATCAATGTTATGTACTCACCTCGGGTCGCATTTCCCGCTTCTTGTTTTGCCAAAAATCCTCCTTTGTTGCTCATTCAGTCATTTTTCTTGTGTTTTCCAAGGGTTTGTTCTGGTATGGTTCTGTTAGTTGGGTATGTTGCTGCGCTGCAACTTTTGGGCGCACCTTCTGGTTTGTTTGCTGGTCTGAGAGTGTGACTCTCGTGCTTGTTTTCTTTATGCCTCTGTCGATAGTCTCTGGCCCTGGTTCGTTGGGCAACAAAAAACGATTCTGCCGCCACCTATGTAAGTAATGTTCTGTGCCTTTTCTACTATTGTCTCAACTGGTTTTTGTTCCTTGAGCTCATGGTCTGGTATGATGTTGTCTTCTTTGGGAAACTTAGTGTTTGGCATGCATTCAGGGCTCGAAACAATGGTGTTCTCTGGTCTTCGGCTTCAATGCAGGTAGCCTCCTCTCTCCTTGATTCAATTTGCCACTTTCATTCCTCTGTTTCTAATGTGACTGCTCCTTCATCTCAGCCGTTGGTTGGAACACGTGGGTTGAAGACTTGTCCTCTATTCTCACTACAAATCCTTCAGGTATGGTGAATGTATCTTCTGTATATTTGCTTTCATGCACTGTGGTTTCGTTTTCCTCTGTCAATTTGTGCTAACAACAGTGTGTTGGCTCCTCTATAGGTGTTGGGGTTGGTGGTTGGTTATACTTGGAACGAACACGTCGGTCTTCGCCTGTTAGGCTCTGCCAACGTAAATTATCTTCAGTCTTTTTCTTGTCTTTAGAATAGGCATGTGGGTATGAGGGTTTGTCTCCCCTTGATACTTAGTTGATGTGGCTTCCCATTGTAATCAGCGTTTTGGCTGTTTTGTTGTCTTCAGGCTTTCTCGTTTTGGTGATTGTTGGCTATAACTTTCTATGTATGAAAACAGTTCTCAAAACCCTCACCTAGGGTTTGTCGACCATTGGCTTATATGACTATCCATGATTTATTTTGGAATTCTACTGTATGTTCTCATACATTTCTTTTTGTATTTTGAAGGAAACTTTCAGGAAAGAATATCGGTTTCAATTTACCTGAGTTTTAATGATATGAATAGGCTGTCATTCTTTTCAATCTGGATTCTACGCCTTCGAACTTCAATTGTTGATTTGCGACTGTGCTTGTATGCTTTTCCATGAACAGAAAATTTCTGTGGTTGTTCTGTGAATTTGTTTGGTGGTCGATTTCAAAGTTAAAGATTATTGTATGGCCTGTAGGTGCTTTACTTGTCCTGGTACTTAGTTGCGTTCGCTCCTGTTTAATCAGTGCTATTTTCTTCTATGGAAATACAAACCCTTGTTCTGGCATTTGCATTTTTGTCTCGCTGTCTGGACTGTCTTCTCAGGAAAACAAAAAGAATTAACTGAATTGGTCCATGAGCATTGTATTGTCTATTCAGATGTTTAGTGAATTAGGAAGCAAAACGAAAATATAATTAAACACACAGATGGATTGAATTGTCTTCTCTGTTATTATTATTACTTGAATGCAAAGAAATGTTGAACCCTGTACATGATTTTCATTGTTACATTTATATGCTTTTGTCTACAGTTAATGAAATTGTGCAGTTACCTTTAGTTGTAGACCTTATAGTTACATAACTATTAAGTATTTGGTTCTATCTTTATGACAAGATTTTACATTTAGACACATTTGTCTTTTTCTCTTAAAATGACAGGACAATTATTAATCTACTGCTTATTAAAGACAGACAAGTAAATAACCCTAACCGACCAAACTACCTTTGACTAATATAGATATTAAGATAAAAACAAAATCCTACCTCCTACTCTGACAAACTAAACATATAAGACAAACAAGATGTTAACTCAACTCTCCAACCTAGCAGAGACCAACACTCAGTCATGGTGCCTTAGCTGGATGCTCCTGCATCAGGCTCCCGAGGCAAAAAGAAATCATGGCTCTGGTCGATGAGCTTCTCGACTGAAGTACCTGTCTGCTCAATCTGCCTGGCATCAAGCCACAAACTGTCCTCAATAGGACGGTTCTTCCACTTGACTAGGTATTGCAGATACTTCTTCTACCGAGTTTGTTTGGCCACCTGAGTGTCGGGAATGCTCTCAATCTCAGGAGGCTGAACGTAAGGCATCTGTCTCATCCAAGCTTCTCCTCCATCCTGGGTATTCCGTGTAGGCCATGTGGTTATGTCTTCTTCTTCTTCTTCTGGGTTAGCAGTGTAAGGGAACAAGTTTGCTACATTAAAGATAGGCGAAATGCATATTCTAGGTGGCAACTGTATCTCATAGACATTCGCTGAAAATTTCTGGAGGACTTTGCAGGGACCTATCTTCTTATAATTCAGCTTATTGTATGTGCCTTTAGGAAAGCGTTCCTTGCACAAATGCGCGAGGACTTCATCTCCTACGTTGAATTGTACTTCCCTTCTTTTCAAATCTACTTGCTGTTTATACTTTTGGCTACTGTCCTGCAATTTAATTTTCACCTGCTCATGCAAATCCCTCATCGCGTTAGCGAAATCTTCTCCATCTGCGCTTCGCCTTTCTTGCAGTCCAAGATCCTGCAACTCATGCACTCCACGAGGATGCATGCCGTACAGGATCTGAAATGGACTGTAGCTTGTGCTGCGATTAGGCGAGTCGTTATAAGTGAACTTTGCCTGTGCAAGCACTCAATCCCACATCCACAAATTCTCACCAATCAAGCTTCGTAGCTGGTTTCCTAGACTCCTGTTTACCACCTCTGTTTTCCCATCGGTTTGCAAGTGATAAGCAGAGATGTAACTAAGCTGTGTATCCATCTTCTTCCACAGGGTACGCCAAAAGTGCCCTGTAAACTTCACATCCCTATCCAAAAGAATAGACTTAGGGAACCCATGTAGCCTGACAATCTCTGTGAAGAACAAGTGGGCCACGTGAGTGGCATCACTGGTTTTTCTGCAAGGGATAAAATGTGCCATATTCGAGAATCTGTCCACTACTACCATCACTGAGTCATAACCCCACTGTGTCATAGGTAGAGCCAAAACAAAGTCCAAGATGACTGAGTCCCACAGTCTGCCTAGAATAGGTAATGGTGTGTACAGTCCCATGTTTTGACTGTGACCCTTCGCCAACTAGCACACTTTACATTGGTCACAAATCGTTGTACATCCCTTTGCATCTTTGGCCAAAAGTAGAAATGACTGAGCTGCTCGAGTGTCTTGTCCATGACGAAATGTCCGGCTAGACCTTCACTGTGCTTCTCCTGAGTAATGTTCTTCCTCATCGAGCAGTCAAGAATGCATAGCTGTCCTCCTCTAAATAGCAGTTTCTCTTGCAAGTTGTAGTCCAACCATGGACTATTATCTCTCACCAAGGGATTCTGACATGCCTCATAGGCCTCCTTAAAATCTGTTTCTGTCTGATATAAATCCTTCAAGTGCTCAAAACCCAACACTTGCACAGTACTCTCCTGCAAAAGTAAGGCCCTCCTACTCAATGCATCCGCCACCTTGTTGGCTTGCCTGCTGATGTGTTTCATCATGAAGGTGAAACTCTGCAAATATTCCACCCATTTGGCATGTTTGTGGTTTAGCTTGTGCTATTGCATTACATACTGTAGTGCAGAGTTATCTGAAAACAACACAAATTCATTTCCCAACAAATAATGCCTCCAGTGTTTTAATGCCTATATAACAACATAGAACTCCTTGTCATAGGGTGAATATTTTTGTCTGCTTTCATTTAGCTTCTCGCTAAAAAATGCAACAGGTTTATCCTCCTGGCTAAGTATAGCTCCAATATCCATACCGCTAGCATCACAGTGAACCTGAAAAGGCTTCTTAAAATCTGGCAATCTCAGGATCAGCCTCTTTGTGATATTTTTCTTTAATAGCTGAAAACTTCTCTCTGCTGCATCTGTCCATCGAAAAGGCTGACTGGCCTTTTTAATGGTGTCCAACATAGGTGCACAAATTTCGCTAAAATTTCTTATGAATTTTCGGTAAAAACTCACTAGTCCATGAAAGCTACGTACCTCAAATAAAATTTTCAGAGATGGCCAACTAACTATGAATGCAATCTTCTCGGGATCCATCTTCAGCTTGTTTTCTGCTATTACAAAGCCCAAATAAATCAATTCCTTCTGCAGAAAAGTACATTTCTTTAGATTTATCAGCAGTTTATTCTACTGTAATTTTTCCAGCACTTTCCAAACATGTCGAAGGTGCTCCTTGCTTGTCCTGCTGAAAATTAGTATGTCATCCAGGTACACTATCACAAATTTTCTGATGTACTCCTTTAGCAACTCATTCATTAACCACATAAATGTATTGGGCGCATTGCTCAGTCGGAATGGCATAACCATCCATTCATACAGTCCCTCATTCGTCTTAAAGGCTGTCTCCCACTCGTCCCCCTCTTGTATCTGGATCTAATGATACCCACTCTTCAAGTCTATCTTAGAAAAATATGTTGCCCTACTTAAACAATCCATCATGTCGTCCATCTGTGGCAGTGGAAACTTGTACTCGATGGTGATTTTCTTGATGGCTCTCGAGTCTATTCACATCCGCCACTCTCCTCCCTTCTTGGGAGCGAGAAGTGTTGGAACTGCGTAAGGGCTAAAACTCTCCCTTGTCAATCCTTTGTCTAGCAGTTCTTGCACCTGCTTCCTAATCTCTTCATTATCCTTGGGGCTCATTCAGTATGTTGCCTTGTTCAGCAAACTAGCTCCAGGTATGAAGTCAATATGATGACTTACGCTTCTTTTGGGGGGTAATTTGTCTGGCAAGTCATCCACCACTATGTCTGTAAATTCCTGCAACATCTGCTGGATTTCTGGAGGTAAATCTGATACCTCTGTATGCAACAACATTGTTTTTGCTCTTCTTACAACTGCATAACCCATCTAGTTGTCCTGAACTTGTTTCAGAAACTGTTTTCCACTGACCAACAATGCTCTTGGCTCACTTGTTCTTGTTGTCCCTTCCTCTTTGATGGGCATAAGCGTATGCTTGATTCCATCCTTGACAAACTTATAACAGTTCCTCAATCCGTCATGTACCACCTTTCTGTCGTACTGCTAAGGCCTGCCTAGCAGTATGTGACATACATCTATCGTCATGATGTCACAAATGAATTTATCCTTATATCTTCCTATTTGAAACTCCACCTCGCATTATTCATCCACTAGCAACTGATGGCCTTTTTGTAGCCATGAAAATTTGTAAGGGGTGGCATGTTTCAATCGCTTCAATTCTAACTTTTCCACCATCTCTGTGGACACCAAGTTATCTGTACTACCGCTGTCAATAATTAACTTACAACACTTACCATGTGACTTACAAACTTTTCTAAATGAAACCTTCTGTTGTGTTTGTTCGGCAGCTTCCTTGGCTGGTTTCAACAACACCTTGTTCAGCACCAGAGCTTCCCCTGTTTCTGGAGCATTCTCTACTTCTTGGGGAGGTGCCTCTGCTTCCTTTGGTTGTGTGACATACGCACCCCTCTATCCAGCCTGGTCTGCCTTAGGACACTCAAATGATCTGTGCCCCCATTTATGACACTTGTAACATTGATAACCAGCTCCTCTACCTCGTCCATTTCCATTTATGACACCTGTAACATTGATAACCAGCTCCTCTACCTTGGCCATTTCCCCTGCCTCGCTGGTATGGCCTACCACCTCTCGCATTATCACCTTTGTCTACTGATCTGGAAGCTCTGGAACTGCTACCTTCCTCATTACTACTAGCAGTCCACCCTCTGCCATATGACTGGCCTTTTCCCTTGTTGGCTCCTCGTCATCTCCTGGCATTCTGCCTTCTAGTAATTTTCTCTTCAGCTTTCATTGCACTTTGATATGATTCTTCAATGTTCTTTGGAGATAGAATACTAATTGCATCTAAAATTTCTAGTCTTAAACCATTCACGTACCTGGCTATCTTTTCCGAGGTATCCTCTGTATATCTGGCTCTTAGGTTCACTTGATAGAACTCCTCAGTGTACTCCCTCACCGTCATTCCTTTCTGTTTTAGATTCTGCACTTGTCTATGTAGTGCGATCTGATAGTGTTTCAGCAGAAATCTGCCCTTCAACTTGGCCACCATCCTTGACTAGGTTTTAATCGGCAACTTGTTTAAACTCCTTCTCTTTGTTTGGACACTATCCCACCACAGGGTTGCGTGTCCCTTCAACTTCGTCGCAACGAACTTAACTCTGCGGTCTTCACTGACCTCCTCACACTCGAAATACTTATCTAGCTCACTTATCCAATCAAATAGAACCTCTATGGACAGGCTACCGTCATAGTTTGGGAGTTCTAGTTTGGGTTTACTGCTTTCCACTAAAACAGATCTCAACAGTCTCATTTCTGGGCCCTCGCCATCCGATCCATCTGTTGTCGCTTTAGCTTCCTCTTCACTATCATCACCTACCTCAGGGTCTCTTCCTCTCCTTGCTTCAACTGCCTCCGAACGGGCAATAAGAATCCTGATCTCCTCTCTCAATCCTTCCTCTGCTACCCTCCGAACACCTCTTCCACGACCTCTCCTTCCTACCTCCATTTCTTCAGTCAATTTCAACGGCTTTGATACCACTATGATGGGACCAGCCCAACATTGTTCAGACTATCAATAATTAAATGATTGTAATGTGATTTAACTGTGGATTAATTTGTGATTATCAACACCTCAGATATTTATGGAATGTGATAGGTGGCATTTATTTTGGCAATCAATGTTATGTACTCACCTCGGGTCGTGTTTCCTGCTTCTTGTTTTGCCAAAACTCCTCCTCTGTCACTCATTCAGTCATTTTGCTTGTGTTCGCTGAGGGTTTGTTCTGGTATGGTTCTGTTAGTTGGGTATGCAGCTACGCTACAACTTCTAGGCGTGCCTTCTGGTTTGTTTACTGGTCTGACACTGTGACTCTCGTGCTTGTTTTCTTTATGCCTATGTGGATAGTCTCTGGCCCTGGTTCATTGGGCAACCGAAAATGATTCTGCCGCCGCCTGTGTAAGTAATGTTCTGTGCCTTTTCTGCTATTGTCTCAACCAGTCTTTGTTCCTCGAGCTCGTGGTCTGGTATGATGTTGTCTTGTTTGCGAAACTCATTGTTTGGCATGCATTCAGGGCTTGAAACAATGGCGTTCTCTAGTCTTCAGCTTCAATGCAGGTAGCCTCCTCTCTCCTTGATTCAATTTTCCACTTTCATTCCTCTGTTTCTAACGTGACTGCTCCTTCGTCTCAGCTGTTGGTTGGAACTCGTGGGTTGAAGACTCGTCCTCTGTTCTCACTACAAATCCTTCAAGTATGGTGAATGTGTCTTCTATATATTTGCTTTCATGCACTGTGGTTTCATTTTCCTCTGTCAATTTGTGCTAACAACTGTGTGTTGGCTCCTCTGCAGGTGTTGGGGTTTGCGGTTGGTTATACTTGGAATGAACACGTTGGTCTTCTCATGGTAGGCTCTGTCAACATAAATTGTCTTCAGTCTTTTTCTTGTCTTTAGAACAGGCCTATGGGTATGAGGGTTTGTCTCCCCTCGATGCTTAGTCAATGTGGCTTCCAATTGTAGTCAGTCTTCTGGCCATTTTGTTGTCTTCGAGCTTTCTCATTCTGGTGATTGTTGGTTGTAACTTTCTATGTATGAAAACAATTCTCAAAACCCTCACCTAGGGTTTTTTGACCATTGGCTTATATGACTGTCCGTGATTTATTTTGGAATTCTACTGTATGTTCTTATATGTTTCTTTTTGTAATTCGAAAGAAACTTTCAGGAAAGAGTATTGGTTTCAATTTACTTGAGTTTTAATGATATGAATAGGCTGTCGTTCTTTCCAATCTAGATTCTACGCCTTTGAACTTCAATTGTTGATTTGCGACTGTGCTTGTATGCTTTTCCACAAACAGAAAATTTGTGTGGTTGTTCTGTGAATTTGTTTGGTGGTCGATTTCAAGGTTAAGGATTATTGTATGGCCTGTAGGTGCTTTACTTGTCCTAGTACTTAGTTGTGTTCGCTCCTGTTTAATCAGTGTTGTTTTCCTCTATGGAAATACAAACCCTTGTTTTGGCATTTTCATTTTTGTCTCGTTGTCTGGACTGTCTTCTCACGAAAACAAAAATAATTAACTGAATTGGTCCATAAGCATTGTATTGTCTATTCAGATGGTTAGTGAATTAGGAAGCAAAATGAAAATATAATTAAACACACAGATGGATTGAATTGTCTGCTCTGTTATTATTATTACTTGAATGCAAAGAAATTTTGAACCCTGTACATGATTTTCATTGTTACATTTGTATGCTTTTGTCTACAGTTAATGAAATTGTGCAGTTACCTTCAGTTGTAGACCTTATAGTTACATAAATATTAAGTATTCGGTTCTGTCTTTATGACAAGATTTTACATTTAGAAACATTTGTCTTTTTCTCTTAAAATGACATGACAATTATTAATCTACTATTTATTAAAGAAAAACAAGTAAATAAACCTAACCGACCAAACTACCTCTGACTAATACAGAGATTAAGATAAAAACAAAATCCTACCTCCTACTCTGACAAACTAAACATATAAGACAAACAAGATGTTAACTCAACTCTCCAACCTGGCAGAGACCAACACCTGGTCATGGTGCCTTAGTTGGATGCTCTTGCATCACTTCTTTTATTACTTGTATCTGAAAATGCTGAACCTTGTCAATGATTTTCGATGTTACATTTATCTTCTCTGTCTACAGTTAATTGAACTGTGTAGTTACTTTTTCAGTTGTAGACCTTATAGTTACATAACTGTTTAAGTATTTGGTTCTACCTATATGGTAAGATTTTACATTAGACACATTTGTCTTTTTCCTTTAAAATGACAGGACAATTATTAATCTACTATTAATTAAAGACAAACAAATAAATGACCCTAACCGACCAAACTACCCTTGACTAATACTGAAATTAAAAATAAAAACAAAATCCTACATACTACTTTGACAAATTGAACGTAAAGAAAACCAATATGCTAATTCAACTCTCCACCCTGGCAAAGACCAACACCCGATCATGGTGCCTTAGCTGGATGCTCTTGCAGCACAAGCATCCACTATAAAAGTTATACATTGTGGATGTAGGTATGTCAAGAAGGTTAGGCACCATTGTTCTATCGCCACTCAAATCCAAGTACATCAAATGAGAGTTTTTAAATGGGTAGTCATGTCATTCCATTATGATGGATAGTGTCACAAATTGAAGTAAACAAGAAACTTTAGTGGTGACTTCTTGTAAGTAGTGGACGCAAGTGTTTTCAAACATTAGCACGCTTGATGGTAGTGTGGATATTGATCTCTCCTTGTCAACATTGTCAAAACCATAATAGTCTCGATGTAAATTTAGTGCCAACCAATTGTATGGAAAACCATGATTGACCATTACTTTCACTAAGAAGAGAAAATGATAAGAATTTTTAATGGGGAAGAAATAAATGTGAAACATAACTCATGTATTTTAGTTGAAATTTATATAAGTTCGGGTGTTCTTTAATTATTAAATACTTAATGTAAATACAAATAAATTCTCATTAATATATTGATTTTGAAGATTAAATATGTATTAAAAGGCATTCATCTATGACACTTGATTTGTCATGGAGTCTGAATAAACCACTTAAAGCTTATTATCGATTATTTCTAATTAGTTATGTATAAGATATATCTTTACTTACGTTAATAGCTTTATTTCAAAAATAAATTACATTTATAAACTTATATGAATACATACAACTAAATGACAAAAACCAACAGGCATATGATAATAGCAATCATGTTGATGAATATCAAAGCTCATGCCCCTGATATAAAATAAAATTTTTGGATATACAGGGAAGTGGGGGAAATGGGGGAGAGCCGAAGCGACGAGGGTTAGAGTAAACAGCAGAGTCATCTCTAATGGAGAGTGGCAAGGGAGGGAGCTCGGCTCCCTCCTACAAAGACATTGTGGCCAACAGAAGTAAATCACCGACTGAAAACAGTAAAGGTGGTACAGATGACAGGAACAGGGTTAATGAAAAAGAAATAGATGGGACCAGAACCAAGGAAAATAGTAGCACCAAGGACAAAGAGGAAGAAGACAAAAATCTGGGTTCAAGAGGCAAAAAACAAAAAGGACCTTGCAAACCGAAAGCAGAAATCACTCTTAGAGTTATATTAAATGATCCTGCTCTACAGGCACACAGGGAACACATGGGGACCTACGCCATTATCTATAAATTTATGGGACTATGGCCCACTGAAAAGGCTTTACAGACATGGATCAAGTATCACTGGAAACCAAAAGGAAGCATTGACCTACATCTTGGGTCAAAAGGATTCTTCACAGTGTTGTTCTCTAACATAGAAGATAAAGACAAAATATTCAAAGGTGGACCCTACTTTTTTGCAGCAGTTGGTCTTTATATGAGGCCTTGGAGGTTGAACTTTGTCTGAGAGCAGGAAACTTTCTCTTTGGTTCCAGTATGGGTAAGGCTCTATTCTCTACCTCTAGAGTATTGGTAATCTGAATTGCTTGTTGCCATTGGCAATAAACTAGGACACTTTGCTAAGGCTTTGGAAGCCACAAGAAGGGGAAAATATACCTCCTTTGCAAGGATATGTGTGGAAGTGGATCTATCAGGAGCGCTTCCGGATGAAGTAATCCTATAATTTTTTGATGAGGAATGGGTACAGACAGTGGACTATGAGCATATCCCTTTCAGATGCCGAAGATGCCATGAACACGAACATCTGTTAAGAGATAGCCCTCTCAGTAAAGCAGATAACAAAGAAAAACTTAATACAATGAAGCACACAGAAATCTTTCAGAAAGTGGCAAGTAGAGGAAAGGGAGGAAAAAAGGGGTCAAAGCAACAACAGAATGAGGGGTAGAAGGGTAGTCAGAACAAGTTTCAAGTGCTAGAAGAGAAAGAAGAAATTGCATGAGAGAACCAATATCAGGAGGAAGGTACAAGGGAAAAAGAAAAAAGAAAAGGACAAATACCAATCTCAAGATATGGATTCTCAAAAAGAGGTGATTAGAAGAATTACCCAAAGTGAAATAGATCTGGAAGATCTTGAACTACAAGAAATTCTCGACAAGGGAACCTGGATCTGGAAGGATTCCTGATGCAGGGAACCAAAGGAGGAATAGCTTCACTACCTCAAGAAGAATGCAACAGAGTACAACAGTTGTTTTTATGGAAAACTCAGGAACGAAGGCTGGAACAAGGTAAAAACATCCACATACAGGAGCACGGAGGGGTGGAAACAATGAAATCAGCTCCACGATTAGCTACAAGAAACCTAGGGAAGAAGAGGGGTAGAAAAAGGAAAAATGAGCTCTTGATGGTGTGTGGAAAGCTAATGATAGATTCAGGTAAGATGAAAGATCTAACCAGTTACTCCTTTACAAATCTTTAATCATGAAGTTCGTATCTTGGAATACAAGAGGTCTAGGTAGTAAAAGAAAATAGAGAATGCTAAGTAACAGAATGAAATTAGCAAAGCCGGACATAATATTCTTTCAAGAAACAAAATGCTCCATTTATAAATTAAAACAAATCCATAGAAAATGGCTTAGTGAATTTCAGTTTCTAGAAGTTAAAGAAGAGAACACAGTTGGGGGCATTCTCACTCTATGGAACCCCCAAAAAGTTAGCATAATAGATGTGGAGGCATCGAGAAATTATTTATCAGTTATCATTCAACTAGTGGGGGTATTAGACACCTTCCTGGTTACAAATGTTTATGGTCCTCAAAGAATAGATGAGAAACTTAGATTTCTTGACTCCCTGGTAGATCTCAAAATCAGACATATAGAAATCCCTTGGGTCATTAGAGTAGATTTTAACATGATAAAATCTCTTACAGAAAAAAAAGGAGGAAACATAATGCTAAGTAAAGATTCAGTAGTGTTCCAATCCTTCACAGAAGATATGAAAATGGTTGACTCTGAAATGCACAACGACTTTTTTACTTGGAATAACAAAAGAGGTGGTGATGCCCAGGTCACCTCCAAGTTAAATAGATTTTTAATCTCTGAAGTGTTGATGCTCACAAATAAAGAAATATTTGCAAGTGTTCTCCCCTTTGGTGGTTCTGGTCACTGGCTGATACAGTTAGAAATCAAGGGGCTTGATTCTCCCAGGAATAGACCCTTCAGATTTGAGAATATTTGGCTCTCCCACCAAGTTTTCATCAGTAACATTGAAAAATGGTGGCTTGAAGATCTGCAAATTCAGGGCACCAAAATGTTCCTCCTTCATAAAAGAATAAAGAACATAAAACTCAAACTCAAAGAATGGAACAAGAAGGATTTTGGTAACATTTTTGTAGACAAAAAATCAATGGAAATTAAAGTATAGGAACTAAACCAAGCATTGGTCAAAGATGGTCTTGATAAAGTCAAAAGCAAGCAAGCTGAAAAATACAACCAAGAAGGGAGAATTTATGCAAACAAGAAGAAATCTTTTGGAGACCAAAGTCTAGAGTTCAATGGATCAAAGAAAGTGAACGAAACACCAGATTTTTCCACAGAGCCACCATAGCCAATAGAGCGCACAATAGAATCTCTGTGATAGTGAATGAGAATGGGGAGCTTCAGAACTCTCATAAGAATATTGAAGCTGTGATGGTTAAGCATTTCAGAGGCATTACAAAGGAAAATAATCTAAACAGAGAGTAATACATTAACGAAAATACAAAAAATATCCCTAGAATGGTGTTCAGAGAAGATAATTTTAACCTGAACAAACTAGTTACCAAAGAAGAAGTCAATGAGGTAATCAAAGATATGCAGAATGGAAAAGCTCTAGGTCCAGATGGTTTTAATGTAGACTTTTTCAAAGCCTGCTGGAATGTTGTCAAACAAGATATTTTGGATGTTGTAGAGGACTCCAGAAGAAGCAGGACCATTCTGAAAGCCCTCAACACCTCCTTCATCTCCCTGATCCCCAAACAGGATTCAGCCCTGACTCCTGAGAAGTTCAGACCCATTGCTTTATGCAATGTGGTGTACAAAATTATTTCCAAGATTTTGGCTAGCAGGCTCAAACCTCTTCTCCCTTATTTAATTTCATGGGAACAGTCTGGTTATGTAGAAGGTCGACAAATCCTGGACAACATTATTTAGGCCCACGAGGTAGTTCATACACTTACCAGCAAAAGGTAGGCTAGTATGATCATGCAATTAGACATTGCAAAAGCGTATGACAAGGTGAACTGGATTTACATCAAGAAGGTCCTTACTTCTTTTGGGTTTGATCACAACTAGGTTAGATGGGTTATGGCCATGGTTACTTCTTCTAGCTTTTCAATTCTGGTGAGTGGCTCGCCCTCTGAGATCTTTACTCCTTCCAGAGGCCTCAGGCAAGGAGATCCACTCTCTCCCTTTCTCTTCATCCTCGTGATGGAAGGACTGGGACGGTCCATTAAACATGCCAAAGTCCTAGGAAAGATCAAAGGCCTCCAATTAACAGAGAATGGTCATGCTATGACCCATCAACAATTTCTGGATGACACGATGCTACAGGGTATCCCCACAGTCAAAGAAGCTTCTGCGTACAAACAAATCCTAAATGACTTTGCCTTGGCTTCAGGTATGGAAGTTAATCTCTATAAATCAAATTTTTTTTTCTTAAATACTAACATTGCTATTTAGAGGAATATTTCTAGAATTCTGGGCTTCCAAAGGGATTCCCTCCCTTCAAAGTATTTGGGAATTCACCTTACAGCTAAACCTTTGCACAAAAGTATCTAGGAACTGGTGCTTAACAAGATGCAAGACAAGGTCAAAAAATGGACTTTCAGATTGTTGAACCTTGCTAGCAGGTTGATTATGAAAAAAGTCGTTCTGCAAGCTATCCGTGTTTTCTTTTTATCAGCCCTTCCAACCCCCAAAGGGGTCTTACAACAATTTAGGAATATCTAGAGGGACTTCCTTTGGGGTAAGGAGGAAACTAGGAAGAAATGGGCCTAGTTTCTTGGGATAAAATCTGTAAACCCAAAAGTCATGGAGGCCTTGGCTTAGATGATCAGGAGATTCTGAGTAAATTTTTAGGAGTAAAGCTCTGGTGGAGATGGGTTAAAGAACCAGGGGCTCAATGGGCTAAAACTTGGAAAGAAAAATATGCAAGCTCCTGGCAAACAAGTGATCTTATAAGAATGTCTGGAAACATAAAAGGCTCTTACATCTGGAATAAAGCCTGGAAAAATAGAAGCCTAGTACAAAACAACAGTTTCTAGAAAATCAGAGCAGGAGACCTAGCTCTCTTCTGGGAAGACAAATGGCAACAAGAACCAACATTGTTAAGAGAAGACTTTATAAGCCTCAAGTAGGAAATTGATTCCCAAGGTTTAATAAAAGTAAAAGATTTCTGGAATCTTCCTCATGACTCCGAAAAGTGGAGAAACTGGAGAAAAATAGACTGCAGAGGGGATAGAACCATAAAAGCAAAAACATAAGAACTCTTGAGCATGTTAAAACAAAGGAAGATCTTGGTAACAGATGGGCAGGATCAGCTAAGATGGGGCCACAATAAAGAAGGTATCTTCAATATTAAGGAAGCAAAAAGAATTATTCTAAACCTAGATCCATGTGTTTCAGCGAAGTCCTGGAAAAAACTTTGGAGCAACCAAGGATGGATGAAAATCAAGCTTTTTATGTGGTTAGTTCACCACAAGAAAATATTAACTTGGGAAAACATTCAGAAGAGGGGGGTTATGGGGCCCTCCAGATGTCAGTTATGTGAAGCTCAAGAGGAGACAATGGAGCATATTCTCAACAGCTGCACCTACACCGCCTGGCTGTAATACCACCCTCTATCGCACCTTATAGATCGTGCATCTCGGCCTTCCGATTTCTTTCCAATCTGTTCATTTTGGTAGCGGGCTTTGACGGTCAGATTGGACTATGAATTTTTGTGGGGCCTCTTGTATTTTCAAACTTTGTGAGTTTATGATGGAAGGGATCACGAAGTGCAACTTTGGGTCAGTGTTTACCGATGGGAACCATTTAAAGGGTTAGCTTGTCCTTTAGTTTGTTCTAAGGGTCACATCTATGGCAGTATGCCCTTGATGTTACTGCAGTCCATGACAAATTCCGGTTTTATTGTATATATTGTAACATTACCTTTGGTTTAATGGAATAGAAGGACAGTCTCTTGCATCAGCAAAAAAAAGATTACATACAACTAAATGAAATTCAATAAATAACTTTCAAGTCTTATTGGATTCTATGAGATTATTTTAAGTACAAATAGTTTATTTAAGAATTGAAATTTACAAAATGTTAATATTGATAGGAAAAGCATGTCATATGGTGTAAAAAGTTTAAAGGCATCCATCTATGGACCATCTCTTGAATGAGCTTAAATAGTCTACTTAATGCTCGTGGTGAATTCATTAATCCATGTTTTATTAGAAAATTCATTTTCTTTACATGGTTTTTTATTCTAGAAATAGCAATTTCACAGTTATACATTCATATTAAACCACATGATAGGTAAATAAAAATCAATTAATGTTTTCTTGACTTATTGACTTATATGACATGATTACATGTAGCAATTGATTTAATAATGCATACTTAGAAAAAGTTGTCAATTCAAAATAGAATAAACCAGTTAGAACTCATAAATAATTGATTTTAAATTATTAATTTTCTAAAAATTATATTTTTACTTACATTGAGATCTTTATTTCAAAAATAAATTCCATTTATACATACATACATTCTAAATATAATTTAATACATTCTTGTCTTGTTGGTTTCTATGAGATTATTTCAATTACAAATAATTTATTTAAGAATTGAAATTTACCAAATGTGGGAAAATGTGGGAAAATCAAATGCCATATGTTGAATAAAGTTTAAATACATTTATTTATGACCTGTACCTTGAAATAACTTTAACAATCTACTTAACATTCATTACAAATTTATTATTCCATGTGTTGTTAGGAAAAACATTTCATAGTACATGGAGTTTTATTTTAAAAAAAAGTGCCACATTTACACACTTAGATTAAACCTCATGATATGAAAATAAAAGTCAATAAATGACTTTATATAGACCACTTGAAACTCATTATCAATTAATAATAATTTGTTTTGTAAAATATATATATATATATATATATATATATATATATATATATATATATATATATATATACTTACATTAAGAGTTACATTTAAAAAGTGCATCACATTTATGAACTTCTATCAATGCATATAGCCAAATAGAATTCTTCAAGTCATATTGGATTCTATGAAATTATTTAAACCACAAACAAACTATTTAAGAATTGAAAATGACAAAATGCTAATATGGATTCAATGTCTTATGGTGCAAAAAGTTTAAATACAACCATTTCTGACCCATCTCTTTAATGAGTCTAGATGGTCCACTTAACACATTGTTAATTAATTATTCCATGTTTTATTAAGAAGAGAATTTTGTTTTTTCATTGAGCTTTGTTTCAAAACAATACGATATGAGATTAATACAGTCTTAATAAATTAGGTGGTAGACAAATAAAAGTCAATAAATGGATTCCTTATTAAATTAAATGAGATGCGATGACTGCATATACAAATAGTTGATTCAAGAATATATGAAAAAAAAATATGGATTAAAAATTGAATGCCCTACAATTTAGCAAGTAGTATTCACTTATGAGTCATCACCCATTAGCATAAACAGTCCACTTAATACTTATTATCAAGAAATTAAAAGAATTAATTTTTGAAAAATTGCATTATAGTATATGGCTATTATAAATCACATTTATACACTCATATTAATGGACATAACTAAGTACAAGTCAATAATATAATTATAGCTCAAGTGATATGATTTCACTTTATTTAAAATACAAATTTACAAAAAGAAATGACTTTAAATAATGAAATTAGATGCCATACGGTTCAAAAAGTTTAATGACATAATTCATCCATGATAGTATCTAATCAAACCTTGACAATCCACTTATCAAACATTATCATCATATATATATATATTTTTAAGAAATGCAAAATTATTTACAATATATTTTTATCTCAAAAATTACATATCACATTTATGCACTCATATTAGTGCATTTTATATTTAAACAATGAATAACTGACTTTGTGCCTTGTTGATTTTCAATATGATATGATTGCAGTTACAACCATTAATTGATTTAAGCATATAAATTTATGAAAACTATCGATTGAGAAATCACATATCTTATGCTTCAAAAAGATCACATCATTTACCTATGACACATTTCTCATTAGCCTTAATAGTGAATAATGCATTGTGAATAGTGAATAATGCACGTAACATTTATGAAGTAAATTATTATAATTTATTTAGTAAGAATAGCACCTTTGTTTGCAAGGAGTTCTATTTCAAAACTTATATTTCACATTTATATATGATTATTGATACATATAAGTAAACATAAGTCATTAAAAAGAACATGCCTCAATGGTTCATGTAAGATAATTTGAATGGCAAACAATTCATTTAAGAACACACGCGCAGGAACACACACATCTTAGAAAAAGAATCGATACAAAAAAGTCATTGCAAAAACATTTATAAATAATAAGAAATATACATATTAATATAATTGACAATTCCCATATATTTCAAAAAATATAAAATCATACAAATTGATTCAACAAAAACTATGTCTAAAATGTATTGAAAAATTGGAATGTGTTTTTCAACAAATTTATAAAGGAAATTATCTCCATGAACTACAATCAATTACATGTTTTATTGAACATTCGAATGTACTCATGCTTTTGTTTGATATGATGAAGTGTCTTAAGAAAGGGGAATAAAACTTGCATAAGCCACGTATCTTGCTCTTTTCCTATATATGATTTTATCAAGATGTGGTTTGATTGATATCTGATGAATTGAGAAGTATGTTTCTCTGTATCTATTAGCAATACATTTGATTCTTCATAATTATCTCCATATTGGGATCACACATCAATCATCATTTTCTCATAAAATTGTCTTGTTCTCCACGCTTCCAATTTTGTTTGCAAATGACAATGAGACCTGTCCCATGCAAATTTAAAGTCCTCTATATCAATATTTGATTTTTCAAGTACTTTTCGGTTATACTTGTCAGTGACATTTAATGTCCATATTGCGACATCATAATTTCTTAAGAAATATTTTAATACTTCTCACTAAAAGGGCCTTAAAAAATAGGACTTATCACCAAACTGCCAATCTGGTTCTCTTTGAATATGAAAATTTTGTTCATCTTTGGTGTATGATTGGAAGAATACTCCTTCCATTTAAAATATCAACAACATCTTTTGACATGTAGTAATTCCCATCTGCATCTGCACTGCAACCACATATTAACATATCTCCACTTCAATAGTTCATTGCTTAAGGATATAAAAACCTATCATTTTAAAAATGATGTTAATATTTATTATGAATTATTTCCATTTGTATGCAAAGGTAATTTTACAATGAGTTCAGAGTATCACAAAATACAAATACAATTGCCTCATTAAAATGAACAAACAAATAATATGTTTACTTTATACGTACAGCGTAATACCTTTATTTAATTTGTATGGAATAAAAGTCTTATAAGAATGCACTACCCACCATTTAAATAATTGATTTTAAGACTTATAATGATTTATTTAATTTCAATTGAAAAATATAATTACAATGGTCTAGTGCAAGTAAACAAACTAATTATATATTAATTTTCACATACAATATAATACAATTTTTAAATTTCAAACCTAATTAATTATATGTTAATTTGTAGAGTTTCTACCTTAGCTTTTTTTTGGTGCTTCTCTTAGTACAAATTGCATGTTTATTGTTGGTGCTACATACAACTGAATATAGTTTTTCAACTTATATGGAATAAAAAGGGTTATAAGAATGCAATGGGTCATCCTTCACATTACTAATTTCTAAGAGGTATAATGATAACTTAAACCACATTTAAAGAAAATAATTGTAATGATCTAATTAAAACAAATAGAACAGTTATCTATTAATTTCACATACAATGTAATCCATTGTAAAAAAAAATATAGCATGGGAAATTTTAATATAAAAAATTAAATGACCATTCATCTCACCAAAAATAAATAAAAATAAAAAAATTTCATTTTTAGTAATGGCAAACCAAATCAACAATTCTTTTATTAGTGTTGTGAAATAAAAGTAATAATTCATGATTTCATACATATAATAACATGATATAGACATCTGTAATCTTAAGTTACTTCTAAATGTAATTGAACATCCTTCAAAATAGCTCACACATCCGTAGCCTTGTTGAGTTTATGCAATATTCTCCATAGCTCATTGATCAATCAATTATCCCCTTGATTTGCTCCAATGAATGGAGGGGCAAGAATCACATTTTCTTTTGGATTCTCTTTCACTCTCTCAATTAAACAATCAACTATAATAGTATTGGTTGCATCATATTGGGTATGCATTTCCCACACTTTTTTCAATGATTTAGTGTGTATAAATTTCGTTGGATTGTCAATTACCTTATGTCCCTTTTGTGGTTTGCAGTTTGAAGCAATCCACTTAAACACACGTTTATCTTGTAATGTTTCTGAAACCAACTTTTTTAGAAATCTTGTTGTGCTTTGTTTCAAAGTTGTCATCCAAATTGCAATGTCAAGAGATTTATTTTGCTTGTGGATGAATCCAAAATAATTTTTCCTGTATTGTGTAAATAGCATCAACTCCCTTTTTCTCAATATTCCCTTTGTTTGTTGCTTCATCATCAATTCTATGATAAAAAATGTCCTTTAGTTCAAAAATAACTAGTTTCTTTTCAGTTATTTTGGCTACAACACAATGGAAAATAATATAGTCAAACCATTTTATTCATGTTACAAAAATTACTAAAAAAATTGTTGAAACGATACACTTACCTTGAGTGGTTTTTGCACTATTTATAGATGAAACAATAATTTCTTTTGTCATCTTGATAGAACCTAGGGTAAACATATTAAACCTTCAATCAAATACCAATTGTACTTTATTAACCTTCAATCAAATACTGATACGAACAAAAACATTAGTAATGCAACTTTTAAAAAGAAACACACACACACACACCTTTAACATTAATTTGATTGTTAATTTTATCCTTTTTATTTGTTCCTATAATAAAAATATACAATGTTATGGTAGTTACAAGCATTAGAGTTTGAAGAATAATAAGATAAACAAGAATACAAGTTATAAGTATCTGATATGACATTATCTTCATATTTGTAATGTTGCACCTCATCATCATCTTTGCTACCTTTATTTGTCTCCAAATTAAACATATAAAATATTTTGAATTGTGAAAATGAATAGAATAATTAAACAACAAGGAAAACAAGTGGACAAATTATAAGTACCTGGTGTTATATTTTGTTCTTGATTAAAGTTTTGTTTAACTTTCATTTGATCAATGTCTTGGTTCTCTTTGATTTTCACTATAATAAACATAAACAAATGTTATAAATTGTGACAATCAACAAAATTCATTAAACAACTATACAAAAAAAGAATCATCTATAATCGTCCATAATAATATTTTGGTCTTGATTGTAGTTTTGTGGGACAGTCCCCTGGTCATTATATTCATTCTCTTTATTTCCAACTATAATCAACATATGAAATGATATGAATCACAATAATAAAAATAATAATTTAGAATAATAATAAAATAAAAAAAGATAGAGTTACAATGATTAATACCCATTTCTATCTCCATCGTTCCATGGTCATTGTCTTGATTAATTTCATTCATCTCATAATTCCCTATAATAGTCATCCAAAAATGTTATGAATATGGAAATTAAATAAATTGAAAAATTATCAAGAGAAAAAACCAAACAAATTATGTACCTGGTATGATAACTTCTTCCTCTCCTCCTTCTCCTCCTGTTTCCATATCCAAACTTTTTTCAACAACATAACCACTATGTTGATTATTTTTTTGTTTCCCACTTTCATCATTCTTTGTTTTAGAATCTCCATCATTAGTCATTTTAGTAAACACTTTGACAATTAAGAAATAGGAAAAAAATAGTATCCAAAGTATTATAAGAAAAAAATAAATGAATTGTAGTACCTGAATTTCCGAAGAAGTTAATGGATCCTGGATTTGATATTTCAAAAGATTTGTAATTATTTAACATGATTGTCCTTTGTGACTCTATTTGCACAACACATGAAATTATTCTTCCATATGTACAATAGGTCTTGATTAAATTTTTCCCCACATAAAGGGAAATAGCCACTTTTGCATCACTACGTTGTTGGTGTTTCACAAATAAATCCATCTAGAAATCATAATATCTCTCATTTTCATCAAATGTGTCTTCAAATGTGTGAGAGTATTTTATAGCCTCCAAAATTTTTAATTCTGAAGTATAGAAATGTATAGTAAGAACTATATCATAACTATAATTTTTTTGGGACTTATATTCATAAATGCCACTAGTCATTTTATAGTTGAACTTGGAGTTCTTTATGAAAATTTCCAAAGACTGGTGTACATCATTACAAAACCCAAGTTCCACTAAGAGAACTCTAGCAAAGTCATTGAACTCATTTTTTCGATAAGAAATAAAAAAAAATCAATATAATATCCCTTATGGAATTGTTCATTTTTCAAATCCAGTGTATCGAAAACAACAAGGTCAGTATGTAAAATTGGTTGCAACTAACATGGAAAAGAGTGCAAAAGTGTTGACAAAAGTTCAGGGCCCACAAAATGACAACCAAATTCAAAATTGTTATTAACTTGTTGAACACTTGTTGATCCATTTATCAGTCTGTCAAGGACTCCACATGCTTGCTGAGAAAGGGACTCTATCTTTGTATTACGTGTTCCTTTGACATAAGTAGACCCCTCCACCGTATTGCAAAAATTGGTAAATATGATATCATTAATTTCATAATGCTCAAGAATGTTGAATGCGGTAAGAGTCATCTCATTCAATTTTTGATCATGACTTTGACAATATGTAACCATTGCATCCAATATTATTCTGTTGGTTTTCAATTTAGAACAATAATATTTTAATTTTATGGCATTTGTTGCATGATTAAGTAGAATAGAAAACCAAATGTTTCCATCCAATAGCTTATCTTCTATTGAAGCAATTTCTTCCATGGTTAATCCCTGAAGTGGCTGAAGAGTAGCTGTTGTCAAATTGTGTAGACTATTTCTCTTGTAGTTCTCAAAATCAGGTTGGCGTGGAGAACACATTAATGTGCCTAGTTGGTAACCGTTAAAAACAGTGTCCCATCTATCCCAAATAGGTTCATCAAGATATAAGAAAATTGTTTTATCAAAAAAAATTGTAATTGGACAGTTGAAGAATGAACACAACATTTCATCATCAACCTGATAAAATAATAAATATAAACTAATAAGAATTCAATGTAAAAATGCAACTAAATAAGGTGTTACAAACTAATGAGAAATCATTATAAATATGAGATAATATTACTTATATTATCAGCTTTAGTCATTTATCTACAATAAAAATAGATACAATAATAAAATGTTAAATGTAAAAATAATTAAAATTACATACCTTGTCTTCAGCCGTCTTAGAACATCCAATCCTCCTTTTCTTTAATTTGTCATTGGTAATTAAGAAATGTCTCGTCGAGCGCACACAATGAATAAATGGAGTTTTGAAGAATAGCTTATTTGTAGAATTTGATTGACAACAAATGCAGATCACCTCAGTGGGTTCAACTGATGGATGCAAGAATCGAGCATTACATTTTTATATATTTATTTTTCACTTATGTCGAGACATTATATTTAGGATTTGTTAAAATTTCTTTCTCTACTTGAATGGTATGTTGACCATAAACTATCCAAAAATTGATATTCTTAGAATTTAGATCTGTCCCATTTATAATTTTGATAGAGTTGACCAATGGATCAAACTCATTCATGTCAAATGGAATCAGAAGAGCATCTGGTAATGAGGTTTGAAATTTTTCTAGGAATGATTTCACTAATACTTGAACATTTAAATCATCTCGTGATCTCAATTTGAACACTTTGGGGGCTTCCTTACATCTTTCAACAACCAATTTTCTATTAAAGGAGTTTGAAAATGGATAGCAATGCTTCAAGGCTTCATGAATCTCATCACATTGATTTGCAAGGTTTTTTGTCTCAAATTCAACTTTCCTAGTATTTTGAAATTATGTAGTAGGCTTGAAATCACTTTTTGTTATGTTCTCCTCCAAATCAGATAAATATACTCATCTCAAAGAAAGTAATTGAGAATCAATTTTATCATCTGGTATTTTATCAAGAAATTTACCTTTTTGTTGTAAATGGAGAAGTACAGATGATGTTTTTTACTTCTTACATAGCAATATCTCAGAACGGTGGCGATGCATTTTAAAATATCTGCACAACTATTTGGTCCAGATTTAGAGAAACTCTCATAGTTATCGAACTTGAACATTGAATTCTTTATCATATTTTTTGAATTAGTACTTGAAGCTTCAATCAAATCTGGTCTAAAATTTGTATACTCCACTTGACATGAAATTAATTTTACCTCATTTTCTTTAATCATTTCCACTTGAAAGTCAATGTCATTTTCATTGTAAGCATAGCAATTAATCAATATTCCTAATATCTCTAGTTCGTTTCCATCTATTGATCCAAATAGATACATATCAGGAAACATATTCGTGGGAGCTTCTATTTGGATGTATCAATCTTGCACAAACTCATATTTATTAGATGTATTGTATTTTTTAATCATTTCAAAAGTAGAAGTAGAAGGTGTTATTGATACTACCATTTGAGTTGAATAATTTTTGTTTTTCTTAAGTGATGGTTGTAACATTTCATTTGCTTTTGGGCCAACCAATTCTGCAAATAACAACAAAAAAATATTTTCATTAATCAAAATGAAAATATATTTTCAAATATCGTCACATAATGTTCTTATAAATATTGAAAAACCACATAATCTAACCATTTCTAAGAGAATGTACATAAAATATAAAACCACCATACCAGTTGAAGGAGGCATCATTTGTATATAACGTATTTTTTGTTTCTCCTTCACTACTTTACTTCAAATTTCAGGCACACCAGATTCCGTAGTTTCTAGAAAAACAAATTATGGAATACATGAAATACCAAATATTATTAAACAACTTTATAATACACTATTTCCATTTACATGCACAATAATAAAATAGTACATATGTTATGCAAGTTTACTATATGACACCAAAAGTTATCACGTGGGTAAAATTGCTAGGAAAAGAAACCACCTAATCCAACCATTTCTGAAAGAGTACATAAAATATAGAACCACCATACCAGTTGAAGGGGGCATCATTTCTATATGACTTGATTTTCTTTTTCTCTTCGCTACTTTACTTCGAATTTCACACACACCAGTTTCCACAGTTTCTAGAAAGAAAAATATGGAAGACATGAAATAACAAATAGTATTAAAGAACCTTATAATACATGATTTCCATTTACACGGACAATAATAAATGAGTACATATGTTATGCAAGTTTACTATATGACACCAAAAGTTATAACTGAGTTAAAATTGCTTGGAAAAAAAAATACCCATGTTAGTATCGGTTGTCCTCATTAAAACCCCACTCCTAAGGCTATTTCCATGGGTTTTATTAATCAACAACCAGTTACTACCATAATGTCTAACGATTGTAACAAATTATAAACTAAAATTTTCATACAATTTAAAGAATTTGGTGTCATGTTTCTTGAACGTCCCTTTTCCTTGGATGCTTCCTTTAAATTCTCACTAGCTTCATAGTCCATGGTTTCTGAAAATAAAGTAAAAAATTGTTATCACAGTTTCGAATTATTGAAGAAAATATGAATTTATAAATACTATAACTACTCACATCATTATATGTGTAACAAAATGACCAAGAACAATAACAAGTGTAGAACTCACAATCATAGCTAAGCAAGGTTAGAAAAAGGGCACCCCCAAATAATTTATTATTTTCTTTTAATCGTGAATATAGGAAAACAAACATCTACTAGGTTTCCTTCTAGCATGAGCATAAGAACATTTCCAAAAGACATTACATTGTGAATAAATAAAAACAATTGTAGAGACTACAACAACATCATATATACACAAAATTTATCTCTTATAGTCATGTATATTCTTAGTTTTCTTTAGAAAAAATAAAAGCAAAACACAATGAAAGAACATTAACTATGGCGATCATTAGATTTTCTTCTAGATTTTCGTCTAGCACAAAGACAACCACATAGCAACTTTGCAAGGTGAAAGAAATATAGAATGTGATAGAATTACTTCTAACACTAACAAAAGAACATTTCCAACATGAATCTTGCAAAGAAAAAGAAATATTCACATCCTAGATTTATTTCTATTACAAATGTACGGGTATTGTAAAAAAAAACATTGTCAGGTGAAAGAAATCTAGCACATGCTAGAATTATTTTTAGGATGAACACATTCATATTTCCAAGAAAAACATTGCAAAGTAAAATAGATCTAGCACAAGATAGATTTCATTCTACCACAAACACAAACACATTGTCACTAAAAATATTGCAAGGCAAAGGAAATGTAACACATGCTAGACTATATTCTATCACATACAGGAAGATTTCCAACAACAACATTGCATTGTAAAGAAAATCTAGTGCATGCTAAATTTCCTTCTAGCACAAACATAAACACAACGTCAATAAAAACATTGCAATAATAATATTTCCTGGGACATCTCCATGCTTATGACATTTGACCTTGCCTTTTAGAGACTATGAGGTTTTAGTCCATGCCTACATAGACTATTGTTACAATATAAAAAATGTTAAACCCTGAAATTATTAGAAGGCCCTTCATATGGAATATGTGGTCTAAGAATGTGATAGTGTGCAAAGATTTTATCCTATAAAAAACACAAGAATGTTGCAAATAACAATATTACAAGGTGAAAGAAATATAATGCATACTATATTCCCTTCTAATGCAAACATAATCACATAACAACATTGTAGGGTGAGAAAAATATATTATGCATTACATTTACTTCTAACACAAACATATAAAATTTCCAATGAGAACATTACAGGAAAAAACAAATCTAGCACAAGCTAGATTTCCTTTTAGCCTAAACAAAAACATGTTATCATTAACAACATTGCAAGGTAAAATAAAATCTAACATGTGTTAGATTTCCTTTTAAAGCAAACTCGAGCACATGGAGACATTGTAGAGTGAGAATTCTATCAAGTGCTACATTTATGTCTACCACGAATACAAGCACGTTGCCAACAACAACATTGTAGAGTATAATAATTCTAGATTGTGTTAAATTTTCTTCCAACACAAACACAAGCACATTTTAATTTGAAAGAAATCTAACACATGTTATATTTCCTTCGAGCAAAAGCACAAGAACATAACAACATTGTAGGACTAAATAAGTTTAATTTGCGCTAGATTAACAACATTGCAATTTAAAATAAAATCTAACATGTGTTAGATTTCCTTTTAGCGCAAACTCGAGCACATAGAAACATTGTAGAGTGAGAGATCTCGAAAGTGCTAGATTTATGTCTACCTGAAATAGAAGCACATTGCCAACAACAACATTGTAGAGTATAAGAAATTTGGCTTGTGTTAAATTTTCTTTCAACACAAGCACAAGCAAATTTAAATTTGAAAGAAATCTAACACATGTTATATTTCCTTCAAGCACAAACACAAGAACATAACAACATTTTAGGGCTAAATGAGTCTAATGGGTGGTATATTAACAACATTGCAATGTAAAAGAAATTCTAGCATGTGTTAGATTTCCTTTTAGCGCAAACTCAAGCACATAGAAACATTGTAGAGTGAGAAATCTAACAAGTGATAGATTTATGTCTACCACAAATACAAGCACATTGCCAACAACAACATTGTAGAGCATAAGAATTCTAGATTGTGTCAAATTTTCTTCCAACACAAACACAAGCACATTTTAATTTGAAAGAAATCTAACACATGTTATATTTCCTTCAAGCACAAACACAAGAACATAACAACATTGTAGGACTAAATAAGTCTAATGTGTGCTAGATTAACAACATTGCAATGTAAAATAAAATCTAACATGTGTTAGATTTCCTTTTAGCGCAAACTCGAGCACATAGAAACATTGTAGATTAAGAAATCTAGCAAGTGGTAGATTTATGTCTACCACAAATACACGCATGTTGCCAACAACAACATTTTAGAGTATAAGAATTCTATATTGTGTTAAATTTTCTTCCAACACAAACACGAGCACATTTTAATATGAAAGAAATCTAACACATGTTATATTTCCTTCGAGAAAAAACACAAGAACATAAAAACATTGTAGGACTAAATAGGTCTAATGTGTGCTAGATTAACAACATTGCAATTTAAAACAAAATATAACATGTGTTAGATTTCCTTTTAGCGCAAACTTGAGCACATAAAAACCTTGTAGAGTGAGAAATCTATCAAGTGTTAGATTTATGTCTAGCACAAATACAAGCATGTTGCCAACAACAACATTGTAGAGTATAAGAAATCTAGCTTGTGTTAAATTTTCTTCCAACACAAACACAAGCACATTTAAATTTGAAAGAAAGATAACAGATGTTATATTTCCTTCGAGCACAAACACAAGAACATAACAACATTGTAGGAATAAATAGATCTAATGTGTGCTAGATTAGCAACATTGCAATGTAAAATAAAATCTAACATGTGTTAGATTTCCTTTTAGCGCAAACTTGAGCACATAGAAACATTGTAGAGTGAGAAATCTAGCAAGTGCTAGATTTATGTCTACCACAAATACAAGCATGTTGCCAAAAACAACATTGTAGAGTATAAGAAATCTAGCTTGTGTTAAATTTTCTTCCAACACAAACACAGGCACATTTAAATTTGAAAGAAATCTAACACATGCTATATTTCCTTCTAGCACGAACACAAGAACATAACAACATTTTAGGACCAAATAAGTCTAATGTGTGCTATATTAACAACATTGCAATGTAAAAGAAAATCTAACATGTATTAGATTTCCTTTTAGCGCAAACTCAAGCACATAGAGATATTGTAAAGTGAGAAATCTAACAAGTGCAAGATTTATGTCTACCACAAATACAAGCACGTTGCCAACAACAACATTGTAGAGTATAAGACTTCTAGATTGTGTTAAATTTTATTCCAACACAAACACAAGCACAATTTAATTTGAAAGAAATCTAACACATGTTATATTTCCTTCAAGCACAAACACAAAAAAATAACAACATTGTAGGACTAAATAAGTCTAATGTGTGCTAGATTAACAACATTGCAATGTAAAATAAAATCTAACATGTGTTAGATTTTCTTTTAGCACAAACTCAGGCACAGGGAAACATTGTAGGGTGAGAAATCTAGCAAGTGCTAGAATTATGTCTACCACAAATACAAGCACATTGCCAACAACAACATTGTAAAGTATAATTATTCTAGCTTCTGTTAAATTTTCTTCCAACAGAAACCCAAGCACCTTTAAATTTGAAAGAAATCTAACACATGCTATATTTACTTGTAGCACAAACACGAGAACAGAACAACATTTCAGTACTAAATAAGTCTAATGTGTGCTAGATTAACAACATTGCAATGTAAGAGAAAATCTAACATGTGTTATATTTCCTTTTAGCGCAAACTCAATCACATAGAAACATTGTAGAGTGAGAAATCTAGCAAGTGCTAGATTTATGTCTACCACAAATACAGGCACGTTGCCAACAACAACATTGTAGAGTATAAGAATTGTAGATTGTGTTAATTTTCTTTGAACAAAAACACAAGCACATTTTAATTTGAAAGAAATCTAACACATGTTATATTTCCTTCAAGCACAAACACAAGCACATAACAACATTGTAGGACTAAATAAGTCTAATGTGTGCTAGATTAACAACATTGCAATGTAAAATAAAATCTATCATGTGTTTGATTTCCTTTTAGCACAAACTCGAGCACATAGAAACATTGTAGATTGTGAAATCTAGCAAGTGGTAGATTTATGTCTACCATAAATACATGCACGTTGCCAATAACAACATTGTAGAGCATAAGAAATATAGCTTGTGTTAAATTTTCTTCCAATAGAAACACAAGCACATCTAATTTTGAAAGAAATCTAACACATGCTATATTTCCTTCTAGCACAAACACGAGAACATAACAACATTTTAGGACTAAATAAGTCTAATGTGTGCTATATTAACAACATTGCAGTGTAAAATAAAATCTAACATGTATTAGATTTCCTTTTAGCACAAACTCAAGCACATAGAAACATTGTAGAGTGAGAAATCTAACAAGTTGTGATGGTTTTCTCACACAAAAAAATCTCATACTCATCTCCATATCCTTCCACTTGCTCCTCCCCATCTAGGAGATGCATATACATGTTTATAAACCACATCAAGTAAATTGTCTCTCTCACTCGTGTGAAATCCTGGGTCTTTCTAAGATTTCCCAAACTATGCAAATAGAACAGACAGTAACATTATCATCAAAAAAAAAATTCCCTCTCTATGCTCACTAAATCTAGAGTTAAAATGGATCTATAGGAAAAGCTTGCACCTTGAGAAATTTGATCCCTTTGTAGACTATTTAAATCTAGAGTTAAGATGGATCTAAAATGGTTTAATTATTAATAATTATAATTCTTATTTTATTTTATTTCATATTATGTAATTTGACTAAATTAACACGTTTAAATAACATTACATAAACTTAGAACATATCATTCACTTTGTGCTAAAGTCTCCCATGTAATCATTCATGTTGGACTAAAGTCTCTCCATGCAATTATTTAAATTTGTAGATATTTATTTTTAGTTTAATCAATAATATTTAATATAAAGTAGAAAACATAAACTTGGAAAAGCCCATAAATATTATAAATATCAAGTGAATTACAATGAAATTTGGACCATTTAAAATTATAATTTCATATTTTTATTTTAGAAAAATTTCAAACCATAAAATTGATAATAATAATTTAAAGTTATTAAATGTACGGTTATTTCATTTAATTTTATAAATATTATATACAATAATACATGAGAAATGTAATATAATTTCAAAAATTGTAATTTATAACTTTAAAATTACTAATAACCAGGATGCGGGTGACACGAATGAGAAGGACGGTACGCCACCTAGTAACCATGGGCGGCCTCAAGTATGGAAGGGTTATTAACTGCACTCCGCTGCCCTGGATGGCAAGCGTGAGAGCAGAGGCGCGAGAGGACGACAATTCATTGCCGGGTCTGAGCTCCATTAACTGTTTCAGAGGGGAGTTATGGCATACCAGGATCGAGGCAGACCAGCGCAGCATAAATATGATAAGAATATGGAATGTTATGCATCGGATCAAGTTCGAATTCTGGAATTGGGTTTCTGGACGTCAGTTCTCCGAGCTCAGGCTCAAGAGCTCCCTTCGGCAATTGGAGGTGGACACAGGGCAGCAAGGGTGGGTGAAGGCGGTTTCACACCCTCCATATCCTTCTCCCCTGCTCTGTTACGCTCATCGGACATTAAGGAAAGCATGGTTCCGCCAAGACAGAGGCTCATTAGCCGTCGAGGCTCTGGAAGAGGTGGAACTTCACGCCCCCCGGTTGCCAATCCACCCTCAAGCTGCTGCCGTTGTCTGTGCCACCAAGTGGCTGAAGCACACCCCATTCAGTCGAACCAGTTTATGGACGCCAGGACTCCAGATTCGAGCTCTGCCCCGCTACCTGCGTTTGGAACAGCGGTATTCTCCTTCAGCAGCGCCCAGGGCAATTCTAACATTAATGCTCATGTCTCGGTCCTATTCCTGGAGGAACCGAAAGAGGAGGTTGGGGAGCAACCCCGCGCCCAAGTTCATCTTGCTGAAAGCTCCAGGGCTACTGAGGGAAGGGCAGAGGTACAACCTGAGCCAGAGGTCATTCCACCATCGACTCAACTGGCATCTGCTTCAGGCAAGGCCAAGGTTGATTGGGGACCTCCCCCGGAAGGCGAGTACTGGATTTATGAAGAAGAGTCGGACGAATAGGAGTCCGCTCAATCAAGCTCCTGCCCTCAGACAATGCTCAGGTTTTTTTGTGAACTGTTACTCTTATCACAAGTGCTCAATGTATGTCGTGAATGTCTTTGTTTGGCTTGATAATTACGTAGTTCTGTGTTTGACTACGCCCTCGCGAGGGATATCGATGAAGAACTTCCTTTTCTCTCTTTTGCCCTGCGTGGGATAGATAATTTTGCTTTTTCTGTTCCCCAAAGGTCTAAGGCCCCTGCGTGGGTAACCCGTCTCAGTCATGGTGCCCTTGCATGGGTATTTGGTCTCAATGGTGTTGCCCCTGCGTGGGCATTCAGTGTTGATGAGGATGCCCCTGCGCGGGTAGTTTTTGTGAGCACTATCAATCCAGAATGCCATCCTTGGCCTCTGGCGACATGAACTCTTGGCTGTAACTGTTTTCTCTTGTTAATGTAAATAATAGAAATAGCATAGTATTAACGATAAAAAAAAAAAAAAAAACTTTAAAATTACTAATAAAAAAATATTAACATACCAAATTCTTTATTCTTATTAAAATTTGTAGATATTTATTTTCATTTTAATGGATAATATTTAATATATAATGGAAAGTATACATTTGGAAAGGGCTACCCATATTATAAATATTAAGTGCATTATAAGGTAATTTGAACCATTTAAATTTGTGATTTTATATTTTTAAATTTAAAAATAAAATAGAATTAAAACATATAATTAATTAAATTTATTATTTTACATTTCTAATTAAAAAAAATTCAAAACATAGAATTGATTGAAAACATAATTTTTTAAAATTATATGTAATCTTATTCTCAAATATAATAAACAATATAAAATTGATTAGTTTGATAATTCTACAATTGGGGAAAATGGTTACAATTCACAATTTTCTCTCTCCACCTGCCCCTCCCCATCTAGGAGATGCATATACATGTTTATAAACCACATCAAGTAAATTGTCTCTCTCACTCGTGTGAAATCCTGGGTCTTTGTAAGATTTCCCAAACTCTGCAAATAGAACAAACTCTAACATTATCATCAAGCAAAAAATTCCCTCTTTATGCTCACTAAATCTAGAGTTAAGATGGATCTAAAATGGTTTAACTATTAATCATTATAATTCTTATTTTATTTTATTTTATATTTATGTAATTTGACTAAATTAACACATTTAAATAGCATTACATAACCTTACAACATCTCATGCACTTTGGGCTAAAGTCTGCCATGCAATCATTCATGTTAGACTAAAGTCTCTCCATGTAATTATTTAAATTTGTAGATATTTATTTTTATTTTAACCAATAGTATTTAATATAAAGTAGAAAACATAAACTTGGAAAAGCCCATAAATATTATAAATATCAAGTCAATTACAATGAAATTTGAACGATTTAAAATTACAATATGATATTTTTATTTTAGAAAAATTTCAAACCATAAAATTGATAATAAAAAAAAAGTTATTAAATATATAGTTATTCTATTTTATTTTATAAATATTATATACAATAATACATGAAAAATGTAATATAATTTCAAAAATTGTAATTTATAACTTTAAAAATACTAATAAAAAAATATTAACATACCAAATTCTTTATTATTATTAAAATTTGTAGAAATTTATTTTCATTTTAATGGATAATATTTAATATATAATGGAAAGTATAAATTTGGAAAGGGTTGCCCATATTATAAATATTAAGTGCATTATAATGTAATTTGAACCATTTAAATCTATGATTTTATATTTTTAATTTAAAAATAAAATAAAATTAAAATATTTAATTGATTAAATTTATGATTTTACATTTCTAATTAAAAAAAAATCCAAAAAATACAATTGATTGAAAACATACTTTTTTAAAATTATATATAATGTTATTCTCAAATATAATAAGCAATATAAAATTGATTAGTTGGATAATTCTACAATTGGGGAAAATGGTTACAATTCACAATTTTCTCCTAACTCTTCACAAAATACTATATAAAAACTTAAAATAAATTTAAAGAATAATAAAATTTTCCTTAACATTTAAGGAAATATAAGAAATTTCTCATTTTTAGATATTATTGAATTTGACCGAGGTTGCCAATTTTGGAAAAAAACGGTTTAACGACGTAAGGTCATGGAAATCAAAAGAGCAAAGGAAGTGCAAAGGCAAATGATGTTTATACTTGTGATATTCACAAAAGAGAGAGGATTGAAAGGGGTGCAACCTTCGAGAGAATAATAACCCAAGAATAACTATAAGGAGAATGAACATTCAACAGAAGAAAAGAGACTAAGTATGCCATCATTTCCATTGCATCATCATTTTCAGAAATGTTACTCAGACTTCTCTAATCATTTAGACTGGTATGACCTATACCATTGAGGATTCAACGTTTTATTCTCGATGTTCACTTTATTAGTGGTGGGTCAACTCTTGGTTTTTCGATCGATGTATAAAAAACCGTTTGTATTACCCAATCAAAACATGAGTTAGGGGCATATATCACCTATGTAAATTTAATTGAATGGTAAACAACCAGCTTGCTACAACATTCAATGATACTTAACTGATGGATAGTGCTTGCTAATGAATATGCTTTGCAAAATGTTAAATTCAAATATTATTTACATTCCATATGATATTAGATAAACAGTCAACTAAGATATACTTATAGATTAGGTGAGCTATATATATATATATAGATATATATATATATATATATATATATATATATATATATATATATATATATATATAAGCAAAATGTAAGAAACTATGGTAAGAAGGGAGGATCAGAGATTCAATGAATCATATGTAGCAGGGAAGGAGGATTCAGGGACATTAATAGTCCAACTACAAATTCTTGTTATGAAGAAGAAGGATTGCATGTTCTAGCTCTTCTTCTACAGTGTGCATAGGTTGTTTCAGAGGATAATCATGAAGAGGCAAACAATATCTTGCCCTATATTTATGAGCTTTCTCACAATAGGGGAATTCAGTTCACCGTGTGGCTTCATACTTTGCTGAGGCCTTATCATGAAGGTTGAGCAGTTTATACTTAGGAATCTACTCTTAGTTCATAGGTTGTAGTACAAAGTGGGATTTCAAAGGCCACCCCTATAAAAGAAAAAATCAGTCCTACTCAAAAATATCTAAGCATGGTTATCACAATGCTAAGAAGAAGAAATACAAAGCTTTGGAGACAAGTACAAGAGAAGCATCAATGCATCAAGTTCCCACTGTCAAACAGAGGGTATTCCTTCAAATTCAAAAGGGAAACTATCCTACCATCTCACTCTCTAGATAGAAAGCTAGGTAAAAGAGATGGATCTGGTCTTGGGGACCTCTCTCTATATGGAAAAGATGGCCCTCTACATGGAGTTGGTAAAAGGGAGTTTCCTACAAATCTAGCATCAGCTATCTTGAAACCCCATATGACAACACCGCTTGGGTTTCTTATCAATGTTTGGGTGGCCTCTCATAACACAATATATCATTGTTGTCTTGAGTCCCTTGCATAGGTTCTATCTTTTTACCACGCTATATTAAAGGATCTTTCACCTACCCTGTTGATCATATGTTCCAAGTACAGACTCAAAATACTTAAAAGAGTTTAAAAATAGATAATTTTACAATTGCGGAAAATGGTTACAATTCACAATTTTCTCCTAACTCTTCACAAAATGAATAACCTATTGTGAACGCAAATCCAGATCAAGTACTACATAAAAACTTAAAATAGATTTAAAGAATAATTAAATTTTCCTTAACAGAAATTTCTCATTTTTAGATATTATTGAATTTGACCAAGGTTGCTAATTTTGGAAAAAAAAATTCTTTAACGACGTAAGGTCATGCAAATGAAATGAGCAAAGGAAATGCAAAGGAAAATAATGTTTATACTCATGATATCCACAAAAGAGAGAGGATTGAAAGGGGTGAAACCTTAGAGAGAACAATAACCCAAGAATAACTATAGGGAGAATGAACATTCAACAAAAGAACATAGACTAAATATGCCATCATTTCCATTGCATCATCAATTTCAAAAATGTTAATCAAACTTTTCCAATCATTTAGAGTGGTATGGCCTATACCATTGAGGATTCAACATTTTATTCTGGATGTTCACTTTATAAGTGGTGGGTCAACTCTTGTTTTTTCGATCGATGTATAAAAAACTGTTTGTATTTCCCAATCAAAACATGAGTTAGGGCTATACATCACCTATGAAAATTTAATTGAATGGTAAACAACCAACTTGCTACAACATTCAATGATACTTAACTGATGGATAATGTTTGTTAATGAATATGCTTTGCAAAATGTTAAACTCAAACTTTATTTACATTCCATATGATATTAGATAAACATTCAACCAAAATATACTTATAGATTAAGTGAGTTTTATATATATATATAGATAGATAGATAGATATATCTTATATAAGCTCTGGTAAGAAGGGAGGATTAGAGATTCAATGAATCAGATGTAACAGGGAAGGAAGCTTCAGGAACATTAATAGTCCAACTACGAATTCTTGTTCTAGAGAAGAAGGATTACATCTTCTACATGTTCTTCTACAGTGTGCAGAGGTTGTTTCAGAGGACAATCATGAAGAGGAAAACAGTATCCTGCCCTATATTTATGAGCATTCTCACCATATGGGAGTTCAGTTCACTATGTGGCTTCATACTTTGCTGAGGCCTTATCATGAAGGTTGAGTAGTTCATACTTAGGAATCTACTCTCAATTCATAGGTGGCAGTACAAAGTGGGATTTCAAGAGCCACCCCTATAAAAGAAAGAATCTACCCTACTCAAAAATATCTAAGCACGACTATCACAATGCTAAGAAGAATAAATACAAAGCTTTGGAGACAAGTACAACAGAAGCATCAATGCATCAAGTTCCCACTGTCAAATAGAGGGTATTCCTTTAAAGTCGAAAGAGAAGCTATCCTACCATCTCACTCTCTGGATAGAAAGAAAGAGATGGATCTAGTTTGGGGGACGTCTCTCTATACGGAAAAGATGGCTGTCTACATGGAGCTAGTAAAAGGGAGTTTCCTACCAATCTAGCATGAGCTATCTTGAAACCCCATATGACAACACCACTTAGGTTTTCTTATCAAGGTTTGGGTGGCCTCTCATAACCCAATATATCATTGTTTTCTTGTGTCCCTTGTAGGGGTTCTATCTTTCGACCACGCTATATTAAAGGCTCTTTCACCTACCCAGTTGATCATATGTTCCAAGTATAGACTCAAAATACTTAAAGGAGTTTAAAAATAGATAATTCTACAATTGGGGAAAATGTTTACAATTCAAAATTTTCTCCTAACTCTTCACAAAATGAATAACCTACTGTGAATGCAAATCTAGATCAAGTACTACATAGAAACTTAAAATAGATTTAAAGAATAATTAAATTTTCCTTAACATAAATTTTTCATTTTTAGATATTATTGAATTTGACCAAGGTTTCTATTTTTGGAAAAAAAATGCTTTAATGACGTAAGGTCATGGAAATCAAATGAGCAAAGGAAATGCAAAGTAAAATGATGTTTATACTTGTGATATTCACAAAAGAGAGAGGATTGAAAGGGGTGCGAGCTTAAAGAGAACAATAACCAAAGAATAACTATAAGGAGAATGAACATTCAAGAAAATAACAAAGACTAAATATGCCATCATTTCCATTGCATCATCAATTTCAGAAATGTTAATCGGACTTCTCCAATCATTTAGAGTGGTATAACCTATACTATTTAGGATTCAACGTTTTATTCTCGACGTTCACTTTATAAGTGGTGGGTCAACTCTTGGTTTTTCGATCGATGTATAAAAAACTGTTTGTATTACCCAATCAAAACATAAGTTAGGGGTATACGTCACCTATGCAAATTTAATTGAATGGTAAACAACTAGCTTGCTACAGCATTCAATGATGCTTAACTGGTGGATAGTGTTTGCAAATGAATATTCTTTGCAAAATGTTTAATTCAAATTTTATTTACGTTCCATATGATATTAGATAAACATTCAACTAAAATATACTTATAGATTAGGTGAGTTTATATATATATATATAAGCAAAATGCAAGAAACTCTATTAAGAAGGGAGGATGAGGGATTCAATGAATCAGATGTAACAGGGAAGGAATCTTCAAGAACATTAATAGTCCAACTACAAATTCTTGTTCTGAAGAAGAAGGATTGCATCTTCTAGCTCTTCTTCTACAATGTGTAGAGGTTGTTTTAGAGGATAATCATGAAGAGGCAAATAGTATCTTGCGCTATATTTATGAGCTTTCTCACCATATGCGAGTTCGGTTTACTATGTGGCTTCATACTTTCCTGAGGCCTTATCATGGAGGTTGAGCAGTTCATACTTAGGAATCTACTATCAATTCATAGGTGGCAATATAAAGTGGGATTTCAAAGGCCACCGCTATAAAATAAAGAATCATTCCTACTCAAAAATATCTAAGCATGCCTATCACAATGCTAAGAAGAATAAATACAAAGCTTTGGAGACAAGTATAAGAGAAGCATCAATGCATCAAGTTCCCACTGTCAAACAGAGGGTATTCCTTTAAAGTCGAAAGGGAAGATATCCTACCATCTCACTCTCTGGATAGAAAGCTGGGTAAAAGAGATGGATCTAGTCTGGGGGATGTCTCTCTGTATGGAAAATATGGCCCTCTGCATGGAGCTGGTAAAAGGGAGTTTCCTACCAATCTAGCATGAGCTATCTTGAAACCCCATATGACAACACCACTTGGGTTTTCTTATCAAGGTTTGGGTGGCCTCTCATAACCCAATATATCATTGTTGTATTGTGTCCCTTGCAGAGGTTCTATCTTTTGACCATGCTATATTAAAGGCTCTTTCCCCTACCTTGTTAATCATATGTTCCAAGTACAGACACAAAATACTTAAAGGAGTTTCAGAATAGATAATTCTACAATTGGGGAAAATGGTTACAATTCACAACTTTCTCCTAACTCTTCACAAAATGAATAACCTAGTGTGAATGCAAATCCAGATCAAGTACTACATAAAAACTTAAAATATATTTAAAGAATAATTAAATTTTCCTTAACATAAATTTTTCCTTTTTAAATATTATTCAATTTGACCAAGGTTGCTATTTTTGGAAAAAAATGCTTTAACGATGTAACGTCACGGAAATGAAATGAACAAAGGAAATGCAAAGGAAAATGATGTTTATACTCGTGATATTCACAAAAGAGAGAGGATTGAAAGGGGTGCAACCTTAGAGAGAACAATAACCCAAGAATAACTATAAGGAGAATGAACATTCAACGAAACAACAGAGACTAAATATGCCATCATTTCCATTGCATCATCAATTTAAGAAATGTTAATTGGACTTCTCTAATCATTTAGAGTGGTAAGTGATATATAGAGTGTCCCATACGTCACTTATGCAAATTTAATTGAATGGTAAACAACCAACTTGCTACAACATTCAATGATACTTAACTGATGGATAGTGTTTGCTAATGAATATGCTTTGCAAAATGTTAAATTCAAATTTTATTTACATTCCATATGATATTATATAAACATTCAACCAAAATATACTTATAGATTAGGTGAGTTATATCTATATATATATATATATATATATATATATATATATATAGATATATATATAAGCAAAATGCAAGAAACTCTGGTAAGAAGGGAGGATGAGAGATTCAATGAATCAGATGTAACAGGGAAGGAAGCTTCAGGAACATTAAGGAATATTAATAGTCCAACTACAACTTCTTGTTTTGAAGAAGAAGATTGCATCTTCTAGCTCTTCTTCTACAATGTGCAGACGTTGTTTCAGAGGACAATCATGAAGAGGCAAACAATATCCTGCCCTATATTTATGAGCTTTCTCACCATATGGGAGTTCAGTTCACTATGTGGCTTCATACTTTGTTGAGGCCTTATCATGAAGGTTGATCAATTCATACTTAGGAATCTTCTCTCAATTCATAGGTGGCAGTACAAAGTGGGATTTCAAAGGCCACCCCTATAAAAAAAAGAATCAATCCTAGTCAAAAATATCTAAGCATGGCTATCACAATGCTAAGAAGAAGAAATACAAATCTTTGGAGACAAGTACAAGAGAAGCATCAATGCATCAACATCCCATTGTCAAACAAAGGGTATTCCTTTAAAGTCAAAAGGGAAGTTATCCTAAAAGCTCACTCTCTAGAGATGGGTAAAAGAGATGGACCTGGTCTTGGGGGCATCTCTCTATATGGAAAAGATGGCCCTCTGCATGGAGCTAGTAAAAGGTAGTTTCCTACCAATCTAGAAAGAGCTATCTTGAAACCCCATATGACAACACCACTTGGGTTTACTTATCAAGGTTTGGGTGGCCTCTCATAACCCAATATATCATTGTTGTCTTATGTCCCTTGCAGAGGTTTTATCTTTTGACCACACTATATTAAAGGCTCTTTCACCTACCCTGTTGATCATATGTTTGAAGTACAAACTCAAAATACTATATGTAAGACACATGATCCTCATTGTTATAGACATTTTTGTGCCTCGCATCATGGAGCATGAAATGTCAATAATCACAGGGATCCTCAGTCCCTAAACATGTTGTTCTTACCCCTAAAAGAACAAGGTCATCAAACAACAGCACTTCCAATCAGTTCTCCACCTGAAAACACTTCAAAACAGGCTTATTTTGGATCATGTCAGCTGCTCCACTGAGCATCTGCGCTGGAATGCAACTGCTCCTCCTTGTACCTGCGCTGGAAGTCAAATCTAATGAAGGCTACCTGCGCTGGGCGAGATTGGCCAAGTGGCACAGTCATTCTGCAAGGTGTCAACTGCCCAGGAAGCTTCCAAACTGACACTTGGTTCATGAGATTCACCCTGTGATGAGTAAGAGGTACTTGATCACCATGTGTAAGCAAGGATCTCCAAGTGGACTTAAGAACTGAAGATTAACTGAAGAGGGAGAGGACACTAGTCAGCTCTATGCCAGCCTCAAGCTGACTCATCTTCTCTTCTTCTCTCCTATATATAGAGCTCTTCCATGAGGTCTAATGAGGCTGGAATTTTGTGTAAAGCAAGGAGGTGCTGTTGGTTTACAGTTAGAGCTATTGGGTGATTGTTTTACTAGAGGTGAAGAGGAGAGTTCTTGCTGCTGGGGAGGTGCTGCTGGATTGGAGCCATCATTGGTTGTAACCTTCTCAGAACCCTGTTACTTCTATCAATAAAGTTTTGCATGTTCTCCTATATACTTGTATTGCATTGATGTATTGTATTTACATGTATATTTGATTCATCCTAATCCATGCTTCAATTATGAGTACATGTATCTTGTAGTTTGCTCTCTTGTTTGTGCAGGATCTGTGTGTGGCTGGACCGGCAAAGAGAGCAAGGAGCTGGGAACAAGAGACAAAGAGAGAGGACAAGGATAGACTAAACGAAAGACACCAGGTTGGTTAATCTTTCTCCATTCTCTCTGTACTTTCATAAAGGGAATCATCAAAACTTTACTTTCAGTTGTTGCTAAAGACTGTCACCTTTAGAGTAGGGATAGGGTCATCCGCATCGGATACTTTTCCCCACAACAAACTGGCGACTCCACTGGGGAGCCTAGTATCTTGTTGGTGTTTGTAGTATTTTGCTATTCATTTCTTGAAGAAAAGAGTACCAAATCGAAAAGCTTTTGACTATATCAAAAGCGAAGTAGAGGGACTGCTACTCTTGCTCATTTGTTGAGCAAATTCAAGATTTGAAGAGCCTATCTACAAAAGACTCTTTACTCTTTGTGATAGATCTTCATCCTCTTGATCATCCCTTAGCCTGTACTTGACCTATAGCTTTTTATTTCAGCAAAAACAGTGCATTTTTGAGCTTTTTATGACCCGGAATTCTTTGTAGACGAAACTCTCGTGAGTCAGTGCAGGCTGTCCACAGGCAGTCTGCATTACAGCGCAGGTACTCCCTTCGGGAACTGCGCTGAGAGTCAAACTGGCAGACTAGAACCTGCGCTGGTCCAGTTAGCCATTGTCTTGCTCAGCTTTCCCTTTGTGTCTTGGCCCTGTTTTCACTGAGTTTTAGCTGATTGCTTGCTGGTCATTGTACTTGCTGTAGACCACTTCTCCTTGACATTATTCCGCCTCAGTTGTGTGATGAAACTGTGAATGTTCTTTCAGTATTTCTTGTTTCAGTTACAGTTTCCCATTGTGAAAAGCGAACCAGTATAGCTGTGACCTCTTAGATCCTGAACTGTAAAAGTGTCTTTGTGATCTTATGAGCTAGTTTTATTACTGTTCATGGCTGTTTGAGTTTGTTTGCTTTTCATTTCATGGTTTGAATCTATACATTTCCTGTGTTTTAAACAAGTCTATCATAAGGTGTCTTTTTGATTGTGGACAAGCTTGCTTATTTCTACTTGAAATTAGATTCAAAATTATACAACAGTTTCCTTTCTGTCTAGCATCAACATTAAGGATAACGAAAAGAAATACATGCATTGTGCATTTTGCATTTGACTGTATGCTTGACGATTTAGGAAGATGTGCATTTTAGTGTGTGTTCTTTGATCTGTGGAAAAAGTTGTGTCTTTCTTTTCCCTCAAGTAGATTAAGGTTTTCAAAGTTGAAAGATTGAAAAGATTTGCTTCTCATTCTTAGATTGCATATAGGAAGTTGTATATATACATCTCGTGGTGAACCTGAAAGGCAAACTGTTAAGAAAGATCAACATTAGAATAAACTCAATTTACATAACAACGCTTTGGAATTTAACGCAAACATCTAGAGGTCTAGGTAGAGACGTGTTCCGGCGTCGTTAAACATAGTGACTGTCGATCTCTACGAAGGTGGGTGATTCCTCCTGAGAGTCGGTGGCACTAACACGGACTTGAGCTCCCGCGTACCGTCGCGTATATTGGGAGACCCCTATAGGCTTTTATCCTTTATCCTTAGGAAACCGTGTCGGCCGCCCTACTGATCGCGATGCAGTGAACACAGCATTCACGAAGATCGACCACCCGTACCATAAAACGTATTCTGTGGTTTCGCGAAAGGTTTGGCACACCCTCTGCCTAGATCTCCAGAGCAGTTTCTTTTGGCCTTTTTCAAACTCTATAACTGAAAAAGTCCAACCGAGCATTTGTCACTTCGGGCTCGTTAATACATCGAAGGCGACTAGAGTCATCTTTAGCTTTTTCTCGACTCTTAAAACATGAAAAAGCAAGTTTGTGTCTAAAAGCGTCGTTAATAAAATTTATTTTAAGCGGAACATAATCACCTGTTATTCCCACGTTGATCTTTCAGTTGAAAAGTATGGAGCCCACCAACCAAGGAAGTAACCTTGGCGGAAGTCCAAATCCCTTCTCCTCTTGGGGAGATGTTGGTGCGCCTCATATGGCTACATTGTCACTTCCAGGATTGACAATCGGCCTCCCTGTATGGCTCTTTTCAACTAATGTAGTCCAGATCGCCACTAATCCTGAGCAGTCGAATCAACAGTCAGAACAATCTAGAACTACCCACCAGCCTTCCACTTCTTATGATACTTCCTCTGATCCTTCATCTTCGCAAGGTAGAGCCGGCAAAATTCAGCCTCCCAAGGAGAAGAAGGAAAAGAAGAAGAGAGAAAAGAAGCAGAAGGAGCCTCTGGCGAAGGCGACTGGGGGCAAGCAGAAGAAAGCTGACAAAAACCCACACACTGCACCGACCGGGCCTAAATCGCCATGTGTCATTTGCAAAGGGACCCACTTCCATCGTGATTTTCCTTGTATTCCCCGGATACTAAGGGACTGGTCCCCAAGGTTGCACAATCCGGTAGCATCAACCTCTGGTTGTCATGTTGATTGCAATCCGTCAACTAACGAGAGTGAAGGACGAAGAAGGGGACCAAGATCACCCTGTCTATTGTGTGAAGGCAATCATGCCATCCACAAATGTCCATTCTTAGAGGAGGCAAAGAGAGTTTTGGAAGATCGTCCGGTATCACCGTTACGACTTCCTCCTGGATACCAAAAACTCGTGCCTAATCCCTCGATAGTTGAAAATCCAGCTGGCCCGCTCAAGTGGTCAGCTGAAGTGTCGGTCATTGAGAATGAACCTACTGAATCCAGACCAGACGAAAGTCTAAAGGTCGAAACGGCAGTTGACCCGGTTCTTCCTTCAGAGGTTCTATCGTCCAATGACTCCGTCATTGAAGACCCGTCTTCAAATGACACCGTCGCCGAAGAGTCGTCTTCATGTGACACCCTCACTGAAGAGAATAAAGATGACACCATCCAGGTTCTTTTCATCAGCACCGACTCCGATGAGCATCAGGGCAATGCACCCATTCCTTTATCGCAGGAAGGAACATCATCAGAGTCATATCCGGCCGTATATTCGGTCCCACCACCAAGCAACCTGGTTGTATCCTTTGATTGGAATCAACTAGGCAGACCCCGGTTACCAGCCAGTATACCATTCAGAATCATTGTCCAGATCTATAGAATGATTATGGCTGGTACTATCATTGATGAAGGGGCGTCTGTGAGTATCCTTTCCTCTGTTGCTTGGAAAGCACTGGGTTCCCCAGCGCTTTTACCTGAGTTGAGAAATCTCTCAGGTTTTGATAAAGGAACCAGTCGACCATTAGGGATCCTCCCCGATGTACCTGTTACATTGAAAGGGAAGACCGTTAGGATGAACGTGTTGGTAGTTCAAGGACCCTTGGATTATAACCTACTCCTTGGACGCGACTATATTTATTGCATGGGAGCGATAGTCTCCTCACTCTTTAGAGTAATGTGTTTTCCACACGAAGGAAGGGTGGTCAAGCTCATAGACCAACTTTCGTTTCCGGATCTCGCATCGCAAATAGTCAAATACCATTCCTAAATGGTCTGTTCACTCAAGATTCGCCTCCACCCCCGGTCCTCCTTCCCGATGAGCGCGAGTGATTCGGAAAGAAAGACTAGGACCCAGGGGGCATGCACCCTGGTCTGCTTCGGGCAGAAGAAACCCCGGGTATAAGAAAGAATTTCCGCAGAAGAATATGACTAGTCCGTACCCCGTCCGAAGGAAGTGGGGTTGTTCTAGAATAATATTCTTTTGTCAAAGTTATGTGAGTGAGATAATTGGCTTCTCGCTCCCCTTGTCTAGGTAATAGGGACACCGAAGATGAAGACCGTTTGCGGTAACAAGTAGTAACCGTCTTTGAATTCAAGCCTCGCCCATTAAAACGAATGTTTTGAAGGATAAGCAGGGGCAGCCTTCAAAGAGATTCTATTGCTACAACGGGTGGTCACCATCTTTAGTAACCCAACGTTAGACATCGCCGAAGAAAGAGATTGATTTACGGCAGCAAATCGAACCGTCTTTGGAATAATAAGAAAGAGGCAAGCCTCCCTCAATAATACCAATGTTTTGTCTTTGAGTAGTGTTCTTCTATTGTCACAAATAGCTGTTTATTAAAAGTGGGCAAGACCCCTTAGAATAACGAGAAGACAAGTATCGTTAGCATTAGATTGGCAAGATGACAAGTAACTGTGAACACCCAAAGAAAAGCAGAGGTAGGGGAGAGGAGAGGCAGCCTCGAAATTCTATCCTATACCTGGGGGCATGCAAACCTTCTGGAGTGCAAGCTAGGGGCGGTTATTTATCTGGTTTTAAGATTAGCCATTTCCAAACTTGCATGAAAGAAGCCTGTGGGGCAGAAGTAAAATTTGCCAAAGTGAGCATAGCTGTGGTAAGGCATAAGCTCTATAAAAATTGGTCCTTACGGGAGGCGTTCTTTTTATGACTGGTATATCGAGCAGTTTTAGCATATAGTTCATGCTCGTTAAAAAATAAACGCAAAATTCGAGCAGTTTTATGACTGAATCTATGCTCGTTAAAAAATAGAAAAGTGTGAGCAAAAGTTTCCCCCAGAGTTCAAGCTCATGGAAAAAATGAACCGGTAAATAACCTTTTGAGATCGTAAATTCATTAGCCATAAGAACCTTGATCGTGTTGTCATCCATCACCTCCACCGTTCATTTGGCCGGTTATTCACTTCCATTTGTGTGTTTACCTCTTTTGAGAAACAGCTGCGAAGAGTGATTCCACCTAGCCATCCTCGTAACACTGCCGTGATTGGAAAATTCCAACCTGTACCTGGAATCTGATGCTATCCCTGTTTATCACTCGTTCCTCAAAAGACGAGTCTTCTTTCAGCTCTTTTCACTGACTCGTAAAATATGAAAAGTTTGCCGAGTTTTGGCTTTCCAGCTCGTTAAATGACCGGAACGCTATCCCTCCTCTAAATTTTAATCTTTTTGGACCTGAGGGATTATTGCACAAAAGGATCGAGCGCTTGTCTTGTTCGGCTCGTTAAAAGTACCGAACAGCCATCCCTTCTGTATTGTTTTATACTTTTTCGGACTTAAGGGATTTGCTGACGAAAAAGGAATTACGGAGTTAACTTTCTGTACCTTTTCAGACTCTCTAAAAATGAAAAGGACCGAGTTTTCCTTGTCGTTAGACTCGTTAAAATGATTAAATAGCGACAAACTTGTCTTTAGACGAGAACGAGTTTCCCTATCGCTAGGCTCGTTAAATCATAGCGATGGGCTTGCCCGAAGGGCAGGTTATAGAACAAGCATATGTTATCCTCCTCAAGCTTGACAAAAATAAAGAGGTACTGGTCAGAAATGACTGGGGAAAAATTGGGAGAACATCAAAGTTTAATGGTAGCAAGTCACTCTTGAACATGACACTTTTCCTCCGTACCACATCGGGTTGGGTTGTTTCATTCACCGGTCTCATCGCCATGGTCCTCACCAAGCCATCCACATTTGGGGTAATGCTACCGATCCATCGCATCAGTGTCGTTATATGTTCAAGAGGGGTCATTCTGAAAGTGTCAACCGTGTCCCATCCACTGCCATACATTATCCTTCATCCATTCATGATCGCCACCCTGAATCATATGTCACAGTTTGTTTTCACCTCCACTAAAGTCATTAGCTCCGTTCCGTGTCATTGATGTGGGATTCATTAAGGCCCTCCTTTGACGGATCGCTTCTTGTCGACTTCAGCTCATTATCCAAGAAGTTGATCTAGGAACACCCCCATCAGTACTTTGAAGCTTGCATGCCTCAATGGCAAGTTTCTCACTTCCGGCGACAGGTATACATCAATGACCTTCGACCAGAAGATTTTGCGTGGCGTTCGACGCCAAGTCCTTTATTCACGCCACGTGAATTGTACTGCAGTACCTTGAGGGTCATCGTCATTATTGGTGATTCCTCTCGCGCTTGTTAACGGTTTTCATTATTGATCGGTAATCAAGCGATGTCTTTCCATGTTCGACTTCAGCGCAATTCTCACATGGATCGACTTGTACTTAGAGTGAAGATCGAACGAGTTTGAAGACCCCGGATCTAGCTCCATCCATCCGGGCTGCGATATATATTCAGGAAATATAAAAGCATTTGTCATGTACATCATTGCAACAGATGATCATCCTATTCAAAGGATGATAATTTTAGCAGAAAATTATCAGTCTACCTTCAGACGATCGTCTGTCATATGTACCAAAATGTATTTATAAAAGCTGAGCATGGGAATGCCCGCCTCAGCTAGATCATGAAAATAGAATGAAAAATAATGTATTGTATTGTATTGTATTACAGGGCGCCTCCTCAGCACTGGAATGAACTTCGGACCCTCTAGATAAAGCATTTCACCCGATAAACGGCCTCATACTTTAGGGGGCAACTGTTATAGACATTTTTGTGCCTCGCATCATGGAGCATGAAATGTCAATAATCACAGGGATCCTCAGTCCCTAAACATGTTGTTCTTACCCCTAAAAGAACAAGGTCATCAAACAACAGCACTTCCAATCAGTTCTCCACCTGAAAACACTTCAAAACAGGCTTATTTTGGATCATGTCAGCTGCTCCACTGAGCATCTGCGCTGGAATGCAACTGCTCCTCCTTGTACCTGCGCTGGAAGTCAAATCTAATGAAGGCTACCTGCGCTGGGCGAGATTGGCCAAGTGGCACAGTCATTCTGCAAGGTGTCAACTGCCCAGGAAGCTTCCAAACTGACACTTGGTTCATGAGATTCGCCCTGTGATGAGTAAGAGGTACTTGATCACCATGTGTAAGCAAGGATCTCCAAGTGGACTTAAGAACTGAAGATTAACTGAAGAGGGAGAGGACACTAGTCAGCTCTATGCCAGCCTCAAGCTGACTCATCTTCTCTTCTTCTCTCCTATATATAGAGCTCTTCTATGAGGTCTAATGAGGCTGGAATTTTGTGTAAAGCAAGGAGGTGTTGTTGGTTTACAGTTAGAGCTATTGGGTGATTGTTTTACTAGAGGTGAAGAGGAGAGTTCTTGCTGCTGGGGAGGTGCTGCTGGATTGGAGCCATTATTGGTTGTAACCTTCTCAGAACCCTGTTACTTCTATCAATAAAGTTTTGCATGTTCTCCTATATACTTGTATTGCATTGATGTATTGTATTTACATGTATATTTGATTCATCCTAATCCATGCTTCAGTTATGAGTACATGTATCTTGTAGTTTGCTCTCTTGTTTGTGCAGGATCTGTGTGTGGCTGGACCGGCAAAGAGAGCAAGGAGCTGGGAACAAGAGACAAAGAGAGAGAACAAGGATCGACTAAACGAAAGACACCAGGTTGGTTAATCTTTCTCCATTCTCTCTGTACTTTCATAAAGGGAATCATCAAAACTTTACTTTCAGTTGTTGCTAAAGACTGTCACCTTTAGAGTAGGGATAGGGTCATCCGCATCGGATACTTTTCCCCACAACACTCATGCATGGGAGACATAATATATACTTTTTCTTGGAGAGTTTATTTCCATGACATTCTTACATTCTTCCTCATTCTAAAAGAACACATGCATCCATAGCTGGAATTCCATAAAACCAACCTAAGAAGCCAATGATCTTGAAATATTTGTGACTTTGTGCCAAGCTAGAGATGTTGTGGCATAAGTGGAAGGAATGATTTTTTTATTTTTTTTAAATTTGAAGAGAGAGTTGTATAGTAAGAAACATGTAATCTCATTACCCACTAGTTTAAATCAATGTTCACTGCAAATGAGATAAGGTATCCTTGAAATCACATTATACACTTGTCTGATTCATCACTGCAATGAGCCAAGGTATACGAATTTTAGGGATACCCAAAGAGCAGCCAGTAGTTAAAATTATTTATGCCAACACTATGGAACTAGAGGGAATGGATTCAATGGAGATCAAGAAATTGCATTGTTTTTTGCTAAGTGGAAGAGGTTTGTCCTTTTTTGAATGTTGAATGTTATGCTTAACTATTATAAAACCATAATAAGCACCAAAAATATTTCCTAAGAAGCAACACAGGAGCTAAATCTAAGAGAAGAAGAGGAAAAGTAGTCCTTGAGAAGGTAATATAGGTTACTTAATGTCCAACAAATGACCAAAATTACATCAACGAGACTTCTCAGTTCATAAGTGGCAACACAAAGTGGGATTTCAAAGGTTGCCCCTATAAAAGCAAGAACTAGTCCTACTCAAAAATATCTAAGTATGACTATTACAATGCTAAGAGGAAGAAAAACAAATATTTGGAGCCAGGTAAAAGAGAATCATCAATGCATCTAATTCCCATTGTTAAATAGAGGGTATTCCTCTAAAGCCGAAACGGAAGCTGTCCTACCATCTCAGGCTCTGGATGGAAAGGTGGGTAAAAGAGATGGATTTGGTGTGCGATAAGTGTCTCTATAACGAAAATAGGGTCCTCTACATGGATATGGTAGAAGGGAGTTACCTAAAAATCTAGCATGAGTTATCTAGAAAGCCCATACGAAAACATCACATGTGTTTTCTTATCAAAAGATGGGTTTCCTCTCATAACCCAATATATCATTTTTGTCATGTATCCCTTGCAAAGGTTCTATATTTTGACCACACAATATTAGAATATCATTCACCAACCCTATTGATCATATGTTCCAAGTACAAACTCAAAATGTTATATGGAAGACACATGATCCTCATGCATCGGAGGCATAACATATGTTTTTTCTTGGAGAGGTTCTTTCCTTGTCATTCTTACATTCTTCCTCATGTCAAAAGAACACATGCCTCCATAGCTGCCATTCCATATAACCAACCCAAGAAGCCATTGATCTTGAAAGATGTGTGAGTCTGTGCCAAGCTAGAGGTGTTGTGGTAGAAATGGAAGGAAAGCATTGTGTTTAAACTTTGAAGAGAGAGTTGTAGAGTAAGCAACATGAAATCTCATTACCCACTTGTTTAAATCAATGTTCACTACAAATGAGCTAAGGTATCTTTGAAATCACATTATCCACTTGTCTGATTCATCACTCTAATGAGCCGAGGTATACAAATTTAAGGGATTCCCAAAGATCAGCCAATAGCTAAAATTATTTATGCCAACACTATGGAACTAGAGGGCATGGATTCAATGGAGATCATTACCTTGCATTATGTTTTCCTAAGTGGAAGAGGTTTGTCATTGTTTGAATGTCGGGTGAGATACCTAGAGAAGCTTTCAATGAGGGAAAACATTGTTGGTGTATGGTTGTGGATATATTTTTTAGTATTGTGGGTTGCTATGTATGAGAAATAAATCCAATAGCCCTCCTTCATCCCTGTGGTCTCATAACCTAGTTTGGGGGTGGAACTTACAACATATGCCTATTGTTGGGCAATTAATCACTCATTTGTCACTAATTAGATAGATATATCATGGCAAAGATGAGGGATTATCATCATTCTCATGCCATTTCTCTCTCTTTTGTAACTTTGCTAAATAATTCCCTTGACATGTTGAATTTTTATAGCTATAGTCAGTATTCATCATTGAATTAAACCACAAATATGGGGGCATGCCTTGAATACTCCTACCTTGTAGACCTTGTCAATATATGTCCAATGGTCCAAATAGAAAATGCCCCCCATAAGTGTTTGTAAATGCATTTTCCCTTTCTTGCATTGGTGTATCATAGTCATTTGTCATGCATATCCTATGAAAAATTTTGTTTGAAACTCTGTTATGAGGTTATTTTGGTGATAAGCTGAAAGATTCAAAGAAATAGTCATCGTGAATGGAAGAAATCCTAGTTAACTTTTCAAACAATACATATTAGAGCTCCCTAGTAGATCAAAAATCTTCCAAAGCTTCTAGATTCTTGATGATATGTATGAAGCCTCTACGAGCACTTGCATCCTTGTGACATCTCTCAATTGTAAGAAAAATAGGGTCTACTTTCAACCATTTACTCATGCAGGAAAAGGAAGAAGACAATAAATCTATAAACATTTGCAGCTCTTTATCAGTTTTTGGTTATAGAATAACTATACCACATTAGACTATATGATTTCCTGTACGACAATGTGAAATTCTTTGATAAATGAGACTCAATTTAGATTCCATAGCGGAAAAACTTTACTTTGTAGGGAAAAAAACTTGTTACAAGATGACTAATGAGAAAATCATGCATTTTGAATGCAACTATAAAAAATACTACTCAAATTGATGATCTATATCAGTATATGTCAAACAAAAACTAAATTCAGTAAGCTTCAGCCCACTCCTAAAAAAAGCATATTGTAGGCAAATGAATTTGCAACTAGCCAACCAATGTGAAATGAATTTTCAATGAAATTATCAAATGTCCTACACAAATTGATGATATATATACCGAAAACAAGAGCAATTATCAACCAAAATTAAGACATCATGTCTGTAAAATGTCAGTCATTGTACAATCTTCCATATCAGATGTTCTCTAGTGTAATGTGGCTCAAATAACTTGATCAATTACACCATTATAGGAAAATAAAATACCTAGAAGAGCTTAGGATACCTGCTGATAACAAAAAGAAATCAGGAAGGACTTCATCTACAGAAAGGACAAATGTATGTGAAGGAAATGAATACCACTCAAACAATTTGAGTGGGGGATTGACAAGTGTTTGTGAATGAAAAAGGTGGAGTGGAAGCCTTAAAGAATATGATGAAATAAGAGGAAAGCCCCTAGTAAAATGTACTTACAAGCCTATAGCCAGGTGATAATTTTACAACAGACTCGAACCAATCACAAATTTTTTCTGTGCATATGTATTGTATTATTTGAGGATTAAACGTAGTCTGAGCAGATAATTAATGTATCAACAAAGCGATCAAACCAACCTATATCAACTAAGAAAATTGCAAATACTTACAACCCAGGATGGACAAATTCTGTGTAAAAGTATTTTTCATTAACAGAAAAAGAGAGTATATTAAAAAGACATGGCAGAAACTGTTTAAAAAAGTGCACAAAGGTAATCAAAATTACAATCAGAAGTAGGAAAAAACCTGTATTTTGCATGAACTCTCACTTCCAAAAGAGAAAAATATGAACCAAAAACTTGTGCTGCTTGTAAATTTGAAGATTTGTTCTTGTGAAAATCAGACAAAATCGTGCATGGAAGTAAGTTTAACAGCTCAGTTGTGGTGGGATCAATCGTGGGATCAAAACTGCCCTATTTATACTAACTGATGAGATCAGATCAGATATCAGATGATGGGGAGGGGTCAACACTTAGTTTACTATGAGCGACTTTACTCTTACTAACTACTTTCACCTACTTCAACAGCCTATATTTACTAACAAAATCGTGAATGTATTTACTGACAAAATTGTGCAGGTAGATATCTTGCTTGTGAATTTGTAAAATGATATCGATGAAAAATATGAAATTGTAAAAAATCATGGATACTTTCTATTTTTGGAAAAAATGTTATTTGGAATGGAATTGTAAGTAAAAGTTCAATATGAATGCATGTAATGAAAAATCTAATTTTCTATTTTTTTATTTATGTGAAATAAGGAATTTAGTAATTACTAAAAGAAAAAAAAGTAGAGATTTTTCCTTATTTCAAATAAGGAATTAGTTCAAATAAAGAAGTTAGTAATTATTAAAAAAACTAAAAGTAGAGTTTTTTCTTTATTTCAAATAAGGAATTTAAGAATTTATTAATTATTCCCTATCTCTACTTTTCCAGCAATATATACTTGTCTCATATAAGACCTCAAGCAATACGCTTGGTAACACCCTTGAAATAATATTTACTCTCATTTATTAAATATTTTGTATTTCCAATTTTCAACTTCAGTCACAAAGAAATAATAAATCTAGTTAACAATGAGTAAAATCCATCAAAAAGTGTTGCCGAAAGTCATAGTTATTTGATCTGTTACAAATAATGAAACTATTTGTGAAATTAAAGGTTTCAATATGTGACATAGTAATCAACATCATTTATGGAAATTCTTATCTATAACTATTCATGTGATACATAACTTTGGTTCCATTACAAGAGATATTGAATAATCAGGCCATATTCATTTTAGAAATGATATAAACAATAAGATGGGATCCTAGTATCTTCTTTACAAATTCTCATTTTGGATAGTCAAATAAAAGGTGTTTTATTTGACCTTTGGTATTATTTAAGTTCATATTGTAACATCTCTCCTAGACGTATTTATTTGCTTCTTGTCAAGCACGTGGCAGCCCTTTGCCCACAAGTCACCATTATAAAATGGTCTATCAACTTCCACGGTAGCTTACCTAGTTAGTTAATTTGGCTATTATATCCACTATCGACCACTTGGGAAATATCACATTAGTTTAAAAATTGCTGACTCAGTATAACATACAGACGAGCTTGTAGATTGAAGCCCTAATGTCTCAATACCCGATATATTGAAAGGCCAATGGTTGGTCTAAAAAGCCATTGGGCCCTCGAAAGAGGATAAAGAGTGTCATTGATACTAATTAGCTGATATATTAGCATCCAAAAGCCCAACATCCATGTCATCGCTATATGGTTGCCACCTAGACATCACATCAGTGCCAAGTCAACCTTCCATTGCCATGCCAACATGCCACGTCACTTGCCACATTAGTATGCCATGTCATCTAGACCCACATTGGTGCCACATCATAATGAGATGTTAGCAAGTCAAATCAACTGACACACAATTGACATGCGGTATCCCTGGGTCCACATCCACTCACTACATCATTACTCTATCGATATCAAGGTTTCTTGTTATGGCTAGTGTCCTACTTACTAATGTCTACTACCCAATATTGTGACATTTTGATAGGTCGATGTACCAACAACTAATACATTGCATTAGTGTTGGTTGACCTTGAGGTGTCCTTAATACAGTTAGCTTAAAATTTGACCTCTCGATGAACTATAGTCCCCAACCATCAAGTGAGAGTCCTTGAACCCTCTATCTCCATGAGCTAATGCATAATGTAGGATGATATGCTAATATCGAGGACATGTTTGGCATGGAATCTAGGTTAGTTGGGGCTTTTTGCACAATTAGGTGATGAAGAGCACTATTTGCCATCATTATAAACCATAGATATATAGATGTTTATGGGTGTTAATGTGAGGATAATTTTGCCCCACAAGGATGGCTTTGTTTGGGGGCTTGGACATCATCTAAGGAGAAACACCATTACCATCCTAGGGCCTATGAGTGGTTTTTGTGGGTAAGTAATAATACAGACTAAGCACAGGGTACAAAACCACCTCCTAGTGCCTCTAAGGTGAATAGTTAGCCTAGTGGTGCTCATCGCCAATTTCAAGGTTTCTTGTTGGTGGCTAGTGTCCTACTTACTAATGTCTACTACCCAATATTGTGACATTTTGATAGGTCGATGTACAAACAACTAATACATTTCATTACTATTGGATGACCTTGAGGTGTCCTTAATACAGTTAGCCTGAAATTTGACCTCTCGATGGACTATATTCCCCAACCATCAAGTGAGAGTCATTGAACCCTCTATCTCCATGAGCTAATGGATAATGTAGGATGATATGATAATATCGAGGACATGTTTGACATGGCATCTACGTTAGTTGGGGTTTTCTGCACAATTAGGTGATGGGGAGCACTATTTTCCATCATTATAAGCCATAGGTATATAGATGTTGTATGGGAGTTAATGCAAGGATAATTTTTCCGCACAAGGATGGCTTTGTTTGGGGACTTGGACATCTAAGGAGAAACACCATTATCATCCTAGGGCCTACGAGGGTTTTTGGTGGGTTAGTAATAATACAGACTATGCACATGGTACGGTGAATAGTTGGCCTAGTGGTGCTCACCGCCAATATCAAGGTTTCTTGTTGGTGGCTAGTGTCCTACTTACTAATGTCTACTACCCAATATTGTGAAATTTTGATAGGTTGATGTACCAACAACTAATACATTGCATTATTCTTGGTTGACCTTGAGGTGTCCTTAATATAGTTAGCCCGATATTTGACCTCTCGATGGACTATAGTCCCCAACCATCAAGTGAGAGTCCTTGAACCCTCTATCTCCATGAGCTAATGGATAATATAGGATGATATGCTAATATGGAGGACATGCTTGACATGGCATCTAGGTCAGTTGGGGATTTTTTCACAATTAGGTGATGGGGAGCACTATTTTCCATCATTATAAACCATAGGTATATACATGTTATATGGGTGTTAATGTGAGGATAATTTTGCCCCACAAGGATGGCTTTGTTTGGGGACTTGGATATCATCTAAGGAGAAACACCATTATCATCCTAGGGCCTATGAGTGGTTTTGGTGGGTTAGTAATAAACCCAACACAACATCCTAAGGATATTAAATTCTCCTTACTACTGCTACATGATGATCCACGAAACAAGATCTAGGTTTCTATTGCTTTTTGGAGGGAAAACAGTCCTCCACTCAAGGAATTTTCCTCCTATCCACTTGTACAAACAATAAGTGATGAGCCTCATAAATGGTTAATTATATGGGCTCATTTTACCTCCTATCCGAGTCAAAGCAACCATTCTCTTAGCTTATTGTATGAATTTTTTATTATATTCATGCTTATAGAGCGAGTTGAGTTAGTTATTGTGCCATGTGGTCTAACATGTATTTAATGTAGATTATTGATGGATTTCGAGGTCAAAGTCAAGGATCCAGTGGAAAACTGGCAGCAATAACTCAATGTGGATAGAGGAGAGGACTTATAGGAGGGAATCCACCTCATTTATTACTCCTCACTTCGAATTCCCCTTCATTCAACTCGGAGTACAAGCAGCTGAATCATGCACTAGAAGGCAGCCGAGCAAGTGGAGGATGACTGATGATTATCTTGAGTTTTGGGAGCCAAGCCTCCCTGATTTTAAGGAAGTTGTTGGTAGCTTCATTTGTATAAGTAGAGAGGCCTAGGGCCTCACTAGGGTTGGATTTTTTCTTATGTAAACTCTGCTCAAATTTCGAGCTTATTATTTTTGTGACAGTTTCATGTAATCTTGCTATTGTTTTGAAAATAAAGATGGAATCCTTTTTGAGCTAGCACTGAGTTACCTCAGAGGGCTGAAGCTCTTGGGTTAGGGCCCAATCCAAGCAACCAAGCTCCTCTTTACTTGTATTTTTATGCTTTACTTTAGTTGTAGATCAGTTTGTTGTTAGATGTATTTCTTTCATGGTTAAGAATAGGTTGCTTTTGATGATTTAGTACTTTGCTTTCATTCGTGCTTTCTGTAGCAGGTAAGCAATGATCAGAAAAGATTCAAAAGGCTAGCAACAATCCCTTGGCCTCTCTTCCTCCCTCTGGGACCATGATTTGAGGCAAAGATTCTCTTGCTGCCCCAAAAACATAGATTTTCCTCATTCATAAGACTTCTAGTGTTTGCAACTTTTTAGTAGGTTAATAGTCTAGTTTTGCCTTGCTTCAAATCTTCCTTATCATGTTCACTTCCTGATTTGCAATAGTATTTTTTCATGCTTTCCTTTCTTGTAGCATTTCTCAACATTTCCTTCCATAGATCATAGTTTAGAATACTTTGATGCAAAACTTTGTTTTTCTAGATGCACTCATTTCATTGTCTACTTGATCTTCTTGGTTGACTGTTAGTTTCTATGTAGCAAATCTCTTCCAGTAGTAGGCATCTTATCAGCCATCAAACCCTCCATCTGATCCATGCCCTATAGGTCTCCCAAATCTCACCTCAATTCTGCCCTAGTTTCCTACATTTTTCCATATAACTTCTTCCTCTCTCCTTGAGCAAACCTAATCATCTTTCTCTCTCCTAGTGATTCATGGTAGACCGTAGGTGCCCTAACACCTCATTCCAACCTCCATCCACCTTTTTCATCAACTCTCACACCCTCAAAATAGTGAAAACTACTCTCGGCCTCCTCCTGTAGGCCTCTTGTAGTTTCCCTATTTTCCTTCAGTAGATCCCCTGTGTCCTCATGTAGTTTTTCCTGTAGGCTTCTTTTGAAGGTCGAGTTTGGGAAAAGCCTCCAGAAGGCCACCTAAGACCTTCTGGGACCGATCCACACCATATCCCATCCTTCCAAGCTCCAAAACCATCCTTTACCTCCACCTGTTCACTGCCACACTCACACACAATAAATTACATGCATGTCAAATTCACATAAAAATACATAAAAATCCAAAAATATGTTTTTTGCTTATTTACTTCCAAAAATAGCATGGTTAGATGTTGTTTACTTCCTTGAGTAGGTAATGGAATTCCTTTCATGGTTTTCATAGTGCTTTCTACAAAAGTAGAATTAGTTGGTTAATTATGGTCTACTAGGTTTGCTTTACATTTCAGTCTTTCTCCTTTCTGCAGTTAGAATAACATCTGTAGAGTAATCTTTCTTTCCTTTCATCAAATATAGAGCTTCTTCTGGAATCCATAGAAGTTGGCTTGAGCTCCTAGTGATCTTGCGACGGCTAACCAAGTGACAACCTGCAGTGAGAACTAGTACTTGTACATACAACACCGACGCTTCCAAGTTTGTTACGAACTACCGGGTTGATAAGAGTAAAGTAGGCAGCCCAGGAGTTGCAGCATTATTGTTGCAATACTGGTGCTCACCACTTTTTGGCGCCATTGCCGAGGAAGTGTAAGAGTATTTTGTGATTACTGCTTTCTTCTATTTCCTATTGCAACATTCTGCTAATAGTTTATTTCAGCAAAAGTAGACTAGTCAGTTCTTTTCTTTCAATTATGCATTTCTCTGCTTTCCTTTTCAATTCTACAAATTTCATTTCAACAAAAGTAGACTAGTCATTTCCTTTCTTTCCTTTCTGCATTTCCTTGTTTTCCTTTTCAATTCTGCAATTTTCATTTCAGTAAGTTCATTTTAGCTAGTTACAATTTGTTTTGTTCAAATCACAATTTCAGTTTCCATAGGTACTATCAGTGCAGGGAAAGGAAAAAAACCAACCAAAAAGATTTCCTTTCATGCCTAGTAGGAATAGAGATAACTCAAGAAAAAAATTTCCCAACACCCCCACTACTTCACAGAGCTAACCTTCTGTCTTCTTTGGTGGCTGTGATCAAAAAGAACCCTTAGGTGAACAACTAGACATATTTGAAGAACCTATATGGGAAGAAGAAGAAGAAAACATTCCTCTTGAGCCAATGGCTGAAAACAGAAATGCTAGGGGAAATGGAGAAAGAATAGAGGGTACCTTTCCCATTTGGGAGACCAATGGGGACACCAAAATGAAAAATATAAGTCCTTCAACCCTACCTCACTTCCATGGCCTGACTACAGAAGATCCTGACACCTTCTTGTTTGATTTTTTCGTCATCTGTCAAACTTATGACTATGCAGAAGACGAGCAAAAGTTGAAACTATTCCCTTATACTCTCAAAGACGCAGCATTGCTCTGGTTCATGGGGTTACCTGGCAATAGCATCATAACTTGGGCTTAGATGCAGCAAGCCTTTAACAACAAGTATCGAGACTATCTTAGGTCAAAAGATACTAAAGAAGAAATCTTTCGAATGACCATGGGAAGTGATGAGTCCCTGGAAGACTACAAAGAGAGGTTCCAACTCAATTACAAAAGGGTCAGGTCTACACTTGACCCTGAGTCTCTGAAGCTGATCCTGCTAGGGGGATTCGGGAAGACCTTTTGGACACCCTCCATCTATTGGCCGGGGGATACTTCTACCAACTATCCTATGAGGACATAAAGACTATTTTTAGAAACCATTCTACAGTAGCCAGAAAGAAAGGTAGGTGGATTCAACCCATAGCCAGTGACTCTTCTTCCAACTCATCCATTAAAGGTGAAATTAGAAGCATGCTAGAAGACTTCAAGAGTGAGATGCTACAAACTCTTGCCATGCAAATGGATACCTTACATATCAAAAGAAAGCAAGAGGAGGCAAAGAGGGCTCTAGCCATTTTTTGTCCTAGATGCACCAGGAGGCATCCTAGGAATGAATGCCCATTGAACTCTATAGAGGTATGTTCAGTGTGTGAAAAAAATCATTCTATAGATAAGTGCCCTTCCTTGCGCAGTCTTAAAGCTATAAACCAAGGGGTCGAAGGAGCCACTGAACAGATCTACTACATAAACCAAAGGAGGCTGCATGGACCTTGACCATATCAGCAGGGGATGCAAGCGACATCTCAGGCATACTACAACCCCAACCAAGTCACATCCATACCTTCTTGGGGGCCCCCTACTCATCATTCCTGGCCCACATCACCTCCTTGGTCCTTCACATCTCAATATCATGCCCAACCAGCCACTCATTCATTTCAACCCTATGCTCAGCCACAACCTCAGTGGAATGCATCTCATCAGGGGTGGAGGCCCCAATACAACTCTCCTCCCGCTCTTTTGCCTCCACCACCTGCCCAACCAGAACCGTTACCTACTGCTCCACCAAGGTAATCCCAAATGCCTGCCCAGCCAAATACGAACCCGAACAATAGACAGACTCAGCAAGTGTATAGTGGGGAATCGTCATGCCCAACTTATGCAATGGAGATTCAGGAAATTAACTTGTTATCTGGGAAAGTTCTCCCAGATAGCCAGCCGCCAACTAGGGATGTTGAGGAAGATAAAGAGGAAAGTGAACCTAAAGCAAATCCACCCTTTCCTGAGAGACTATCCATGACAATCCAGCCTACCCCAGAAGTTACTAAACTCCTGGGAGAATTGAAACATTTATGTGTGAAGATACCACTTCTCCAAGCCATAAAAGATGTGCCTATCTACAATAGGTTGATCGAAGAGAAGTTATTTAGACATCCAGGAAGGCGCAAGAGAGATGACCCAACCATCAATGTTATAGGACAACTGTCCAACCTGATGTTGGGGCAGATAATCTTTCCAAAATATCTGGATCCTGGAAGCCTAGTAGTTGATATCCACATCAATGGCACAATGGTACCACATACCTCAATTGATCTGGGAGCTGCCATTAATGTGATGACCAAGGACACAATGCTCAAACTTAACCTCCAAGGCTCCTATAGGAAGACCATGATAGTGCTACAGCTAGCAAACCGCTCCACAGTGACCCCTGAGGGGATTGTGGAAGATGTGATGGTCTCTGTTGATTCCTGGGAGTACCCTGCTAATTTCTTAGTTCTCCAGCCAAAGGAAAAGCTCACTGGGTATCCTCTCATCCTAGGAAGACCTTGGTTGGCTACAGACGATGCTTATATCAGTTGTCGAGTTGGGAACATGAACATCAAGAACGGGCATATGTCCAAGCAGTTGACCCTATATCCTCCTGCACAACCCTTGCTAGAACATGATCTACATCTCTACTTGGAGGAGGAGGATGAGGATGAAGTTTATTCTGCACCATTTTGTGCATTGGAAATCGCCAAGGGAGGAAAACTGTAAGATGAGGATGATATGATTGAAAATTTGATTCGAAATCCACCTCCCAGTGTATCACCATTAAAGGACATAGTAAGAGAAACCCAAAACAACTCCTCAAATAATCTCTATGTGGTAGACCCTACTTCTCTCTATGTCAAAAATATATAGTCAGCCCAAAAAGAACATTGAAGATCAATCCATCCCTATCTCCTGCTCAGGAGAAGGAGCTATGTAGCTTACTGAGAAAACATCTATATGCCTTCGCCTAGAGTTATAAGGAGATGAGGGGAGTGCACCCTTCAGTATGTACTCATCATATATACATCAAGGAGGATTGCAAGCCAGTCAAGCAACCTTAAAGGAGGATGAAGCCAGCACTTAAAGATATTGTTAAGGAAGAACTACAGAAATTACTTGATGCAGGATTCATCTATCCCATTTCCAACAGTGAATGGGTCTCTCCTTTGGGGCTAGTGCCAAAGAAAAATGGTAAGTGGAGAATCTGTTTCGACTATCCAGAATTGAACAAAGCCACAAAAAAGGACCACTTTCCTTTACCTTTCATAGATCAAGTGTTAGATGATCTGGTAGGGAAAAAGTTTTTCTCTTTCCTAGATGGGTTTAGCGGGTACAATCAGATTCAAATCAGCCTGGAAGACGAAGATAAGACCACTTTCACTTGTCCTTGGGGTACCTTTGCATACCGGGTCCTTCCTTTTGGTTTGTGCAATGCTCCAACCACTTTCCAAAGAGCGGTATTGAGTATATTTTCTGAACTGGGTCATGATGCAGTAGAAATATACATGGATGATTTTACTCCTTATGGCTATAACTTTTAGGAAGCTTTATATAACCTAGGAAAAGTTTTGGATAAGTGTATTGAGATGAACTTGTCCCTCAGTCTAGAAAAGTTTGAATTCTTGATGACTGAAGGGACTGTGCTAGGTCATGCAATATCTTAGCAAGGACTGCAGGTGGCCCCCAACAAAACTGTTATCATCCAAAGGGTCCCACCTCCGAAAAAGGTGAGAGATGTTAGAAGTTTCCTAGGCTTAGCTAGATATTACAAAAGATTCATTAAAGACTTCAGCAAGATAGCCTCTCCTTTGTTTAGCCTCCTAGGTAAAGATGTTGAGTTCATATGGTCAGAAAACTGTCAAGAAGCCCTAGATACCTTGAAGAGCAAGCCCGTGACTGCCCCAATTCTGAGAAGCCCTAAATGGGCCCTACCTTTTCACATTCACATAGATGCTTTGAACAAAGTGATAGGAGCAACCTTAGGACAAGTTCATGAAAAGTTTGTTGGAAATAATACTGAGAGGGGGGGGTGAATCAGTATTATCAGATCAATCAAACTTTTCAAATTTCATGCTCAGAAACATATACGCTACTTCAGTTAAGTGAACCCGCGTGTACACGCTACTGTGTCTAAAGCAACTAGCGTATATCCAGAGATCTTATGATTTAGTTAGCTTATCTTCAGTAAATGCATCAGAACATTATTAACCATATTAACAGTAAACAGGTGCAGTATAACAGAACAGATCATCACACAAAAGCCACACACATGAACACCATGATATAAGGTGGAAACCCAATGTGGGTGAAAACCACCTGCTGCAATTCGTCTCTTTCTTCTTTAATAAGAAACTTCTTTTACAATGTACTGGTGCAGTCATTTACCAGCACGCAAGCTGCAACCTGCAGAGGGCTACAACCCTCATAGCTCTTGTACTAGCCGATCCATTTACTAGTACGTAGGTGCCAACCCTACAGAAGGCTACAACCTTCACTCGTTTTCCAGCTGCTCCTGGAAGGGAGCTACAACCCCCTGGCTCTTGTACTGGCTGATATGTTTACCAGTACGTAGGTGCCGGCCTACGATCTTCCCGGGACCACGTTTCATACATTTTCATATTGGATCCATAAGTCAATCACCATTGTAGTACAACCTGCATCATCAATCACTGAAACACCCAATGCTGAATCACTGTAACCCTGTCAACAACAACCAGACAACATAACAACTACCAGATCCAACTCCATCTTCAAATATCATACTTCACATTGTATACGCTACTTGGATGAACCCAACCTGCGTGTATACGCTCTTTTACCAAAACCAACCCGCGTACAGATCTGCAAACTCTAACTTATAACTCTGCAGCTATATCAGACATCAAAACATACCCAGATCATAACAATAAACATGCGTCAGTAGATCTGATCTATCCACAGTCATACCATATGAAGATAATCATTCCAAGCCTTGAGATCTCGTTCCATCATTCGTCATCCTCCACATGAGTGAAACCTTGGTTTAGATCACCATACTTGGATCTTACACTTCCTCAGATCTTCATCACTCACAGACTCTTGCACCTTGCTTACACTATTTGCCTAATGATCTTCTCCTTATATAGCCTTAGGCCCTTTACAATACCACGGTCCAAAACCATAGTAACACAATACCATCAACTTCAAAACTAGGGATCAACACGTCCGTCGAGACACCATGGTCCAAAACCATAGGCACAACTTCCAAGGACTAACCGCCATGGACCAAAGGTATGTTTTCACATGTACGCGCTTTTCCTGAAGCCAACCTGCGTGTACACGCTGATTTTCCTTACTGAACCTACGTATATCGCTTTCTTGTCCTGCTGTACTGAGATCTGTCCTCTGATTAAATTGCCATCACCTGTACCAACCTCTGAGCACCTGTACCAACCTCTGAGTGAGTTGCCATCAAGGACAACACTTGAATCATAATGCCAACAATCTCCCCCTTTGGACTTGATGGCAACCACCACACAAAGTCACTCTCCCCCTTTGACATCAAGGGCAAAGGGCGGACCAAGATATTCTCTTCTTTGGTATACCTTCTGTTGTCCATACTCCCCCTGAGTACCTGCTGCAATCTCCAAATGTGCTCCCCCTTTGTGTATGCCAAAGTGTACCAATCTATCCATCCTGCTCTTGCTGAATTGTGCTGTTCATGCTCCCCTTGACTGTAGGAAAGATCTACAAAAGATGTTCTTCAAGAAGAACAAAGACTTATACACCATAGAAGACCTTCCTATCACCAAAAGACTCAATACATACATTCATCACCCAAACTAGTGGGGATATACCAATATTGACTCATCCACCTAACCATGTGGAGATACATTAAGAGTTTACTCATGATAAGACATGAACATTACATCATTCATCCCAGGCATAGTGGGGAAACCAACATAGGCCGTTACATGACCTTGACACCATAAAAGAGATATCACAAAAGAGATACATGCTGAAGTTTCTGAATGGGCTCCAAGTTGTATCAATCCATCCATGCTCCCCCTGAGTAGATGCAAGTTCTAAGACCAGCAATTCATTCAAGACCATGACTATCATTCATCATATATGATCTGTACCATCAGCCTGCAATGCCATTCCTTTGATCAAACAACAAGATGTATCATTTAGCTTCATAGACTTTATCAACAACTTCTAACCATAATGCCAACAATGCATTATTTGAAGTATATGCTCCCCCTGAGCCTGTGCCATCTATAGTTAGATCTGATCATGCATACATCAGTAATAAGCATCAAGATCTCATCATCATCAAGTTAGGATTAAACACTTCTAACATCTTACAAGTATCAAAACATTTCCAAACATCCTCAGCAGGCTGTAACTGTTTACCAATAGAGCATATACTGGACTGGATCATATCAGACCCCTTTTCTGAGTCTGTCCCCACTGCTTTTTCACAAACTGACATATACGCGACTTTGCAGTGTGAAACTCGCGTATATATGCGTATTTACTTCATGAAACTTGCGTATGAGAATTAGAACACTGAAGTTTTACATCTTCAGCTCCCCCTGAGTCTGTTATGTCTGTGCTGTGCTGAGTACCCTGTGCTGTGCCACATCTTTCTGGCTGAACTTCCTTCTTCTTCCATATCTTCAAGCATGTTGATGATTTCTTCTTATCATGAGCTTTGTTCCTGCAATCTCTTGCTTTATGTCCAAACTTGTTACATGCATAGCATCTTACATTTTTCATATTCCTCTTATAGCAATCAGCAGCTTTGTGGCCAAATATATTGCAAGAAAAGCAATATCCATTAAAGTACCTTGAATGTGATGATCTTTCTGCATGATGGTCTTGAAACCTTCTTCTTCTACATATGGCTGCAATATGTCCAAGATTATGACATACATAACATTCAACATTATTCATGGGAGGAGTAAAAGATTTTCTTTGAGGAGTCTCTTTCCTTGATTGTTGATGAGGTTGACCTTTCATTTCCTTGTAGAGCCTTTCAGATTTTGCATTAGAGATTCTTGTCTTACTTTGTGAACCAGATTCACCTTCAATAGACTCATGAAAACCAAGACCAGTTTTGATAGCAGGGGACCTTTGACTACTAAGAATATCATCCAAGATCTTAGTACTATCTTGAAATCGTAATAGTTTATCCTTTTCTTCTAATTTACTTTTCAAGATATTTACCTCAACTTGATGTTGTTCTTCTTTGTCTAGACATTGCTTCTTCAAGGTCTCTTCAGCTTTCCTTCCTTCATCCAACTGATGCCTTAGTTTGAGGATCTCGTTTTCTTGCTCTTTATTCAGTGCTAGCAGCATTTGTCGAATTCTGGAGGCACATTCCAACAGATCTTCTAATTTGATGATTTCTTCTTTGAGGGCATTCTCCTTTTTGCTAGGTAGATCTTGCTGATCTATGGTTTGATCTGATGCTTCATTTGTTTGTCCATCTTCATTCTGAGGTGATTCAGGATCTGAATTCTTACTTCCACTCAACGGCAGGTTGTCATTGTTCCTTTGAGCTGTCTTCTTCTTCTGACGTGCTTTCTTCCCCATTGTTCTACGAATCTCCTTCAAGCGATCAAGCTTCTCTGAAGGACCGGCTCTGATACCAATTGTTGGAAATAATACTGAGAGGGGGGGGGGGTGAATCAGTATTATCAAATCAATCAAACTTTTCAAATTTCATGCTCAGAAACATATACGCTACTTCAGTTAAGTGAACCCGCGTGTACACGCTACTGTGTCTAAAGCAACTAGCGTATATCCAGAGATCTTATGATTTAGTTAGCTTATCTTCAGTAAATGCATCAGAACATTATTAACCATATTAACAGTAAACAGGTGCAGTATAACAGAACAGATCATCACACAAAAGCCACACACATGAACACCATGATATAAGGTGGAAACCCAATGTGGGTGAAAACCACCTGCTGCAATTCGTCTCTTTCTTCTTTAATAAGAAACTTCTTTTACAATGTACTGGTGCAGTCATTTACCAGCACGCAGGCTGCAACCTGCAGAGGGCTACAACCCTCATAGCTCTTGTACTAGCCGATCCATTTACTAGTACGTAGGTGCCAACCCTACAGAAGGCTACAACCTTCACTCGTTTTCCAGCTGCTCCTGGAAGGGAGCTACAACCCCCTGGCTCTTGTACTGGCTGATATGTTTACCAGTACGTAGGTGCTGGCCTACGATCTTCCCGGGACCACGTTTCATACATTTTCATACTGGATCCATAAGTCAATCACCATTGTAGTACAACCTGCATCATCAATCACTGAAACACCCAATGCTGAATCACTGTAACCCTGTCAACAACAACCAGACAACATAACAACTACCAGATCCAACTCCATCTTCAAATATCATACTTCACATTGTATACGCTACTTGGATGAACCCAACCTGTGTGTATACGCTCTTTTACCAAAACCAACCCGCGTACAGATCTGCAAACTCTAACTTATAACTCTGCAGCTATATCAGACATCAAAACATACCCAGATCATAACAATAAACATGCGTCAGTAGATTTGATCTATCCACAGTCATACCATATGAAGATAATCATTCCAAGCCTTGAGATCTCGTTCCATCATTCGTCATCCTCCACATGAGTGAAACCTTGGTTTAGATCACCATACTTGGATCTTACACTTCCTCAGATCTTCATCACTCACAGACTCTTGCACCTTGCTTACACTATTTGCCTAATGATCTTCTCCTTATATAGCCTTAGGCCCTTTACAATACCACGGTCCAAAACCATAGTAACACAATACCATCAACTTCAAAACTAGGGATCAACACGTCCGTCGAGACACCATGGTCCAAAACCATAGGCACAACTTCCAAGGACTAACCGCCATGGACCAAAGGTACGTTTTCACATGTATGCGCTTTTCCTGAAGCCAACCTGCGTGTACACGCTGATTTTCCTTACTGAACCTGCGTATATCGCTTTCTTGTCCTGCTGTACTGAGATCTGTCCTCTGATTAAATTGCCATCACCTGTACCAACCTCTGAGCACCTGTACCAACCTCTGAGTGAGTTGCCATCAAGGACAACACTTGAATCATAATGCCAACAAAGTTACCTTATGCCATATACTTTATAAGAAAAAATTTGTCAAAGGCAAAGTTAAACTATACAGCGATCGAGAAGGAACTCCTAGATGTCGTGCATTCCTTAAACAAATTCAGACATTATATCACAGGCTATCAAACCTTTGTGTACATTGATCATGCTACAATTAGATATTTAATGAACAAACCAGATGTAAATTCTTGCATTATTAGATGGTTGCTTTTACTGCAGCAATTTGATTTGACAATTATTGATAAGCTTGGTAAAGAGAATGTTGTTGCTAAATTTTTGTTTAGAGTGAATTTGCCTGCAGATGAAGAAAGAATGGTGGATGACCAAATGCCAGATGAACACCTCTTTGCTATATCAATACTCTCTCCCTGGTTTGCTGATATGGCAAACTACTTGGTTTCAGCAGAGTTCCCACCACACCTGTCCTCAAAGGAGAAAAGAGAGATAGTAAGGAAAAGTGCCCCTTTCACCTGGATTGGGGGCAATCTTTTCAAACTTGGCCCAGATCAGATCTTGAGAAGATGTGTAAGGGAGGAGGAAGTCTTTGACATCCTCCTAACCTATCATGATGGGCCTTGTGGAGGTCATTTTGCAATAAAAGGAACCGCCTTCAAGATATTACAAGTAGGCTACTACTAGCCCACTCTTCATCAAGATGTGAGGAGATACATGAGCTAGTGTGATCGGTGTCAGAGGATGGGGAAACCCACTACAAAGGATGAAATGCCCATGCAACCTCAGGTGACCTTTGTGCCATTTGAGAAGTGGGGCATGGACTTTGTGGGGCCTATCAACCCCCCTTCAAAGTAGAAGCAGTACATCATTATGTGCACCGACTACCTAACAAAGTGGGTAGAGACAAAAGCAATCAAAGCAACGATAGAAGAAAAAGTAGCTGAGTTTTTTAGAGAAAACATCTTTTACAAATTCGGGTATCCAAGAGAGTTGGTCACAAACCAATGCAGTCAGTTCACTTCTAGCCTGATTGAAGACCTGCTCACACATCATAAGATCAAGCACAGGACTTCTAGCCCTTACCATCCATAAGCCAATGGGCAAGTGGAGGTCACTAAGAGAGCTTTGGAAGGGATCCTAACCAAGATAGTGAGCAGTAGCAGAAAAGACTGGGCGGGCCAATTAGCTGAAGCCACTTGGGCATACAACACAACATGGAAGACCACCATTGGGTTAACACCCTGTGAACTGGTCTATGGGAAGAAAGCTTTGTTGTCAATAGAGTTTGAATTCAATACCCTAAGGATGGAAGCTCAGCTGTACCTAGACCTTAGCCATGCACAGAAGGAAAGATTACTTCAGCACAATGGATTGGAGGAACACAGATTGTAGGCCCTTCTCCATACAGAGGTAGTTCAGCTTCAGAGAAAGATATGGCATGACAAAAATATCAAAGAGAAGTAATTCCAAGAGGGAGATTGGGCACTACTCTATGATTTATGATACAAGGATTTCAAAGGCAAGCTAAGGACAAGATGGCTAGGACCCTACACTGTGGAGAAATGCAATGACAATGGTTCAGTTCTGATCAGAACCATTGATGATGAAGCCATCCCCATGCATGTCAATGGACATCGGTTGAAGGTCTACAAGAAACCACTCTCCAAGCAAGAGTTCCTCAAATATTTGAATAAAAAAGTGACAGTAGTGGAGCATGTCTTAGCCTCCACTTCACCCACTCACTGAAGGAAAAGAAAAAATTAAAAATAATGACTCAAGTGAAAACCTTCATGAGGTGCTTGAGTCCCATCATTGGGTTGAAAACCTCTTCTGAGGTGGTCCAATGATGTAAAAAAAAAAAGGGAAAAGAATAAAATCTCTGGGTGAAAACCTCCCTTGGAGGTGCCCAGGGCAGACAATTAGGGTGATAACCTCTCTGAGGTGCCCTAGTTGTTTTCAAAAAAAAAAAAGAGAGAAAAAGAAAAAGGAGAAAGAAAATGAATTTTTTTGTTGCATTGCAGGTTTGCAGGAGGACTACAGGGAGCAGAAGAAGGTGCCAAGGGGACCCTGACATTCATACCAACACCCATCTCATCTTCTCCACACCTACCTCCATCATTTTTGGCACTATACCTCTTTTTCAAGAATTGTGTTTTCTAGAGGAGGCTCTGTGTTTTCTACAGGAGGCCCCTGTAGGAATTACAGAGAGCTAGAAGTGGTTACTGAAGGTATTTTGAGGGACAAAGAAGCTTCATGAAGAACCTATAATCCCTCCTACAATCTTTGAACCTTATTGGCATCATTTCCAAGCCCCAATCACACCCAAGTGTCATTTTTTTTCCCTGTCCAAGAAAAACATAGAAAAAAACAGTTTTCCAATATTGAAAAAAAAAAAGGAAGGAAAAAGGCACCAATAACCATACCTGAAGCTTACCTATTTTCACTCCATCATGCATCGCACCTCTGGCATTCTTCTCAAGCTCCAAGCACAGGGAAAAGCTAAAGTTTCAAGGGGAGAAGCAGCTACAGGAGCTCCTGTAGGAATTCCTGTAGCAGTTGATCCCATAGAAATCCAGCACCAACAGCAAGAGAGTGCAAACAAAAGGTTGAAAAGGAACCTGAAGCTTAGATCTAGCTAGAGAACGAACTGCACAAGCACACAATCACACATTAGCTAGCAGGGATAGCATGTAAGAAAAAAGGAAATAAAGGCATGCATCAGAGAAAGCCACAGCACCTCACAGCAAATACACTCGGATCACAGGTAAGTGACTAAGTCACTCCTATCTTTGCATTTTTGTAATTAGAAGTCATGCAAAAGCAACGATATGGTTGAGGTTGAACGAGGGAAAGGTGGCCAGTTAACTTGGCCACCTTCATCTAGTTGACTCCACTCATCCGAGATGTCACCCACATGTGCGTATGGTCAACTCAAGAAAAGATGCCAAGGACATGTAGTGGAGGAAGTGTGAACTCCGATGCAATAATGAGGGATGATTACCAAGAGTGGCCATGATGACCAAGCAGGTGGGGACCAATGGTCCAAATATGGCCAATGTACACCTTTCCAGCTCAGCACTCATAACCAAAAATATCCATAAAGGGTAATAAGTACTACTCCCCGAGCATTCTCACCACCTTTTCCTTCATTCTCTCCTCGTAACTCAATTACAGCAGTCTCCTTGTGCCCCCACAACCTCGTAACCACCGTCCTCCATCGATCTCTCCCATATTCTTGCTCTCAACATTTTCGACAGGAGCACCTATAGGAAATCTACAAGAGGGACAGCAGGCTTCTACAGGAGGGGCAGTGAGTCAGTTTGAAGGGAGAAAACCCAATTTTTAGCACAATTTTCAGTCTGAAGAGGTAGGGTTCTGGTATGCCCCATATTGAATATCAATAGATGAAAGAAGTGGTTTCAATTTGAGGAGGAAATAAGTCTTTAAGAGAGGAGAAAATACATAAAAAAAAATTCTACATATTTTAAAAAAAACACAGTCTCCTCTGTTTCTCTATTTTTCTCAAAATTCTTTATCTCCACCTCCATCTTTGGTTCTCCAAAAGAGTATAGACAATATGACAAGAGGGTTTATGAGAAAGGAACCCACTAACTCCACTAGGCTCCATGCACATCCTCAACTGGTGGACATCTTCACAAGGGCAAACTGAATTAATTTCTTTGGGAAATTTCAAGGGCTTGATGAGGAAATTGCCCAAGATTTTTCTCTCTCTCTGGTCTCTCACACAACAACTCATGCCACTATCACCATTAGAGGTCTTTCCATGGAGATAATCCCTGAATTTATTAGTAGGGTCACTACCCTTCCTCTTGGGTTGCCTTGGAGTAAAGATGAGAAACTAATTGGCCAGGCTGCCAAGAAGAACTTTTACCAAAATAATGAAACCCCTGCTGAAGATAAAAATGGAATTAGATGGGCTAGCATACCATATCCCTAGGATGAGGTTAGCTATCAAATAATCAAATACATTTCCTGTGAGGGGAGTTACAGCATCGTTTATGGTTATCACTTTAGAATCCTCCAAGAATTAAGGTATGGCATGGACACTCCAGCACCTCAGAAGCTCAGTATCCCTTACTTCCTCCTGCAGTCCCTCATTGACTCCAGCACCAAGGTACAAGTAGGAAATTCAAAGTAGCCATCTCACCATGGCTTAACCAAAATCTTAGTAGAGGAAGCCCTCCATACCTTTGCACTCCCTATAGCATGGGAAGTTTTCTGAAACATGATAGCTGAGGATGACATAAAGGCCTTATCCTATGATGTCAGCCCTACCAGCAGTGAGGAGAAAGAACAGCAAGGGGGAGAAGGTGGAGGTAGCGGTGACATAGCAGAACAAGAAAGGGAGGAAGAAGGAACTAAAATAGAGGAGTAGAGAGCTAAAGAAACAGAGCCGGAAAAGACCGGAAAAGAGACAGAAAAAGAGACAGAAGAAGGAGAAAAAGAGGCAGAGAAGGCAGAGAAAGGGGAGGAGTCCCCTGAGACTTTGGAAAGAGAGGCAGTAGCTTCCCTCACTATCCTAAGTACACCAATCAAGCCAAAGCAAAAGAGGAAAAGATAGACATCCATGTATTTCAGGGCTAGGAAGAGCACAAGAATTAAAACAGGCAAACTGATGAGCCCCATAAATGGGTAATTATATAGGCTCATTTGGCCTCCTAACTTAGCTTAATCCACATTCTCATTAGCTTATTGCATGTTTTTTAGTATATTTATGCTAATAGAGTGAATTGGCTTAGTCATTATGCCATGAAGTCTAATGTGTGCTTTATGCAGATTTTTTGTCAATTTTGAGACAAAGTCAAAGGTTTAATGAGCATTTGGCAGCCAATATTCAAGGAAAACAAGGGAGAGGATTTGTAGAAGGTTGTCCCTCTCATTTATGACCCCCTACCTCGAATCCTCCTTCAGAAATCTTGGAGCACAAGCAGCCACATCAATGCATCAAAAGGGAAGTCGAGCAAGTGAAGAAGAACTGTAGTCTATCTCTAGTCTTGGGAGCCAAGCCTCCTTGATTTGAGGAGAGTTGTTGGAGGCTCCAATTGTATAAATAGGAGGGCTTAGGTGCTCAATAGTTTAGTTGGATGTTATTCAAATTTTCGCACTTTTGTTGCAGCTCTTGCTCTGCTCATTTCGAGGTTACTTTTATGAACAATTTTATGTAATGTGACTATTATTTTGATAATGGAGATGAAATATTTTCTGAGCCAACACTCAGTCCTTCTAGAGGGCTGAAGCTCTTGGGTTAGGGCCCAACCCAAGCTGCCCAGCACCTCTTGTTTTGTACTTACATGGTTTTTTGTAGTTCATTAACTAGTTGCTGTTGGATAGATTTCTTCCTTAGTAAAATAGGTTTCTTCTTGGTGATTTACATAGTTGTTTCCATTTCAGTTTGCTGAAGTAGGTTAAGTAGTGATAAGAAAAAGATACAAAAATGCCATCAACAAATCCTTCACCTCCTTTCCTCCCTTTGGGACCATGAACTGAGGTCAAGACCTGCTTGCTGCCAAAAAACACAATTTTGCCTTGTCCATGCAATTTCTAGTGTTATAGTTTGATTTAGAGGTTAATTTTTTGCTTCAGATCCATTTTTCCATACTCATTTATGTTTCTGTAATAAATCTCTTTACATGCTTTCCTTTCCATATAGCATTTTTTAGCATGTTATGTTCCTAGGTCAGAATTTAGGTTAACATGAGATATAATTATGTTTTTTTTTGTACAACTAGCTCTTTTTCTACTCAGATTCAACGTTTCGTTTGCAGCTCTCTTACAATACACCTCTGCTTATAATAAGTTAATAAAAATGCCATCACCATCTCTTTTGCTACATGTTTCACAGGTCATTCACAGCCCTTCACAAATCTGCCCTAACTTTTGCACTTTTCTCATAAGCTTTCCTCTCATCTCTTGAACAAATACAACCATCATTTTCTTTCCTAATCATCCATGATGAACTTTAGACACCTTAACTCATCCCTCTAGTCTTCAGCTACCCTTTTCCACCATTTTTCCACCTTTAAAACCTCCAAAAATAGCCCTCGGCATCCTTTTGTAGATCCCCTGCAGCCTCTTGTAGAATTTCCTGTGATTGACATTTTGAAGTTTGATTGCATAGAAACCCTCAAGAAGGTTACTAGAGGCCTCCTAGGACCCCTCCACACTTCCCTACACCTCTACAAATTCCGAAGTCGCCCTCCTTCGCCACCTAATCACTACCAAATGCACAAACAGATAAATTTCATACATAAAAATTTCACATAAAATACATAGAAATCCAAAAAAGATGTTTTTTTCTTATTTTCTTCTAGGAATTGCTTGAATAGGTGTAGTTTACTTCCTCACTAGGTAATGGCACTCCTTTCCTAGATTTTCACCTCTATTTTTGCAAAAGTAAGGTTAGTTGGTAAATTAGGGTTTGCTAGGTTTACTACACATTTTAGTCTTCTTTCTCTTTTTGCAAGTAGAATAGCCTCTGTAGAGTTAGATTTATTTCACCACATTTAAAGCTTCTTCTAGAATTCATAGAAGTTGGCTTAAGCTCCTAATGATATTGTGTCAGCTGACCAAGTGACAACCAGCAGTAAGAACTAGTACTTGCGCATACAACACTGTCGCTTCCAAGTTTGTTACAAACTACTAGGTTGATAAAAGTAAAGTAGGAAGCCCCAAGAGTTGCAACATTATTGCTGCAATACTGGTGCTCACCACTTTTTGGTGCCATTATCAGGGAAGCGTCAGAGTATTTTGTGATTACTGCTTTTCTTCTATTTTCTACTACAACATTCTGCTAAGTAGTTCATTTCAGCAAACATAGAGTAGTTGTTTCTTTCAATTTCTGCATTTCCTTGCTTTCATTTCAATTCTACAATTTCCATTTCATCAAAAGTAGATTAGTCCTTTCAATTCTACAATTTTCATTCCAGATTTGTTTGTTCAATCAATTTTAGTTTTGCAGGTACAAGCAGAAAAAACAAAAATCACCAAAAAAAAGATTTCTTTTCATGCCTCATAGGAATAGAGATAATTCAGGAAAATTCTTACCCAACACCCCCACCACATCACAAAGCCACCCTTCTCTCTTCTTCGGTGGCAGTGATCTAGAAGAACCTTTAGGTGAACAACCAGAGATATTTGAAGAACCTATAGGAGAAGAAAAGGAAGAAACCATCCCTCTTGAGACAATGGCTGAAAACAGAAATGCTAGGGGGGATGGAGAAAGAGTAGAGGGTACCTTTCCCATCCAAGAGACCAATGGGGACACTAAAATGAAGAACATAAGCCCTTCAGCCCTACCTCACTTCCACGGATTGACTACGGAAGATTTTGACACCTTTTTGTTTGAGTTTGATGTTATCTGTCAGACCTATGACTATGCAGAAGATGAGCAGAAGTTGAAACTGTTTTCTTCTACCCTTAAGGATGTAGCATTGTGCTAGTTCATGGGGTTACCTGGCAACATCATTGCAACTTGGGCTTAGATGCAGCAAGCCTTTAATAACAAATATCGAGACTATTGTAGGTCAAAAGATACCAAGGAAGAAATCTTCCAAATGACCATGGGAAGTGATGAATCCCTGGAAGATTATGAAGAGAGGTTCCAGCTCAGTTATAAAAGGGCCAGGTGCACACTTGACCCTGAATCTCTGAAGTTGGTCCTACTCAGAGGAATTTTGTAAGACCTTCTAGACATGCTCCATTTGTTGGCTGGAAGAGACATCTACCAACTACCTTATGAAGACATAAATATTGTTTTTAGAAACCATTCTAGGGCAGCCAGAAAGAGAGGTAGCGGGAATCAACCGATAGCCAGTACCTCCTCATCCAGTTCATATCTCAAATGTGAACTTGGAAGCATGCTGGAGGACTTCAAGAGTGAGATGCTGCAGACTCTTGCCATGCAAATGGATACTTTCCATATCAAAAGGAAACAAGAGGAAGCAGAGAGGGCTTTGGCCATTTTTTGTCCTAGGTGCACTAGAAGGCATCGTAGGAACAAATGTCTATTGAACTCTATAGAGGTTTGTTCAGTCTGTGAAGAATACTATTCTACAGATAAGTGCCCTTCCTTGCCCAGACTTAAATTTGTATACCAAGGGGCCAAAGGAGCCACTGAACCACTCTATTTCATGAACCAAAGGAGACTGCATGGACCTAGACCATACCAGCAGGGGATGCAAGGGACATCTCAGTCATACTACAACCCCAGTCAAGCCACTTCCATACCTTCTTGGGGTCCCCCTGCTCATCTTTCCTGGTCCACACCTCCTCCTTCGTCATATCCATCTCAATATCATGCCCAATGAGCTGCTCATTCATTCCACTCCTATACTTAGCCACAACCTTAGTGGAATGCATCTCATCAGGGGTGGAGACCCCAGTACAACTGTCCTCCCACATTTTTGCCTCCACCACCTACTCAACTGCAACCATTGCCTCCTGCTCCACCAAGGCAACCCCAATGGCCTGCTCAACCAAACCTGAACCCGAACAACAGACAGGCTCAGCAAGTATATAGTGGGGAACCATCATTCCCAACCTATGTTGTGGAGATTGAAGAGATTAACTTGCAATCTAGGAAGGTTCTCCTAGACAGCCAGCCTCCCCATAAGGAGGTTGAGGAAGATAAAGAGGAAAGTGAACCAAAATCAATTCCACCCTTTCCTGAGAGATTATCTGGAATAAAATAGCCTACCCTGGAAGAAACTGAACTTCTGGGAGAATTGAAACAACTATGTGTAAAGATACCACTTCTCCAAGCCATAAAGGATGTGCCTATATACAACAAGATGATCAAAGAGAAGTGCTTCAGGCATCCAAGCAGGGACAAGAGAGATGCCCCAATCATCAATGTCATAAGACAACTGTCCAACCTAATGTTGGGGCAGGGAATTTTCTGAAGTATCTAGACCATGGAAGCCCTGTAGTTTATGTCCACATCAATGGCACTATGATCCCCCATACCCTGATTGATCTGGGGGCTACCATTAATGTGATGACAAAGGAGACCATGCTCAAGTTCAACCTCTAGAGCTCCCTGAGAAAGACCACAACAGTATTGCAGTTAGCAGACCACTCCACCTTGACCCCTGAAGGGATTGTGGAAGATGTGATGGTCTCCATTGATTCTTGAGAGTACCCTGCTGATTTCCTAGTTCTCTAGCCGAAGGTAAAGCTCACTGGGTATCCTCTCATCCTCGGAAGACCCTGGTTGGCTACTGCAGATGCCTACATCAGTTGTCAAGTGGGGAACATGACAATCAAGAACAACATATGTCTAAGCAGCTAATCCTATACCCTCCTGCCCAACCTTCGCTAGAACATGATCTACCTCTCTGGTTGGACGAGGAGGATGGGTATGAAGTCTATTCTGCACCACTGTGTGCAGTAGAAACTACCATAGAGGGGAAATCATAGGATGAGGATGATATCATTGAACACTTAATTTAGAATCCACCCCCCAGTATTTTGCCATTAGAAGATCTAGTGAAAGAAACCCAAGACAATCCCTTATCTGATTTCTGTGTGGCCGACCCGACCTTTCTCCATGTTAAGAATATAGAGTTCGACCCTGAAAGAACCTTGAAAATAAACTCATCCCTATCCACCTCCTAGGATAAGGAACTGTGTAGCCTATTGAGAAAACATTTATATGCCTTCACCTAGAGCTATAAGGATATGAAGGGAGTGCACCCTTCAGTTTGTACTCATCACATTTACATTAAGGAAGATTGGAAACCAGTCAGGCAGCCTCAAAGGAGGATGAATCCAACTCTTAAAGACATTGTCAAGGAAGAATTGCAAAGGTTACTAGATGCAAGATTCATCTACCCCATCTCCAACAGTAAATGGGTCTCTCCTTTGGTGCTAGTGCCAAAGAAAAATGGTAAGTGGAGAATATATGTCGATTATTGGGAACTGAACAAGGCCACCAAAAAGGACCATTTTCACTTGCCTTTCATAGATCAACTATTAGATGGTCTAGCGGGGAAAAAGTTTTTCTCCTTCCTAGATAGGTTTAGCGGGTACAATCAGATCCAAATCTACCCGGAAGACCAAGATAAGACCACTTTCACTTGTCCTTGGGGTACCTTTGCATATCAGGGCCTTCCTTTTGGTTTGTGCAATGCTCCTGCCACTTTCCAGAGAGAAGTATTGAGTATATTTTCTGAACTGGTTCATGATGCAGTGGAAATATATATGGATGATTTTATTCCTTACAGTTCTAACTTTCAGGAAGCTTTATCTAACCTGGGAAAAGTTTTGGACAAGTGTATTGAAATGAGCCTATCCCTCAGTTTGGAAAAATGTGAATTCTTGATGACTGAAGGCACCATGCTAGGTCATGCAATATCTCAACAAGGATTACAGGTGGACCTATTGTGCTGTACAACAACCCCCCATTTCATAAAATTTTTACTTTCAAAACTATAATATGAAATGGGTCCCTTTTAGATTAAATTGGTATCAACTTATCATTCCTCAAAAGGTCTGAAAAGAAATAAAACATTATAAAACCTTTTGAGACAATATAACCGGTCTTATAATAAAAAATGGATAATTCTTTATTATTGCGATAAAGCGATCGCAAGATCGCATATCGCAATAACAAAGGATGCATAACGAAAGACCCATCGATTTTCCCTGATGCGACAAGCATGAATAACTATAAAAAATCGGGCAGGTAAGCGATCATAACAAAAGGCCCCTCTCTTTGCTCTGATGCGATATCGCTATCAGCGATCGGGGAATGTAACATGCATGCATCTAAAAGCCCTCTTTTAAAAACTCCCAATGCGAATTGGCGATATCGCTATCGGCGATCGGGGATTCCGAAAGGACACCAATATAACAACTTAAGCATTCCTCCGATCACCGATTGCGATAAAGCTAGGCGCAACTTTCAAAAAGGATTGATAAGGCTGGGATATATTATGTTTAATTAGTATTAAAGGCCTTTCTCTTCCCGATAGTGATTCACTTACACCCAACCGCCAAAACATCAAAGCCACACTTAAATGAATTATTTGGCCAATAAACGATATGATGAGCATTTAAATGATTGACAGGTTTAAACGGCCAATTAATGAAGTAGTGATGCCAAAATCTCTTCAGAGATTGTATCCGTGGCCACCTTATGTTAGTCTTCCATTATTCATTGATTGATATAACTCTTTCATATTTGGTTTGCGCCACCTATTCTCCGCATTACGTTCATTTTATCTCCTGTGCAGAGCTCCTCCGAAGCAGCAAATTTAGGCCAAATGGGGAAGAAGTCTAAGAAATCTGGAACAGCTTCAGCTTCCGCAGTAACAGGACAACACACTGCCGATCCGGGACCAAGTAAAAAGGGATTAATCTCAGACACCACATGTCTTGGTCTCAGTAAAAATACTTGGCAGAGCATCTATAATCTGGTTGAGGCCGAAGAGCCTCAGGTAACATCAGTACAAGCTACAGCAGACCCGACCCGAAAGTCCGATGCAACCCTAAAGGATTTGGCCGATTCTTACCTACACTGGATAGCGGCTCGAGAACAAATTCTTCCATACACAGATGTGGTAAGATTGGCAATTGAGGAAATCCCAATTACAAACAGAACATTTTGTACTATCGATGGAAGAGTGTTCGGCTCGTTTCAACTCGATGATTTTAGACAAATGTGCCATTTGCTCGCACCAGAGAAAAAGTATAACAAAGCGTTTCTGGAGAAGTTCAGAGATGAAAATGAAATTGAATCAGCACCTATACGGGATTAGAGACAAAACCCAACGAAACACAAGCATGAATCCTCGGGTAAGTACTCTGTCGATTCCTTGTGTTCTCCTTATTGTTATGCCAGAGTAATGATGTGTAGGATTTGGGGGTTGCATGATTCCTCAAACTTCACCATAGAGATGGTACCTTTAATGGAAGCAGCATGCAATAGCGAAATAATGGATTGGGGGAATATATTATCTTATAAGTTAGCAACAGCTATTCTTGAGTTCAGAAACAAATCCCGCGTTACTAAAAGGTTCATTCCTCCATTTTACTTTAGTGCCTACATCTTAGATACTCTCTATTTTAACTCCGAATTTCCTGTGTTGGGGTGGAGATGGACTCCACAGGACCCCATGCCCATTCATATCTATCACCAGAAGTTGTGGAAAGCCCACTATAAACACCACCTATATCAAGTTTGCAATGGATTTATGTTACCCATTTACTATGTAATTTTTGACAAACCTGCTCCTAAGATTTCCTCACAAGCACATATTGACTTGACAGCCTTAGGAAAATGGTTCGGAGAAGAAAAATTTACATATGTAAGAGTTTTCAGCAGTCATGCTAGGCCTCATGTCCTCCCCTTGAATATACCCGACAAACTATTGGCTCGAGAGATAGCATATCAGCTTACATCCGAAGGAGTTACACAGACTCTGAGGAATAAAAAGAAGCAAGTCTGGCCTCCTTTTCCTCTAAGGTGTGGCATTTACACTCTGCATGACTACAAACATGCAGAGAAAGAAGTAGAAAAGATAAATACACTGAATCTCGCCACTCTTCCTAATAGACGATTTGATCCAAACAAAGTTATCTATAATGCACTAGAACAGGCAAAACTCACTAAATTTGAACATAAAGAAGATGAGTTTGATGACGTATTCTCCTCGGCCAAGTCATTATTTCAGGTTCAAGTGCTAGCTAAAATGAGATATCACGACGATGGGTTAGTCGAATTTAACAGACTTAGAGAGCAGAGGTTGCAAACTCTGCCTCTAGATTTGTTAGCCACGGCCCTGATGACACAGTCAAGCGAGCCTGAACAGCGACTTACCAATGAACCTCCTGCTACATCAGAAATTTTTGAAGAAGTCCAAAGAAGAGAGCAGGAGGAACTCCAGAAGAAAGAACAAGAGGAAGTGCAGAGGAAAGAACAAGAGAGGATATGTGAAGAAGAACAGAAAAAACAGCAGGAGCAAAGCAGTAAGGATGTGAATGTCGATACCCAGATTGACCCAAGGTTGCTCCAGGAATGGTAGCAATTCGATTCAATCATAAGCAATCTAGAAAGCTCAAGAGAAGCTGATACATCCAAAGCGGCTGATACACAGGATACAACATCAAAAGAGGTTCCAAGTGAAGGAACTAGTGGTCTACCCCCTACTACAGACATAGAAATAATTCCCAAAGATCCTTCGGATCAAATCATTTTGCAAGTGGAGGATATACCTCCATTGGATGTCTTTTACAGCCCAAAGCATAGGGCCGTAGTAAAGTGACAGCAGAGAAGGAGAAGGATTGATCAACCTTCCCTGTTCCCTGAACAAACAGTGATGGCCAACGTGGTTTGGAAGGAGGAGTTTGATCCTTCTGGTGACCTAACAAAATTGTCCCAATATGCTGGAGCCTATTCGGCGGCCACCATGGACAAGGCATCGGAACTGAGTAATTTGTTAAAAGAAAAAGACCAGACAATTGCTTCGCTACAAGCATAGCTATCGGAGGCACGGCAGAAAGCAGAACAATTAGAACAACAATTGTCCACGCAGCAACAGATAAATAATCAATTGAATAAGGAGTTGCATGAAGAGAAACAGAGGATCGATTCGAGTGCGATTCAAAAGCAAAAAGAACTATCGGAGGCATTAGCAAAATTGAAAGCAATGAATGAACAGATGGTAAAGACAAAAGATGAGAAAATTTCTCAATTATTAGGTCAAATAGAGAAGTTCAAGAATCCTCTGTAGCCCGCCGATTTCATAGCAGAAGCACTACAGATTAATAAGGCACTGATAACACAAATAAGATTATTGTGTCATAAAATTGCTCAAGTTGAACCCCTGTGTGACATAACAGCATCAATAATCGATAAATCAGTCGATGCTAGACAAGACTTTGAGTAGGCCGATGAGACCTTGACAAATTTTCTTGATTGGCAGGACACTAATGAGGGAGAGGAAGCAAATTTGCCTAAAATCCTAGAATCCCATAAAGAAATCCTATTTATGGAATGGCAGTCCCAGTTAATGAAGGCAGAGAGAGCAGTTTCTAGATGCAAATTAACCACAAGTAATTTGGTTGAATTAATTAACGATACTCTCTATTTATCTAATATGATCTCTCAGTGTACACCAGGTAAATTATTATCAGCTAAAACATTGGAGCAATCATGTTATCAAGAGCTGGAAAAGAATGGGAGATTGATCACAGGTATTAACAGTTTAACTTGGGACACCTATTGGTTGTTCCTAGTAAAACCATACAGCCAGAGAGCTGCCCTCAAGTGCCTAACAGATGCAATCGAGTGTATCATTCCCGATATACAAGATGCCACCTATGCTGCTCAACTCAATTCTCGTCTTAGCCGCCCTCAAGAAGTGGAACCAATGCTAGCGATATGCCAACTCAGGTCGAAAGGCAAACAACCAGAGTGATGAATCATGCTGCCGACTGCCAGATCGCTATGGGGGAGATATTCAAGATCAAGTTGTACCAATTTATTAGCATTTTAATTTTGTAGTTAGTTAGTTTAATTAAGTATTTATAGACCCTTTCAATGCATTGGAAAGGGTCGTAAGTTTTTGTATATGAATTAAACCTGAAGTTGCACTACTATACTTCAGGTATATTTTTTATAAAGACTGGGCCAATTATTCCAATTTTGATAACGAAGCTTTTATGTGGATGTGCACTACTGCCTTTATTTAAAAGTATTTCTGAGTCAGAAGAAGGAATTCGAATAGCGATTGATGTTGGGAATGATTTGCAGCTCATATGGTACTACTATCTATGTCTGAGTTCATTCTTTTTATGTGAATTGTTATTTAATCATTCTTGCTATTATTGAATATATGCATGTGTTTTAACAGCATTCTTTATACTTTCCACTATTGGATGTTTACATCGTGCTTTTCTTCTAAACATACATGAATCAGTAATATATAAAAGATAAGTGTAACAATGTTTTATTAATTACTTTGTTCAACTATTTGAACAAAGCAATTATTATATGAATGAATGTCTATGTTTATTGAATAGAGTCATCTATATGCCTATTGATGAACAAAGATCATCAAACGTTGCACTTAAGAATAGAAGCTTCCCAGGATAGAATAGTCATTTGAATTTTCGCTTTTAGATTAAGTCATCCATTCATTATCACTTATTAGAAAACCAATCACTCATCCATCCCTTTTTATTCATTACTAGGAAACTGGTCCCATTATATCCAGTCGGAGCTACCATCCCAGACGGAAAAGGAGCTGTATTAAGGTCCGAACCGGGTGGTTATCCCCCAATGTTGATGCAATGATTTTCGAGGCATCAACAGGACCCCAACAAAATTGCCATCATCCAAAGGGTCCTGACTCCTTAAAAGGTGAGAGATGTCCGAAGTTTCCTAGGCTTAGTAAGATATTACAGAAGATTCATTAAAGATTTCAGTAAGTTAGCCTCTCCATTGTTTGGTCTTTTGGGAAAAGATGTTGAGCTCATATGTACTAAAACCTGTCAAGAAGCCCTAGATACCTTGAAAAGTAAACTTGTGACAGCCCCAATTTTGAGAGGCCCAAACTGGGCCCTACCTTTCCACATTCACACAGATGCCTCGAACAAAGAAATAGGAGCAGCCTTAGGGCAAGTTGATGAAAATTTACTTGATGCTATATGCTTCATAAGTAAGAATTTGTCCAAGGTAAAGTTAAACTACATTGTAACCAAGAAGGAACTCCTAGTTGTAGTACATTCCCTAAATAAATTCAGACATTACATCACAAGCTATCAAACCTTTGTACACATTGATCATGCTGCAATTAGGTATTTAATGAACAAACCAGATGTAAATACTCACATTATTAGGTGGTTTCTTTTATTGGAGCAGTTTGATTTAACCATTTTTGATAAGCCTGGTAAGGAAAATGTTGTTGCTGACTTTTTGTGTAGAGTAAATTTGCTTGTACGTGAGGAAGGAGTGGTGGATGACCAAATGCCAGATGGGCATCTATTTGCTATCTCAGTACTCTCCCCATGGTTTTCTGATATAGCAAATTACTTGGTTTCAGCACAATTCCCACCACACCTATCCTCAAAAGAGAAGAGCAAGATCGTGAGAAAAAGTGCCCATTTCACCTGGATTGGGGGAAATCTCTTCAAACTTGGCCCAGATTAAATCTTGAGGAGATGTGTCAGGGAAGAGGAAGTTTTTGACATTCTCCTGGACTGTCATGACGGGCCTTGTGGAGGGCATTTTGCAACAAAGAGGACTGCCTTCAAAATTCTGCAAGCAGGTTACTATTGGCCCACTCTTCATCAAGATGTGAAGAGATATATCAGCCAATATGATTGGTGCCAAAGGATGGGGAAACCTACTCCAAAGGATGAGATGCCCCTACAACCCCAAGTGACTTTTGAGCCATTTGAGAATTGGGGCATGGACTTTGTGGGTCCTATCAACCCTCCTTGAAAATAGAAATAATAAAAAATTGTGTGCACAGATTATCTGACAAAATGGGTAGAGATAAAGGCAATCAAGGCAGCAATAGAGGAAAATGTAGCTGAGTTTTTAAGAGAGAACATATTCTATAAGTTCGGGTATCCAAGAGAACTGGTTATAGACCAAGGCACTCAATTCACTTCCAATCTGATTGAAGACCTAATCACACATCATAAAATCAAGCACAAGACTTCCACCCCTTACCATCCACAAGAAAATGGATAGGTGGAAGTTACTAACAGAGCTTTGGAAGGAATTCTGACCAAGGTAGTGAGTAGCAGCAGAAAATATTGGGCAAATAGGCTGGTTGAGGCCACCTCAGCCTACAACACCACATGGAAGACCACCACAGGGTTCAAACCCTATGAACTGGTCTATGGGAAGAAGCCTTTGTTGTCAATAGAGTTTGAATACAATACACTAAGGATGGCAGCACAGCTGGACCTAGATCTCAGCCATGCACAAAGAGAAAGGTTACTCCAGCTCAATGGATTGGACAAACAAATATTGCAGGCCCTTCTCCACACAGAGGTAGTCCATCTTCAAAGGAAAATATGGCATGACAAACATATCAAAGAGTAAAAATACCTTCTGGTGCACCTAGGACAAAAAATGGCCAAAGCCCTCTCTGCTTCCTCTTGTTTCCTTTTGATATGCAAGCTATCCATTTGCATGGCAAGAGTCTGCAACATCTCACTCTTGAAGTCTTCCAGCATCTTTCCAAGTTCACCTTTAAGGGATGAACTGGATGAGGAGGTACTGGCTGTGGGTTGACTAACTCTACCTCTCTTTCTGGCTGCCCTAGAATGGCTTTTAAAAATAGTTTTTATGTCTTCATAAGGTAGTTGGTAAATGTCACCCCCAGCCAGCAAATGGAGCATGTCTAGAAAGTCTTTCGGAATTCCTCTAAGCAGGACCAAATTCAGAGATTCGAGGTCAAGTGTGCACCTGGCCCTTTTATAACTGAGTTGGAACCTCTCTTCATAATCTTCCAAGGATTCATCACTTCCCATGGTCATTCGAAAGATTTCTTCCTTCGTATCTTTTGACCTACAGTAGTCTTGATATTTTTTATTAAAGGCTTGTTGCATCTGAGCCCAAGTTGTGATGTTGTTGCGAGGTAACCCCATGAACCAGCGCAATGTTGCATCCTTGAGGATAGAAGGAAGCAGTTTCAAATTCTGCTCATCTTCTGCATAGTCATAGGTTCGACAGATAACAACAAACTCAAACAAAAAGATGTCAGGATCTTCCGTAGTCAATCCATGGAAGTGAGATATGGATGAAGGGCTTATGTTCTTCATTCTAGTGTCCCCATTGGTCTCTCGGATGGGAAAGGTACCCTCTACTCTTTCTCCATTCCCCCTACCATTTCTGTTTTCATCCATTGTCTCAACAGGGATGGTTTCTTCCTCTTCTTCTCCTATAGGTTCTCCAAATATCTCTGGTTGTTCACCTAAAGGTTCTTCCGGATCACTGCCACCAAAGAAGAGAGAAGGGTGGCTTTGTGATGTGGTGGGGGTGTTGGGTAAAAAATTTCCTGAATTATCTCTATCCCTACGAGGCATGAAAGGAAATATTTTTTTTGGTGATTTTTGTTTTTTTTGCTTGTACCTGCAAACCTGAAATTGATTGAACAAAAAAATTGCAACTACTGAAATGAACTTGCTGAAAAGAAATTACAGAATTGAAATGAAAGCAAGGAAATGACTAATATAGAACGAAAATTTCAGAATTGAAAGAACTAATCTACTTTTGCTGACATGGAAATTGGAGAATTGAAATGAAAGCAAAGAAATGCAGAAATTGAAAGAAACAACTACTCTATGTTTGCTGAAATGAACTACTTAGCAGAATGTTGCAATAGAAAATAGAAGAAAAGCAATAATCACAAAATACTTTAACGCTTCTCCGGCAATGGTGCCAAAATGTGGTGTGCACCAGTATTGAAGCAATAATGCTGCAACTCCTGGGGCTTCCTACTTTACTTTTATCAACCCGGTAGTTCGTAACAAACTTGGAAACGATGGTGCTATATGCACAAGTACTAGTTCTTACTGCAGGTTGTCACTTGGTCAGCTGGCGCAAGATCACTAGGAGCTCAAGCCAACTTCTATGAATTCCAGAAGAAGCTTTAAATATGATGAAAGAAAGCTAACTCTACAAAGGCTATTCTACTTGCATAAAGAGAAAGAAGACTGAAATGTGTAGTAACCCTAGCAAACCCTAATTTACCGACTAATCCTACTTTTGCAAAAAGGGAGGTGAAAATATAGGAAAGGAGTGCCATTACCTACTAAGGAAGTAAAATACACCTACTCAAGAAATTCCTAGAAGAAAATAAGAAAAAAACATCTTTTTGGATTTCTATATATTTTATGTGAAATTTTTATGTATGAAATTTATCTATTTGTGGATGTGGTAGCAATTAGGTGGCGAAGGAGGGCGACTTCGGGATTTGCAGAGGGATAGGGAACTATGGAATGGTCCTAAGAGGCCTTTGGAAACCTTTTGGAGGCTTTCCCTACAATTGAATTTCAAAAAATCACTCACAGGAAATTCTATGGGAGGCTGCAGGGGATCTACAGGAGGTTCTATAGGAGGATCTACAAGAGGATGCCGAGGGCTGTTTTAGAGGTTTTAAAGGTGGAAAAATGGTGGGAAAGGGTAGCTGAAGACTAGAGGGATGAGTTGAGGTGTCTGTAGTTCATCAAGGATGGTTAGGAAAGAAAATGATGGTTGGATTTGTTCAAGAGACAAGAGGAAAGCTTATGAGAAAAGTGCAGATATTAGGGCAGATTTGTGAAGGGCTATGAATGACCTATGAAAAATGTAGCAAAGGAGATGGTGATGGATGCTTTATTGACTTATCATGAGTAGAGATGTACTATAAGAGAGCTGCAAATCAAAACACTGAAATTGAGCAAGAAAAGAACTAGATGCACCAAAAAAACAGAACTACATCTCATGTTAACCTAGATTATGACCTAGGAACATAACATACTAAACAATGCTATATGGAAAGGAAAGCCTGTAAAGAAGTTTATTGCAAAAACATAAATTAGTATGGAAAAATGGATTTTAAGAAAAACATTAACCTCTAAATCAAACTGTAACACTAGAAGTTGCATGGAGAAGGCAAAACTGTGTTTTGTGGCAGCAAGCAGATCTTGACCTCAGTTCATGATCCCAAAGGGAGGAAAGGAGGTCAAGGCTCTATTGATGGCCTTTTTGTATCTTTTTCTTATCACTACTTAACCTACTTCAGCAAACTGAAATGGAAACAGCTATGTAAATCACCAAAAAGCAACCTACTTTACTAAGGAAGAAATCTATCCAACAACAACTAATTCATGAACCGTAACAAAACATATAAGTACAAAACAAGAGGTGCTGGGTAGCTTGGGTTGGGCCCTAATCAAAGAGCCTCAGGCATCTGGAAGGACTCAATGGTGGCTCAGAAATTATTTCATCTTCATTATCAAAATAATAGTCACATTACATAAAACTGTTCACAAAAGTAAGCTCGAAATGAGCTGAGCAAGGGCTGGAACAAAAGTGGAAAAAATTGACTAACATCCAACTAAACTACTAAGCACCTAAGCCCTCTTATTTATACAACTGGAGCCTCCAACAGCTCTCCTAAAATCAAGGAGGCTTGGCTCCCAAGACTAGAGATAGACAACAGTTCTTCTTCACTTGTTCAACTGCCCTTTTGATGCATTGATGTGGCTACTTGTGCTCTGAGCTTTTTGAAGGATGATTCGAGGTAGGGGGTCATAAATGAGGGTGACACCCTCCTACAAATCCTTTCCCTTGTTTTCCTTGAATATTGGCTGCCAAATGCTCATTAAACCTTTGACTTTGTCTCAAAATTGACCAAAAATCTGCATAAACCACACTTTAGACTTCATGGCATAATGACTAACCCAATTCACTCTATTAGCATAAATATAATAAAAAACATGCAATAAAATAATAATAATGGTGGATTAAACTGAGTTAGGAGGTGAAATAAGCCCATATAATTACCCATTTATGGAGGTGGAAGTTTTTGACATTCTCCTGACCTGTCATGATGGGCCTTGTGGAGGCCATTTTGCAGCAAAGAGGACTGCCTTCAAAATTCTACAAGTTACTACTGGCCCACTCTTCATCAAGATTTGAAGAGATATATAAGTCAATGTGTTCAGTGCCAAAGAATGGGGAAGCCTACTCCAAAGGATGAGATGCCCCTACAACCCCAAGTGACTTTTGAGCCATTTGAGAAGTGGGGCATGGACTTTGTGGGTCCTATCAAACCTCCTTCAAAATAGAAAAGATACATCATTGTGTGCATAGATTATCTAACAAAATGGGCAGAGACAAAGGCAATCAAGGTAGCAACAGACGAAAAAGTAGCTGAGTTTTTAAGAGAGAACATATTCTATAAGTTCGAGTATCCAAGAGAACTGGTTACAGACCAAGGCAGTCAGTTCACTTCCAATCTAATTGAAGACCCGCTCACACATCATAAAATCAAGTACAGGACTTTGCCCCTTACCATCCACAAGTAAATGGATAGGTGGAAGTCACTAACAGAGCTTTGGAAGGAATTATGACCAAGGTAGTAAGTAGTAGTAGAAAAGATTGGGTAGATAGATTGGTTGAGGCCACCTGGGCCTACAACACCACATGGAAGACGACCACAAGGTTCAAACCCTATGAATTGGTCTATGGGAAGAAGGCTTTGATGTTAATAGAGTTTGAATACAATACACTAAGAATGGCAGCACAACTGGACCTATATCTCAGCCATGCACAAAGAGAAAGGTTACTCCAGCTCAATGGATTGGATGAACAAAGATTGCAGGCCCTTCTCTACACAGAGGTAGTCCAGCTTCAAAGGAAAATATGGCATGACAAACATATCAAGGAGAAAAAATGCCAAGAAGGTGATTGGATGCTGCTCTATGACTCAAGGTACACAGACTTCAAAACAAAGCTAAGGACAAGATCGTTGGGACCCTGTTATAGATATGTTTGGGCACTTCAACCCCTATCTTATATGTCGATAAACTAGGGCTCATCAACCCCTAAAAGAGATGTTTTATACCCTAAAAGAACATGGTCATCTGATTACATCATTCCCCAAAAGTTCCACCCGAGAAAACACCCAGAAATGGCCTAAACGGAACCATATTGACTGCTCCATTGGCAAGGTACGATGCATATTGAGTATTACATTGGCCAGGTGTGATGCATACTATTTGGGCCTTCTATACGGTGCGATGGGCGAGGATGGGCAAATGTCTGAGACAGTTTACTAGGTGGTTGCTCATAGAATCTTCCAGAAACTTCTCCTATGACACTTGCCTCTCTAAATTCACCCAGGGATGAGTAAGAGATCCAAGAAATCTCCAAGTGGAACCAATTGTAACAAGTGGAATGATACTAGTCAAAACCCCGGAGATGACTCACACCCTTGCACACATCTATAAATGGATCCCTCATCTAAGAGATCCAGAGGCTGGAATATTGTGAATTCCAAGGAAGTGCTGATAGTTTGTACATGAAGAAAAAAGCATTGTATTGTTGGTGTGATCTTGCTATTTCATGAGGTGAAGAGGGATTGATGCTGGATCAGACAACTGGGTTGTAATTCTACCTTGTATTTAATAAATTTCTTCAAGTTTTCTTCCATATGATTGTGCAATTGTGAATGTTATCATTTGTGAATGCTATTATATGTTCATTATATATCTAATTCTGTAGTGTTTATGTTATAATAGATCAAGATGCTTTGATGGTTCTTTGTTACTGTATTTCTATAGGTACTCTCCAAGCAAGATAAGTACAAGGAGGAGTTGCAAGCTCTATCAAGGGGGAGAGAGATCAAGCAAGGGATTAATTGAAAATTCCAGGTTGGTCCCCTCATCTTTCTCTTATCTATTGTGCATAGAAGAAATCATTGAATTACTTTAAACTGTTGTTTCTAGGGTAGCTACCAAACCTAAAGGGCTAGTCGATCGAAAAGACACTAGTTTTCCCATAAAAAAAATTGGCAACTCCACTGGGGATCAAATAGATGTTTGTTTTTTGTTATTGTTTATTTTATAAACTATAGACAGAGCCTGAAGTCAGCCAGGTAGCCTTCGAATTGCTCTTGCTCTACAATTGCATAGTAGATGAATGTTGCTTTAGTCAATCTTTGGTTTAGTTTATAAATTAAGCGTTTGACTTAAAAGCATTCTAGATGCCCTTTTGGTAGCTCAGTAACCTCTCAAGTCATTCCTCTGTACTTTGCTCTTTACTATCCATCATAGCTCAGCTTAACTCACTGAAAATAGCTGCACATCTAAGCCAAAACCCACTTTAGTTGCACTCCCTAGCCCATAGCACTGTCTATCACTGTAAGCCAGTATGCATCGCACCTCCCAAGTGTGTAAAGTGTGATGCATCCCTATTTCTGTGAATCCCAGGTGCGATGACTAACTGAACCTATTTCAATTCTAGAAATTTGGGGGTTTGTCCTTGTTTTCAGTCTTGTTCAGTTGTTTTGCTGCTCATGAATAATACTTCCTTATTGAAGCCTGCTTGCATCACATAGATCAGCCTCCATAGATTAGGATTAGTAAATGTTTTTATGTATTTTCCCATCATTTACAATCCTTTGTCAAAAAGTTGCTTAAATCGATCTTTCGCTTTGGTACAAAAAGTGTTGCAACTGTCGTTTTGTGTCAAAAAGTGAAGTGTCATGGATTCTTCCTTCCCTGGATAGTCGATTGAACTTTTCTTCATGTATTTGGTTTGATTTGTTTTTATTCAAAGTGTCAAAAGAATTTTCTATTCGAAATTGAAAAGTTTCGTTTAGTCTTCCTTTCTCTTTTGAAAAAGAAATTGTCGAAAATGTCGCTTTGAGTAAAATATTTCAGATCTTTGCTACATTCAGTTTTCCTTTTTGGCATTTTTCACATTAAGGGGAACGAAAAAAAAATACATGCATTTGCATTTGCATTTAGTTTGTGTGCGAAAAATGATTTAGGAAAATGCACTAGTGTGTGCTCTTTGCTCTTTGTTTGAAAGAATTGTAATCTTATTTCCCTAGTAGCTAGGATTTTCATTGCTCAAAATAAACAAAGATTGTTTATCATTGTAGATTGCATTTTAGGAATTTCAAATCAACATCACGTGGTGAACCATTGAAAGGAAAACTTTAAACAATATCAACTCTAAAATAAATTTCAATGAACCTAACAACGCTTTGGAACTTAACGCAACACATCTAGAGGTCTAGGCTAGAGACGTGTTCTGGCATCGTAAAACTTAGTAACTATCGTTTTCATCGAAGGTTGGGTGATTCCTCCTCCTTGATATGACAAGTGCTAGCACGGACTTGTGCTCCCCGTACCGTCATGTATATATTGGGAGACCATAATAGGCTTATATCCTTTATCCATAGGAAGTCGAGTCTGTCGCCTTATTGATCGCAATGCACTGAACACAACATTCAGGAAGATTGATTGCCATACATAAGTCCTTGGTAATTTCTCTTTAATTTATCACCAAGGTGTATATTGTAGTTTTGTGATTGGCCTGGTAATCACTCTATCTAGATTTTCTAGAGTAGTCAATTTCATTCCTTTTTTACTCTTTAAAAGAAAAGGTCCATTTGAGAACTTGTCACTTCAGGCTCATTAAAAGTCGAAGGGGACTAGAGTCATCTTTAGCTTTTTCTTGACTCTTAAAAACTGAAAAAGCAAAGTTGTGTCAAAGCGTCAATAAAATTAATTGAATTCGGAATAACATCCATGTTCCTTAGTTGATCTTAGGTTGAGATATATGGAGACAAATCTGGGATCTGCCAATCAAGGAATCCCTTTTGAGAGGAATCCTAGTCCTTTTTCTTCTTGGGGAAATATTGGTGCTTCATATTTGGCCACATTGTCCCTTCCGGGAATTATCATTGGCCCGCTAGTTTGGCTATTCTCAACCTCTGTGGTTCAAAATACCATGGTTCCTCCAAAATCGAATCAAAATCCAATTGATACTGAAGTTGACCCTTCGCCTTCTTCTTCATTTGTTTCTCCCTCTCCTTCTTCCTCTTCGCTTGGTGAAAGTAGTGATGCTAGTAACTAGGTGGCTGAGAAGAAGAAGAAAGGGAAGGAGAAGAAGAAGAAGTCAATTCAGCAAGGGAGCAACCATGCTTCATCTGGTGAAAATCTACACATTAGAATTTCCAAAGCCAAATTTCCATGCGTAGTTTGTGCAAGTGACCATTTTTCTCGAGACTGTCCTTGCTTTCCTTAGATCTTGAGAGAATGGTCTCCCTGTTCACAACATCCTGTGTCATCAACTTCCGAAGATCATGTTGATAACACACCTTCGACTAGTGATAGTAAAGTTCATGGACAGACAAGAAAGGTTAGAGTTCCATGTAAGTTATGTGAAGGGAACCATACCCTTCACCTTTGTCCTTTTTTAGATGAAGCCAAAAGAGTGTTGGATAACCGTCCTACTTCACCGAAACAACTTCCATCTGGCTACAAGAAACTCTCCCCAAGTCCTTTACTAGTTGAAAAACCAACTGACTTAAATCAACCGTCGATTGAAACCACTCTCTCTGAAAGTGAATCTCATGAGTCTATACCCAACCAAAGTCAACCGGTCGAGGTGAGAGTTGACCCAATTCTACCTTCAGAAAATCGTACCCTTCCCGAAGAGAGTGAGAATGATGCCATTCAAATTCTCTTTGTTACTTCAGATTCTAATGAACTTGGGGGCAATCCACCCATTCCTTCACAACAAGAAGAAAATCCCCCAGTTCTCGTAACTCAAAGGGTTAATTCACCCATTTATCTAGTACCCCATCCAAGTAGTCTAGTCACCTCCTTTGATTGGAATCGACTAGAAAGATCTCGCCTTCCTTCTCATGTACTTTTCTGGATCATAGTACAAGTTTATAAAATGATCATGTCTGGCACTATCATAGATGAGGGTGCATCAGTGAGTATCCTTTCCTCAATTGCTTGGAAAGCGCTTGGTTCACCATTGCTTATGCCTGTTACGCAAAATCTATCAGGCTTTAACAAAGGAACCAGTCAACCGTTAGGGATCCTTCCTAAGTTACCAATCACTTTGGGAAGGAAAACCGTTCATCTGAACATGATGGTAGTCCCAGGATGGTTAGATTACAATCTACTCCTTGGACGTGACTACTTTTATAACATGGAAGCTATTATTTCAACACTCTTCCGAGTGATGTGTTTCCCACATGAAGGCAAAATTGTCACCGTTGACCACCTTTCATTCCCTGGTCTAAGCATAACTCCAAGTCAATCATCATCCCTAAATGGTCCTTTTACATCAACGGTATCTCTTGAACCTTCATTCCATCCACCTAATTTCCCTTATTAGTCTGGTGAATGTAACGAAGCTTAGGGGGCATGCACCCTTGTCTATTCTACAGACGAACCTAGTTGAAAAGACAAGATTCCCTGTAGGTTATGTGATTGGTCTGACACACCATTCACCTTTGTCTATTCTACGGATGAAGCCAAGGAAGTGTTTTGTCTTCTGGATGAAACCATCCTACCTAACTACAGTAATTTCCATATGGCTACTGGAGACTCTCCTTTTCATCATGCTGGGGGCATGCAAACTTTTTTTTATTTTCAATTTCTAGTTTTGTCATTTCTAGCTTTTTAGTTTTGTCTTTTCTAGCCTTTTAGTTTTGTTGTTTCTAGCTTACGTAGAAAATGAAACTAAAAACCGAGCATAGTTCCCCCCATGGTTCAAGCTCATTAAAAAATGAACCCACCTTCGGGTAATTAACCTTTGTAATTGCCATGCTATCAGCCTTTTGAGCCTTGGTTGTGTACCTCTCATCACCTCCACTCTTTTGGCCGATCATACTCTTCCACTTGGTTGTTTACCCTTTTTGAGGAACAGTTGTGACGAGTGGTATTGTTAGCCAAACTCTTCATAGAAATCACCATGTTTTCTGAAGTTCCAAGCTTACCCGGAACCAGTTGCTACCCTAGACACCACTCATTCCTCAAAATCGAGTCTCCTTTAAAACCTTTTCAGACTCGTTAAATATGAAAAGATTGTCGAGCACTGGCCTTTCCAGCTTGTTAATGTGATTGGAAATGTCATCCCTTCTGTATATTTTAATATTTTTCGGACCTGAGGGATTATCTCATGAAAAAGTTCGAGTGCTTGTCTTTTTCAGCTCGTTAAAGTGATCGGAAAAGTCACCCCTTTCATATTATTTTATCCTTTTTCAGACCTAAGGGATTATCTCACGAAAAAGAACTCCTAGAGTTTTCTTTTCATCCCTTTTCAAACTCTCAAAATATGAAAAGCACTGAGTTATCCTTGTCATTAAACTCATTAAAACAATAGCGACAAACTTGTCCATTCTAGAAAATACTGAGTTACACTGTCGCTAGACTCGTTAAAACATAGTGACAAGTTTGCCCGAAGGGCAAATTATAGAATAAGAATATGTTATCCTCCTCAAGCTTGACAAAAATAAAGAGGCACTGGTCAGCAATGACTGGGGAAAAAGGGAAGAAACTTGAAGAATTTATGGTAGCAGGTCACTCTTGAACATGACATTTTCACTCTATCATCATTATTGAGTCAGGTTGGGTTATTCTGTTCACTGGTCATCTCACCATTGGTCTTTTACACCATCCATCTTTTGGGGTTAACACTACCAATCCATCTCAGTGTCGCTGACATGTTCAAGAGAAGTCATTCAATTGAGAAACCACAATCTAGTTAATACCTCATCCATTGCAAAACCTCCAACCTTCATTTTTTCATGATCGCCATTCCTAAACCTTGTGTCGTCAGATCGTTTTCACCTCCAGAAATCATTTGCTTCATTTTTTGTTGTAGATGTGAGATAAATCAAGGCCCTCCTATGATGAGTTGCTTCTTGTCGACATCAGATCATTATCCAAGAAGTTGACTTAGAAACACCCTTTTCAGTGCTTTGAAGCTTGCATGCCTCAATGGCAAGTTTCTCACTTCCGGCGATAGGTTGACATCAATGGCCTTCGACCGAAAGATTTTGCATGGTGTTTGACATCGGATCATATATTCACACTAGATGAATTGTAATATAGTACCTTGAGGTTCATTATCATTATTGGTGGTTCCTCTCACACCTATTAACAGCTTACATTATTGGCTGGTAATCAAGCGATGTCTTTCCATGTTCGACTACAGAACATCTCTTCACATGGATTGACTTGTACATCGGGCGAAGATTGAACGAGTTTGAAGACCCCAAATCTAGTTTCATCCATCCAAGCTGTGATATATTCAGGGATATAGAAACATCAAATGTACAAATGCGCTGCACATATGGTCATTCAAACCAAGGATGATGACTCTACATCTAGAGAATCACCAGTCTGCATCTACAGATGACCATCTGATCTATGTACATGAAATGAATTTATAAAGTTGAGCATGGAAATGCCCACCTCAGCCAGATCATGAAAAATTATATTATGATGATGTATGGTATTGTAACTTATGTAGGTCACCTTCTAGTTCGAAACCTCAGAACCTCATGATAAAGCATTTCACCGACATCAACATTTACGACTTCATGCTTTAGGGGGAAACTGTTATAGACATATTTGGGCACTTCAACCCTAATATTATAGGTCAATAAACTAGGGCTCATCAACCCCTAAAAGAGCTGTTTTATACCCTAAAATAACATGGTCATCTGATTACATCATTCCCCAAAAGTTCCACCTGAGAAAACACTCGGAAATGGCCTAAACTGAACCATACTGACTACTCCACTCGCAAGGTGCGATGCATACTCAGTATTACACTGGCCATGTGTGATGCATACTATTTGGGCCTTGTATAAGGTGTGATGGGTGAGGATGGACAAATGTCCGAGACAGTTTGCTAGGTGGTTGCTCATGGAATCTTTTAGAGACTTCTCCTATGACACTTGCCTCTCTGAATTCACCCAGGTATGAGTAAGAGATCCAAGAAATATCCAAGTGGAACCAATTGTAATAAGTGGAATGACACTAATCAAAACACCAAAGATGACTCACACCCTTGCACACATCTATAAATGGATCCCTCATCGAAGAGATCCAGAGGCTGGAATATTGTGAATTGCAAGGAAGTGTTGATAGTTTGTATTTGAAGAAAAGATCATTGTACTATTGGTGTGATCTTGCTATTTCATGAGGTAAATATGGATTCATGTTGGGAGGATGATGCTGGATCAGACAACTGGGTTGTAATTCTCACTTCTATTTAATAAAGTTCTTCAAGTTTTCTTCCATATGGTTGTGCAATTGTGAATGTTATCATTTGTGAATGCTATTGTGTGTTCATTATTTATCTGATTCTGTATTGTTTATGTTATAATAGATCAAGATGCTTTGATGGTTCTTTGTTACTGTGTTTCTACAGGTACTCTCCAAGAAGGATAAGTATGGGCAGGAGTTGCAAGCTCTGTCAAGGGGGAGAGAGATCAAGCAAGGGATTAAGTGGAAGTTCCAAGTTGGTCCCCTCATCTTTCTCTTATCTACTGTGCATAGAAGAAATTGTTGAATTACTTTAAACTGTTGTTTCTAGGGTAGCTGCAAAACCTAGAGGGCTAGTCGATCGAAAAGACACTAGTTTTCCCAGAAACATACCCTACATTGTAGAAAAATGCAATGAAAATAGTTCAGTTTTGATCAGAACTATTGATGAGGAAGCCATCTCCATGCTTGTCAATGGGCATAGATTGAAAATTTACAAGAAGCCCCTCTCCAAGCAAGAATTCATTGAAGACCTGAATAAGAAAGTGTTGGTAGTGGAGCAGGTCTCAGCCTCCACTCCACCCACTCACTGAGGAAAAAATAAAAATAATAAGGACTCAAGTGAAAACCTCTATGAGGTGCTCGAGTCCCATCATTGGGTTGAAAACCTCTTTGGAGGCAGCCCAATGATGACAAAAACAAAAAAAGAGAGAGAATAAGATCCCCAGGTGAAAATCTCCATTAGAGGCACCTAGGGCAGGAAAGTAGGGTGAAAACCTCCTGGAGGCACCCTGGTTATCTTTTCAAAAAAAAAACAAAGAAAAAATAAAAGAGAAAATTGACTTTTCAAATGCATTGCAGGTTACAGATGGACCACAAGAAGCAAGGGGACATGCCACAAAGCCTACTACACATCCTCTATACTCTTCTCCATCATTTCTGACTTTTTTTCCACCTCTGAGTGTTTTTTCGGAAGATTGTGCATCCTACAGGAGAACCTGTGTGTTCTATAGAAGGCTCCTATAGAAATCACAGAGAGCCCGAAATAGCTTTTACAAACAGTTTGAGGAGCTGAGGATTTTTCCTGGAAAGCATGTAGGCCATCCTATAGCTATTCACCATCCTGACCATCCATCCCACACCTACAACACTTCATTTCCATTGAATTCTTTCCTTCCTGCAGAAAAAACACAGAAACTAGTTTTAAAAAAAATAAGGAAATAAAAAGAACAGCACCTCCACAACTCACCTGCAGCTACCAAATCCCTCTCTATGGCCATGAAAATCTTCAGTAGCATCCTCCCAGCTCCCAGCACAAGAATCAGCTAAAATTTTAGAGGGAGAAGCAGCTATAGGAAGGATTTCTTGTAGCAGCTGATCCCCTTAAAATCAAGCTCCAGCAGCAAAATAGGTGCAGCCACAAGAATGCAGAAGATGTCCAAAGCAAGATTCAACTAAAGGGCACTTATACAAATCAACTCAGCCACATATCAAGAAGCAAAGAGCATACAAAAAAATGGATATAGGCATGCAGCATTGAAATCCGAGCATGCAGCAACAACAGAACCTAGCGGCACCACAGCATGAGCATTCGACCTACAGGTAAGTGTCTACCCCGCTCCTCTATTGCATCTGTATAATTCAAAAAAATGCATGAACGAATGGAATGGTTGGGATTAAACTAGAAAGGTGGCTAGTTAACTAGCCACCCTCATCCAGTTCGACTGCGCTCATCCGGAGATCCACCACACGTGTATCTAGTCAACTCACAAAAAATCCAAAAAGACAGGTAGTGGCAGATGTTTGAACTCCAACGCAAATGATGGGAAGTGATTGCGGGCAGAGGGCATGAAGACTCATGATGACATAGCAGTGGGGACCAATGGTCCAAATAATGGCAACGTACCCTTTTCGCCACCTCACATCATCGCTAGAAATATCTCGAGTGAACATAAGTACTCCTCCTCAAACTTATTCACCACCTTTGTTTCCATTTTATCATCGTCCCTGCAGCTGCAGCGAGCTCCATACTACCTCCAAAGCCTCGAAACCATCACTCTCTATCGTTTTCAAAACTCCTCCTCTTATCAGGTTCTACAGGAGCCGTAACTAGTTCTACAGGAGAACCTCCAGCCATTTCTACAGGAGGGCCAGTAAGTAGTTTTACAGAAGAGAACACGGGGTTTTCATTCAAATTCGAACTTGAAGAGGTAGGCTCGGTACAAACCCACTTTGCATATTCATATATACAAGGGGTGATGCAATTTTAAGGAAGGATTAAGCCTGAAAAAGAAGAGGAATTTCATTCAAAAATTCTGCTTGTTCCTTGAAAAAAACACAGTTTTTACCTGTTTCTTGTTTCTACAAAAGAATTGTTGTCTCCTTCTCCACCTTGGGTATTCACATATACAACGAGTGATGCAATTTTAGGAAATAATTAAGCCTGAAGGAAGAGACTGAAATAGAGGAGAAAAATACTAAAACAGAAAAGAAAAAGACTAAAGCAGAGAAGAAAAAGACTAAAGCAGAGAAGGCAGAAACTAAACAAGATGAGAAGGAAACCAAAATAGAGCTGGAGGAGACAAAGCTAGAAGAGGAAAAAGGGGCAAAGAAGATAGAAGTGTATCCTGAGACACTAGAAAGAGAAGCAACAACTGTTCTTGTTGCCCTCAACACACCAGTTAAACCCAAACCAAAGAGGAAAAGGAAACCATCAATGTATTTCATGGCTCGAAAAACCACAAGAATAAAAATACAGAATCCATAACCATCCTGAAACGAGCCTATCATAATCAAAGATTCCCTTACTATCAAAAGGGAAGAGTATCCATCCAAAACCCCCATTACTTATGAAAGAGGAAGTCCTAGATCCTCCACTTGGAAGGAAAGAATAAAACTACAGGACTCAAACACATTCCTATAGGAGGCACATATTGATCTACAGGAGACCCTAACAAAGCTACAAGAGAGTGAGAAACTTGAGAAAAGGGCAGAATAGTAGACCGAGGGGAAGGATGAAACAATAGAGATTCCAGAACCTGACCCCCAACCTAGTTTGGGCTCCTATTACAATCTCCTTGAAGTGGGGAAAATTATTCCATAGAAATTTGGAGTCCCACTTTTCTTTGAACTGGAAAAAAAAGGGTAAGGAGCCATCGATGGATGCAAATTTCCAAGTCCAAAGGGGTGGAAGACATTAGACGCATGGAGAACAAGCTGAGAGAGATGGGTAAGGAGTTGAGCACTGTAAGACATACAGAAGCAATCAGAAGATCTCACTTGGAAGCAGAATATGAAATGTTAAGAAAACAACTGCAAGAAAGGGAAACCCAATTAGCATGCACATCCAGCTGGTCTATGGAGGCACTACAGTGCAGGCAAGACAAATCATATGGAGTATACCTCAAAGACCAATGGCTACATTTTCAAATCAAGACCTTCGCACAAAGAGGCACCATGTCTTTTCAGGATTATACACAGTTTACAGACCTATGTGACCAAAGTTCAGCAGAGGACAAGGAAAAGTTGACAGAGTTTGATTTGCATAACATGGCCCTCACTGATATGAACCTATGGGATCCCAATCTAGGTTGGGGGACTTGCAGCTGATGGCCATGGCATCTTGAATGAGTCATGAGGAGAAAAGGGCAACAGAAATCAAGAAGTTGATGGCAAAAGGATAGAATGAGCCCCTGATGATTAGAGTAGAGCCATCAGACCCTATGGCTCTCATTAGCACACACCAGTGACTTGCAGCTGATCCTCAAAGTGCCCCCAAATACATCAATGATCAAGCCCAGGCTATTGCGCATTTTGAGGACATGGAGAGATTGCTTGGAGATGACTGCATTCATGCCTACATAAGAAGGTGGAACACACTACTACACAGCCTACAAATCAGGAAGTACACTCCCAACACATATTTAATTAAATTTGGAATTAAATAGTGGATATAGAATTTCAAAATAAACAAAAATATCAATAATAGTGATGTTCTTGTAATAAAATATTTCCAATTTTAATGAAATGTGTGTTTCCCCGAACAGGATGAAAAAGCATTGAGGAGAGTGCCACTATATAAGCACTCTATGCAAAGTTTGAAGGTCAATTGGATTGGCCTCAAGTTGAGTCCCCTGCTACTACTAGGACTGCTATAGGGAACAAAGGAGGAAGAAGAAAGATAGCAGTGGGAAGAGGTGGACAGAAAGGCTGGATTCCATGATAGGGAAGAAGATCTCACATCAGAGGCATGGGATGTCAGGGAGACCATCAGGGCCATCAAAGATGAAGAGATTGACTAGCTGCTCAGAGTATGAGTAACACATTCAGTTGCGGTGTGATGTGAGCCCGATAAATGGGTAATTATATGGGCTCATTTGGCCTCCTAACTCAGCTTAATCCACCATTCTCATTAGTTTATTGCATGTTTTTGATCATATTTATGCTAATAGAGTGAATTGGGTTAGTCAATTTTGAGAGAAAGTCAAAGGTTTAATGAGCATATGGTAGCCAATATTCGAGGAAAACAAGGGAGAGGATTTGTAGGAGGGTGTCCCCCTCATTTATGACCCCCTACCTCGAATCCTCCTTCAAAAAGTTTGGAGCACAAGCAACCACATCAATGCATCAAAAGGGTAGTCGAGCAAGTGAAGAAGAACTACTATTTATCTCTAGTCGTGGGAGCAAAGCCTCCTTGATTTTAGGACAGTTGTTGGAGGCTCTAGTTGTATAAATAGGAGGGCTTAGGTGCTTAGTAGTTTAGTTGGATGTTAGTCAAATTTTTGCACTTTTGTTGCAGCTCTTGCTCAGCTCATTTCGAGCTTAATTTTTTGAACAATTTTATGTAATGTGACTATTATTTTGATAATGGAGATGAAATATTTGCTGAGCCAACACTGAGTCCTTCCGGAAGGTTGAAGCTCTTGGTTTAGGCCCAACCCAAGCTTCCCAGCACCTCTTGTTTTGTACTTATATGTTTTGTTGCAATTCATGAATTAGTTGTTGTTGGATAGATTTCTTCCTTAGTAAAATAGGTTGCTTTTTGGTGATTTACATAACTGTTTCCATTTCAGTTTGCTGAAGTAGGTTAAGTAGTGATAATAAAAAGATATAAAAATTTGATCAACAAAGCCTTCACCTCCTTTCCTCCCTTTGGGACCATGAACTGAGGTCACGATCTTCTTTCTACCACAAAACACAGTTTTGCCTTCTCCATGCAATTTCTAGTGTTATAGTTTGATTTAGAGGTTAATGTTTTTCTTCAGATCCATTTTGCCATACTCATTTATGTTTCTTCGATAAATCTCTCTACATGCTTTCCTTTCCATATAGCATTGTTCAGCATGTTATGTTCCTAGGTCAGAATTTAGGTTAACATGAGATATAATTATGTTTTTTTGGTACAGCTAGCTCTTTTCTTGCTCAGATTCAGTGTTTTGATTTGCAGCTCTCTTACAATAAACCTCTGCTCATAATAAGTCAATAAAGCTACCATCACCATCTCTTTTGCTACATGTTTCACAGGTCATTCACAGCCCTTCACAAATCTACCCTAATTTCTACACTTTTCTCATAAGCTTTCCTCTCATCTCTTAAACAAATCCAACCATCATTTTCTTTCCTAATCATCCTTGATGAACTTCAGACACCTTAACTCATCCCTCTAGTCTTTAGTTACCCTTTTCCACCATTTTTCCACCTTTAACACCTCCAAAAACAACCCTCGACATCCTCCTATAGATCCCCTACAACCTCCTGCAGAATTTCTTCTTTGTGACTTTTTGAAGTCTAATTGCAGGGAAAGCCTCCAAAAGGCTACCAGAGGCCTCCTAGGACCCCTCCACACTTCCCTACACCTTTGTAAATCCCAAAGTCACCCTCCTTCACCACCTAATTGTTGCCACATCCACAAACAAATAAATTTCATACATAAAAATTTCACATAAAATACATAGAAATATGGAAAAAAGATGTTTTTTTCTTATTTTCTTCTAGGAATTGCTTGAATAGGTGTAGTTTACTTCCTTAGTAGGTAATGGCACTCCTTTCCTAGATTTTCACCTCTCTTTTTGCAAAATTAGGGTTAGTTGGTAAATTAGGGTTTGCTAAGTTTACTACACATTTCAGACTTCTTTCTCTTTCTGCAAGTAGAATAGCCTCTGTAGAGTTTGATTTCTTTCATCACATTTAAAGCTTCTTCTGGAATTCATAAAAGTTGGCTTGAGCTCCTAGTGATCTTGCACTAGTTGACCAAGTGACAACCTGCATTAAGAACTAGTACTTAGGCATACAACACCATCGCTTCCAAGTTGTTACGAACTACGGGGTTGATAGAAGTAAAGTAGGAAGACCCAAGAGTTGTAGCATTATTGCTGCAATACTGGTGCTCACCGCAAACCTCATCCTTCTTCAAAGTGCCAATTACCATTGAAGATTCACCCTCTACCAAGGGGAAAGAATCTCCTTCCAAGACACCTATAACATATGAAAGGGGGACTCCTAGATCTTCCACATGGAAGGAAAAGGTATTACTGTAGGACCCAAAAGCAGTCCTACTCGAGGCTTAGATAGTTCTACAGGAGACACTGTCAAAACTATAGGAAACCCAAAAACTTGAGAAAAGGATAGAAGGACAGCCACAAGTGAAGGAGGAAGCACAAACGATACAAGAACCTGATCCCCATCCTAGAATAGCCTCCTATTGCAATCTACTTGAGGGGGGAAGGATAATCCCACAAAAATTTGCAATTCCACTATTTTTTGAATTGGAGAAAGAAAGAGTGAGAACACATAGGTGGATGCAGATAGCCAAATCCAAAGGAGTTGAGGATGTTGGCCATATGGAAAGCAAACTCAGACAAATGAGCAGAGAGTTGAGTGCTCTCAGAGACAGGGAAGCAATTACAAGAAGCCACCTTGAAATTGAAAATGAACTTCTAAGGAGGCAGCTACAAGAGAAACAGACCCAGCTAGCATGCATGGCCAGCTTATCCATGGAGGCATTGCAATGCAGAACACCAGCCAAATCCTATGGCCTCTATCTAAAGGACCAATGGTTACAATTCCAAATAAAGACTTTGGCATAAAGAGGCACAATACCTTTCCAAGACTATAGGTAGTTCATGGATTTGTGTGACCAAAGAACCTCAGAGGATAAAGAAAAAAATGGCAAAGTTCTACCTACACATTATGGCCCTCACAGACATGAATGTGCAAGACCCCAATGCCGAGCTAGGGGACCTTCAATTAATGGCCATGGCCTCATGGATGAACCATGAAGAATTGAGGGCAACAGAAATAAAAATATTGATGATAAAGGAGCAGAATGAGCCATTAATGATAAGAGATGAGCCATCAGATCCTATGGCACTCATCAGCACACACAACCTACTTGCCAATGACCCTCAGATTGCCCCTAGATATCTTACCAATTAGGCACAAGCCATTGCACACTCTGAGGATATGCAAAGGCTACTTGGGGATGACTGTGTCCATGCATGCATAAGATGGAACACCTTGCCACACAATTTGCAGATCAAGGAATATCATTCCCCCATGAGGCTAAAGGAGGCATTGAAAAGAGTGCCAATGTACAAGTGCTCCATGCAGAGGCTGAAGGTCAACTGGATTGGCCTCAAAATGAGTCCCCCACTGCTGTTAGGCATGCTGGAAGGCAGAAGAGAAGAAGAAGAGGAGGAGCAGTGGAAGGACATAGATAGGAAGGTAGGATTCTATGGCAAAGAAGAGCAGACCACATCAGAAGCCTGGGATGCTAGGGAGGCCACCAGGGCCATAAAAGATGAGGAGATTGACTAGGTTGCTCAAAGGATGAGAAACACCTTCAGTAGGGGGGTGATGATGAGCCTCATAAATGGGTAATTATATGGGCTCATTTTACCTCCTAACCTAGTCAAAGCAACCATTCTCTTAGCTTATTGTATGATTTTCTAATTATATTCATGCTTATAGAGCGAGTTGAGTTAGTTATTGTGCCATGTGGTCTAACATGTATTTAATGCAGATTATTGACGGATTTCGACGTCAAAGTCAAGGATCCAATGGACAAATGGTAGCAATAACTCGAAATGGACATAGTATAGGACTTATAGGATGGAATTCCCCTCATTTCTTACTCCTCACTTCAAATTCCCCTTCATGCAGCTCAGAGTACAAGCAGCCGAATCATGCACTAGAAGGCAGCCGAGCAAGTGGAGGATGACTGATGATTATCTCGAGTTTTGGGAACCAAGCCTCCCTGAGTTTAAGGAAGCTATTGGTAGCTTCATTTGTATAAGTAGAGAGGCCTAGGGCATCACTAGGGTCAGATTTTTGCTTATGTAAACTCTGCTCAAATTTCGAGCTTATTATTTTTGTGACAGTTTCATGTAATCTTGCTATTGTTTTGAAAATAAAGATGGAATCCTTTTTGAGCTAGTAATGAGTTACCATAGAAGGCTGAAGCTCTTGGGTTAGGGCCCAATCCAAGCATCCAAGCTCCTCTTTACTTGTGTTTGTATGCTTTGCTTCAGTTGTAGATCAGTTTGTTGTTAGATGTATTTCTTTCATGGTTAAGAATATGTTGCTTTTCATGATTTAGTAATTTGCTTTCATTCGTGTTTTCTATAGCAGGTTAAGCAGTGATAAGAAAAGATTCAAAAGGCTAGCAATAGTTCCTTGGCCTCTCTTCCTCCCTCTGGGACCATGATTTGAGGCAAAGACTCTCTTGCTGCCCCAAAAGCACAGATTTTCCTCATTCATAGGACTTCTAGCGTTTGCAGCTTTTTAGTAGGTTAATAGTCCAATTTTGCTTTGCTTCAGATCTTCCTTATCATGTTCATTTCCTGATTTGTAATAGTATTCTTTCATGCTTTCCTTTCTTGCAGCATTTCTCAACATTTCCTTCCATAGATCATAGTTTAGACTATTTTGATGCAAAACTATGTTTTTCTAGATGCACTCATTTCATTGCATGCTTGATATTCTTGGTTGATTGTCAGTTTCTATGTAGTAGATCTCTTCCAGTAGTAGGCCATCTTATCATCCATCACACCCTCCATCAGATCCATGCCCTATAGGTCTCCCAAATCTCACCTCAATTTTGCCCTAGTTTCCTACATTTTTCCATATAACTTCTTCCTCTCTCCTTGAGCAAACCCAATCATTTTTCTCTCTCCTGGTGATTCATGGTAGACCATAGGCACCCTAACACTTCACTCCAACCTCCATCCACCTTTTTCATCCACTCTCACACCTTAAAAATAGTGAAAACTACTCTCGGCCTCCTCTTGTAGGCCTCCTGTAGTTTCCCTATTTTCTTCCTATAGATCACCTGTGTCCTCCTGTAGTTTTTCCTGTAGGCTTTCTTTTGAAGGTCGAGTGTGCGAAAAGCCTCCATAAGGCAACCTAAGACCTCCTAGGACCCATCCACACCATCTTCCATCCTTTCAAGCTCCAAAACCACCCTTTACCTCCACCTGTTCACTGCCACACTCACACACAATAAATTACATGCATGTCAAATTCACATAAAATACATAAAAATCCAAAAATATGTTTTTTGCTTATTTATTTCCATAAATAGCATGGTTAGATGTTGTTTACTTCCTTGATTAGGTAATGGCATTCCTTTCATGGTTTTCATAGTGCTTTTTGCAAAAGTAGAATTAATTGGTTAATTAGGTTTTACTAGGTTTGCTTTACATTTCAGTCTTTCTCCTTTCTGCAGTTAGAATAGCATCTGAAAAGTAATCTTTCTTTCCTTTCATCACATATAGAGCTTCTTCTAGAATCCATACAAGTTGGGTTGAGCTCTTAGAAATCTTGCACTGGCTGACCAAGTGACAACCTGCAGTGAGAACTAGTACTTGTGCATACAACACTGACGCTTCCAAGTTTGTTACGAACTATCGGGTTGATAAGAGTAAAGTAGGCAGCCCAGGAGTTGCAGCATTATTGCTACAATACTAGTGCTCACCAATAGGCTCAAGTAGCATAATAGGATTAGAAGAAAATCATAGGAAAGCATGTGAATAATACAAGAGGTTTAGATTCCAAGCATTTTTTTGTAACTTTGTCATGTACAAACAACATTTTTGTTAATCGAAGTGATATTTGATTTCAGATCTTAGTTTAGCTTTCTTCTAAGGTTTTGAAGTTTCCTTGTGTTAAGGCCCAACCTAGGTGGTTGATATCCCTCTTGTATCATTTCTATTCACACATTTGTTTATGAGCAATTTTTTCTTCCATATTATCTTAACATTTGTTGATGATAGTTGTAGCACTGTTACATTAGTTATATAGAATTTTTACTTTGAATTTCGTTCATTTCCATTACTATTTTTAATTTTTTGTTCATTATGTATTATTCATTGTTTCTTACACTCTACTCTATTTTGCAACTACGAGAAACACTATATCCTTGCATTTTGTTAGATTAACCCTACCACAAGTTGTTTTGATACATTGGATAAGTGTACTTTTCAATTTTCCATCTTCTCCTTAGCATCATTGCCATCCAATATCACATTTAGCTTATTCACCTTCACATTAGACTGTTTCTTGTAGAAAAATAAGGACACCTGTAGAAGTTTGCAACCCGACTTCTAAGATTGCCCAAATTCACATGAAACACATGATTTTCCGTAATGCTCTATACATACTTATTGTCTCGATACTGGACACCTAACATAAAAACAAGCTTGTAGATTGAAGCCCTAATGTCTCAATACTTGATATCTTGAAAGGCCAATGGTCGAGCTATCAAGTCACCAAGCCCTCGGGAAGAGGTTAAAGAGTGTCATTGATACTAATTAGTTGATATCTTAACATCCAAAAGCCCAACATCCATGTCATCACTATATGGTTACCACCTAGACATCACCTTGGTGCCACATCATAATGAAACGTTAGCATGTCAAATCAACTGCCACACAATTGACATGCGGTATCCCCGGGTCCACATCCACTCACCACATCATTACTCTATCGATATCAAGGTTTCTTGTTGGTGACTAGTGTCCTACTTACTAATGTCTACTACCCAATATTGTGACATTTTGATAGGTCAATGTACCAACAACTAATACATTTCATTAGTGTTGGTTGACCTTGAGGTGTCCTTAATACAGTTAGCCCAACATTTGACCTCTTGATGGACTATAGTCCCCAACCATCAAGTGAGAGTCCTTGAACCCTCTATCTCCATGAGCTAATGGATAATGTAAAATAATATGTTAATATCAAGGACATGTTTGACATGGCATCTAGGTTAGTTGGGGCTTTTTGCACAATTAGGTGATGGGGAGCACTATTTGCCATCATTATAAACCATAGGTATATAGATGTTGTATGGGTGTTAATGTGAGGATTTTCCCAACAAGGATGGATTTTTTTGGGGTCTTCAACATCATCTAAGAAGAAACACCATTATAATCCTAGGTATTATGAGTGGTTTTTAAGGTTCAGTAAGAATATAAACTATACACATGCTACAAAACCACCTCTAGGTGCCTCTAAGATGAATAGTTTATAGAATGAAAATGTGAGTTTATATAATTTATAGGATGCAAATGTGAGTTTATATTATATGGTTTGTATTAATAAAATAAAAGCACCAATTAATAGAACTACTGGCAAATGAACATTTTAAAAAATATTAGGATGGAGACTTTTCAAACATTTTTGTGGGAAAATTTAAAATTTCAAGTTGCGCTCTAAATATCTGGTGTTCAATGATTTGGGAAACTTTTGAGCAAATAGATAATCCGTCATCCATGTGCTTTGATAATCTGTGAGCCGTGTGCTTTGAGGAGCATTAGCAGGTGCACACATTAACTCCAATATGGTCAGGGAGTATCCTGTAGCATTAACAGGTGAGGCACTTTTGTCAACAACCCTTCCAAACTGCCAAGACAAGTTTACAAGCTCTGCATTTACTACCATTTTTTTTTGTGAGGCCTGTCTTCCATAGTTTTTGCCTAAAACAAGTATGTGTTTTGGCTTTCTATTTTCTTTATCAAAAAATAACTCTTTGAATAAATTATTATCATATCCTGTTGCTTGTTTGGATTGTTGGGGCTACCTTTAGATTCTATCCTTTTTATTGTAAAGACTTTAAACACATACCCAGCCCATTTCCTTGTAAGATTTACTAAGCATAGGATGATAATACGGGGCATTTTCTTGGATCGGATTCCAGCTTAGTTATTTCCTCTACTTTTGGGCATATGTAAAGTTAAGTGCATTTTAATGGAATTTGATTGCTTGTTTCTTTGTGTTAAGATATTTGCAAATTTCCTTGCCGACACTCTGACATCAATGTAAGAGAATTTCTTATAATCAAATGGGTATTTATCCCAGGAGTTTATTCTTGCGCATTCTCACACTTTCAAGGCTTTCATATGTGCCAAAAATAATAAAAAAGTACCTAGACTTGGACGACAACTCAAAGTTTCTATTTAGCTACCTAACCAAATTCCAATTCAAGAAGTACAGAACTCAATCAATAATAGCACTCAAAGGGTTATTGTTAATTTTAGGTATGTTCTATGCTTAGATCAAAATTACTTCAATTTTCCATATTAAATCAATATCAATTTCAGATTAGCAATCACATTTAACATGATAGTAAAATGCAGATAGAACATAAACATAAATTGTGGAAAACAAGCCAAGACAAGAGGACACTAGATGTGGTGCTAGCCAGGGACAAACCCCAATGTGGGGAAACCCTTGATCAAATGTTCTTGTGATCTTCAATAGTTCAGTAGAGAGATAGTACAAATATACAAAATGGATATTTATGACACTAGTAGAAAATCCTTGACTAGAGAAGTCAATGTTGGTCAAACTAGACAGAACCTTCTTCTGAAATTCATCCATATGGCACCAATAAGATGCTCATCAAACTGAGTCGAACATGGTCAACCCTTGACCCAATAAAACTCCCAAAAACAATGATAATTGCTTGATGCACTAGCTATAACTGCCTTATGAGATATGGCATCAACATTCAATCCTCTTCCTTCACACAGTTACCAATGAATGACTTCGAGGTGCAGCTCCACCATTGTCACACTTTCAAGTCAATACCTTTGCTACTTGCTATGGCCTGTGGCCTATCCTAGTAGCAAGTCTAGCCTCTGATCTTCAGTCAACAAATAATATCAATGCAATAGTATAATTCATACAAGGACATGACTCAATCTGAGTGTGCTCATCTGAACTTTGGTCTAGGACAGATTTCATTAATATAATATGAATGTAGGTTACCAATCTTATAAATAGTCCCCAGAATAGTTTCAATCACAATGTTTTCATCATCATGTTGCCACTAAAATACTATGCTAATCCTTCAAGTCTCGATATGATGTTAGAGCTTCTTCCCATCAACGGATTGGGGTCTCTCATTGTTGTAGCTTAGGACCTCATCATAACTCTAAAGCCTTCCTTTATAGTGGTTTATAGTTCCTCTAGCCATCAGAGTAGAGACCTCCTTAACTACTAGTTAGAAACTCTTTTGACAGCATATAGGTCCTCCTCATAAGACAGGTGTAGAGACTTCTCCCTTCAACGCGGCTAGGATTCAAGACTACGGCTAAGACGTGCTAGGTCTCCTTACTTGAACAACACCTAAAACACATCCTCTAGGACTATGTGTTGAGTCTCTTTCTTATTATGGATTAGGGGATCATTTAGGCTCCCTTTGACTGCGTCTTAGCTATGAATAGAATACTCCTACTAGGGCTCTTTTGGACCTTCCTTTGATAGTGTATGGAAGCCTCCTTGCTATGATGAAGAGCCTTCTTTTGGGATAGCGAAAGAGCCTCTCTTCATGGTGATTTAATCCCTTTAGGAAAACATATAAAGCTTGTGGCTAGGGCATGTTTTATAGTAGCTAGGGCTCCTCCAAGGTTGCGGCTATGACTCTTCCTTTAAGATTGCGTTTAGGGCAGCATTAGCCTCCCTTGTTAGCGGATTAGTGCACAACTAAACAAGAAATTCACTCCTAGTTTGGACTGCGCTTAGGGAGTCGTATCTCTATTAGGACAAGGTATAGAATACTTCTTGACTGCGGCCAGACAATCTCATTTCCTCCTGCATCTAGGGCTTCATCATCTAAATCTCTCTTGCCACCAAAACACAAAACAAGTGGAGAGAGATCAAGAGTGAAGTGTGTGTACAAAATGACCTGAAAACCTCTTCTATTTATAATAAAATGTTGAGGATAGATGGGGGTAATTTGGTTGCTAGTAAACCTTGACGAATTGTCACATAAAATAAATAAATTCATATCTCCATGAATACACGTTGGAATCAGATGATCTTTAGATCATTCCTACACCTCTTGATGAGACTGTCCTGTTGTGCCACTGCTACACTATGTCATGGTTGTCCCATTGTGCCACTGCTGCACTATGTCATGGCTGTCCCATTGTGCCACTATTGCACAATGTCATGGTTGTCTCGCTGTGCTTTGCCATACCATAACAACACCATGAATTTGTTGCACTAAATACTAGTTGTCCCATGTTGTACCATTGTGCCATTGTTGTCCTATTGTGCACTATATTCCATTGACCATTGTTGTCCCATTGCTATACCATATACTGCACCATACTGCACCAAGTTGCCTTTGCTATCCCATTGCTATATCATTGCAGCACCATGTAGCATTGTTGTCCCACTGTTGTACCATACATCTTGCTGTCCATACTGCTACACCATTGTTGCACCATACATCTTGCTGTCCATACATCTTGATGTCCATATTGCTGCACCATTGTTCCACCATACATCTTTCTATCATATACTATGTTGTCTATAATGTTACAAAATTCATCATAAGACTTGGATCTATCATTCATGACTGTGATTCAAACCAAATAGCAGATAGAGCATCCTTATTTAGAATAATGTTAAGGATAGTTGAAGGTGTGGCTTATTTATCTCAGCATTTACATGTGAGAGCATTCCTTACATGAAAAAAATGGTATTTCTTTCTCAACTAGGGAGAACTCCATCTGATGATCCATATGTCCAGTTGTACTATCTTTGCCATCAGTTCCCTGCACTGCTCTGCTCTGCTGAGCTCTGCTATGCTCTACTTTGTTGAGCTCTGCTCTGCTCTGCTCAGCTCTGTCAGCTCTGATCTGTTGAACCATAAAGAAGAAAAATTGATCAAGGATGTATCATACCATTCTCTACTGACCTGGAGTCAGTTTCATCTGAAGAGAGTGTGTCATATCACTTTTACTGACCCAAAGTTAGTTTTATTGATCCCTGATCAATATCACAAGAGAGTGTCTCAAACCACTCATACTGATCCCAGATCAATTGGAGGTCATCCTAGCATAGGGAGTACAGTAGATGCAATGATGCATCCATTGATAGTACTACTATGGTCCCTAACCCCATTTCCCTACTCATTGATCAGATGAGAGGTACTTCTCATGAGTCCCAAACTGCATGGGAAGGATTCCTTGACAAGAGAACTAATCCTCATGTCCCACACGAGAACTAATCATCTTGGCTCACAAGAGAATTAATCATGCTATCCCAAAGTCACCTCGGGGTATCACAGGGGAAGGCTGAGCTATTCAACCTGTACACAACACACCATTAGGGGAGGGTGAGTCTCCTTATGATCGTGTGTTGCTCCAGTAAGTACACCAAGCCCCCCAGATCTCCTAGAACTCAATGCATGCAACATGCAAGACCCTTATACGAAGGTCTCTCAACGACTCCAAGTCATTCGGGAAAGTCAAAGATTTGACCTTTCCCCGGGGCTTTGACAAAATGTTTGCGACCTGTACATCAATCTCAATGCAATGGAGCCTCCTCACTAATAGACTTACCATATCCCAAATAAGGTAGTATCTGATGTCTATCTACTCGATAAATCATCGAATACGAGATTCCTCAACAATTAAATCCCCCCTGGTTGTCACAAAGGATCACAGTGGTATTCATCATGTGTACAAACAGATCACTAAAGAGCTTCCACAACCAGGTAGCTTCACACGAGATCATACTCGTAGCTATGTATTCGGTCTCAGTGGTGCTTATAGCAACCGACTTTTACTTCTTTCTCATCCATGATGTCGAAGCAGAATCCAAAGAGAACAAGCACTGAGAAGTGCTCTAGTGATCCTCCACACTACCTGCCAAGCCAACATTTGAATAATCATGCAGCTTCATATTTCTGGCAATGTATCTCAACCCATGAGAGATTGTGCACCGAAGATATCTTAGAAGAGTCCTGGCACCAATCCAATGAGGCTCAACCAAATATGAGCTCACCATGGTAACTGCAAAACATATATATGGACAGAAGTTCACTAAGAAAATCAATGCAAATGAGTTTACGAAACTCAAAGGCATTTCCCAAATCTGGTCTGGCATCATCACCATATAACTTTTCAAATTTAAGATCCTCGAGGTAGTCACAGGCTTGCAGTTTACCATTCCACATTCGGAATCCAACTTTCTCATACTTCCGCAAGTGAGAGGCTTTGCAACTATTAGAAATAGGTTGTTCTTAGAAGGTGCCGGTATGAGAGGTCTATCATCCACAATCTTCAAACAATGGTTTGGATCGGCATCACTTTTAGTGAATCTCAGCTTCATCTGACAACTATCAATACTCTAATATTAAACGCGAGGTGATTTTCTTCCAGGCATAGATGGCTTTCTTCCACCTGAATACATGAGATTCCCGATGAATCTAAAACCCCTTGGGTTGTTCCAAGCCTATGAACTTGCTACATGAGGGGAATGGTCCCTTTGTAAGATTTTCCTTCGGTACATCTTAGACATGTACCTCATGCTCCTTTTGAATTCAGCATCCCAGTCACCATCTGACTCACATCAGGTAGGGCCCCACAATAATTAGACCTTCAGTGCTATAGATGAGATGTGTCAACTGACATGGTCCCCAATGGACCATCCTGCAACTTGGTAGAAATTGCCAACCTAAATCCATGAGTAAAAGCATCTTTGAAAATTCTATTTTCAAACATGTAACTTTCCATCGATGAATGCCACCGTGAAACCTTTGACTTCCATTGCCAAAATGGACACCAGGTTCTTCTTGTGATCAGGTACATAAAAGAGATTCTGTAAATGAATCGATTTGCCCTCATTCAATTGAGGGGCAACATTTCCTACACCCTTTCTGGGATAGGTGGAATCGGCTCCAAGTATAATCCCATGATTGTTTCTTACCAAATTTGAGAGAGCACACTTCTATCTGATGAAGTGCCTTGAAGCACTATAATCAATAAGCCAAATTCCCACAGAATCTTAAGGGGAGGGCTAATACAAGATAACGCTTCTTTATCTTATCAAAAACAACATTTGATTCTTCATACCCGGGGTTCCTTCATTTCCTTGAAGAGTTGGTCATTTCCTTGATGACCTGCATTATCTATCATTCCTTTGATCATTGAAGATGTCATTGGAATGATTGTTATCTTCATCAATAGATGTGTCCTTTCCATTTGGACACTCCTTCACATAATGGTTGAACTTATTGTAAGCAAGGCATCTGCCTTTCCTTTCACCTGAGATCTGGACTTCCCATTGAAGTGATCTGTAGGTAGGCCATCAGAAGCTTCCACTGCACCATTTTGATGATATACTCTGCTTCGACTTTACCCTTGGTGAATTTGAAGAGGGATGAGGAATCCATTGATCCTTTTGTCCTTTCCCAACTATCTTCAGTGATTTCTCTTTCACTCTTGCTTGGGATTTTTCTTCACCTCAGCTCTGATACCATGTTAATTTTAGGTATGTTCTATGCTTAAATCAATTTATTTCAATTTTCATAGTTAGCTCAATATCTTTTTCAGATTAGCAATCACATCAACATTAAAGTAAACTGCAGATAGAACATAAACATAAATCATAGAAGACAAGCCAAGACAAGAGGACACAAGATATGGCACTAGCCAGGGACAAACCCAAATGTGGGGAAACCCTTGATCAAATTCTTCTTATATGTTCTTTAATAGTTCAGCAGAGAGAGAGAGAGAGAGATAATACATTTAGAATAGAGGTCAACACTTTGACTTATCTAGATAAGAGCATAGATAATCTCTAACAAGATGATACATGAGATTAGAAGACATGTTGCTTCAACTGATTCTCCAAGGTGACTCCTTCACCTATCATTGTCATGCATCTTGTCATCATGCTGCACCTCATCGTGCTACACCATGCTACACATTCTTGCTGTCCCATTGTGCCACTGCTGCACAATGTCATGGTTGTCTCGTTGTGCCATTGCTGCACTTATGTCATGACTGTCCCGTTGTGCCACTGCTGCACCATGTCATGGCTGTCCCATTGTGCCACTGCTGCACAATTTCATGGCTGTCATGCTTTTGCCATACCATAACAGAACCATGAATTTGCTGCACTAAATACCATTGTGCACTATATGCCATTGACCATTGTTGTCCCATTGTTGTACCATATGTTGCACCATACTACACCAAGTTGCCTTTGTTGTCCCATTGTTGTATCATTGCAGCACCATGTAGCATTGTTGTCCGCACTGGTGCACCATACATCTTGTTGTCCATACATCTTGCTGTCCATATTGCTGCACCATTGCTGCACCATACATCTTGCTGTCATATACTATGTTTTCTATAATGTTACAACATTCATCATAAGACTTGGATCTATCATTCATGAGTGTGATTCAATTAAAACAGCAGATAGAGCACCCTTGTTTAGAAAAATGTTAAGGATAGCCGAAGGTGTGGCTTCTTTACCTCATCGTTTATGTGTGAGAGCATTCCTCCCATGAAAACAATGGTATTCCTTTCCTAACTACGTATAGGATAAGGGCTTTTCCTTTCATGACAGCAAGGGAATTCCATGTGTAGAGCACTTCTTCTAGGACAACATTTAGGTGCCATCTCTATTAGGTAGTGTAGAACTAGGTTTAGGGCATCTCTTCTCCTTATACCTGCAGATAGGGTTTTTGCCTTCATTTCCATGACTGTGTATTACTGCTTCTTCATAGGGCAGCATTTAGGGATTCTCCATAGGGAAGCGTTTAGGGCTTCTCCATAGGGCAGCATTTAGGGCTTCTCCATAGGGCAGCGTTAGGGCTTCCTTCACCGTGCTAGATATCCCTTTCCTCCTGCATCTAGGGCTTCTTAATTAGGGAAGTGTAGAGCCTAGGGCACTCCCTCTAGGCTAGTGCTATAGGTGGTCACTTTTGATGATGGTGATCCTCTTGAGCATTCATCCTCCACACTAGCAGATGCATAGATTGGATTAGGTATAGAGGAGGAGGATGATGGATGAGAAAACAATGGTAATGCATAAATTCTGATCATTATGGCATTGAGGAGGACTAATGATAGTCATTGGCTATGAGATTCTTCCATCTATGGTTCTAGTATCCATGCTATTTTGTATTTTCCATTGGCATTCCAATCTATAGTGCACTAAATCAATATCTATGTAGTATTTTTTCTACATTCTGATTTTTATGACTTAATGAGAAGACCACAGTTTATGGTTCTAACTTCTTGTGTTTGCCATTTGATCATCATTGATGTAGTACTAGTAAGTACTAGTTGTATGATTGAATTTGTATCATGTAAATGTTCTAGCTTCTAAATTCTAAAATAATTGAAATCCTTATTGTCATGTTTTTAGAGTCGATGTGTCTTGTCTCATATATGAGAAATGAAACACTTGGTATTACCTTAGATTGGCTATTTATTTGGTATTTTCCACTGTAAATGGGTTGTTGTTATTTGGTTGCTTCATGTTGTTCATGTGCTATAGGTGTATAATTTCTTTGCTAACAAAATTCAGAGTTGATTTGCCTCCCAAACAAATTATTGTTTGTCTGTGGATTTTTTGATTTGTTGATCTTATATGTCTTCCCATAATATTAAAAGTGTCCACAATTAATTAAACTTTGTGATTTCTTGTTGTGGTTTCACATTCTCTAAGCATGCTCCTATTTGGATCACAGGAAAATCAAGGTTATGATCTTGAATACCAACATGATTGAGACAATAACAAGATGGCATCTCATTTTCATCTTTAAAGGTTTTAGTTAAGTTGTTGATTTCTCCATTTATCTTGGCTTACAATTTTTTGGACTGAGAACCAATAATGTATGTGCAACAATAGACCTTAGGCATCAGAAAGGACACACCTCTTTATCACACCTAGAGAGACAATGGCTTTACGTGTCTTTGCAAATTTTGAAATAACTATAAGGTGGACAAATTTGTATAATTTTACAAGCCCTTAGTGTGGGGGATGAGAGGCTTCTTCGCATGTTATCTCATGGATTGGATGCTATCACTAGTCATATTGAGGATCTTCTATTGCAAACTCCAGACCCGTAAGCGGCATCAAATGTTGAATGGGTGGGCATAAACTAAAACAGTGCCAAATATTGAGTTTGTGATCACCAATCAGAGTGGGAGACTCCTTTTTTAAACCCCAAATTCAACAAGTGTTGAGTCCACTATATTTTGAGCTTGGATTTCACCAGAGGTTGAAAATAGATCTATTTTTCCTTCTACCTTAAATATAAGTTAGTTGAGCAATGTGGCACATTAGTGAGTAATGTCGAAAACATAGTTAAATCACAATGAGTGGAGGGTTGGGCCTTCTCTGTTAATCTTGATGCATTATCAGGAATTTTGAACTATCTCAGAGGGATGAAATGTTACAAACGGAGTATAACCTTTGACTACTTCAGAGTCCAAAATTTATGACATATGGAGAACCACCTGCAAATGAGCTCAACCATTAAAAGAATAAAATAAGCTATAAGCCCATAAGCCCTTTCAAAGTTTGTCTACTTGCCAAATCTTTTAAAGTTCCTTAAGGCCATACTTGATTTCAAAGAGAACAGTGAATTATTCTTTTGGTGCTGACTCTTAATGCCAATATTGGTCATTCTACTAAAGATATATATGCTAAGCAGAATTGTACTGAGAGAAGGATCCACAAAGAATAGATATTGGCTTCAAATGGTCCTTCTTGCACCTGATCCTTGCTCTTCTTCAATTAGTTGTCATCAAAAGTTCATTAAAAATATACGAAGTACAAAATCTCACAAATCAAGCTTCCTAGATGTGAATCAGGCTTGTTCACAACTTCGTTTGTGAACAAGACTACTGCTTAACAATGTCTCGGTCAAACACGTTGTAACATAGCTATCATCACTGGTTCAGGATTTTAACTATGTATATTTGACAAGTATCCAAACTTATCTATACATAATTACAAGTGCGGTGAGACTATATGCAATGCTAACTAATCAAAGACTAAACCTAATAGTGATGACCCCTTTAACAAGGTCTTTGAGTTTCCATACCATCATGATAACTGATTCACTGAGATGCCAATGTGCTAAAGTATGGATATCAATACTTTAATTTGGGATTACAATGATGCCACTGTCCTGAATAGAAAGCCAAACCAACATATACAGTGACAAAAATATTCTGAAGAAACAAAACAGTGGATATGGAGAATCCATACATCAAATAATGTCAAATGTAGCGATGACAAATCATAGTATCGAAATCACTATTGTAAAGTAGAGAATACCCAAAATGCATGGTAGAGATACATTGCAATTATAGATTCTAAGGGTAAGAAAAATAAGTAGTAGATGGCAGTCTGGTCCATAGAGCATTAGTCTATCATCTGCAATGAGAATGATTCCAACGAATCTCTTTGAACTTGATAGAATATCCAATGCGATTTATGTTGATCTAGAAGACCAATAATACCCACAAAAAGTCATTTCTCATTCAAAAATTGAACACACCGTGAAGGGAATTAGAAAGATGGAACCTGATTGTTTTATAGTGGTCCACTATAAGTAACATCTTAAAGTATGTTTATGAAATATAATGCCCAAAAATTGATACACAGGCACAACACAACACTTCATAATGGTGTTTGTATCACCGTCAAAACCTAAACCCCATAAGCTGAGTGGTCAGAGCAGCCAGATCTTGTTTATGACTACATTGAGAAAATGTCCTCTTATTGGTTTCAAGATCATTTTGACCTATATCATCGATCCTTCCAGAGTGCACCTTCTCCAGGCCACAAAGTTGTTGACTTCATGTGGATTTGTTAGAGGTTTGTTGTCAACATTTCCTTTTTAAAATCTAGTGCATGAATGATTGTCCACATGTTCATGGAGAAGAGAACATATTTGCATTTGATGTGGTCCAGAGAGATTTTTTATTTGGTCAAGCCTGTATTCTTCATCAATGATTTTCTTGACATCGTTTTCATTGTCAACACTGTAGTTATATATGTCATCGAGGGTTTCATCACAGGTTTAATCAATCTACTGGGGCTGTCCAACTTTGTTATTGTCAACAATAGAGCTATCTATAGGTGGACATGGATTTGTATGACTGAAAGCTTCAATAATTGTGTATTTATAACATACCCTTTGCTTGTCTACCAAGGAATATCCATCACATGTGTCAATAACTTTGTCTTCCAGATGAGTATTAACAGTTAAAGGAAGAGACTTCCCTATCCCATCTGGCTTGAGGAATAAATTCAGATCATAGGCATAAAAAATAGTAGGATTGTCAGATTCCATGATATAGGATCTTTTAGGATTGAACTATAAAATTAATTGTTTCTTCACTCATCTAATCATAATGGTCACATTATTGATTTGTTGGCTTTGAAAAAGTTTATTTACCTCAAGCTCTAGGAAACCATGATTACTTCCATTTATTTGTTACACGATCATGATTAACATCAAAGTGCAACATGGGGGTTATATTACTCCTACTCAAACTCACAATGAAATGCTGAGGTGCCAAGTGTATTACCATGAAAGTCTACAACTCCCTTACTTTCAGTGTCTGTGAAAATAGGATTAGTTTATTGAACTATATTTCTATGACCTCAAAAGTGTTTTGAGGATTTAAGTTATCAGCAAGGAAGGCATGATATTCATCATACTTTTCATATGGTTGATCTTTTTGGGTAGAAACATGGCTTCTACCTACCTAGAAATACATATGGGTTGCATCAATGGTGGAAATATTAAAAAAATCTTCATTTCCTCTATTTATCACTTTTTCATGTAGGAAAACAGAGTACAGGAATATGGGTTAGTCTGCCTCGTAACTGTATAGTTGCTGAGTCTCAATTGTGATTATGTGATGTTGGAAGGTTTTGAGAATATATAAACTCTTCTCAATGTATGTCCTTTCCTTGCAAGACTTGGAGAGGGGGATATAGAGTCTTCTTATTGGAATACAGAGGTTGTTTGAATTTGTATAGTTTCTTATTATCTAATCATATGAGGAAAAAATAGAGTTACAAAAATACAAGTTTAAATGCCTCACAAATGTATAGCTTTTGAGGCTCAGCAGCAACTCTGAGAACATGGAATATTTTGTGTGGAGTATATAGACTCTTCTCAATCGATGCCCTTACATTGCAAGACCTTGATAGGGGTATATAGATTTTCTCAATAGGACACATATGGCATGAGAGTCATGTGGTACTATCCTCTGACCATCTTACTCGCTTTTATGTTAAGTGAATGGGAGTATTAAGACTCCTCCATTCATTATTTAAATCATGGAAATGATACTAGTATATTTGAGTGAGATTCTCGGTGAGGTTCTGTAAATTAGACCTGCTTATACAACTGACTATGCTATTATTTATTCTCAAGCACCTGAGAATGTGATTCCTAATGGATGGAAATAATAACTTGTGAATTTATTAAAATCAGTCTCCGAGACAGGCCTTCTTCTACTTATGTTTTGGAGAACACATATCACCTGATCGTTCGAAACATCAAAACCCAATAGCCAAACTCATTGCTATATCTTTTTAATATTTCTCCTTTCCAAATAGGCTTAATGATCCTTAATTTAGAGGCAAAGTACCAACCTTCTCTTCATGCAATCTCAAAACAACTCTAAGGGCCAACCCACCTTCATTAGATGAACAGAAGGTATTAGCACATATATTTAGGGTGCATCTTTATGTGCATTTGTGGCTTCTTCACCATAAGCGCACACCACAATGATGATTCGGTTTTGTGCTTGTGCTTAGGTGAGAAATGGAATTTTATGAACAATGTTGCTCAGTGTTCCTTGAACAGAGTTTAGATTGTTATAATCCTTGTTGGCATGTGAAGGTTTGTCAGACCTTGTATATTCTCATGATGTATATGTATTGATTAAATTAGTGAAACTAGCACCTCCCTATTGACATATTTTCATTACCAAATTTCCAAATGCTATAAAAAAAGTTTGAGCAAGGTTGTAGTGAGTGAACTCCAGTGTTTTTTCTAAGGCAAAAGCCATGCTTCTTTCAAGTCAAATTTCGAGTGCTACATTTCTCAGGGTACTTCAAAACTTGTGCTCTCTTTCTTCCTCACTTAATGAGGGAATGGATGATTAGGTACCAAATTATATATATCATGACAAAAGTGTTATTATAATCACAAGTCTAAATTTAGTTGTTGAACTTCTATGGCAACAACTGGGTCTCTGAATCAGTAAGATAGAAAAACTGGTCATATTCATTGTCTACTATACCTTGTGTGAGATTTGAGTGAGATTCTGGGTGAGTTTCTGTAAATTAGACCTACATATCCATCTGACTATGCTATTATTTATTCTCAAGCATCTGAGATGTGATTCTTGATAGATAGAAATAATACCTTGTGAATTTATTAAAATCAGTCTCCCAGACAGGCCTTATTCTACTTATGTTTTGGAGAGCACATATCATCTAATTGTTCTAAACATCAAAACCTAATAGCCAAACTCATTCCTATACCTCTTCCATATTTTTTCTTTCCAATTAGGCTAAATGATCATAAATTTAGAGGCAAAGTACCAGCCCTCTCTTCATGCAATCTCAAAACAACTCTAAGGGCCAACCCACCTTCATTGGATGAGCAAAAGGTATTAGCACACCTATTTAGGGTTCATCTTTATGTGCATTTGTGGCTTCTTCAGCACAAGCATACACCATAGTGATGATTCGGTTTTGTACTTGTGCTGAGGTGAGAAATGGCATTTTATGAACAATGTTGCTCAGTGTTCCTTGAACAGAGTTTAGATTGTTATAATCCTTGTTGGGATGTGACAGTTTGTCAAGCCTTGAATATTCTCATGATGTAGATGTATTGATTAAGTTAGTGAAACTGGCACCTCCCTGTTGACATATTTTCATTACCAAATTTCCAAATGATATAAAAAAAAGGGTTGAGCAAGGTTGTAGTGAGTGAACTTGAGTGTTTTTTCTGAGGCAAAAGCTATGCTTCTTTCAAGTCAAATTTCTAGTGCTACATTTCTCGGGTTACTTCAGGACTTGTGCTCTCTTTCTTCCTCGGTTAATGAGGGAAAGGATGATTAGGTACCAACCTATATATATCATGATGAAAGTGTTATTATAATCAGGATTCTAAATTTAGCTGTTGATCTTCTATGGAAACAACTAGGTCTCTGCATCAGTAAGATAGAAAAATTAGTCATCTTCATTGTCTATTGTACCTTGTGTGAGATTTGAGTGAGATTCTGGGTGAGGTTCTGTAAATTAGACCTTCTTATCCATCTGACTGTGCTATTATTTATTCTCAAGCACCTGAGGATGTGATTCCTAATAGATATAAATAATACCTTGTGAATTTATTAAAATCAGTCCCCCAGAGAGACCTTCTTCTACTTATGTTTTGGAGAACACATATCACCTGATCATTCTAAACAACAAAACCCAATAGCCAAACTGATTCCTATAACTCTTTAATTTTTCTCCTTTCGAAATAGGCTGAATGATCCTAAATTCAGAGGCAAAGTACCATCCTTCTGTTCATGCAATCTCAAAACAACTCTGAGGGCCAACCCACCTTCATTGGATGAATGAAAGGTATTAGCACATCTATCTAGGGTGCATGTTTATGTGCATTTGTGGCTTCTTCAACACAAGCGTACACCATAGAGATGATTTGGTTTTCTGTTTGTGTTGAGGTTGTTAGCCTTCTATCGCAATAGGTGTTCATATTTCATGATTGACAGTTGAAAGTGCCAAATATGTCATCTTTTCATGCTGCAAGGTTCCATATTTCCAGAAAGAGGCCAAAGAAGAGGCCATGAAAGTGTGCTAGTCTAAATGCCACTGCTATATTCCAATTTTGATGAGTTATTCCATTTTTGAAGAATTTTCTGTTAAGGGAAGGCCAAACAGTTTAATCTTGGATTCCCTAGGTTTCAATTGCTTGTTTTAGAATATAGAGAATGAATATCTATCCAAACAGCTTAATCTTGGCAGATTTGTAGATAGGTAGAGAAACATGGGTGCTCAACAGCTTAATCTGAACCCCTGGATGCAATAAGTGTAGATTTAGATAGGAGGACAGCAAAAAGAAAAGATGAAAAGCTGGGTTTGCTAGTTCAAGTGCACCCAAACCAAAAGAAGAGAAAATGCTAGGTGAGTAGGCCGGGTAGGTAGTTTTGTGGTTGCAAAATCAAGCTATGTGATCCATTTCATGTTTTCAAGTGTTATATCCATTCAGATCACAGTTATGATGTAGTTTTTCATTTAGAGGAGCTCAAGTAAGGCATGTCTAACTCCCCCTTCTTCTTATTCCCCAAATCATTCACTAACCTCCCCAAAGAGGTCAAGATCTACTTGATATCTCTTAAATTCATCATTTTTTATTATATTTGCCTAAGTAAAGGTCTACTTTGCTTAAGAGTACTATTATTTCACTCTTTGAGTCATTCTCCCCTTCAAATAGCCTAAGATCTCCAAACTTAGCGCTTTCTTGTCATTTTCATATTAACTTTTAACATTATTATGTAAATCCCCGTCTATTTCCTTTTCCCCGTATTAAAAAGCACTAAATAGCTCCCCTATGTACATACCCCCATCCCCTGGCACTATAGCCCTTTAACATCAGTTTGGGGAAATGCTGAGTCCATCTGGGGCTTAGCATTAGCCTTTCCGTGTCTTAACCAGGAGTTAGTTTAACCTCTAGTTAAACTAATAACCATTCCCTTCCCCTCTCTTACCCATAAACCTTACTGTTTTACCCTGCGCACTTACATTTTTGGGTTTTGTTTAAATATTTTGATTAAACTTTACCCCCGACACACAAACCATGTATAAAACCCACAAACCCAAAGTCTAAAACCCCCGCAGCATTGTATAAATATTCAAATATTCCAGCGGGCCCCGCGCACAAACCTTCCACCAGCTCTGTGCTCTGTCAGCCCTCCAATCTGCCCTCCCAGATCCGACGGCTCTCGGCGATTTCGGAGTCGCCCCGTCACTCGACAGTTAACGTCCGATGGCACGGCGGTTTTGCCGTCGTACAGAAGGACGCGTGTTCGCCTTTTATTGCATTGGGCGGGCTCTGACAATTACTGCTCTCGTACAGAAGGAGGTCCGATGAAACCACAAACCACCTTCTGTCTCTCCTCCCCTGATGACAGCACCAGGTCAGCGCCACATCACCTCTGTCTCGCCCCCCCACTATTACGTGTCACTGCCACCACATCACCCTGCCGTACTGCCACGTCATCATGTCGTACCGGGACCCACCGCTGACGTCATCACCGAAAAAGGCGTGAAAGGCGAAAATCGCAGCAAAGGATGCCCAGAAGAAAAAACTAAGGCAGTTTTTGATGCGTGATTAGCGCATCGCTAAGAAAAATTGGTCAAAATGGAGGGCCTCTCATGGCTCGGCTACCTGCAAAACCCAAAAATTCGCAATTTGATAGGATTTCTTCATTTATATTCATATTCAAATCGGCCAGCGCCGATATCATTCCAGAGGCCACGAAAAGCATTTGCAGCAGCCATTTTTGCCTTGAAAGGGCAGAAAAGGGGCGATTTGACAGTTTCAAACACATCAAGGGAGAGAAAACGGCCCGATTCAATTGTGAAAGAGTATCAGAGGAAAGATGAAGCCCTGATTAAATCAAAGAGTATCAGTGAAGCGGCAAAGAGTATCAGATCGGCAATACCAAAGCAGGTGAACATTAAAGGCCCCCAAGCAAAGTCAAAGAAAGCGGTGAAGCCATTTAAGGCTCTCAAATCACAATTAATGCACATCAAAGCCACTCAAGAGCAGGGGATCAAAACCCAAAGCACAATTATGGCTAAATGAACAGCACAGAGCCATAAGGACACCATATTAACTCATTTTGATACAGCTACCTCCAGTGTAGCTCAAAGATATTTTCTTGCATTAATTTCAGGACAAGATTAGGTTAAAAAACTCGTTTCCCTTAGACCTGTTTAAGGTCTGCTGTAATAGATATTTTTTGGATATTTTTCTCTATATAAACCACCTTAATTCACTGTTTAGAGGGTTGGTTGGTTGTATCGCTCCTCTAGAGACTCGCACTGTATACTTGATGTTTTCCTTAATCAAAGACTGCTGAAAAGCTTGGAGGAAGGACTGTTTGCTGTTTGTTTAATGGTTGAAGAGTGAATATGGAATTCTTGTGCTGCAACATGACTCAATAAGTGTTTCCTACCTCTGTTTTCCATTGATATATGCTCATATCATATATATGTCACCATCTAAAATAGCAGGAAAAATGAATAGCTTAGACTTTGTTTAACTACACTCTATGCTCAATTTCTGTTGTTTCTTTATGTTTTCATCTGAATTGGTAATGAATATGAATTCCCTTTGGCTCATATTTCCCCTAATTCACTCATGTTTGACAGTTATCTAGGGATTCTTTACTGCTCCTAGATAGAGCTCATTCACCTTCCCTCTATTATGCTGAATGAGAAATTCTTAATTGCCTCTCTTTCCTTAGCCTTCAATCCATCCCCATTTAGCTTGAATGTTGTTTCATACGTAGCTATCTTGCTCCATATTTCTCTTGCGACCAAGAAAACAACACCAACAGTCCTACTCCTTGACTCCATGCCCAATGGTTTTAAACTCTCATACTATACCTGCCTCTCTACTTGAAAGCATCATCCTTCCCACCAAAACTTAAATAAAACCCCTTGAACTCAATAACTAGCCTAAAATCATCATCAACAAAGCTAAATCATTAAGAGAGAGCCCTCTCTGATTGCAGGTGGGCTAGAACCTACAGTCCAAAGATTGGTTTGTGGTTACCTCGGCCGTATCCCTTTAAGGAGCTTTAGGGACAACCTGAGTGTTAACATAATGGCGACTCCACTGGGGACAATCCTCAAATAATTTCACAAATCAAGTTGAAAAGCTCTGCTGAGAAAGAACCAGACCTTATAAAAGTTTCTTTCTAACCCATATATTCTTAGAAAAATCCCCAAAAAACAAGCTAGAAGCTGGCTCCCAAAAAGAATTCACATTATACAAGGTCAAATCCAGACCCAAATCCCCCAGCTGCTTTTGAAAATCCGAATTTAATCCCAAGAAAACTTAGGAAACTAGAGCAAATAGAGGATTTTGCTGATTCTAGTCCTGAAACAGTTCAGCCAAGCTGTGTTCCAACCCCTGTCAAAGTTTTATTTCGTTCAACCCCAACTTCCCCTAGTTCATCATCCACCTCTCAAAGCACTCCTTCCACGCCTCCATTCACTGCACATACTCCCATTACTCCTATTATCCCAGTTGTTCCAACTGTTCCGTTTATCCCTGTTGTTCCACTTATCCCTGTGAACATGGCTAATAGATATGCTCCGTTACAGTTGCCTGCAAATCCTGGGGCTATGCCTCAGGATTATCAAACTAAAATCACATATTTTGATGGAACTGGTTCTTGCACAGCCCTTCAGCATACCAAGAAGATGCAAGACTATTTTGAGAACTACGAGATAGATGATGATAGCGTGAGAATGAATATTTTTGTCCAAAGTTTGACAGGTGATGTCAGGACTTGGTTTAGAGCACTCCCAGCCAATTCCATAGCAGACCCAGAAGCCTTATACCAGTCATTTATCAACAGATGGGAGAAAAAGAAAGACCCCTTGCACATATTATCTGAATATGACACCATCAAAAGAGGCCCTCAAGAGTCTGTCTTGGACTATTGTGCAAGATTTAATAATGTTTATAATGCAATACCACAGAACTTAAGACCTCCACCTGATCTTGCTTTGTATAAATTCCCTGATGGTTTTGATACTGACATGGCTTATCAGTTAAGGGAAAGAGCCCCTCAAACCCTTGCAGACATGCAAAATGTTGCTGTTAGCGTAGAGGCAAATCTAATTGCCAAAAGAAACAGAGCTAGAACCGAGAGAAGAACCACCTTTAAAGAGCAACCCTCAGCCTTAGATCAAAAGCTGGATGCTATTATTAGTGGCATGCACAGGCTGGGAGACAGACTAGAGAGTGTTGAGAGGAAATCGTCATGGGAAGGACAACAACCTAATACCATAAGGAACCCAAATTTCAGGAAAACTCAGAACACAAATGCTGGTAGGTCTAGCCCAGACCATGATATAAGGCCTCCTTTTCATGAAAATTATGCTGAAGCATCTACATCTAGTGAGCCCACAGAGGACACTCACATGAACTTAGTGGATTTGAAGGGTGAGCAACAAATTTTCCTAACCCAACAAGACCAAGATGAGCATGACTTTAATCAATTTCAAACTAAGTCTGGTGGGTCTTTTGACTTTAAATAGGGTTATGATTCAGCTGTTTATGAGGTCCACAAACAGTATAAGCTGAGGACAAGAACCATAGATGTGCGTGAAAAGGTTAAACCAAATGATACCAAGCAGCCGAAGAAGATCAAAGAAATGGCTGCCCTCATAGAAATTGCTGATAAAACAATCCCAAATCCAAAAGAAGTGACCATAGAGGATATCACAGATGTTCAGCCCTCTAAAAATCAGCCTTTTGTATCTTTTCCTTCAAAGGAAATTGTAAATAACACTCCTAAAAGCCTTCCCAAAACACAAATACTGCAAGGTATCACTCACCATAACTCTGATAATCAAGAGGAAAACGTAGAAAATACACTTGAAAAGGGGAAATCTGCTACTGTCACCACAAAGACTCCATTGGAGAAACCATTTAACTTAGAAGTAGAGATTGGCAAACTTAAGATATCCGTCCCTTTATCTGAACTTGCCAAACATGACATCTACAGGCAGCAAATCAAAAGATCGTTGCAAATCCCAGAGAACAAGGATGATGTGAATGTTCTTGATGATCAGCCCGAACTGCTGTTTGGTCCAGAAGTTAATGGAAAATCAACATATGGATCTGTTCTACCCTTTTATGTCAGTTTGCACATACATGACAAAGTCTTGCACAATGTTATGTTTGACTCAGGTGCCTCACACAATCTTATGCCCAAAGCTGTAATGGAGAAGCTAAACCTTGATGTCACTAGGCCATACAAAGGTCTATTCTCCTTTGACTCAAGTCAAGTCAAGTGTTTAGGCCTCATCAAAGACTTGTGTGTCTCCTTAGTCCAATATCCCAACAAGACAATCCTCATGGATGTGGTGGTTGCTGACATTCCACCAAAGTATGGCATGCTCTTATCAAGATCATGGGGAGCAAAACTCCAAGGATCTCTCCAATTAGACCTCTCTTATGCCACTATATCTGTCTTTGGGCAACCAAAGAGACTATATAGAGAAACACTAATGAAATATGTGGTAAGTAGTGAGGAAAAGCCCCAAAACTTTCCTATTCACTCAATCCATTCTGATATGGATTCTTTTATTTTGTTTAATGATGAAACAAGTCCTCCAACTGATGATAAGCCTTTGGCTTTAGAACAAGAAACATGCATGAATGAGGAGTCGGTTGCCCATACCCATGAAACTGTTAAAACAGTTAGTGCAACCAGCATACAAGAAGAACCACATGAAGCACAAAACCTAGGCCCACCCAATCCTAAAATGACTGAAACTCTTAATACTGGCCACAAGCAAGAAATCACATGGTATTTAGAGTTTGATGGCTCTGTTAACAAGTTAGGAGCAGGGGCAGGTGTATGGATTCACAATACACATAACAATCATGCAGAAGGCCATGCCTATAGATTGAATTTCAAATGCATCAATAACATGGCAGAGTATGAGGCTCTCCTTTTAGGCCTTAAACTACTCAAAGCTCTAGGAGCTGCAAAAGTATCCATTCTAGGTGACTCCGATTTAATCATACAACAAATGAAAGGCAACTTTGTTACCAATGACAATAGAATGCGGGCCTATAGGACTGCTGCCACTAATATACTCAATGCATTCACTGAATCCAAGCTTGCCAAGATTTCAAGAAATCATAACATTCATGCACACAGCCTAGCCACTTTTGCTAGTACATGCAATCTTCCCTTTGAGCCAAATCACCATTTCACTGCTGACATAAAACATAGGCCTGCGGTCCCAAATAATGTTAAAAATTGGCAAGTGTTCGAAAATGATGCCCAGATTAACAATTTCCTCACTCTTGAGCATGAGTTTTCAAATATTAACATTGACATGGATGCTATGACGGATGAACAACAGCAAACAAATGAAAATCAACAGGCTGTAACAGCTATAAGAGCCAAACAAATGCTAAACCCAACTGTTTTTGACAATGCAAACATAGAAGAGCTGAAATAGATGCATTTGGAGGAAATAGCCAAAACAGAGGCCGAGATCATTGATCTAAAGGATAACTTTTTGCCCGCTGGCCTCACTCCATTAGAAGATATGTTTGATGCTAATGATGTCCCCAAAAAGCCTAAGATGCAGCCCTTAAACGCTGCCATAGAAGAATACAACATTGGGACAGCAGAGAAGCCCAAAATGATCAAACTATCTCAATCTTTGCCACCCGATCAAAAGCCCAAATATGTTGATTTGTTCAAATAATTCCAAGATGTATTTGCTTGGAGTTATGAGGACTTGAAGTCCTATGACACCTCTGTGATCCAACACACCATTCCCTTAAAACCAAACCAAAATCCCTTCAAACAGAAACTGAGGAGAATCAATCCTATGCTTCTTCCCTTGATTGAGAAGGAAGTAAAGAGAATGTTTGAAGCAGGTATCATAGCACCCATCAGATTTTCTGAATGGGTATCCAATCTTGTTCCCACAAGAAAGAAGACAGGTGAGATTAGGCTATGTGTAGACCTAAGAAATTTAAACCAAGTCTCCCTAAAAGACCACTACCCATTGCCCAAAATGGATCACATTCTACAAAGAGTAGTGGGGTCATCTAGAATCTCTTTGCTAGATGGATTTTCAGGTTTCAATCAAATACTGGTTCACCTGGATGACCAAGACAAGACAGCCTTTACCACACCGTGGGGAACATTTAAGTATGTGAAGATGCCTTTCGGACTTAAAAACACTGGTGCTACCTTTCAAAGGGCAATGGATATTGCATTTGCCAAGGAAATACATGATTTCCTAGTTGTCTACCTCGATGACTTAACCCCTTTCTCCAAATTTGATCATGAGCACCTAAAACATTTGAGGCAAATATTCATGACATGTAGGAAATATGGCATTTCCTTGAACCCCAAGAAGTCTCTCTTTGGCCTCCAAGAAGGCAAACTTCTTGGCCATATCATATCAAAGGATGGGATTAGAATAGATCCGGAAAGGATCCAAGCCATCCTCCAAATCCCATATCCAAGGAACATAAAAGAGTTGCAAGCATTCTTTGGAAAGATCAATTTCCTAAGGATATTTATCCCAAATCTAGCCGAGCTGATAAGACTGTTAAGCGACATGTTAAAAAAGGATGCCAAGGTAAAATGGTCTCTTGAAACCAAACAAGCCTTTGAGAGTATCAAATCTACCTTAACCCAAGCTCCAGTCCTCACAAGTCCTCAATTTGATAGGAACTTCATCATATTCTCATTTGCATCTGATCACACCATAGTTGCTGTCCTTTTGCAAAAGGATGATCAAGGAGTTGAAAAGCCAATTGCCTTTTTCAGCCGAGCCTTAAGAGATGCCCCTTTGAAGTACCAAATCATGGAGAAGCAGGCCTATGCCCTTGTTAAAGCAATCAAAGATTTCCGAGTTTACATTTTATATTCACATGTGATTGCCTATGTCCCAAATGCTGTCGTAAAAGACATATTAACCCAAGAGGGGTTAGAAGGCAAAAGAGGCAAGTGGATTGCTAACATCCTTGAGTATGACATAGAAATAAAACCAACCAAGCTAATAAAAGGACAAGGTTTACCCAAACTGATGTCCGAAACAAACTTTCAAGCCTTAGACATTAACCAACTGGACAATGAACAGGAGCTGGCGACTCCAAAGATCAGTGAAACCTTTTTGCAATCTCCATGGTATGCTAATATATTCTTTGTATTGTTAAACCTGTTTGCTCCCCCAAGATTGTCCAAAACCAAGAAAAGATTTTTGAAAATGAAGGCTTTAAAGTTTTGTGTCTTAGATGGTGCATTATTTTGGAAAAATCATGAAGGCATATTGCTTAGTTGTTTAACTATGAATGAAACTAACAATGTCACGAAATAATTCCATGCAGGGGACTGTGGAGGACATCTATATTGGAAGTCCACTGCTGATAAAATTTTAAGGGCTGGTTTCTATTGGCCCTCTCTGCTTGCAGATGTAAAGAAGTTTGCTATCTCATGTCACAAATGCCAAATCTTTGAGGGCAAAAGAAAGCTGCTGCCCTTGCCCCTTAAGCCCATCTCAACCGAGAAACCTTTTCAACAATGGGGTCTTGACTTCATTAGAGAAATCCATCCCTCTTCCTCAGGCCAGCACAAGTGGATTTTAACAGCCACCGACTATTTCACCAAGTGGATTGAGGCCATGCCATGTAGGCAAGCCAATGATACCACCATTATCCAATTCCTCAAGTGCAATATCCTTTCTAGATTTGGCTGCCCTGAGAAGATCATTACTGACAACACCGCTGCCTTCAAATACAAAAAGATGATCAATTTTTTCCATAAATTTCACATTACCTTGGGACATTCCACAGCCTATTACCCCCAAGGTAATGGCTTGGCCGAGCCATCTAACAAGAGCCTGATTAGTATTATCAAGAAGATCTTAGAAGAAAACAAGAAGAACTGGCATAGAAAGCTCACAAATGCCCTATGGGAAGACAAACTTTCAACAAAGAGATCCATTGCGATGAGCCCTTATGAGCTGGTGTATGGCATGGAGGCCAGGTTTCCATCTTCTTTGGGCATTTCCATTATGAAGCTGTTACAAGAGGTTCAGGCAGAACCAAATGATATTCAACGAAGAATAAATCAGACCATTCATCTTCAGCAAACAAGAGAGCAGGTCTATGACAGAGATCAAATTTTGCAAGAGAAGCTCAAAAAGATGTTTGATAAGAAAGCTAAGGCTGAGGACTTCTGTGTTGGAAACAAAGTTCTAAGGTGGGACTCACGAAGAGAAGACAAGGGCAAACATGCAAAATTTGATTTTCTATGGAAAGGTCCATTTGTTATCAGCGCTGTGTAGGGCAATAACACATATTTCCTCAAATCTGTAGAGGGTGACACAGCTGAAGAAGACCTTGTTAATGACTGAATGTTAAAGCACTATCATGATCCCTGTTGTTAAACACAACGCAGCTGTATTATATTTGTACATAAATACTTGTATTTTCAACACTTTGTTTTGCTTTTATAGCAGGTCGAATAATGGAATAGCGCAGCAAAGTTCTTTAAAGGCAGAAACAAAGCAAGTCCTCCATTCAGATCTCTGTCATTGCATTAATCTCAGCAAAAGAGCAGGCAGTTTTTCAGTCAATAGTATCAAAAGAAAGGAGGATTTTCAGTTTACATCAACACCCTTTTCAAGACAGAATCAAGGGAAGTGCTCCAGTTTTGTTCCCCTATGTTGTGTCTATTTCAAAGGCAGGTTCTCAGGCAGAGGTGCATGTAATGATAGAGCACGCAGAAGAAAGCAGGCGGTGCTGCTATTGTATAAAAATTCAGTTTATGAGAATGTTGTGTTCAGGTTGCAAAGTTTCAATCATTTGACAGCTAGCACAAGGGAAGTTTCAGTCTACGGCAACAATAGAAGATCAAGGCAGTCTGACCTGCTGTTCTTGGCTTTTCACAATGAAAAGCCATCCCCAAGTGGAGCCACTGTTAGCCTCCTATCGCAATAGGTGTTCATATTTCATGATTGACAGTTGAAAGTGCCAAATATGTCATCTTTTCATGCTGCAAGGTTCCATATTTCCAGAAAGAGGCCAAAGAAGAGGCCATGAAAGTGTGCTAGTCTAAATGCCACTGCTGTATTCCAATTTTGATGAGTTATTCCATTTTTGAAGAATTTTCTGTTAAGGGAAGGCCAAACAGTTTAATCTTGGATTCCCTAGGTTTCAATTGCTTGTTTTAGAATATAGAGAATGAATATTTGTCCAAACAGCTTAATCTTGGCAGATTTGTAGATAGGTAGAGAAACATGGGTGCTCAACAGCTTAATCTGAGCCCCTGGATGCAATAAGTGTAGATTTAGATAGGAGGACAGCAAAAAGAAAAGATGAAAAGCTGGGTTTTCTAGCTCAAGTGCACCCAAACCAAAAGAAGAGAAACTGCTAGGTGAGTAGGCCGGGTAGGTAGTTTTGTGGTTGCAGAATCAAGCTATGTGATCCATTTCATGTTTTCAAGTGTTATATCCATTCAGATCATAGTTATGATGCAGTTTTTCATTTAGAGGAGCTCAAGCAAGGCATGTCTAACTCCCCCTTCTTCTTATTCCCCAAATCATTCACTAACCTCCCCAAAGAGGTCAAGATCTACTTGATATCTCTTAAATTCATCATTTTTTATTATATTTGCCTAAGTAAAGGTCTACTTTGCTTAAGAGTACTATTATTTCACTCTTTGAGTCATTCTCCCCTTCAAATAGCCTAAGATCTCCAAACTTAGCGCTTTCTTGTCATTTTCATATTAACTTTTAACATTATTATGTAAATCCTCGTCTATTTCCTTTTCCCCGTATTAAAAAGCACTAAATAGCTCCCCTATGTACATACCCCCATCCCCTGGCACTATAGCCCTGTAACATCAGTTTGGGGAAATGCTGAGTCCATTTGGGGCTTAGCATTAGCCTTTCCGTGTCTTAACCAGGAGTTAGTTTAACCTCTGGTTAAACTAATAACCATTCCCTTCCCCTCTCTTACCCATAAACCTTACTGTTTTACCCTGCACACTTACATTTTTGGGTTTTGTTTAAATATTTTGATTAAACTTTACCCTCGGTGCACAAACCATGTATAAAACCCACAAACCCAAAGTCTAAAACCCCTGCAACATTGTATAAATATTCGAATATTCTAGCGGGCCCCACGCACAAGCCTGCTGCCAGCTCTGCGCTCCGTCAGCCCTCCGATCTGCCCTCCCAGATCCGATGGCTCTCGGCAATTTCGGAGCCTCCCTGTCACTGGACAGTTAATGTCTGATGGCACGGCGGTTCTGCCGTCATACATAAGGACGCGTGTTCGCCTTTTATTGCATCGGGCGGGCTCTGACAATTACCGCTCTTGTACAAAAGGCGGTCTGATGAAACAACAAACCGCCTTTTGTCTCTCCTCCCCTGATGATAGCACCAGGTTAGCGCCACGTCACCTCTGCGTCGCCCCCCCACTATTACGTGTCACTGCCACCACATCACCCTGCCATACTGCCACGTCACCCTGCCACGTCATCATGCCGTACCGGGACCCACCACTGACGTCATGCTGACGTCATCACTGAAAAAGGCGCGAAAGGTGAAAATCGCAGCAAAGGATGCCCGGAAGAAAAAACTGAGGCAGTTTTCGATGCGCAATTAGCGCATTGCTAAGAAAAATTGGTCAAAATGGAGGGCCTCCCATGGCTCGGATACCTGCAAAACCCAAAAATTCGCAATTTGGCAGGATTTCTTCATTTATATTCATATTCAAATCGGCCAGCGCCGATATCATTCCAGAGGCCACAAAAAGCATTTGCAGCAGCCATTTTTTCCTTGAAAGGGCAGAAAAGGGGCGATTTGACAGTTTCAAACACATCAAGGGAGAGAAAACGGCCCGATTCAATTATGAAAGAGTATCAGAGGAAAGATGAAGCCCTGATTAAATCAAAGAATATCAGTGAAGCGGCAAAGAGTATCAGATCGACAATACCAAAGCAGGTAAACATTAAAGGCCCCCAAGCAAAGTCAAAGAAAGCGGTGAATTTAAGGCTCTCAAATCACAGTTAATGCACATCAAAGCCACTTAAGAGCAGGGGATCAAAACCCAAGGCACATTTATGGCTAAATGAACAGCACAGAGCCATAAGGACGCCATATTAACTCATTTTGATACAGCTGCCTCTAGCGCAGCTCAAAGATATTTTCTTGCATTAATTTCAGGACAAGATTAGGTTAAAAAACTCGTTTCCCTCAGACCTGTTTAAGGTCTGCTGTAATAGATATTTTTGGATATTTTTCTCTATATAAACCACCCTAATTCACTGTTTAGAGGGTTGGTTGGTTGTATCGCTCCTCTAGAGACTCGCTCTGTATACTTGATGTTTTCCTTAATCAAAGACTGCTGAAAAGCTTGGAGGAAGGATTGTTTGCTGTTTGTTTAATGGTTGAAGAGTGAATACGGAATTCTTGTGCTGTAACATGACTCAATAAGTGTTTCCTACCTCTGTTTTCCATTGATATATGCTCATATCATATATATGTCACTATCTAAAATAGCAGGAAAAATGAATAGCTTAGACTTTGTTTAACTGCACTCTATGCTCAATTTCTGTTGTTTCTTTATGTTTTCATCTGAATTGGTAATGAATATGAATTCCCTTTGGCTCATATTTCGCCTAATTCACTCATGTTTGACAGTTATCTAGGGATTCTTTACTGCTCCTAGATAGAGCTCATTCACCTTCCCTCTGTTAAGCTGAATGAGAAATTCTTAATTGCCTCTCATTCCTTAGCCTTCAATCCATCCCCATTTAGCTTGAATGTTGTTTCATACGTAGCTATCTTGCTCCATATTTCTCTTGCGACCATGAAAACAGCACCAACAGTCCTACTCCTTGACTCCATGCCCAATGGTTTTAAACTCTCATACTATACCTGCCTCTCTACTTGAAAGCATCATCCTTCCCACCAAAACTTAAATAAAACCCCTTGAACTCAATAACTAGCCTAAAATCATCATCAACAAAGCTAAATCATTAAGAGAGAGCCCTCTCTGATTGCAGGTGGGCTAGAACCTGTAGTCCAAATATTTGTTTGTGGTTACCTCGGTCGTATCCCTTTAAGGAGCTTTAAGGACTACCTGAGTGTTAACAGAGGTGAGAAATGGCATTTTATGAACAATTCTGCTTAGTGTTCCTTGAACATTGTTTATATTGTTATAATCCTTGTTGGCATGTGAAGGGTTGTCAGACCTTGTATATTCTCATGATGTAGATTTATTGATTAAGTTAGTGAAACCAACACCTCCATGTTGACATATTTTCATAACCAAAATTCCAAATTCTATTAAAAAAAAGGTTGAGCAAGGTTGTAGTGAATGAACTCCAGTGTTTTTGCTGAGTTAGAAGCCATGCTTCTTTCAAGTCAAATTTATAGTGCTACATTTCTTAGGGTACTTTAGGACTTGTTCTCTCTTTCTTCCTCAATTAACGAGGGAAAGGATGATTAGGTACCAACTTATAGATATCATGATGAAAGTGTTATTATAATCACGAGTATAAATTTAGCTGTTGAACCTCTATGGAAACAATTGGGTCTCTGCATCAGTAAGATAGAAAAATTGGTCATATTCATTATCTATTGTACCTTGCGTCTTCTGATGCTAATGGATTTTTACTCCCTCTACCACCAGGCACACAAAGGATCTTGCCTTATATTAACGTCTTTTTGTAATATGTGAAAAGTTGCAACCTCATTAAATGACACATACACATCTAGAATACACCAGTGCTCCCTCAAGAGAGATAAAATTAGCTGCAAGTTCATCTGATTTCTTAGTGCTCAAGATACTGGCCCATTGTAAGAGATACTCAGTGAGTTAAAACTCAATCCATGGACTATTGAAGAGTTAGATCCAACATTCAGTATTGTAATGAGAATATATGAAATACACCAATCTTATCTATGCATTCATAAGCAACATCTGACAAACACATTTGGCAACTAGGCTTTAGTTTTTACTAGAGATGCATGATAATATATGAAATACACCAATCTTGTCTATGCATTCATAAGAAACATCTGACAAACACATTTGGCATCTAGCCCTTAGGTTTTTCTAGAGATGCATGAAGCATTATATAAACACAATGCAATCTTTTAGGAAGTCCATTCAAATGGGAACATTACTATGGAAGCCAAGTTAAGCATTGATTTTAGACCTTGCATGCACATTTCATGGATTGTTGTAGTAGTGACATAAAAATGGACCAGGTCGGTTATATCATATATTCCAAAGATCGTTTAACTCAAAGAATGAAACTACCATTTAAGCTATAAGCCTGACTAAATGGTCCAAACCTGAAACTGTGACCCTTCCTTGCAAATTGCATGTGCTACCAATTAAACATAGTTAAATGGTTTTATATTCAATATGAGAGTAATCTCATGGAGGATCTATTGGGTTTGGAAAGTCACCATAGAACAAAGGCCAGTGCGTTAATCTCCTAAAACAAGGTATTAACATAGTGTGCCAAGAGATATATTTTGCGTCAAGATATCCCCTAGACTGGTATCTTTTTATGAGGAAGCAAAAACATGGAAAATGTTTGGTTAGGTAGGAATACAATTATCAAGTTGGTCTAGCTTGACTGATTAAAAGAGAAGGTTGTTAGGCTCTCGACAATTTCATGGATTGATATAGAGATGAGACAGAAGAGGCTTTCTCTTGAGACTCAACTAGGTCATTCATAACAGTTGTGGTGTTGGTGCTTTACTTTAGCCAGAAAATGCCAAGACTCTATTGATGCACAAAATTTATTACTGAATCTACCTCAGAGTATGCCATAGTCACTAAATATGACATGCATGGTTTTACCAAGGATGCCCTAAACTTCTGAAAAATGAAACTTTACATTGGTATGGTCAACCTAAATGTGGAGAAACGAAACTTTTTTTAATAAGATGCTATCAAAACCTGGACACTGCTATGTGGGATTATTGCTTGGTACCTGCAGATTTTACAATGACCTCTATTGGTTGAGCCAGCAGGAATTGATTTCTTCAGGTGGATCTTCCTGGTACAAATATTCCTTTCCTTGTATGACCTTGATAGGGGTATATAGATTCTTGTCAACAGAATGCATATTTGTCTGTATAATTGTTTATTATGTAATCATCTAAAGGAAAACTGATTACATGAATATGGGTTATGTTGCCTCATAACTGTATAGTTGGTAAGGTTCAATTGTAATTACGTGATCTTGGAAGATTTTGAGAGTATATAAACTCTTCATGTATTATGATTTCTTTGGAAATGTTCTCAAGGTAACTATCTCAAAAATAACAAAAAAATATCTTTTGTCATTAAACAGAGATTGTTTTCCTTTAGAAACAGAGAGAGATTATCTTTACAATGCCTTCTTTTGTTTGTGGCATGTAAGGAGATCTTGAGAGTAATCAAGAATAGGAAAACTAGTTGGTCAACATATGATAAAGGTGAGTAACTGCTTGGACACTAACTTTTAAGTCTGCCACATTCTTCTAAGAACATTGGATCCAAAAATCTTGAAGGCTTCAACTACATTGATTATGTCATAGAAGTTGGAAGAACCAGAGATGTCGTGGATATGTAACTGTTAACATTATGAATATGATAGCACATGTGTCTTTCAAGGTACATTACCAATCAGAGTGCAAACAACAAATTTTACCACTAATATAGTTCATCGAACATGGATATCAATCAGGCCTAGTTAGCCTTACTTTCTTGGTAAGGAGACGAGGCTTCATGTTTTCCACCTTGTTTTCCCCAAAGAAATTTTTTCTAGAAGGAAAAATTATTCATTACATTCCCCTTTTACAAGCAAACACTTGGCAAAAAAAGGATTTCACACCTAGAAGTTTTTTGTAGGATAAAGGGAAAGGTGAGTGGGTATCCTAGCAGTAGCTACACTGGTCTTATTAGCATTATGCCACTTTTCATATGGAAATTGTGAGATATGCAGAATTGGGGATAAGTCTATACATTGTTTGGTTAGATGGCCAATAAATAAGTTGGTTGACAACAAGGGTGTGATATTAAGGGTCAAGAAAAAGTTCAAGGAGCCACCCAAAGAAATGGTGATATGGGATGTTATAGAGGACACAAATCCCTTAAACAAATGGGATGGGTACCTTTGTAATGAAAAGGATAGAAACTCAATTGATATGCATGTAACAAGGCCATATAAAAGGATTAAATGAGTTATGGATACAAAAATAATTGCAAAATGTCAAACAAAAATAGATGAAGAGAAAGAAATTCGACTTTTGGCAGCAAATGTATGTTGTAGAAAAGATTTTCTTCAACATGTGGATAGGAAGGCCATTGCAGGTGCTAGAAGGGGTATGAGGCAAATAAATACAAATGGTATTAGAGAATTTTTCTTGAATTCACTCATGTCAAACACAGTCATGTCAAAGGGCCATGGCCTACCACCTATTGCTAGAAATGTAAAGGACATGAGATTTAATGGGAATATTATTTGTAAGAAAGCATGGTATAAGATACATAAAATTCCTCAAAGCACATTCTATAACTACTAGCATTATTTCCAACATGGACATATCAAGGCTGTTCATGTTAGCACCAACACATGCAAAGCACGAGCTCACATAGTAGCAGCCATAGAAATATTGCACAAAATTGTAGTGGATAATTTAGATTTTTCACCAAACCAAACACGTCAAGTTGAAGAAGATGGAACATCTGCTCCTTTAAGATTTCTTCCTTTGACTTACACACAAAATTCTTTGTTAAAAGAGATCAATGAGGCTCTTTAAAAGCTCAATTACTCATCAATGTCACAACCAACAATGAGCAAGCATGGAATACTAAGTTTCAAGATGTGGCATTTTCAAAGAATGCCAAATTCAGTAAATGCAATGAATGTATTGTGTTGAAAGCACAAAACAAGTCAACAACTACAAAAGAGTTGGAAGAAAAGGCACGAGGTAGGTTGAAGAAACATAAAAAGACTATTATGTGTGGAAGATATTGCTACTATGCCCATAGAAGTATGTCAGACCAGTTTCCAAAGGAGTATTTGAGCATTATCCATGATAAAATGGACAAAACAAAGACTTCAATCCCAAGGCTATGTGTCAAATCAAAATCTATTGTAGGAACAAAATTAGGTTTGTCATTGATAGGTATGATTACACATGGGCATAAGGCGAGAGGTTTTGGTCATTTCTCCCTACCATTTGTCCATATGGGGTCACAATTTACTATTACATCCCTTGCAAAGTGCTTAAGGGACCTTGAAGACCCACAAATGGATATGTATCGTGATCTAGTTTATGAAAGTGGAATTTCAAGAAACCCACTTACAAATGCACTACTTGACACCTCTATTTACTCAAAATGTCAAGGGTACAAGGATGATTTTATATCTCATGTAAGTTCAAAAAGTCAAAATGTTGATTTTAAACCTCTTCCTCCACATTTGTTGTTACAGTTGGACAATGTAGCAAGTGATAATAAGAATCACTATCTCTTCATGTTTCTGTCACTTTTAACTGCACTTGGTGTCTTCATCACTATTGAAGTTGGGTTCTTGCCTATGGGGCACACCCATGAAGACATAGATGGAACCTATGGAAGAATGTCTTCCAACATAAAAAGTAAAGATATTTATTCCTTACTTGGAATGTTGGATACATATCACATAATTGAAGAAAATCGAGTGTTTCCACCTACACTTATTGACAAGGTCTATGACTTCAAAAGTTTCCTTAATGGATATATCAAGGAGGGAAAAAATGCACTAGTTGGACATCTTAATGTCCAATACTTCCAATTTCTTGTAATCAATGATGTTCCAGTACTAAGGTACAAAGAATCAAATAGAGATATTGAGTGGTCAGAACCAGTTGAGTTATGGAATATAGATAATGAATGTTGACCTATAATTCCCATAGGTAAGCCATCTTTCTTAACTTCCAAATAGAATGATGTCTATTTAAAAGAACTAAAGGAAGGGATAACATCATACATAAAAATGTGGAAAGACAAAATTGGGAATGAGGATTAAGCAATTGTTAGGGAGGAATGGACAAATAAGGTAGTGTATTGGGAAAAAGTTCTTGATACATTAGATAGAATCTATAATGATCATAGAATAATAGATGGAAGTGATTCATCTTCTGAGGATTTCTGGCCCAAGACAAGGCACATTGTTGATGTTGATGGTAATGCACTCCAGGTAATCTCATGTATTATGGATGGATATTTTGATAATGCGATAGATGAACCAATATATGTTGGATCCAAATGCAACAAGCCAAAGCCAACATTCAATCCGATGATTGATGTTCAAAAAGGAAAGATGTTGCTAGTTAAATCAGGAAATGAGGATGTAGGAGAGATGATTTGGATGGAAAAAATCATCTCATATATCTTTAGGGATAATGAAAGTGAGAATCTTCATGTAAAGGATGATTGGTGGAAGCCTATGTCAGGGAAATACAATGGAAAATTCTTAGAGCAATATTGGGTACCAAATCCTGATGACACAGAACTTGGCTCTATTCCAATTAATATCATACTGTGGGCATGGATACCAAAGAAAGAACATTGCAAGAAGACCAAGATAAATAAATATGGTGTAGAAGCCATTCTTGATCTACTTGAGCGAATATCTTAAGAGTAGGTTTATATGATTCATGAATGTAATTTCTTTTGAAGGATCTATTAATATACATTTAGAGACACTTTTCCATATTTTTTGTATATCAAATATTCTCTTCATATTCATTTTGAAGGAGTTTTATATTATTTAATATTTCAATATAAATGTGTAATACAAATTACATGACAATGCCATAAAATATTTAAATTTTCAAAGCTTTATTTGAGCAACATCACTTCTCACCATATCAAATATGCATAATCAAATTCAATAATGCACTTAAAAACATCTTCTAAACTTGGTCTATTAAAACAACAGTGGAGTACCTAATTAGTATTCTATTTAATATAAACCATTTAAACACTTAACGAATAAATGCTAGACACTTAATATAATGTTTGAGGTGAGTTTTCCCTAATTTTCCTTATTATAATTGATATAAATCAAATTTGCTATTTTGTTCCACTCTAATTTATAAAAAAAAATATTTTGATCATTGAGCAACACAACTAGAATTATAAAATATTTCCTCTTATAGATTTTGAAGTGGTGCCAACATTGTACTAGTATAATTAATTTGTACTCAACTTAGGAAAAGTAGTTAGTGTCAATTTAAAATGGTCAATAATAGTAAGAAAAACAATATTAATATATTGTTAAATAACTTTATAGGTAAGCCTTTTTTTACAAAATCTATTATTCACGACTCAAATTTAATACATAAATATAAATTTTAATGATAATAGAAATAATGTAAGGAATCTAAGTTTTAGATGAATGTTAATATGTTCTTTTCAATATAATATCCTTAAACATTACAGGAATAAAAACTAAACATTTGTAATAAATATGTTAGTCAATTTTTTCTCTTTCTTGTTGTATTTGAAAATAATCAAATTGTACTACTTTGTTACTATTCTAATTCATGATTGATTTTGATCATTAAAATGATTAGTAACTGAGACGAGAGGCTCATTTTACAGCCCAATGTGGTGGGGTGTGTAAGTTTGTCTCTCCTTCTATGCCCCTTTAAAATAAAAATTATGTTCTAAATAGAAAAATATAAAAATGAATATTTTGTAAAGTAATTAGAAGTAAGAAAAATGAGTGAATTAGATGTTTAAATCTTATACTTTTCAAAAATATTTCAGCTAGAAATATAGAGAAACTATTTGAAGATTTATGTTAACTAATTTATGTCAATATTAACTTCATATATATCTATATATATATATATATATCTAGATATATATATATATATCTATATATATATATATATATATATATATATATATATATATATATATATATATAAAGTTGTTTATGGTTAAAAATTTTATTTGGTCCTATATGTATTCTATTTAGCATTCAAAAATATTGTTTCGACAATTAAAAGTAACACATTTTATCTTTCACTCTAAGAAAGTTTGCATGTGAAGAAATTTGATCCCTACATCTGCACTTAAAATAGATCTATGATGGTATATATTGGACACACTACTATGATCATTTGTCATTAAATAAATTTATACTTAATATATAGCTTGCATATTAGTCTATTATTCATTAAGTAAGCCTCAACCAACTTTGTTTTTAACATGAAAGTACAAATAATAAATAATAAATAAATTATGCTAATACTCGCATTTAACATTTAATTTGATCCTAAAAAAACTCTTTCTCCTTAACTCTAAAATCATCCAAACTTCCTACAATAGTATGTAATGATGATGGTGATAATGACGATTATCATCCACTAAGACCAAATATGGTATATAAGAAGGTAAAAATACATTACTAAATGTTATTTCCAATTTTATTGTTATGCTCAAAAAGCATTAAAAGAAGTGTTTCAAGATCATCATAATTTTGTTTAGTTAAACAATCAAGAGGCTTGGTAGCATCACAAATATTTTGAAATTCTATTCCAATATGAGTATGAACTGGATGATCTATGAGAGTTTTTTAATCTTCAACCACATTACTAGTGTTGCAAAGGTGATAGATTTTAAAATTGTGCTAACACTCTTTTAGTAATAATCATAACTTAACACATACATGATATTTATTATATCGGATTATAATTAAATGGGTTAATAATTGTAACACACACATCATTATTTTCATAAAATAACCTTAACAATTTTATCTTTTAATATAAACTGTAAAAAATATTAAAAAAGATAATGTAAGGAATCCAGATTAAGATGTGAAAGATTTGCTTTTGCAAGTTTATATAAATTTGTTTTATAAATTTTATCATGATAATTTTTACACAAAAAATGGTGAATATCTACATTAAAATTAGTGGACTAAGTGACTTTCTAATTCCTCATTTTGAAAAAAACTTAATCTAGTTAAATTTCTAAATAATGGTATATATTGGACACATTACTAAGATCATTTGTCATTAAATAACTTTATACTTAATATATATCTTGCATATTAATCTATTATTCATTAAGCAAGCCTCAATCAACTTCTTTATTAACATAAAAGTACAAATAATAAATAATAAATAAATTATGCTACTACTCACATTCAACATTTAATTTGATTCTAAAAAAAATTTCTCCTCAACTCTAAAATGGTGCAAACTTCCTACAATAGTATGTAATTATAATGTTGATAATGATGATTATCATCCACTAAGACCAAATATGGTATATAAGAAGGTAAAAATATATTAGTAAAAGTTATTTCGAATTTTATTGTTATGCTAAGAAAGCATTAAAACAAGTGTTTCAAGATCATCATAATCTTGTTTAGTTAAACAATCAAGAAGGTTGGTAGCATCACAAATATTTTTAAATTTAATTCCAATATGAGTATAAACTGGATGATCTATGTGAGTTTTTTAATCTTCAACCGTATTACTAGTGTTGCAAAGGTGATAGACTTTTAAATTGTGCCAACATTGTCTTAGTAATAATCGTAACTTAACACATACATGATATTAACTATATCAGATTATAATTAAATGGGTTAATAATAGTAACATACACATCATTATTTTCATAAAACAACCTTAACAAAATTCTATTTTAATATAAACCATAAAAAGTATTAAAATAGATAATGTAAGGAATCCAAGATTAAGATGTGAAAGATTTGCTTTAGCAAGTTTATACAAATTTGTTTTATAAAGTTTATCATGATAATTTTTACACAAAAAATAGTGAATATCTACATTAAGATTAGTGAACTAAGTGACTGTCTAATTCCTCATTTTGAAAAACCTTAATCTAGTTAAAGTTCTAATTAATGGTATATATTGGACACATTACTAAGATCATTTATCATTAAACAACTTTATACTTAATATATATCTTGCATATTAATATATTATTCATAAAGCGAATCTCAATCAACTTCTTTATTAACATAGAAGTACAAATAATAAATAAAAATAAATTATGCTACTACTGACATTCAACATTTAATTTGATCTTAAATTTATTTTTCTCCTCAACTCTAAAATGGTGTAAACTTCCTACAATAGTATGTAATTATGATGGTGATAATGATGATTATCATCCACTAAGACCAAATATGGTATATAAGAACGTAAAAAGATATTACTAAAGCTTATTTCGAATTTTATTGTTATGCTAAAAAAGCATTAAAAGAAGTGTTTCAAGATCATCATAATTTTGTTTAGTTAAACAATCAAGAAGGTTGGTAGCGTCACAAATATTTTGAAATTTAATTCCAATATGAGTATAAACTGGATGATCTATGAGAGTTTTTTAATCTTCAACCATACTACTAGTGTTGCAAAGGTGATAAACTTTTAAATTGTGCCAACATTGTCTTAGTAATAATCGTAACTTAACACATACATGATATTAACTATATCAGATTATAATTAAATGGGTTGATAATAGTAGCATACACATCATTGTTTTCATAGACAACCTTAACAAACTTCTATTTTATTATAAACCATAAAAAGTATTAAAATAGATAATGTAAGGAATCCAGGATTAAGATGTGAAAGATTTGCTTTAACAAGTTTATATAAATTTGTTTTATAAAGTTTATCATTATAACTTTTACACAAAAAATGGTGAATATCTACATTAAAACTAGTGAACTAAGTGACTGTCTAATTCCTCATTTTGAAAAAACTTAATCTAATTAAAGTTCTAAATTCTAGATCCACTGAATAATTCCAAATTTAATGAAATATGTGTTATATATACTAGCAATTGTATCAAATGTAGAAAAGGAAGAGCTGATAACTCATAAATTTTAGAAGAATGGTGACATATAAAGAATCATTGAAGACAAAATATTCTATGGAGATTGAATATTTACCATTAGCTTAATAATTATTAGTAATTAAATTAAAATTGTCAAAATTTTGTTAAAAAAAATGTGCCTATCTAAACAGATTGTTGTCAATGTTAACATGATGGCCAAAATCACCATGAGGGCAGATCCTACAACAGGTTACCCTCGCAAGATGGCAAGACTTGGGAGGACTTACAAATTCAGGACAAATTGTCTTTTCCTCCAGAGATGGAATGAGGTACACAAGTTTCAACATCACTGTAGTCTAAGCTTCAACATCACTATAGTCCATGTAGCCAAACTCGTTTATGTTCCTCTAGATGGAAAATACAAATGTTCTCCCACAGAAGGAGAATCTTATGAGATTGTCCAAAGTGACTAACACTAAATGCGAGAACATCTCCATGGAAGTTGATTTTCATGTAATAACATTGGTAATAGAGATGGCAGCCATGTATTTCTTTTATTCTCTATAGCCCATGCCCCAAAGCAGGTGCCACCAGAAGCCAGACTCACTAAAACCAAGAACATCTGTCAAATGATCCAATTCCATGAAGAGAAAGGGCTCTATGAAGATGTATCCCCTCAAGTTGTTCCAATGTTCCAAGAAACCACCTAAAAATCTCCATCAGTGTGATAAAAATCAATGTGAAAATCCATACAATATGAGGTGTAACAAACATAATCTCCAACTTATAGCCTTGTCCTCTAGAAACAAGCTACTCAAGGTAACAACCTTCAACGAAGTTGTAGAACACCTCCATTGGTTGAAATTAACAATTACTTCCACCCAACTTCAAACTACAACATGACAAGAAGAAACAAGAACATGATGATTTAGAAATGAGGGCATGCCCATTAAAAAGCAACATCGGTAATCACCATCTGCACTTAGGTTTCTTCACGATTAATATTGTATAATACCTCTTCCATAACTTTTTTAAGGAAATGCTAGCCAACCAAATTCACCAAAAATAAGCATTGCTTCATACTCCTTGAGATGGCAAGAGTTTGACAATGAATCAGACAGATTTTGAGCGGTTACATATTCATCATTCCTCGAAGCTAGAGCATGAACGGGAATAGACCCAAGACCAACCCCCAATTTCTTTCCCGATTCATTATCTAAAATAGTAATTTCTGGCTCTTTATTTCGAACTGAATCTTATGGTCTAAGAGCTTTAAGACAATTTGGTTTACCAAATTTCAGTAATACAACTTCATCATTATGTTTCTTTCAAGCATCAACTAATGTATTTCCCTTTGACTTGGCATTTCCAACACCAGTAGTCAAGTTATTTCTTTTCCCTCTCTGGACAACATGAACACCAGTATTCTTTGATACCTTTGGAAGGCTAGTATCTGAATCTAGGAAACCTTGGATGACTTGTCCTTTGATTGACTTATCACAGTAACACCTTTCCTTGTTGCGCGTAAATGACATTTCTTAGTATCCAAGTCGTCTTGAGAAAATGCAGATGAGTTTGATGTTGCACCATTAGGTTTTGAGCTACCAACTTTCCTATTCTTAGAGGAAACAACATGGTCACTGCTCTTCCTAGTAGCAGATAATCTTTTATCGGTGTTAAATGTTTCATCAATTTCTTTCTTTAGCTCGAACAATGAGGGTACAGATATACTAAAAACATTTTCAGCTGGTTTTGTATGGTTGATGTGTTTAGCTTGTCGGACCTCAATCTATTGGTTACTTCATTGGTTGATGTAGACATTGACCTTGTACAAGAAAAAGAAACAGTAGGGCTCAAATTGTTACATCCCTATACTACTAGTGTAACCCCTTATTGTTATTAGTACAACCCCCTTATTATATTCTTGTGCCCATGTAGTCCCCATATTGTTATTATTGTGCCCCATAGAAGCCCACTATTTTTATTATTGTGCCCTTACATTATTATTGTTATGTCAGCTATGATTATATTATGACCCCTTAGAATCCTATATATAGAAGGGAGGTCTTGTCATTTGTATCATCCAAGAATTGTTCATTTGTGTAATGTAAAGGAGGTTACCCCCTTGAAGAGGCTTATTTCTAAGGCGTTTATCTATCTTTTCTATCTTTTTGTGAGCTAGTTTCATAACATTTGGTATTAGAGCTTTGGATTCTAGGGTTTCGTTGCTCCAAACAGGACATCGTGGAATTTTCACTATAACATTGTTTTTGCGATGGTTCAAAAGCTAACCAAAAAACCCTTTTATAAGAAATATTACTGAGCCTCGGGTCCAAAATTCAGATCTTGTCTCGCTGTATTTTCAGAGATATGATCTGAGGAAGTTAGGGTTTTTGTAAACTCCATAATTTCATCTAAAACAGGTCATCATGGAAGTTTCGCTATAACTTGTTCGCTACAAAGGCTCAGAAGATAAAATAAAAACCCATTTGAGAAGACGAAGGTATAAACGTTGGGTCCAAATTTTAGATCTTTTCTCTCTATATTTTCAGATATATGATCTGAGGAAGTTAGGGTTTTTCCAAACTCTCGAATTACATATTAAACAGGCAACTTTGGGAAAATAGTCATAACTTTCTCTCTAAGCATCAGATTGAAATTTCGTAAGAAGTTACAAAAAGGGGATGGACTGTAGTTTTCATCTTATATTTTCAGATCCGAAGGTCAAAATAGTGACACGTGGCACTTCATACAAGTTTTCTCTTCTGAAAATGTATATAATCCAATCATCTTGGGAGTTTGTGCATAACTCTTTCTTGGAGAATCCAATTTCGATCAGACTAGTGGCATTGGAAAGAGGATGCGGAGGGCTACTATAGGTCACAATTCCAGAACTAGAAAATCCAAAATTACAGAGTCACAGTCATTTCAAGATCGAGCTCCTAAAATCAAGAAAAAGTGATATGAGGATGTTTGATGGCAAGGATCAGGTAAATTAGATACTACAGATGGAGCAATATTTTGATCTACTTGAGGTGCAACTATTACAAATGGTGCGTATTGCATCTTCATATTTAGAACCGGATCAATTTTTATGGTATAAAGGTTTGTGTTCTCGTAAATCACTTGTCACTTGGTCAATTTTCATGGAAGAAATGATAGCACATTATGAGGATATAAAGAGTAACACCTTCTTTAGCTAATTGATAAATCTCAAACAAAAGGGTTCAATTGCATAACACATTGAGGATTTCAAAAAATTGAATATAAAGGTAAATGATATTCTAGAGAAGAAAAGGATCGATGTCTTCATAGGGACTTTAAAGGATAATGTTCAACATGAGGTTCGTCTTTGGGAACCTGATTCATTGGAGAAGGCATTCAGGTTGGCAAGAAAAAATGAAAGTGGAATTATGGAATCAAGGAATCCTACCACTCACAACTATAAATATGGAAGTGTTTTTTCTTCTAGCCTTCCACAACCTACAAGGTTTACATGATCACAATTGGAAGGAAAAAGAGAAAAAAGGCTTTGTTACATTTGTGATAGAAAATACACTAATGGTCATAAGTGTGGTGAGAAGAAATTATTTTACATAGATTGTGAAGAAGAGGAAGAAAAGGATCAAGAAACATCAAAAGAAGAGGATATACACCAAGAACCAACCCCAGAGAAAGAAGAAATGAATCCGAACATATTCTGTAAAGCGTTGGAAATAATTACCACCCCTCAAACTCTCAAGATAGAAGGACATATCAAGAAGAAAAAGGTTCAAGAAGTGAAAGATCACATCGAGAAAGAAGAAATGAATCTGACCATATCTTCTAATTCATTGGCAAGAATTACCACTCCCCAAACTATCAAGATAGAAGGACATATCAAGAAGAAAAAGGTAATAGTGTTGATTGATTCGGGTAGTATGAATAATTTTATTCATTGTAAGATAGCTAAGGAATTGAATTGCTTCCTATATCCAGCAATAGAGTGTCAAGTGATGGTTGCATGTGGAGGAACCATTAATTGCTATGGAAATTTCCATAATATCAAGTTATCCATGGGAGAATATGTATTGAATAGCCCAATTCTTTCCATTCCAATGGGTTGTGCTGATGTTGTACTAGGAGTCCAATGGCTAAAATCCCTAGGTACAATAGCTTTCAATTTTCAAGAACTTTTCATGAAATTTTCTTCGAAGGAAAGGAAGTTTAATTAAGGGGTATCACAAGGAAACCAGGAAACATAATTAGCTCTAATGGATTGACAAAGCTTCTAAAGAAAGAAAAACAAGGCGTAATTGCACAATTATACTCACTAGAGGTTCCCACATCAAAATCATCTATTTCTCCATATCTCCATAAAGTCTTGGACAATCATTACAAGGTATTGGAGACTCCCAAAGGCCTCCCACCTATTCATGATCATGATCATTCTATTCATTTCATTCCAGGAAGTGTTCCTCCAAACATCAGGCCTTACATATATCCTTATGCCCAAAAGAGTGAAATTGAATGTATGGTTGCAGAAATGCTAGAGGCTGGTATAATTCAACCTAATCAAAGTTCTTTCTCTGCTCTAATAGTATTGATGCACAAGAAGGATGGGGCATGGCGCATGTGTCTGGATATAGGGAGCTCAACAAGATCACTATTAAAGATAAATTTCCCATTCCTGTCATTGATGAATTATTGGATGAATTGCATGGATCAATTTACTTCACCAAGTTGGATCTTCGTTCAGGATATCATCAAATCAGAATGAAGACTAAAGACATTCTGAAAACAACATTTAGAACTCAAGAGGGTCATTTGAAACCTTGAAATGTAAAAAGTGCCTTACCAATGCACCTTTTACATTTCAAGGTTTGATGAATTCCACTTTGAAACCCTTCCTTAGAAAATTTGTGCTAGTATTTTTTGATGATATACTAATCTATAGCAAGTCTTGGAAGGATCATGTTTAACATGTTGACAGGGTGCTCAAACTATTGGAGGAGAAATAATTATATGCAAAAAGCTTCAAATGTATCTTTGGAGTACAAGAGGTGGAATATCTGGGTCATATTATATCCCATGAAGGTTTTAAGGTAGACTGTAGAAAAATTAAAGCCATTAAGGAATGGAAAATCCCCACATCCATAAAGCATCTGCGAGGATTTCTTGGGTTGACAAGGTATTATCGCAAGTTTGTTAATAATTATGGGATAATAGCAGAACCTCTAACAACATTATTGAAGAAAGATGCATTCTCATGGACTCCAGAAGCAATTATGGCCTTTGAACATCTTAAAGAGGCAATGTGCCAAGCACCGGTCTTAGTTACGTCGGACTTCACAAAAACCTTTATTGTGGAATGTGATGCTTCAAGAAATGGAATTGGTGTTGTTTTAATGCAAGATGAAAGACCCATTTCTTTTGAAAGTCATCCAATGAAAGGAAAGTATTTACACAAAGCTATTTATGAGAAGGAAATGTTGGCAATACTACATGCACTTAAGAAATGGTGACCGTATATAATGGGAAGACAATTCAAGGTAAAAATTGATCATGATAGTCTTAAATACTTTTTAGAACAAAGATTATCCTCTGAAGAGAAACAAAAATGGGTCACAAAGATGTTGGGTTATGACTTTGAAATCATCTACAAAAAAGGGAAGCAAAATGTTGTGGCACATGCACTCTCAAGAAAGGATGAGGATGTGGAAGCATTGTTTTGTGCTATTTCTATTATCCAACCAGATTGGATAAATGAGGCAAGGGATGAATGGAAGAAGGATGAAGAAGTGTGGCCACTCTTTCAAAAGTTGCAGAAGATCCCAGTTCAAACAATATTGCCAGAACTTGACGAGGAAGAAAAAATCATATTGGAACCTGGTGCAGTCATAGAAGCAAGAACCTGACAGCTATGAAATCGATCAATTTTAAAGTATCTCATTAAGTGGAAGAACTTACCCACTGAAGATTCCACATGGGAGGACAATAATTTTACACAGAAGCATCAAGAACAACTCAAGCGTTGTGGGCAACACTTTTTGAAGGAGAGGGGCATGTTAGGTTCCTATACTACTAGTGTAACCCCTTATATTTATTAGTACAACCCCCTTATTATATTGTTGTGCCCATGTAGTCCCAATATTGTTATTATTGTGCCCCATATAAGCCCACTATTGTTATTATTGTTCCCTTACATTATTATTGTTATGTCGGCTCTGATTATATTTTGACCCCTTAGACTCCTATATATAGAAAGGAGGCCTTGTAATTTGTATCATCCAAGAATTGTTCATTTCTGTAATGTAAAGGAGGTTGACCCCTCGAAGAGGCTTATTTCTAAGGTGTTTATCTATCTTTTCTATCTTTTTGTGAGCTGGTTTCATAACACAAATTTCTAAACATCTGCCCCTTTTGAGAAGTTGGAGATAATAATTTGCTTGCGTGTCTAGGATTATCTTGATTTTTATCGTTGGAGATAGTAATTTGCTTGTCTGTCCAGGCTTAGCTTGACTTTTCTTCATTGATCGAGAAGTTGATGAAGATGAAATTGGACTTGAACTTTGTCTTGCTGCAATTCATTTTTTTTGTACATTGAATTCTTCAAGTCGTTTTATTTCCTTCTCTTACTGCAATTATACATTGCCAATCATTATCTAAAATAGAAGCTTCTAGATCTTCATTTCAAACTAGAACTTCTGGTCTAAGAGCTTTAAGACTATTTGGTTTACCAAATTCCAGTAATACAACTTCATCATTATGTTTCTTTGCAGCATCAACTAATGTATTTCTCTCTGACTTGGCATTTCCAACACTAGTAGCCACGTTATTTCCTTTCCTTCTTTGAAAAACATGAACACCAGTAGTCTTTGCTACCTTTGGAAGGCTAGTATCTGAATCTAAGGAACCTTGGTATGACTTGACCTTTGATTGACTTATCACAGTAACACCTTTCCTTGTTGCAGGTAAATGACATTTCTTAGTATTTGAGTTGCTTGAAGGAAATGCATTTGAGTTTGATGTTGCACCATTAGGTTTTGAGCTACCAACTTTTTTCCTATTCTTAGAGGAAACGACATGGTCACTGCTCTCCCTAGTAGTAGATGATCTTTTACAGGTGTTGAATGTTTCATCAATTTCTTTATTCAGCTCAAAAAAATAGGGTACAGATCTACTGAATACATTTTAAGTTGGTTTTGTATGGGTTGATGTGTTTAGCTTGTGGGACCTCAATTTATTGGTTACTTCATTGGTTGATGTAGACATTGAATTTGTACCAGAAAAAGAACCACCAGGGAAGAAGAGCTACAATGATATCTCTAAGCACACATTTTGAATAGAAAGTGGATTTTTAATTTCATTTTCTTTATTTTACCAATTTGGATAACATCTTCAGTTTGCAAGGAAAGGTGACCTATTTTTTGAATGTGTATAGCTCCAGGTAAGAGAACTTGAGAATCTAGTCTTTGCATCACAAGCATGTAATGTTGGAGTATTTGTGGACATTACATGGCATAAGAGAACCACATCTCAAAATAGGATCACAAAAAACATTGTTGAAAAGTTCATTAACCTTTTGAAAGAGACCCAATGTTTGGTGGAGGAGGAGATTCTTACCCAAGAAAAAAAAAGGGTTTAGTAGCCACATGTTAAGAAAAAAAAACATTTTCTTGAGAGTATCTGATATTAGTCTTACTGGTGCAGAACAGCAGAACATGTTCTGCACCATGGAACAAATGACTGTCAAACATGACACAGAGATATGGGTTTGTAGTGTACAATTTTCTTGCCTTTTGATTGGATCATATTGGCCATGGCACACAATTTCCACGATTTAATATTGTTCATACAACAGATTATTTAAAAGTGTAGAGGGAAAAGTCCCTTTGGCCTTGTTGACAGTGGAAATGCAGAGATTCAGAATCAATTTATTCTTTCTTTTTGTTACTTAATTGATCAACTGGCATATTCTAATGTGAAAAGGAACCTATCAACATCAATATAACACTACATTCTAGACTCCATTCATAATAATATTGCATTCTTAGTGAGGACATTGAACATTCTATGGTAAAATACCAGGAAAATCTCAATGCCCTCGATTTTAATGAACAATATTGAAACATTTTGAAAGAAAGATTAAATTGTAGAGGAAACCATATTATGTGGAGCAAAACAAAGGGATAATGATTCAAAATAGGTTTGTTATTTTCCTAAAAAAAATATGGCAAAAATAAGATATATTTTAGGATTCTCAAATGTTTAAAAGAGTAGATGAAATAAATCTTATGACAATGTTAGGCTACAAGCTCGATCCACTTGACCCACTCTCATTGTGACTTTCAGTTCATTCTTTTCTGGATGTTGTTGGAAATACATAGTGATACAGAGGGGGAAAGAAATCAGTGTCACTTAGTTTTAATTTTTTTTCACTTAATAAAATCTCATTATATAATTAGGTATCAACACAATGCATGAAAATCCAAACTTGAAGAAAAAACACGTGAATTCTTTTCAAATAGTCTTTAATTTATCGCAACCACTGTGAAAACACCAATCCTTTGTATGGGACAACTTACAAAAAAATGCACGCTCCAACCTATCAGGAAAATGAGGATATCAATCCTCAATTAGTACCAAGTTACACTCACTAAATTTTCTTTTATAGTTGAGAACATTTCTCTTTTGCAATTCAATTCAATATAACACTCTCATGTTCACTGCTCAATTGTCAAATTTAGGCTTCTAGTTTGATTAAAATTAAATATGCCCACTTATATCCAACAACTGTACTAGACTACTAGTTATACCAACACTCAATTGGTCTTTGCAGTATTTATAATTCTTTTGTCACTTCTCTTTAAGCTATATATATTATACACCTACAACATAGATAGACCAGGCTTGGCATTGAACAAAGATACCCTTGCGGCCCTTCCTCAACAACTTGGCACTCAACATAACATAGCCTTGGGTTCCAACAGTACTCAGCCTCTTGAATAAAACTTTTATTGCTTTCCCACAAACCCAGAGTTGCCTTTATTGGTTCACAAGGTTTGAACCCTTGTTCTGCTCCTCTCTTCATTTGTGAAACACTCCTAGAACAAAACTGAAACTATATGATTCGATGGTCAGAGGATCTCCTCTCATGTTTCTCTAACTCCACCATCATAAAACTTCCTTGATTTTATGATCCATGCATAATAACTATTGAGCTATTTTGGTAAGTCATGCCTCTTTTCTCATCCAATGTTGCTTCTTGTTTTGTTCAAGTTCGATTCCCTTACAATTCAAAAGTCTTGTTTTGTAGTTTTATTATTCAAAAATTTATTTTCCATTTTCTTTTTAATCATTGGAGATAATAATTTTCTTTCCTATCCAGGCTTAGCTTGATTTTGCTTCATTGATCAAGAAGTTGATCAAGATGAAGTTGGACTTGAACTTCGTCTTGTTGCAATTCTTTTTTGTCTTTGTATCTTTAATTATTCATGTCATTTTCTTTCCTCCTCTTCCTACAATCATATATTGCCAATCATTATCTGAGATAGCAGTTTCTCCCTCTTTATTTCCAACTGAAACTTTTGGTCTAAGAGTTTTAAGACTATTTGGTTTACCAGATTCCAGTAATACAACTTCATCATTATGTTTCTTTGAAGCATCAACTAACGTATTTCCCTTTGACTTGGCATTTCCAACACCAGTAGTGAGGTTATTTCCTTTCCCTCTCTTAGCAACATGAACATGAGTGGTCTTTGCTTCCTTTGGGAGGCTAGTATCTAAATCTAAGGATCCTTTGGATGACTTGTCCTTTGATTGACTTATCATGGTAACACCTTTCCTTATTGCAGGTAAATGGTGTTTCTTAATTAGTATCTGAGTAGTCTGAATAAAATGAAGCTAAGTTTGATGTGGTGCCATTAGGTTTTGAGCTACCAACTTCTTTCATATTATTAGAGGAAACAACATGGTCACTCCTCTTCCTAGTAGTAGATGATCTTTTACCGGTGTTGAATGTTTCATCAATTTCTTTATTCAGCTCAAACAAAGGGGGTACATATCTACTGAAAACATTTCGAGCTAGTTTTGTATGGTTTTATGTGTTTCGCTTATAGGACCTCAATATATTGGTTACTTCATTGGTTGATGTAGACATTGAATTTGTACCAGAAAAAGAACCTCCAGGGAAGAAGAGCTATAATGATATCTCTAAACACATTCTAGGCCCTTCCTCATCTTCATGGGAGAAGGCAAGCATGTCTCCTATACTTGGGTGGTCACCATGCCATCACAGAGAAGGGAAAGTGGGGATGACAATTTGCAATCAAGTTTGAGCTACAACCCAATCAACCAACCAGATTCATTGAAATATCTTGATAAATATAGGCAATGGCCTTTTCTTCCACAAATATCTTTAGATAGTGTAGGTTTTAACCCCGTACAGAAATTACCTGCATACGAATTCTAAAACATATAAAATAAACAATGTGAGAGCATAACACATAAAACACATATACATAGAGATTTTCCCCTGGATCCTGAAACCGGGACTACCATCTTAATTTTTCATTATGTTACTTTCAATGTTACAATACATATTTATACATGCCGAACCATCCAATACCATGGACCAAAAACCATCGTGTCCAAAACCATGTGTGAAAATCATGCACAAAACCATAGGTAGGTCCGCCCAACCTATTATAGGATCAAAAACCAAAATTTTCTGGGGCGTTGCCCCAGACCCCATAGAGGGGGGTTACCTGCACCCCTCAAACCCCCTGTGACCCCCCTAATACACAATCAGCGTAACGAAGGGGGAGCTCTGCCCCCCTTCTAACTCCCCGGTTAACTATGTGGGCTAGTTGTGGAAAGAATATAACACAGCCCAACATTCTCCCACTTGTTGTTTTCTTTCCATAGGGGGCCACAAGAGAGCTTATTCATTTATCCAGCCCTGCAAAGCCCATTGTTTCTCTACACCAAGAGAACTTCTCAGAGCTCACAAATTTTGTCAATGCATCTGCAGTATTCTTCAAAGTGTCCACCTTTACCAGCAACACCTTTTTGTCTTCTATCATATCCCTCACAAAGTGATATTGAAAATCAATGTGCTTTGTCTTTGAATGATATGCAGGGTTATTTGCCAAGAAAATTACACTTTGGCTATCACAGTCTATCCTTATAGCTCCCTATACTAACCCCATACTTGAACACAATCTCTGCAACCAAACTGCTTCCTTGCTTGCATGAGTGGCTGCCATGTATTATGCCTCTGTAGTTGATAGTGCCAATATAGATTGTTTCTTACTCATCCAACTGACTGCACCTTAAAATAGGTTAAACACATACCCACTCGTAGATCTTCTCTAATCCAGATCTTCAGCCCAGTTCGCATCAACAAAGCCACAAATATCCAACACTTTATCCAATCCCGGTCATCCTTGGTAGCCAAACCATAATCACTAGTGCCACAGAAATACCTGAAAACCCGTTTCATTGTTGTCTAGTGCTCCTTCCCTAGTTTTGACATAAACCTACTCAATACTCCCACTGCATGTGCAATGTCTAATCTAGTACATACCATTGCATACATCAGGCTACCAACTACACTTACATATGGAACATAGGACATGTCCTCTTCCTCTTCTTGTGTCTTGGGACACTATTCAGCAGATAACCTCACACCTACAGGAACAGGAACCTTGACCGGTTTACTATCCTACATATTAAACCTCTGCAATATTGTCTCGACATACTTCCTCTGGTTTAACCAGAACTTCCTCTTTTCCTGGTCTCCTTTTAATTTCCATGCCCAAAATATAGTTTGCAGCATCAAGATCTTTCATATCGAATTTGGAGGACAATTGGGTCTTCAAATCCTAGATAATTTATTTGTCATTTCCAACCAACAACATATCATCCACACACAAGACCAGATAAATAACACGGTCACCAATTAATTTAAAATACACACAGTGATCTGCTTCGCTTCAGGTGAAGCCAAGTCCTTGTATAAATGTATCAAATCCCTAATACCACATCCTTGGTGACTATTTTAACCCATACACAGACTTCTTTAACTTGCATACCATTTCTTTCTTACCCTTCACCCAAAACCTTCAGGTTGCTTCATGTAGATCTCCTCTTCCAGATCCCAGTGAAGAAATGTTGTCTTAACATCCATTTGGGAATAACCTTTTGCTACCAACCGAGCTTTGTATTTCTCCACCTTTCCTTCTGCATTTGTCTTCTTCTTGAACACCCATTTTTTGCCAATGGGTTTTCTTCCAGCCGGAAACTCCACCAAATCCAAAGCCTCATTTTTGTGAAAAGATGCCATTTCATCAACCATATCCTCTTTCCAGAGTTTTCCGTCTTCTGAATCTACTGCTTCCTTCACAGTTTTGGGATCATCATTAGTAATAGATAAAGAAAAATTTGAACAGAAAATAGGTGGACTATACCTTTTCGGCTACCTTCTTTCTCGAACTAATCTTCTCACACCCGAAGTTTGTGGCTCTTAACCTTCTGATTCCACCTTTGCTGTAGAGTCTGATTCTTCCGCCTTAAGCTCAAACTCTATCTTCTCAATCTACTTGGGTTGGACTTCATGATTAATAACATCTTTCACCTCTCTGAACACCACATCTCGGCTGTACACAACCTTCCTTGTTACTTGGTTCCAAAGCTTATAACCCTTTAAACCATCATTATACCCAATAAATATGCACTTTTTAGATTTACTATCCAACTTGGTTCTTTTCTCCTTTGGAACATGTACATATGCATCACATCCAAATACCCTCAGATGTGAAAGAGAGGGTTTCTTACCAGTCCATACCTCTTGTGGAGTCTTATCCTCCAACACTAATGATGGTGATCTGTTGACCAGGTAACATGCTATCTCCATTGCCTCTACCCAAAATTCTTGTCCTAACTCGGCACCACTGAGAATGCTTCTTGCCCTTTCCATCAACATCTTGTTCATTCTTTCTGCAACTCCATTTTGCTCAAGTGTGTATGGAGTAGTCTTTTGCCATGCTATACCACACTTCTTACAGAATTCTTCAAATTCCTTGCTGCAAAACTCTCCACCATTATCTGACCTCAACACCTTTATCTTCTTCTCTGTCTGGTTTTCCACCAGAGCCTTAAATTATTTAAATTTGTCAAAGACTTCAGATTTATTCTTAAGGAAGTATATCCATGTATTCCTTGAGAAGTCATCTATAAATGATACATAGTACACAGACTTACCTAGTGATGGAACCTTCACAGGTCCAAAAACATCATTGTGCACAAGCTCTCATATTTGTTTCGCCCTCTTACCACCAAAGGGGAAACTCACCCAATTTTTCTTCCCATATACACAGTTTTCACAGAATTCAAAATCCAGAGAGCTATTACTCATACCTTCTACCATACCTTTACCATGAAGTATTTGAAGGCCCTTCTCTCCAATATGTCTAAGCCTTTGATGCCACAGCATGGTCTTCTCTCCAGAGACCACTAAATTTTATGCTCTACTTTCAGGAACCATAGAACTTTTGCACCCATCAACAATAGTGCTACCTTGCAGCTTGTACAGATTTGCAATACGAACTTCACGCATCAATACAAGTACTCACTGAACCATCTTGTAGGTATCCTTCTCGAACATTGTTTTTACACCAGCATCATCCAACTTGCTTATAGAAATCAGATTTCTGGCCAATGCAGGAATATGCAGAACACTCGGAAGTGTTCTAACCCTTCCACCTTGCAACTTCAACTTTACTTTTCCGCGACCAACAATTCTAGCCTTCTTGGGATCCCCCAAGAAGACATCACCACCATCATATTTCTCATACTCGTAGAACCACTCTCTATGGGGAGTGAAGTGAAAGGATGCACCTTGAGTCAATCAACCATGCCTCATGATCTACATGTGTACTTGGAGAAGCCAAGTACACATCCCCACCTTCATCTGAGGTGGTTTTCACCTCTACAGAAGGAGCATCATCAGATCCATTTCCTTTGTCACGAGCTTTAGATTTACAGTCCCTTTTGTAGTGCCCTTCCTTTCTTCATTTCCAGTAGACCACCTTTACAGTTTTCTTGGAGACTTAGATCTCCCTCTATATTTAGATCTCCCACTCGATGACTTATTTTTGTTTCTATTCTGGGACTGTCCTCATATAGACAAGGCATCACCATTCTGGCTCTCCATACTTTTCCGTCTCATCTCCTCCATCAGCAAGGATGACACTATTTCATCAAACTGCAAGGCAGTTGCATTGCTACCTATTGCAATAACCAGACTATCCCACGAATCTGGTAGAGAACACAACAAACTGATGCACTTATCTTCATCTGAAATTTTAATATCAATAGATAATAATTGACTTACCACAATATTAAATGCGTTCAGATGCTTTGTCACCAAGTCTCCATCTTTCATCCTCAGGTTATACAACTTTTTCCGTAGGAATAGTTTATTCACCAAAGACTTATATTGGTACAAAGTCCCTAACTTTTCCCACAAAGCCTTAGTCGTAGCTTCCCCTGATACATTCAGCAATACTGAATCTAAGACACACAATCGTATTGTGTTCTTTGCCTTTTGATCCAACTTCTTCCATTCTTCATCAGACACTCCCATTGGTTTAGTACTCGGAACTACTCGATCCACTGATCTTTGTCCACCAACAAATCCTCCATCTTGAGTTTCCACAACTCAAAACTCTGCCCATTAAATTTCTTGATCTCTATCTTTCCACTGCTCGCCATCTTCTTTCACCACCAGAATCGATCGCACAGATCTCCCACTCAATAAGGTCTACCACAAGCCCGAGTGAAACCCCTCAGCAACAAAGGCATCCCCTTGAAGCCAAAACAACTCTGATACCAAATGTAGGTTTTAACCCCGTACAGAAATTACTTGCATACGGATTCCAAAACATATAAAATAAACAATGCGAGAGAATAACACATATACACAGAGATTTTCCCTTGGATCCCAAAACCGGGACTAGCAGCTTGATTTTTCATTATGTTCCTTTCAATGTTACAATACATATTTATATATGTCGAAGCATCCAATACCATGGACCAAAAACCATCGCATCCAATACCATGGACCAAAAACCATCGCATCCAAAACCATGTGCGAAAATCATGCACAAAACCATAGGTAGGTCTGCCCAACCTAATATAGGGTTACCTGCACCCTCAAACCCCCTATGACCCCCCTGCTACATAATCAGTGCAACGAAGGGGGGGTGCTCTACCCCCCCTCTAACCCCCTGGTTGACTACGTGGGCTAGTCATCGAAAGAATACAACACAACCCAACATATAGACATCTCCTATCAACTCCTCTATTTCTCTAGATTGAGCATCTCTATGACAAGACTATATTAAAAAAGTAATAGCCATTCATTTCCATCAATATATTCTTCTGATCTTAAATCATTTTATCTAGTCTATTCAACTAGGTAGTTGTCTTCTCTATTTGGTCTCTAGCGTACTGGGATTTTTTAGTGTTTGGGTGAGTAAGCATCATCCAAAAGTGCATACAAGGTGAAGTATATTTTAGTGCAATGACATTTCTGTGTGTGAATATAAGCAAGGGGGCTAAAGATGATGGTGAGAAATCTGAGAGAGAGACCAATGGTTTGCAGATAAGGGAAAGACCTTGGAGTGCAAAAATATATACACGTCATATGTGTTACGGGAATAAGTACCCTAGGGCTTTGGGTTAGAACCCCAACAGAGCAAGACCAAACTACAGTAAGAAACAATCATACAACTGAGGAAAAATAGTTAAATAAAAAAACTATGTGAGAGCGAACATACCCAGATGTCCTTCATTCGGGTAGATCCCACAAGGTTCAGACCCTCTGCAACTCCTGATGTTCTCCAATCCTAAAAATTATTCACTTTGAACATACATAGCAGTATATAGATAAAGCATTTTAACGAAACTAACTTTATATCATATAAGCGAATGATTAATTATACATCAAAATAACATTCATATATGAATTACAATAGTATTTGATGCATAAACACAACTAATCTCGGAAACAAGACAACGCTTCTTTTTATTGTAGAAATATATAACTAACACGAAGAGAATTCACCAAAGTCTTCTTCTTCCGGCTCCAAGCAGAACCGTTCTCCAGATCTGTCTAGTTCCAGTCTTCAACAGCCTCCTTCCATAACCAATACCATGATATCTCAAGCAAGAGAGAGAATATCAACAATCAAGGAAACAAGGGTTTCCTAAAACTTTGGGAAGTGCTTGAAGCACAGGGATACTTCAGACTCAGTCAGGGATAATCTCAGTATAATAATTCTATCTCTTCTCCTCCTTAAGGCCTTCCCATAGAAGTCTATTTATACTCTTCCCAATTAGTTTTTTAGTTGGGAAATAGTTGGGAAACAGTTGGGCCATGGGAAATAGGAGGTAATCAACAAGTAAAAACCATAAACTCCACCCATAATTAAGGAAATTTAATTTTTTAAGTGTTTTAACACATATATGCAGGTTGGGTATTGACTAACCCGTGTGTACACACTTTTATCTTAGGGAAAAGTAGTGTACAGGGAATAAAAAACTGTTTTTAAAATATTTGGACCAAGTCTGGAAGGAAAGGTTGCCCTAGGCCATAAACCAAGCATCACAAATACCAAGGGTGGTAAATGGTGCTATAATAGATGCCCCCTAATATATGAGGTCATAAGGGGTACATGATGGCCAAAATTTATTAAGTATATGGAAAGAACCTTGCCAAGACTGAGAAGGACTTCATAAGAATTCAACCTGCCAAGCCATCAAAAAGTGATCGGAAAGAAACTGCTGTCTGAGGCAGGCATACCCATGCTCAGAGGAAGTAAAGCATGTTCGCATATCAAGTACAAGCGGATCCACTATGTATACAATTATAAAGAACTGAAAGTACATAATGGATCATCTGATCCTGATCGAAAAATTACATTTCTGAATATCACATATAAGAAGATGATCAATGAAGCTGAAAGATGAAGTTGATCACTGATGTCAAAAACTGATCCCAATAGTAACAAATGAACATGATGGAAAAAAATGATACTACATCACAACTTGGATGCCATCATATAAGATGTCGCTGTGGAGGACTGCAACCTATACGGTGGATGGTGTCAACTAGTAGTAACAGGAGCAACTGACAAGTGAACCAAAACATGTTGATGCAACCTAAGGTCTTCACCGACCACCGTGGTACATTTCTACACAATGGGAATAAACTATCTGAGGTCCACCACGTGAGAAATCGATTGATTACTATTCATTGATGTATACCGTTAACAAACGCGAGACTACTCGCTGATAATGATTATGAGAGTCAAGATACCCAGTACAATCTAACAAGTGCGAATGAATGAGCTGAAGTCGAACACCTGGAAGAATCTATCAATAAGGGGATCATGATGGTTTCCCACTGTCGATAGCAAAGGAATCTACCACTGATGACTGCAAACCCCAAGGTACTGCCAAATGGACTCTAGATCATTGTCCCAGAGCAAGGAGCCATAGTCGATAGGAAAAGATCTGCTAGAAGGAAGGAATTAAGGCATCCTTCATCAATCTAGTGCGAGTGTAACTTGTAGGCCAATAATGTGAAAGGAATCAGACGAAAAAGATGTAGTAACTCAACCCAAGAATGTTTCTAGCATACACAAGATGTAGCTAATGCACGATAGAAACCCTCTAAACCAGCTAATAATGAAAGCTGACACAGGGGCGAGGTACCCACCAATAGGGTCAAATGGAAACCAAGACACTACACAAATCCCAATGTGTGATAATGAAAGCTGATGTCGAACACAAGGGAAATCACTCAGTCAAAGACCCATGATACTGATCGATGCTGAGCACAAGGTGACCTATCAATAATCAAAATAGGGCCAAGGTGTGGCTCTAGGCCTGCCCTCAGAGAAATATGTCATCGATAAGGACAAGACCCACCAGCAAGAAGTCAATGGAGACCTTCTCAAACCGGCATGAGCAAAGGACCCATATAACTAATGTGATGACAAACATGACATTGACAACCAAGGATGGTCGACTGAAAAAATAGGTCAAGAGACACCGCAGAGAGGTCGACTCAGGCTTACTTCCCTTGAACAAAAGCACGACTCAATGATGACTATATGGCAACATATGATAACTTTGTATAAGTTCATCATGCAGGAGGCATGAGTGAACTCTCCATATGATCAAAAGAGATAACCAATCGGAGGAGAACTGACTCAATAGCAAGGTTAAGGCGTACCTAAGTCAAACTAAATCTTGCCCAAAATGGAGGAGAGACTTTCTTTTGAGTGCATTGTTCAAGGGTGACACGACTGGCTCTAGCTGCCAAAATATATGGAAATGTTCTCTTGTTCCCACTCTTTTTTGAATATATAATTTATTTCTCTTTTTCCTTAAGCTAGAAAAAGAACAAAAGAATGCTATAGTACAATGGAAAGAACAAGTGTCAGAGAAATAGATGATCTAGTTCCCGGGAAGGGAACAATCCTATGCTTAATGCAGGGAGGCGAAACTGGTCAAGGACACTCAAAGCGATGTTCCTTCCACGGGTCAAAGGATGCATCAAGTTGCAGAAGCTAAGTTATTGCATGGTTGATTTTGCAAAAGACATGGTCAAATAAGTGGCTTAAACATGAGTCCAAGTGAATCCGGCTCAAGGCCAAAAGGTGCAAATAGTCAAAATGCAATGCAATAGTACAACTCAACACAAAGGAGCCTCTAGGGTAAAAGGCCAGAAATAAGCGTAGAAGAAAGAAGAATGTGTCTTCATTGTACAAATCATGGCAAGACTAAAGAGGACTCTCAAGCCTACTCAGTATAGCAGCATGGGCAACCAATGTCAGCAAGGTTCTAACTAATATGCCCATGTAAAGGATGGCTCTACCATCGCATCATGATTTAAAAAAAATTGGCGAGTGAAGATGGTTTGCTAACCAAGACACGATGGGGTCAACCCTATGGTGAATGTATCGCTGAACGGAGGCTACTATGCAAGATGCAATGGAAAAAAATGGTTTTCCCTAACCTATATGCCAGTGAGTGAACGATACCTACCATGACGAGTTAGCAGTCATGGGACCAAAATAACATCTCGAAGAAGTCTCCAAAATATCCTGAAAAATAACCCATTCTCGACAATCGAAGCCCACATGTAAAAAAATTCATGAGACGAAAAGTCAAGTTTTGAAAAAATATTTTACAATTTCAAAGCTATATAATGACTTTTGGACTCACAATTTTTTTTATTTCTGTTTGGACCAAAGAACTGTGGATCAAAAAGGAGAAAACTTGCCTCTAAACAATCGGACCGTTCAAATCGTACCAAAGTTATCAGGTAACCCTCAAATCATGCTTGTAATGTTTTTTGATAGTTTTTAGAAGTTTTCATTAAGTTTTGGCCGTGGTAATTCATGCCAAAAAATCCAACTTTGCGTACACGCAAGTTGGATGGGATCAACCTGCATATGCGACGACCCTACACGCGACTATGTAAATGGAACCCGCGTGTATGTGAGTTGAAGTTTAAACACAAAATCTAACTGTTGAAACCCAAATTTTTTTAGGATGACCATCACATGGAGAGAGAGAGCATACCACAATTGACAAAGAGGTAATGAATGACCAAAATGCACTAGATGCATTGAGAGGGTGTGGCTTATTGAAATTCTTCAAAATGTCAAACATGAAATCTAACACACGCATGCTCGAATTGGTGATCCACTACTAGAGTGTAGAGGATGACGCCTTCATGATATATCAGATGCCTCTACGAATTGAGGTTGAAGACATCTACTTTACTGCAGGTTTCTCTCGAAGAGGGGAGGTCGTGCATTCGACTGGCCAGACAAGAAGTAGTCTTTCAGTAGAAGACTATGTACATATATACTGTCCTAGGCACCGGAAAAGATTGGAAGTCAAATTCCAATCAAACATGTGGATAGTTTATCTCTCAAGATTTTGATGTTTACCATTATGAGGCTAAATGGATCAGCTTCACTACATCAGGCTTCATGAGTGTCCATGAGCCTGGCAGTGGAATGCCTTACCACGGTTTTCAACTGGTGCATACCTCTTTTGACCAACATGAAGAGCTAGATGACCTCTATTTAGAAGGGTCAAACAAAGAACTTTGGATATGGGACTATTTTATGCTCCTTCTTCTTCGAGAAGGTACTTGGGCTATGTCCCAAAGTATCTATCTCCATCTGCAGCCCTTGAGATCCTCATATGGGTAGATGGCCTAACTTGATGAAACACCTTGGACGCGGCGATGTGCCTAGGATGACTTTCGATGATGAGTTTTTTGACTGGTGGGACCAACAGATCATCGCAGTCGACGACTACCCGTATGCTAGTATGGATTTCTAAGGAGATCCAAACTTGGTGTTACACCAAACGCAACATGGGGAGACATAGGTAATAATTTTTAAGTTTTTGTAAAATTTTAAGATTTTTTCTTTTTTAAATATGAAATGAATTTAGAAATATTTTTGATGGGACAAAATATTGACAAAATGACCATGTTTCAGATGTGGGTCTAGTGAGACCAGATGGATTTCTAAGGCACAAGCATTGTGGAAGAGGTGCCAAAGAGGCAACAACTGAGACAGAGAGAGTCCTATATGCAGTTCAGATAAACTTGGTGAGAATGACTCACCAAGTACCGATGATAGTCATAGAGGATCTACCTGAGGAGATGCAGTGTTGTGTGATAGGGGTACTAGGGGACTGGGTCCACATACTTCGGCGTGTAGCCAATGAAGTAGTTAACTTTTTAGCCGCTCATCCTGAGCCGGGTCAATAGACAGAATGGAAATGGTTATGGGCATTTCGTCCCAATTTTGTATATTATTTTTTGAACACTTTATCTATACACAGGCAATTTTATGATATATATACAGATCCAAATTTTTTATGTTCGTTTAATTTGATGAATGATTAATATTCCAATCTAATGCTTGATTAGCAATAGAGTCTACTAATGAATTCTCAGATCGTGGAATGTGAATATATGTAATATAAACAAATGATCATTGCAACAGTCTCACTCTCAAAAATTGGCAATATGAATAAGGATCACAAACCCGATAAATGTTATTTAATTGTGACACTGCCAGTTGTGAGTCAAGATAAACTACCAAAAAATCAATCCCATAAGGAATTGGTTCGGATAGTAAATTAATAACGGCAGTATATTCCACAATGTTTTTTGAAGCAAGACCAATACATACTCCCCTCGACACCATCAACTGGCCAGATGGATAATAAATCACCCAAGCTGCGGAAGCAAGATTCTGAGTGTGCTGACTAGCACCATCGGCGAATCTGAAATATATCAGATCATCGATCAACACTTGCCAAAGTAGATCAAAAAGTGTCGATATCACAAAATGCCGACAAATATGTACAAAAATACAATATATACAAACAAGCAATTGCTCGGTCGGAACCTAAGCAAAATACTTCTTAAGGTAGAGCCCGTTTCGGGGCTCTGCCAACTTGTTCCCTTCAAAATCAACTAATTCATAAGCCCCTTTTTCCCAAAACTCATTTTACTATAAAGGGACCATACAACATAGACTTGAATTTGCCTGACCCCAAGGCATCTTTATCTTGGTCATAGACTAAGATAAGGTTGCCTTGAGAAAAGACCCGAGAATGGATAGCTTTATCATACTGAGTTTTAACCCTTTTCTTATGGGCCTCATTTATTATGGTAGCATCTTGACACTACTCATCGAGATGTTCCAAATGAACGCAGCGTTCTTTGAGACTATACATCTTTGGAAGAAGTTCTACAGCTAGCTTAAGGGACAGAATTTCACATTCAATAGAAAAAATAGATTCCAGCCCGTAAACTAATTGAAAAGGAGTAAAGCCGGTGGCAGTCTTCATCGAGGTTAGGTATACCCAAAGTGTTGGGTACAATGTGATGTACGAATTGGAGCGATTTTTGGCAATTGTCCTTTACAGGATAGTCTTGAGGGACTTATTCACTACTTCAACTTGCCCATTGGCCTGAGGATAATACGAAGACGAATGCTCCTACCAGAAGCCCAACTTGAGAGCCAATTTAGTCATCAATTGATTCTAGAAGTGGTTGTCATGGTCAGTGACAATCTCTCTTGGGATACCAAAATGTGAAATAACTTGATTGAAGAGAAACAAGGTTGTTTCTTCACTATCCTTTTTGTATGTAGGCATGGCCTTAGCCCACTTCGTAAAGTAGTCTACAACCAAAATCATGTACTTGTGATTCACTGCTGAAGGTGGATTACAAGTAGTAAAGTTAATGCCCCACTTCGTAAATGGACCAATAGTGATAAAAGGAAAAAGTGGAGGTGAATGCGCGTGCATTTTCCAAGTATAGATTTGACAAGGGTGGCAATGTTTGACTGCTTCAATACAATCTTTGAAAAATGAAGGCCAAAAGTAGCTGGCACGCAAAATTTTCTGGGCTATTACAAGCCCTGATAGATGACCGACAAGATCCAGTGTGGCAATCATTGAGTACAGATTCTTCTTCTTCCAAAGTTAAGCAACACCTAAGGATTGAATCAACCCCTCTACGATATAATGTATCACTAATGATAACATAGTTTTTGGCAAGGTGACGTAACTTTCGATGCTCATCCTTGGAGGAAGCAGGCGGGAACTTTGAAGTCTAGAGATATATGATGATATCTCCATACCAGGGATCTTGTGAAGAAATGAGGAATAAATGTTCGTCGGGGAAATTTTCCTCATAAACAATGTCATCCTCACAAGGCAACTCGGAAATTAATTCCACAAAAACTAATGACTTCTTAGACTTGGCTGACAAGAACTTGAGATCAAATTCTTGCAAAATACCAATCCATTGATTGTATTTTCAACCAATCACTCGCCTACGGAGGACAAACTGAAAAGGATTGATAGCTATTAAGACGAACGTTTTGTGTAGCCGAATATAATGACGAAGTCGCTGGACAGCATGGACAGCTGCCAAAGCCAATTTCTCAATAGGAGAATAGCGTAGTTCAGGATCTACTAAGCCTTGACTCAAATAGTAGATTACATGCTCATTGAGAACATCATCCTCCTGAACCAAAACCATACCTATGGTTGATTCTGCCACTGCGAGCTACAAAAGGAAGTCTCTGCCATAATCTGGTGGACTCAAAAATTGGGTAGAGATTAATGCCTGCTTCAAGGCATCAAAATATCATTGCATAAAGTCATCCCATAAAAATGGAACTCCTTTCTTAAGCAAACGCATATATCCTTTGGTAATCTCAGCATAATTTGCTATAAATCTTCTCAAGAATTTGCCTTTCCTTAGAGACTTTGAAGTTGATGGATGGAAGATGGGGGAGGCAACTGAATTATTACCTCAACCTTGAAAAGATCTACTTGAACCCCTTCAGTTGATATGATGAATCCTAACAACCAACCAGTTGTGACCGCAAAAACACACTTATTTGGATTCAACTGGATTTTATAAAATTGACAACTCTCAAAAACTAACCGAAGGTGGCTGGGATGATCGATTCTCTTTGGAGAATGAGCAGCTTAGTCATCCAAGTATGCTTTGATAACATACTGAATAGTCCCAAACTAAGAATATATCAATTCTAATTGTTGGGCTTGAAAAATAGCCTGCTCCTCCGAATAAACACTGGAAAGAGAAACATCCTTTGAGATCTCAGGTTGTAATGATTTGAGAAACCATTCGAGATGAAATTCTGGTGGAATTTTGGATTTGATAAACCTTTTTCTCCATCTCCATTCCTGGATATGATCTGAAATGTGAGTTGTTGTGTCTTGATGAAAGTTGGCCAGAAGCTCAGTTTCGGCTTCATAGCAAACATGCAACTAAAAATGGTTCAAGAAAATATTAGCCAAATCAACGAAAGAAGTATAGGCACCCCCTGGCAACTCTATATACCATTTGGCCACATTCCCAGTTAGAGTGCACTGAAATAACCTCAACCTAATCGAATCATCTATCAAGGAGTTGGATGAGCACCATAAGTGAAATGTGGTCACATGGTCTCACGAGTCTTCACCACTCTTCCCTTCAAACTTTGGAATATCTGACGGAAGTTTAGTTGGGACCAGAGGCCAATCCGGATTATACCTAATTGGATCATTCATCAATTTAGTTAAGTTTCAAAATTAAGCGTGGCTAGAAAAGGAAGTCGTGGAGGACCTTGGGAATTCCGTTCGAAATGGGCGGGGTTCCCGAAGGTCTAAAAAGAATGACCTGGATTTTGAAAGGCACCAAGTTGCCCAAAGTAACTCATAGAGCCTACTAAACCAAAAGGTGATCCTTGTGGTCCAGCAAAATTTGGAGCTTGACCATCTCCTGCCGAAAATCCTCCGTAACCAGTGAAGTTACCCCCTAACGAAGTATTGAAAGGAGCTGACAGCTCCTGATAAGGGTTCCATGCGTTAGCAAAGGGTGAAAAGATTTGAAATGAATTAACCAAAGAATACGGCATATTCCCTTATTGGCCGAAAAGTTGATTCACATCTCCTATCCCACTAACCGCAAGGTTTGTCCAACTCTGAAAGGGGTTACTATCTTGACTTGTAAAAGGAAAAGGCATTGACCCTACTGTCGAATTGGAATGTGGTATATGATCACTTCCAAATGAGAAACCCTGAAAAGAAGCTGATCCACTCATCATGGATGTAGAGATGGTTGATGGTATGTTGAAAGGAACTGAAGGAATACCTTGAGAGGGAATTCCAAAATGGAAAAATCGAAAACTGGATGCATCAGCTTGAGAACTTCCACTCGTCGAAGGAATGGATGTAGACCCAAATATAGTTGTGCTGGGAGTGTTAGAAGGGATGGAAATAGTTACTCCCCCTTGTACAGATATGGGAGTCTACATGCTCGCAACACTTGTTGTGGATGCCATGCTTCCAGTAGTAGTCATCGAAGGGATAGATGTATGTAGACCTAGGCTCAAAGGCCTGTGAGTCAGAGTTCCAATGTATAACAAAATGTCTAGATGATCAAGAGGGAAAGGAGAATTCACAGTCACAATGAAATCTGAAAGCTCTTCTACTTCAATACTATCTTTCAACTAGAAGAGTACTCGAGAAAGAACTGTTGTGTTCCTCTCTAACTCTATACTAGTACCAGGTCTATTTTAGAACTAATGGCCCCAAGCGGAGGATCAATCTCTGATGTGCCTGCTACCACTGGTTGGAAACCGCTAGCAGAATCACTCCTACGCCTTCTAGGAGAAGGCTCTAGACTCGTAGGTGAAAGCCCACAAAGTCTCTGAGACCGTCAAGATGGTCGGTTAGCCACTTTGAATTATTTAAAAAATATACTTAAAGACTCAAGAAAATTAAAAATCTATGTTGACTAGGAGCATAGAACACTCACTAAAATGTCCCTGAAGATATTAGAAATCAAACAACTTCCAAGTATTTCCGCTCCAGGTGATTAGGACCGGACACCAAACTACAAGAAAGTTAATAATAAGGGCCTTCTGAAAATAGAATGGGGTAATTATGCCCCAGGCCTACTAGCGAAGGTAACAAAGATAGTTATCCTGACCTCCAGACAACAATCTTGGCCGGTGCAAGCCCCCAAGCTTTGAAAGGGTGCCCTCCAGAAGTACTGTTGAACATGATACAACGTCAACCTCAGGTGCCATGGGATTACCCTCCGCAGCAACCTGTGTAGTTCCTAGGATAGGCAACTATGTTCACCAACTTGTATCATAAGCCAGGCGAAACATTCGTGAGGTAGGATCTGACAAGTAAGAGAGGGGGTATCTCTCGTCCTTATCTTCACTAGCCCTCACGCTTTACTCCCAGTCACAGAGCTTTCCCGGTCTCCCTAACGCTATTGGATTTCGCTCTTTAATCAAACTTCTATGTTTTACAATTTAGAGCTGCCTTCGAGAGTTAATTCTCCTCTCGCCTAATCCAAGGCCCTAATAAACCTAAACTTGTTGGTGTATTCTGATGACAATACAAAAGTTCTAGTTTATTTTAATTAAGTGCTTGATTTTTAATGGTTGTTCTTTTAATTCAAGGGTATAAAGGAAATGAAACTAATGGTGTTTGTATGACACAAAAGAAATCAATGAAAAACTAACTACATGAATGAAATCGTTTGTTCTTTGATGAAAAGAGATCTCTACATGGGTTCTACGAAACTTCTATAAAGAAAAAAACTTTCTCTTTTCTTTTCTTAAAACACACTTCACACATACAAAAACTAAAAAGACTATTGATGCTTTAATAATGCAAAACTACCCTAATGCAAGGTGTAATGAAGATGCAAGAACCTAAATTACTCTAAAAAATAACGAAAGCAATTTTTTATAACTATTAATAAGCCAACTTATGTGTTTGAAATGAATACAAATTTTGAATACAAAATCCTCTCCAAACAAGAAGGAAAAATCCCAAAAGATCACAATTCACTTTCAAAAAATCAAAAGAAACCAAAATCAAACTTGGCAAAAGAAAAAAAACAAAAAGAATTTAAGATCTTTTTTTTCAAGAAACAATCAAAACAACCTTTTGAAAGCACTCTAAATGGCACTTAAGACTGTCTGAAAGAAGAGCACAAGGAGTCTTTCCAAGTTACAAATTCAAAAACGAATGAAAACTTGAATAAAAAGGCTTCAACTTGTACTAAATGACCCAAATAGTAGCAAAGAGCTTGACAAACTGACCAAGAAGTCAGGAAATAAATACTTTCAAATTCATCAAAAAAAAGACTTTCAAAAAGCAAGAAAAGGTATAAGGCCACAGAATGATGGAAAGCAAAGCAAGTAGACCAATAACTGAGCTTGACACTAAGATTGATAACAATCTATTGTTCTAGAGGACCAGAATAATCAAGAACCTTTGTACGAAGTCTTGTGTGCCAAAACACAAATCATAAAACTCACTCAAAAGCAAAACTAGGCCAAATCTTTTCAAAGTGGAAGAGACTTCAAATCAGTAAGCTCGCAGAATAATAAAATTCTAGAGACAAAAATTGACCACTCAGAGACTAAATAGACCAAGAAACAAATATTTCTGGGTAGAGAAAATTCAAGAAAACATTGCAAAGAATGGTATACGCGATTGTGTTCAAGCACAGAGGCATGTACACATGTACACATGCTTTTGAAAAAGGAAACTCATGTCTATGCGGGTTCACTTCACAGAAACTAGCATGTGTACGCTACTGTAAACAGACTAAAGTGCGTATACAAAGATTTGCAAGAAAAATAAAAAAACAAAGCCAGATCAGAAAGATCAGACTTAAGGTCTGAGACTCTACTGGACCAAATAATACTGTCACAGCAAGCAAACCAAGAACTGAGCCTTGATTGACTCTGAACAACCCAAAGTAGGAATAACAAGATTCTTATCCCTAGTGGAGTCGCCAACTCTGTTACGGGAATAAGTACCCTAGGGCTTTGGGTTGGAACGCCAACAGAGCAAGAGCAAACTATAGTAAGAAACACTCATACAACTCATGAAAAATGTTTAAATAAACAAACTATGTGAGAGCGACCATACCCAGATGTCCTTCATTCGGGTAGATCCCACAGGGTTCAGACCCTCTAAAGCTCTTGATGTTCTCCAAACCTAAAAATTATTCAATTCGAACATACATAGCAGTATATAGATAAAGCATTTTAATGAAACTAACTTTATATCATATAAGAAAATGATTATTTATACATCAAAATAACATTCATATATGAATTATAACAGTATCTGATGCATAAACATAGTTAATCTCGGAAACAAGATATCACTTCTTTTTATTGTAGAAATCCATAACTAACACGGAGAGAATTCACCCGAGTCTTATTCTTCCAGCTCCAAGCAAAACCATCCTCCAAATCCGTCCAATCCCAGTCTTCAACAACCTCCTTCCATAACCAACAGCATGATATCTCAAGCAAGAGAGAGAATATCAACAATCAAGGAAACAAGGGTTTCCTAAAACTTGGGGAAGTGCTTGAAGCACAGGGATACTTTAGACTCAGTGAGGGATAATCTCAGTATAATAACTCTATCTCTTCTCCTCCTTAAGGCCTTCCCATAGAAGTCTATTTATACTCTTCCCAAATATTTTTTTTAGTTGGGAAACAGTTGGGCCACGGGCAATAGGAGGTAATCAGCAAGTAAAAACCATGAACTCCACCCATAACTAAGGAAATTTATTTTTTTTAAGTTTTTTAACACATATACGCAGGTTGGGTATTGACTAACCCATGTGTACACACTTTTATATCAGGAAAAAGTAGTGTACATGGAATAAAACATTGTTTTTAAAATACTTGGACCAAGTCTAGAAGGAGGGCTTGCCCTAGGCCATAAACCAAGCATCACAAATACCAAGGGTGGTAAATGGTGCTATAAGTGATGACATTGTTGGCAGCACCTATATAAAAGATGGTGACAACAAAGAAAAGACCAGAGACTGCGCTATAGACTGCGTTGTTAACTGTAGTGCGGTCATAGGTTCAAAAAATGCGAACGAGGAAACTATTTATGAAAGAAGCCAACACTAAAGGAACCAGCATGAATATCTAGTACATGAAGATGGCATTGAAAGTCTAGAAGGTGAATTGATTATTAGCAATGAGAGTGACCAACATATTAGAGCAAACATAGGTTATGAGGTGAGGTATTACAGCAATGAGAGTGACCAACATATTAGAGCAAACATAGGTTATGAGGTGAATGGATTATTAGCAATGAGACTGACCACCATATTAGAGGAAACATAGGTTATGAGGTGAGGTATTGCAGCAGTGTTAGTGGTGAGTCTGTAATCAAAATCAATGTCAGTTGCTGAAACTATAAGGGTTGCACTATAAGACCAATAAGTGAGTGCAATTTTAATCCCAAAAATATAGATAAAGACAACATAATTGATAAATTTATTTTTAGTAAATGGTTAGGGAATCCTAATGATGTAAGGGTTTCAAAACTAATGCCTAGTAGAAAGGTTATTAATCTTTCCTCCTCAACTCTCACTCCTGAAGAAATTAATACTCTTAGCAAAGGCTTGGGATTCGCGGTCTCTCCCAAGAACATTCCATTTGAAAGCATCATCTGCAATATTGAGAATGGGACTCAAGGCCTTTCATTGGATGACAAAGAAGTACTAAGACAGGAGTGTGCCCTTATAATGATGAAAGCTAAGCCACCAAAGGGTAATTTAAATAAGGAAGGAAAGGTTGCTCTTAGGTCACTTCGTAATAATGACAAGATAGTGGTGCTTAGGGCAGATAAAGGAGGAGCAACTGTTGTTTTAGATAAGGATGATTACATTCATAAAATGAATGAACATATAAACTGCGGTAGTTACAAAAGACTCTACTCCAACCCCACTTCCAAGGTTATTAAGCAGGTTAAGAAGGTTTTCATGGGATCAAACCTCAATGATAAAACAAAAAAGAGGTTAATTCCATCCAGTGAGGTCATTCCCCAAATTTATGGATTACCAAACATTCATAAGGAGGGGATCCCTCTTAGACCAATAGTCAACACCATTAGTTCCCCCACCTATGATTTAGCTAAATATATTGCCAGAATCCAGAAACCTCTAGTTGGAAACGCAGACTCCTTTATAAAAGACTTTAATGATTTTGTAAAACTCATCAAGAATGAAAAGGTTGATAAGGATGATATTCTGGTTAGTTTTGATGTTGTTTCTTTATTTACAAAGATTCCCCTTGATGAAGCTACTCATGTTATAAAACAAGTCACTGATCCATATATGGCTAAACTTGCGGAAATCTGTTTGCGTTCCACTTTCTTCAATTTTCAAGACAATTATTATGAGAAAATATCAAGAGTCGCCATGGGATCCCCACTTTCACCCATTGTCGCCAACTTATACATGGAACACTTTGAAAGGAAAGCCCTTGACTCCTACCCTCTGAAACCGGCATGGTGGAAAAAATTTTTTGACGACACCAACCTAAAATGGACTCATGGCAAGGCTGAAATTGAGATGTTTTTTAATCATCTTAACTCTATATCATCTAACATCAAGTTTACTATGGAGCTTGAAGAAAATGGTAAACTTCCTTTTCTAGATGTCTTAGTCAGTAGAAAGGATGATGGTACTTTGGGACACCAAGTTTTTAGGAAGAAAACCCATATCATCCAGCCCAAAAATTTGGCATCTTAAACACTCTTGCCATTAGGGCTCCTAGAATTTCTAACTTTGAACACCTTAATGAATAAATTAAGCACTTAACCTTTGTTTTTAAAGATATAGGATACAAGGAGTTTAATATCAAGAAAGCCATAAAAAGAGCTCAAGAGAAGGTCCTCTCCAAGGGTCCCCGAGATAACTACGGAAAAGAAAGTTGTGGGAAGGTGTACCTTCCATTCATTCAAGGGGTCACAGATAAAATCACTAAGATTTTAAGAAAGAAGGACATACTCACTCAGTTTACAACATGTGGAACGATTAGGCAGAAAATGAAGTCTGTTAAAGATAACATTGATCATCAGCAGCTCAAGGGTGTGTATAAGATTGATTGTTCATGCGGGAAAAGTTATATTGGAGAGACAGGGTGGTCTTTGAAAACAAGACTTAAAGAGCATGGAGCAGATATTAAGAATGGGAGATCTCGTACATCAGCTCTTGCAGAGCACTCCTCCAAAACCAAGCATCATGTGTGTTTGGAGAATGCTAGAATTATTACAAGGCAAGACCATTATCAAATGAGAAAAATCAGAGAGGCTATTGAAATTATGAAGGTTCCACATAACCTTAATAGGGACAATGGGAATGAGATTAGTGGAAACTGGCTTCCCCTGATGTTATAGACATTTTTGTGCCCTACAAACCCAAGCATGAAATGTCCATAAACCAAGGGCTCCTAAGTCCCTAAAAGTGTTGTTCTAACCCCTAAAGGAACAAGGTCAACAGATTACAGCTTCTCCCAGAAGTTCTCCATGAAAAACTACTCAGAACTGGTCAAAACTGGATCATTGCACTTGCTCCATGGCCAGAGTGCAATGCATTGCACCTTGTACACACGGGAAGTGCATTGCATTTCGAAAAGTCCTTTTATGGGGTGCGATGGACGAGAAAAGACAAGTGGCGGAGATAGTTTGCGAGGTGGATGATCATGGAATCTTCCAGAAACTTCTCCTGGGACACTTGCCTCTCAGAATCGCCCAAGGATGAGTAAGATATCAATGAGATCTCCAAGTGGCATCAAGAACTATCAGAGAGAGGACACTAATCAAAAACCCAAAGCTGACTCACACCTCTGCAAATATCTATATATAGATCTCTCATCCCAGAGATCAAGAGGTTAGAGGCTGGAATTTTGCATATTGTAAGGAATTGCTGTTGGTTTTTTGAGACAAACATCAGAGTATTGGGTGATCTATGCTTTGTTTGAGGTGAAGAGGGGCTTCTTTGCTGGGAGGTTGATGTTGGGTCAGGAACCACCGGTTGTAACGCCTCCTAGATCTTTTCTTGTTTATCAATAAAAACTATTTGAGTTTTTCCTCCATGCTTTTGTATCATTGATGCTTGTTACATTTGTATGGTTAACTTAAATCTGATCCTAAGTTGTTTATGAATATAGATCCATGTCTTTGTATAGTGTTCTTCTTCTGTGATCTTACAGGTACTTTGTGAAGCTGGGCAAGTAAGGGAGCAGGTAGTTGGAGACTATCAAAGAAGAGAGGGATTGGATCAAAGGATTAGCGCAAGACACAGGTTGGTTCTTTCTATTCCTCTCTATCTATAGTTTATAAAGGAAATACAAAAGTAGTTTTTCTCTGTTTGTTTCTAAGGCAGCTGTCACACCTTAGTGGGATAGAGCAGTTCTAAATAGACACTTTTCCCTGTAACAAAATGGCGACTCCGCTGGGGATCTAATTAGTTTGTTTGTTTATCATTCTTTGTTTGTTTGTTTCATAAACTTATAAGTGGCATTCGAACTGCATTTGCCATAGCAAATGCAAAGTAGACATCTGCTGCTTCAATCCATTCACTGGATCTGTTTATGATTTGAACAACTGATTCACAAACTATCTGATTGCCCTTGTGATAGCTCTTAGATCCTCCTTAGATCTACCCCCGATTGTTGAATTACTGATTGCTTTTACTCGGCCAAAAACCAAAGACTGAACTGCAAACTGTGACCCAGAACCTGGACAGATTCTCATTTCTGGCCCAGCGCAGGTACTGTTAAGAGATCCTGAATTTCAGCACACTTCCCGAAAGGGCAACCTGCGCTGCATTTCAGATTCTCTGTGTTACAGGTGCGCTGATCAGACTAGCCCTGTGCAGCTGTGGTTCTTGTGCTTCATTCTTTCCAGTTCTATCTCTGAATTTTGCTGCCTGTGATCAGTATATGTCTGTTTGAAACCCCTTTTCCTTGTTGTTATTTCGCCTCCTTTGTACAAAAGAACTGTAGATGTTTTTGTGTGTTTGTTGAGTCATTTACAGTTCTCCTTAGCAGAAGTAGCGTAATCGTACTGTCATCCTTTGATTTGAATCTATCGTAAGTGTCGATTTCAATCGTTGGAAAGAGTTTGATTGTTGTTGATGGTTGATTATCCTGTTACTATTGCTTTTGGTCTGGATTTGTGATTTTCTAGTGTCAAAAACGAGTATTCATTTCAAAATCGTAAGGTGTCGTAATCGTCTCTATCTTTTGATTTCGAAAAGAAGCTTGTTTGTGTTTGTCGCTTGAAAACAAATTCAGATTTGTGCATCAACTTTCTTTTTAGCATCCATATACTAAGAAAGTCGAAAACAAATACATGCATGTGCATTTGTATATGGACAGTGTGTTTGGCTTGATTTAGGAAAGTGCATTTACGGTGTGCTCTTTGCTCTTTGTGAAAAGATTGTGTCTTTCTTTTCCCCTAGTAGTTAGGATTTTCATTGCACAAAAGAGATAAAAGTTTGTTTATCATCTTTAGATTGCATTTTAGGAATTACATCTACATCTCGTGGTGAACCCAAAAGGCAAACTTCATAAGCAAGATCAACTTAAAATAAATTCAATGAATCTAACAACGCTTTGGAACTTAACGCACAACATTTAGAGGTCTAGGCTAGAGACGTATTCCGACGTCGTAAAACCTGGTAACTGTTGTTCTCACTGATGGTTGGGTGATTCCTCCACTTTGAGACGATAAGTGCTAGTACGGACTTGTGCTCCCACGTACCATCGAGTATATTTTGGAAGACCCCTATAGGCTTAAATCCTTTATCCTTAGGAAGCCGTTTCTGCTGCCCTATCGATCGCAATGCACTGAACACAGCATTCGGGAAGATTGACTGCCGTACCGTAAAAAGTATTCTGCAGTTTTGCGATTGGTTTGGTACTCCCTCTACCTAGATCTCCAGAGTAGTCCCTTTCGTTCCTTTTCAGACTCCTTAACGGAAAAGGTCCATCTGAGCACTTGTCACTTCAGGCTCATTAAAAATCGAAGGAGACTAGAGTCATCTTTTGTTTTCTCTCGACTCTTAAAAACTGAAAAAACAAGTTGTGTCAAAGCGTCTAAAATTTATTTTAAACGGAATATTCATTACCCCTTTCCTACGTTGATCTTGGGTTGAGAAAATGGAGTCCACCAACCAAGGAATTCCCCTTGGAGGAAATCCTAGTCCCTTCTCCTCTTGGGGAGATGTTGGTGCACCCCATATGCCCACATTGTCGCTTCCAGGACTGACAATTGGTTTGCCTGTATGGCTCTTCTCAACCTCTGTCGTTCAGAACACCACTTTTCCTGAACAATCGAATCAGCAATTAGACGAGTCCAGAGTTACCCACCAACCTTCTACTTCCTCTAATTCTTCCTCTCCTCCTTCCTCTTCGCTTGATGGGGCTACTAAAGCCAAAAGTCAAGTACCTAAGGAGAAGAAGGAAAAGAAGAAGAAAGAGAAGAAGAAGAAGGAGCCAAAAGCGAATGGGGGCAAACGAGTGTCATCTAATGAAAATCCACACACTGCACCGACCAGGCCTAAATCGCCATGTGTCATTTGCAAGGGAGACCACTATCATAGAGATTGTCCTTGCATCCCTCGGATCTTAAGGGACTGGTCTCCTCGTTTGCACAACCTGGTGTCGTCAACCTCTGATGATCATGTTGAAAACTCACCGCAACTAGTGAAAGTGAAGCCCCAGGACAAAAAGGAAAATATAGATTTCCTTGTAAATTGTGCGAAGGCGATCATGTCGTCCACCGTTGTCCCTTCTTAGACGAGGCTAAAAGAGTTTTGGACGATCGTCCGGTTTCACCGTCACGACTTCCTCCTGGATATAAAAAACTCTTGCCGAGTCCGTCACCAGTTGAAAATCCGGCTGGCCCGCTCAGGTGGTCGGCTAAAGCACCTATCATTGAAGATAAACCATCTGGATCCATACCAGACGAAAGTCAAAAGGTCGAGGCGGCAGTTGACCCGGTCTTGCCTTCAGAGGTTTCATCTTCAGATGATACAGTCACTGAAGAGAACAAGGATGACACCGTCCAAATTCTCTTCATAAACACAGACTCCGACGAACATGGGGGCAATTTACCCGTTCCTTTACCGCAGGAAGGAAGTTCTTCAGAGTCATACCCGGCCGTCTATTCGGTCCCACCTCCAAGCAACCTAGTTGTCTCCTTTGACTGGAATCAACTAGGCAGACCCCGTTTACCAGCCAGTATACCATTCCGTATTATTGTCCAAATATATAGAATGGTTATGGCTGGTACCATCATAGATGAGGGGGCTTCTGTGAGTATCCTTTCCTCAACTGCTTGGAAAGCGTTTGGTTCGCCATCGCTTTTGCCTGAGATGAGAAATCTGACAGGCTTTGATAAAGGAACCAGTCGACCGTTAGGGATCCTTCCCAATGTTCCCATAACATTGAGAGGGAAAACCGTTCACATGAACGTGATGGTAGTTCAAGGACCCCTGGATTACAATCTACTCCTTGGACGAGACTATATTTATTGCATGGGAGCAATTGTCTCCTCACTCTTTAGAGTAATGTGTTTTACGCACGAAGGAAGAATGGTCAAGCTCGTAGACCAGCTTTCATTTCCCAGATCACGCATAGCAAATAGTCATATACCATCCCTGAATGGTCTTTTCATGCAAGAAATGTCTCAATCTCCAGTCCGTCCACCCGATGAGTGCGAGTGATTCGGGGGGACATGACTGAAACCCAGGGGGCATGCATCCTGGTCTACTTCGGCAAGAAAACTTCAGGTATAAGGTAGGTTTCCGCGAGAGAATATGACCTCCGTACTCCCGTCCCTGATTGGAAAGGGAAGTTGGACTGGAACAAGATCCTCTTGTCAAAGTTATGTCAGGGACGGTCACGCCATACCATCCGCTCACCTTTGTTTATTTCGGTAGACATCGCCGAAGAAGTGTTTTGTTTGCGCTGCGAATAGAACAATCTTTGGATAACCTGTAAGAGGTAGGCCTCTCTCGGTAAAACAAATGTTTTAACGGACTAAAGAAGGGGTAACCTTGAAACTCTGTTTTATACCTGGAGGCATGCAAACCTTTTGGAGTGCAAGCGAAGAGCGACTATTTATTTTTTAAATTTATAGGACCTCTAACCCTTTAAACTCGTAGGATTGGTCGTCTGCTAACTTGCATAAAGAAAGGATGTGGGGAAAAACTCTAAAATTTGTTGTTTTTATATGAGACATTCTTATCATACGACTGGATTAATCGAGCAGTTTTAGCACATAGTTCAAGCTCGTTAAAAAATAAACATAAGACATGAGCAAATGTTTCCACCCGCGTTTAAGCTCGTTAAAAAATGAACTATTCCCCGGTAAATAACCACCGTGAATGTAGTACTTCAGCCATTAAAGCCTTGGTCGTGTTTGCACCGTCACCTCCACTTTTTCATTGGCCGATCATTCACCTCCATTTGATTGTTTACACATTTTGAGGAACAGCTGCGAAGAGTGATTTCACTAGCCATCCTTGTGACACTGCCGTGATTGGAAAATTCCAAACCTTACCTGGAATCAGCTGCTACCCGTTTTATCACTCGTTCCTCAAAAAACGAGTCTCCTTTAAGCTCTTTTCAACTGACTCGTAAAATATGAAAAGATTGCCGAGTCCTTGGCCTATCCAGCTCGTTAAAGGGACAGGAAGTGCTATCCCTCCTCTAGATTTTAATCTTTTTGGACCTGAGGGATTATTACACAAAACGATCGAGCGCTTGTTTTGTTCAGCTCGTTAAAACTATCGAAAATTCATCCCTTCTGTATTGTTTTATATTTTTTCGGACTTAAGGGATTAGATGACGAAAAAGGAATTTTGGAGTTACCTTTACGTTCCTTTTCAGACTCTCTAAAATTGAAAAGGACCGAGTTATCTTTGTCATTAAACTCGTTAAAAAGATTAATAGCGACAAACTTGTCTTTAGACGAGAATGAGTTTCACTATCGCTAGGCTCGTTAAAACATAGCGATGGGTTTTCCCGAAGGGAAAATTATAGAACAAGCATATGTTATCCTCCTCAAGCTTGACAAAAATAAAGAGGTACTGGTCAGCAATGACTGGGAAAAATTGGGAAGAAAACTCAAAGAAACTTTGTTGGTAGCAAGTCGCTCTTGAACATGACACTTCCACTCCGTGTCCGAGTCGGGTTGGGTTGTTTCATTCACCGGTCACATCACCATGGTCACGCCATACCATCCACATTTAGGGTTAATGCTACCAATCCATCACATCAGTGTCGCCGATATGTTCAAGAGAAGTCATCCAGAGAAGTCACCTGTGTCTCACCCACTACCATACATTATACTCCATTCTTTCATGACTGCCACCCTGAACCTTATATCACCAGATCGTTTTCACCTCCATCAAAATCATTTGCTCCGTTCCATGTCATTGATGTGGGATTCATTAAGGCCCTCCTGTGACAGATCACTTCTTGTCGACATTAGCTCATTATCCAAGAAGTTGATCTAGGAACACCCCATTCAGTACTTTGAAGCTTGCATGCCTCAATGGCAAGTTTCTCACTTCCGGCGACAGGTTTACATCAATGGCCTTCGACCGAAATATTTTGCGTGGTGTTTGACGCCAAGTCCTTTATTCACACCACATGAATTGTACTGCAGTACCTTGACAGTCATTATCATTATCGATGATTCCTCTCGCGCTTGTTAACAGTTTACATCATTGACTGGTAATCAAGCGATGTCTTTCCATGTTCGACTTCAGAACATTTCTCACATGGATCGACTTGTACTTCGAGTGAAGATCGGACGAGATTGAAGACCCCAGATCTAGTTTCATCCATCCGGCTGCGATATATATTCAGGAAAATAAAGACATTAAATGTACATCATTGCTGCACAGATAATCATCCACTCAAAAGGATGATGGCTCTACCAGAATCATCAGTCTACACTCAGACGATTGTCTGTCCTATGTACATGAAAATGAATTTATAAAGCTGAGCATGGGAATGCCCACCTCAGCTAGATCATGAAAATAGTATGAAGATAATGTATTGTATTGTATCTTATTACAGGTCTCCTCCCAGCATTGAAAGAACTTCGGATCCTCATAATAAAGCATTTCACCCGACACCAAAAGGTTAACGGCCTCATACTTTAGGGGGCAACTGTTATAGACATTTTTGTGCCCTACAAACCCAGCATGAAATGTCCATAAACCAAGGGCTCCTAAGTCCCTAAAAGTGTTGTTCTAACCCCTAAAGGAACAAGGTCAACAGATTACAGCTTCTCCCAGAAGTTCTCCATGAAAAACTACTCAGAACTGGTCAAAACTGGATCATTGCACTTGCTCCATGGCCAGAGTGTGATGCATTGCACCTTGTACACATGGGAAGTGCGTTGCATTTTGAAAAGTCCTTTTATGGGGTGCGATGGACAAGAAAATACAAGTGGCGGAGACAGTTTGCGAGGTGGATGATCATGGAATCTTCCAGAAACTTCTCCTGGGACACTTGCCTCTCAGAATCGCCCAAGGATGAGTAAGATATCAATGAGATCTCCAAGTGGCATCAAGAACTATCAGAGAGAAGACACTAATAAAAAACCCAAAGCTGACTCACACCTCTGCAAATATCTATTTATAGATCTCTCATCCCAGAGATCAAGAGGTTAGAGGCTGGAATTTTGCATATTGTAAGGAATTGTTGTTGGTTTTTTGAGACAAACATCAGAGTATTGGGTGATCTATCTTTGTTTGAGGTGAAGAGGGGCTTCTTTGCTAGGAGGTTGATGCTGGGTCAGGAACCACCGGTTGTAACTCCTCCTGGATCTTTTCTTGTTTATCAATAAAAACTATTTGAGTTTTTCCTCCATGCTTTTGTATCATTGATGCTTGTTACATTTGTATGGTTAACTTAAATCTGATCCTAAGTTGTTTATGAATATAGATCCATGTCTTTGTATAGTGTTCTTCTTCTGTGATCTTACAGGTACTTTGTGAAGCTGGGCAAGTAAGGGAGCAGGTAGCTGGAGACTATCAAAGAAGAGAGGTTGGTTCTTTCTATTCCTCTCTATCTATATTTTATAAAGGAAATACAAAAGTAGTTTTTCTCTATTTGTTTCTAAGGCAGCTGTCACACCTTAGTGGGATAGAGCAGTTCTAAATAGACACTTTTCCCTGTAACACCTGATTAGACATATCAATCCCTCCAGACCTTTCGAGGAGTAGTACATCAATTTTGTCCCCTACCCCCTCCTTAAATTCTAAACTCTCTCTCTTAGTTAATTAATTAATTAATTGGTTAAAATAATATAAATTAAAAATTTGTTAAAGAATTAATAATTACTTATTTGCCATAATAATAACCATTTATTTGTTACAAATAAATGAATAAATCAATTAATTAATGATTATTAGGAATAAGAAATTGATAATAAACAATAAGTTTTTATAAGTTAATTTAGGTGATTTATTATTAAAAATTTATTAACATAAATATATTAAACAACTAATAAATAAATAAAATACAAACTTAACCCTCAATGACATAGGTTAGTATTAACATTAATAAAATAAATAAAAATTAAATAAATAAGACTATTCTATAAATTATTAAAAATGAAGTAAAATAAATCTAATATTTACTACTTTATTAATGAGGCATTTAAAAGAATTAATTATATTAATTTATTTATTTCAGTAGAAAATAAAAATAACATGAATTAAAATTAACCTAAACTATTTATTTAATTAAGTAACATAATATAATGAGATTTCATATTAAAATTAAAACTAAAACTAAATAGCCCACGGGGCTTTGGATTGACGATGAATGGGTGCACTGTTAAGGCACTCCTTGCGATAGGTCACTGGTTCAAATCCCTCGTGGGTGCTTACCTGCCCGAAAAAAATAAGAAATAAAAAATAAAAAAAAATAAATAAAAATATGTATATATATATATAAGTGAAACATAACAAAACTAATTATAATTGGTAATCATATCATAGCTTGTTAAAATAAAACAAGGAATAAATAAATCTATGAATTAACTAATTTTATTATCTAATAATTCATATTAAATTAAAAATAAAAAAAAGGTAGGTTATATATTTTAGAATTAGTCAGCTTCTACTTTAACTTATCAGCCATTAGGTTTCTATTTATTTGTCCTGGTCAGCAAATTCTTCTCTCAGTCTATCACTCATTTTCTATCCTGATGATGGATCCCCTTTGGGGTTCAAAACATTGATCTGATGAACAAAGTACTATGGATAATCCAGGTCATATTTTTCAAACTTATTTATATTTTGCAAGTGTTGTGCATCTTAGGTTGGATATGAAACAAACCTAATTCATGACTTTGATTTTTTCAAAATACAGTTTCAAATCGGGCTGTGTCAAAGTTGCACTAGTCAGAAAACCTACAACTAGATAGTTGGTTTGCAATCCATTTCTCAACCATCTTCTAAGAATGAAGTCCTTGATCGCCTAAAACCTCATGACCAGCTCCTAGAAAAAAAACATTTGTCAGGTTTTTATAAGGCATCCAATGCTCAACAACCTTATTGTTCACAACCCATATACTCCTTCCTATGTTAAAAAACTCATTGGTTCCATCCCAAGTCATTATTCCCATCCTTTATATATTGATGACAACTCCATCTTAGATATCATAATGGCCCTAATACAGCAAAGCATGAACCTCTTCCAATACCTTCTCCACCTTCCATTTCACACTCTTCATTATATCATTTGCCATAATTCTGTGGACCCTGGGATTGAAGGGCACCCACTCCACACCCTTTTTGGCATTCAGTGCCCCCTTCACTAATATATGCTCAAGAAATTTGCAAGGAATTCCTTTCCATAAGGGGAGAAGTGGTAAGGAACACACCTCCTCACATCCAAAGGAGTTGCAATGCCACTCGCATTCTGAACCCAATTCAACAAATATTTCCTAGCCTTGTAGGCCTCAAACCACTCTTCTTTATGCATGAATTCCAAAATTTGTTTTACCATTTCCTCCACATGGGTTTCCTAGTTTCTGTCAAGCAACCCAAAATGGTATGCAACACTAACATAGGTTTGCACTTGAATTAATGGGTTTGTCACCCCATTTCCAAGTAGAAGCCCACCAAGATGAAATGGAATTTTTGAGCCACCATAACCGAATGAGCCCAATTCTACATTCTCCATTGAATTCTTTTTAGATTTCAATAAAATACAATGACCCAAAGCAAGAAGAAACTTACTTGCATAGATCTCACCCGCCACAAACAAAAGGCGGTTACTGAATTCTAGAACTAAGCTATAAGACTCCTCTAAAGTCATATAGAGATGCTCTGCAACCTGGTTATGGTTGGTAGGGATGTCCTCATCCTTCTTTACTATGTTGTAGCCTAAACCCATTGGACTATCAATGATTAAAACACCGAATTTACAGTTCCATGGTGAGAACTAAGATGTAAAACGCCTCCAAAGCGGTATAGAGATTCTCTACAAACTAGTTATGTTTGGTAGGGATGTCCTTGTCCTTCTCTGCTATGTTATAGCTTGAACCCACTCGACTATCAATAAATAAAACACCAAATTTATTGTTCCATGGTGAGTCATTTTGATAGAGTTTGGGTCTGATGAGATTCTCCACGGCCCCAATTCATAGAAATTACCATTCATTCTTGAACAACCCGAGCCCCTTGCAGCCATAGAATTATGGGTGTCTCTGCAATGGGCATATTGGGAATTATTGCCTCATAAAATGGTAGAACAATCTTGCTTCAGAGGATGCCTTCACATTTAAATATCCAGATCTCCATGCCAATGCTTCCTCGTGCTTCTGTCATCTCTAAATACTTGGCCACCCAATGAAGATTGCATATCTGTAAGTTCTTTGCATTTGGAAGCAGAAGAAAAATAGTATTGCGGTGCAATAAACACTGCTTCTCGGGAGGAGGATGTATGCATTTTGGCAGAAGTCGCATAAGTGTTTTCCTAACTATAACTATAACTATTAATCTAAGGGTACATATTTCTTTATTCGTCTGACATCTTATCGGACACTCCAGACAGGGACACCCTGGAAATTTGGTGAATTGGTTTCAAAGAGGAAGGCCTTATGGCGTAAAAGTCTAAAAGTAATTATATATTATTTTTATTAAAAAGTAGTATAATGTAATGTTTTTTTTAAATGTATAAACAAAATTTAAAAGTAATTACATATTATTATTATTAAAAAGTTTTATATTGTAATAATTTGTTTGGATTATGATTTATTTTTAAAGTTATGGATTTATATTTTTTTTTAAATATAAAAAAATATAATGAATTTAACTAATTTTGTTTTAAATTAAAATATTCCTATTACTTTAGAAAATGAGAATACATCATAGGCATTATAATTTTTAAAATATCTATTATAAAATGTTTCATAATATTTTTGTAAAACTAATTAAAATTTTAAATATTTTTATATAATCATAAGAATTTTTTGGTTTTTTAAAATAGAATACTTTTATTTTATAAAAGTTATGGAATAATTTCTATCAATCATTTAAAAAAAAAATGAAAATTAACTTATTGGAAAAATTCAAACCCTAACGTTTTCCATGATTAAACTATGTACAATAAAGACCATACTCCATCTAATTGTCATTCAAAGAAAAGCACTTCCAATTTTATCATATTCAAAATACAAACATTATTTCATTATAAGTAGTTCAAATACAAAAATTGCAACATTTAATTATATTTGTCTATATTTCCTAAAGAGCTATGTCATTCATCACATTTGTTGATACTTTACCTCAACCTCACATGAAAGCTATTTTTTCTCAAATCTTCTTGTGAGACATGGATTGAATGACATGATTAAATGTGTCTACCTAGATTGTGAATGTTTGGTCAACTAGATTATGCAATTAGCACCCCTTATCCGTAGGAAAAATAGTATACCATGGATCACAAGCAATATGTCTTCTATAGGATAAAGCTTATGTCTTCCTAATTTACTCAAGCCACCATATTGCTCACACTACTTATGTGCCTTCTTATTTATTCATCTCTTGGAGATTTCATTCTTGTATTAATTGAAATACTATGTTGATTTCCTTAATCCTTAAGCCCTTCACAACGTACAAATACAAGGAAAATTTTAGGAGCTATTATTCCTAGGTGGGTTAATTAAAGAAAAAAATAGCTAATTTCTATTTTTTCACAAAATGATTAGTCCTAATTTTATAGTATAAAATTATTTTACCTTAAAAATTGCCAATATTTTGTAGAGACAAAGATAACATCATTAGAAATTTCAATATTTTTACAAAATTATTGTCAAACATTACAATTTGCATATTAGGAACTAGTAAGATTCACCAAGCATTATGAACTTTAAGATAATTTTCTAAGGTTAAATGCACATTATAAACATTTATTTAATGTCAAACTAGGTTGTCATCAAGTGTATGTTTAACATCAATATAATAGTGTGAGGTCATCAACATTCCAAACGTTAATCAAGATTATGCCTAAATGCCATGTTGCACATGCCACATTGTAGGCACCATGTCAACACATGTTGATGTGATACCCATCATATGGCACATGTTGACATCACACATGTTGATGTGGAACCTACAACATCAATTAAAGTAGTTGCCAAGGTGGATAAATGAATATGAGTGACTATTTGAAACATGCTAAAGGGTGATGGTGTTTGGCAAAGCTATTTTTTTTGTTGATACAATTATAACTAGCTATAAAAGGTTGGAATTAATGGAGTGATCAACATGTGAGAAGAATCTTAAATTGCCATAGGTTCTAATTTTTTTAACAAAATATGTTTTCAATAAAATAAGCTTTGGTCAAAATACATGTTTATTTTAAACATAAGGTGGATGACCCCAACCATTTTTATTGATTTTTCCATTTTTTTATGGATCTTGCCTAGAGTTCCACCTACCCCACTTGACATGCCCATAATCAAATTGGAGTATGACATATCTTTCTTACTTGGTGTGTTTTTTAACTTTCTTTTTACATATTGAATAGTTGGGATATCATCTACACACCATTGTGATAGATAAAACTAACTTGCAAGATGACCTAAATTTTCTAGCACTAAGTTCAAAACACATAGGAAACATGAAAATAAAGAAATAGCATATTAAATTTGTAGTCCAAAAGTTACATGGACAATTTGTTACTAGGAAAAGGAACTAACAAGTAAAATAACCACATACGATAGATGTTATATGAAATTAAAAAAAGGAAGATGCAAGTATATGGTTGTTTCTATAGAAATATCTTGTTAATTGCTAGAATTTCTAATGTTTGGTTGTTTTTCAATATCAAAGATAAATATTTCTCAATGCTTACAAATATCTTGAGTCATAACCCCAAAAAAACCCCTTCATTGTGATGTTATCAATTTTCATGGATGAGCGAAAATGTCCCACAAAAAACAAGTCATCAATAGTAGTTACGGTAACCAAAAGTTCAATAATTATGGTTTATTAATTTTTCAATTTTTATTATATCCTTATAATTACAACATCAAGATAGTTTGGCTTGTTAAACTTTCAATCCTTTAGGATTATCAAAAAGCAATGACTACCAAGCTTTTGTTGTATATTATTAATATTGGACCCATCGTATTTTGGAGCTTGGGGATTTTATAGTAATCATGAACGAGTCATGTCCTCTCAACACATAACATTTGATTTCAAAATGAGTCCCACCCCATTTTAATGCTTCAAAATTTTAATGTAGCACCATGATAAGCATTGAACAACCATTATTGGTCCCACTTCAAATGCAAGGAGAGGACTTGATCTAGTTAGCCACAACATTATTGTATTAATAGAGAAATAATCATGTACTCCATATTTCCTAGTCTCTTTCTCTCCAATTTTTTTGGGAACATTGTAACAACCCTTGTTAAAAACTCATGTAAAAATATATAGGGGCATGTTGATGGGACACATTTTCCAAGTTGAATGGTGGGAAAGACATCCTAGTGGGTGTTCATTTTGATTATTATGGATAAAGGAAATTGGCAAAGGCAATGGCAAAGGTTTTGGGAAGGAAAAATGACATTTTTGGCACATTTATTGATGAAAATAATGGAAATTAGGAGAAAAGGAAGGTGAAAGGTCACAGGTTGCCTGTGAGGAGGACATTGAAGAAAAATAATGCAAAATGAAGAAAATAGAGGCCTAATTGATAAAAAGGATTCTGAGGATCAGTTTGTAACCTTTAGTCAGTTCATTTTTGGAGCTTTCTCATTATTCTATCCCTCTCTCCCACTATTGGACACTTAGAGTTTTCTTAGAGCACTTTGGCATTGTATCAAGAAAGGAAAAGAAGGCAAGAGGAAGTAGAGATCAAGAAAGGAAGAGCAGGATCGAGAAGCTACAACAATATTCTTTGCAAGTATCGATTTTCATGTGTATTTTCCTTCCTAGAGCTGGCATTTATGGTATTGCATGTGGTTCTTTTGTTGTTATGACATGGGTTTTGCCAGGTTTGACTGTGTTTTTAGCTTGGCCTTGCAACTTCTAGATAGCCATGGTGTGATGGGTTTATCATGTTTTGGTTGAGTTAGATTTCCATATGGATTCGAAGCTGAGTGAGGTGGATCTCTGAATGATAGAGAACATGGCCTAGTGGTCCCTGAACCAGACTGTTGATCACAATAAAGCCATTGGACTAGTGACCCCTGAGCCAAACTGTGGATTGAGGTAAAGCCATGATTTTGTTGCCTCGGTGGGCCTAGGAATCCTTGTTGGTGAATGGTGTGATATAAGGTAAAGCGTAGAGGTGGTTACCCTTGATTAAGCCTAGGAATCCTTGTCAGTGAATGAAAGGATATATGGAATATCCTAGAGGGTGGTGTCTCGGTTTAGGGCCTAGTGATCCCTGGATCAGACTGTGATTGCAGTAAAGCCTGAAACACTAGAAGACAAGAAAATTCCTCATAATGTGGGTGGAGAAATCCAGTGGCATGCATGCTTGTTTGGCCTAGTGATCTGGTGAATATCATGGTAAAGCCTATTATTACATGTTCATTGTGGTGGTCTAGTGATCTGGGATTTACTACGTTAAAGCCTAGTTTCTATTGATGAGGGTGAGGTGGTTTAGTCTCAGGATACCCTAGTTGGTTCTTTTGGATTGAGTCCCACATTCATGCTTGGAATATGGCATGGGGGTGAATTGTTGAAGAGAGATTTGGCTCACCCATTCTATGATCGGGTGGAACGTTGTAGTTCCATCTTGGGCTTTGATTTTGCATCATCAATATGAAGATATTTATCCTTGTATTTCTATGAGTATTATATTGGTTTATATTTGGATCACATGGTTGTGATTTCACCGGTATTTTTTTGCTATTATGCTAGTTATGTATGTTTTTTATGATAGTGGCTATGTGTCAGGCTAGGCAGTAACTCCTCAATGCAAAAATGATTTGTGTTTATTGCTTCAGGTAGGTCTTCATTAAATACATGAGGGAAAGACTGTTCAGTTCATCTCCCGATGACTATTCATATTATTTATTTATCTATTTAGATTATATTCACCCAATCATGAGGATTAGGTGTCAACATTCCCCCCCCTTAATCTGAAGGGATGTTGGTGAGTCCAAGCATCATTCTGAATCGTTCAAGCTTTTCTCTTCCAAGCGCTTTGGTGAAGATGTCTGCAATTTGCTCATTTGTGGAACAATGACGGAGATGGATTGTTTTGGCCTCAACATGATGTCGAATCAGATGATATTTAGTATTGATGTGCTTCGTTCGATCATGGAACTTTGGGTTCTTGGCCAACTTTATTGCAGAGGTATTATCAATCATGAGTGGAGTTGATTGTACTTGTCTTACCTGCAAATCTTCAAGAATTTTCCTGAGCCACACAATTTATTTTGTTGCTTCAGCTGCTGCCACGTATTCTGCTTCTATTGTGGAGTCTGCTGGAACTGATTGTTTGTGTGATCTCCAGGAGACAGCTCCTGATCCAAGACTTATAGTATATCCTGAAGTAGATACCCCAGTTTCTTTGTCTCCATCAAAGTCTAACTTAGAGTATCCAATCAAGCTGAAGTCGTCCACCTGTGTATACTTGATTCCAAAGTCTTGAGTTCCCTTCAATTACCTTAGAACTCTTTTTGCAGCAGACCAATGTCCCTCACAAGGCTTTTGCATAAACTTGGAGAGGATTCCAACAACAAATGAAATGTCTGGTCTGTTAGTAGTTAGGTAGTTGAGACTTCCTACAAGCTGTCTATACTTTGCTGCATCCTCAAATTCTTTTCCTTCAATAGATGTGAGCTTTAAGTTTTGTTTTATTGGAGTAGTAAGAGGATTGCATTCTGCCATGCCAAACCTGTTCAACATATCTCCAATGTATTTCTTTTGAGAAAGAAATATGGACTTTGGATGTTGGGTTACTTCAATGCCAAGATAGTAATGAACATAACCCAAATCAGTCATTTCAAAACTTTTCCCCAATTCCTTCTTTATGGATGCAATGTAGCTTTCATTGTTCCTTGTCATCCAAAGATCATCTACATATACCATAAGATATACAACTGTTTTGCCAACTTTCTTGACAAATAAAGTGCATCATCAAGATCATAATGTTTGAAATTGAGTTTCAGAAGATACTCATTTAGTTTTTCATACCACGCTCGCGGTGCTTGTTTGAGGCCATACAAGGACTTCACAAATTTTCATAATTTATGTTCATGTCCTTTCAAAGCAAATCCTTCAGGCTTGGACATAAAAACACTCTCTTTTAGATCTCCATTCAAGAAAGCAGTTTTTACATCCATTTGATGGACTTTCCAACTGTTCTAAGCTGCTAGGGCAAAGAGTGTCTAGATGGTAGCCCATTTTGCTTTGGGGACAAAAATCTCCTCATAATCGACCCCTTCCTTCTATGCAAAACCTTTTACCACAAGCCTAGCTTTGTGCTTGTCAAGTGAGCCATCAGCTTTATACTTGTTCTTGTAGACCCACTTGGAGCCAATTGGTTTGGTTCGTAATGGAGGATCAACCAGCTTCCAAATGTCGTTCTTTATGAGGGCATCATACTCCTTTTGCATTGCTTCTTTCCATTCATCATGAGAAGCAGCTTCTTTGAAGGAAGTTGGTTCAAAATCTGTAGACAAGTTCAATTCAAAATCATAAGAAACATCCATATCAACAGGTGAGTTAGATTCATCCACATCACTTCCATTTTTCCGGTTCGAATTTCTAGTTCCTATCTTTCCAACCTCATCAGGATGAACACTTTCAAGTGTCTTTGTTAGCCACTTTGGGGGACCATTCTCAGATGGTCCAGGCTGCTCCGTTGATTGAGTTGGGACTGAATGAAGATTGAGTCTGCCAATTCTATCAATCACATCACTTAAAGGATCATCTGTTGTTGGAGTTTCATGCGGGGGAGAGTGTTCTTCAGAAGAAGATTCCACATGTTGATCTAGTATGGGAATCCCCCCTTCAAGATGTGGAATCTGATTATCAAATTCTTGAAATGATTTTTCTTTTGCGAATCTATCCAAGCGATCAAGTTGTCGCTCAACAACATTGTCAGTTTTGGATGATTCAAGAAAAATTACATCTCTAGATACAAAAAACTTTTTATTTACTTCATCATAGAGATGGTATGCTTTGGAGGTGTATGAATACCCCAAGAAGATACACTTACGACTTCTAGCACCAAGTTTTTTCTATGTACCTTTGGTATCAAGGCATAACAGGTGGAACCAAAGACCTTGAGATGCTTTACCGAAGGAACATGTCCATACCACATTTCATATGGAGTCTTGTTTCTTATAGCATTAGATGGACATATATTCTTTATATATGCAGCACATAGAATAGCATTAGCCCAAAACATTATCTTTACATTTTTGAAGAAGACCATGGATCGTACCATATTTAAGATTGTCCTATTCATTCTTTCAGCTACACCATTCTGTTGGGGATTATAAGGCACAGTTGTTTGATGTTTGATCCCATGTTGGCGAAGATAGTTTTCAAATTCATTTGATGTGTATTCTTTTCCATTATCAGTGCGAATAGACCCAATATGAGATTGTGCATAATTTTCAATCCATTTATGAAAATTCTTGAATGTTTTAAAAGCATCAAATTTGTTCTTCAATAAATAAACCCAACACATTCTAGTGTAGTCATCAATAAATGTCATGATATATTTATTTCCATTTGTAGAAGGAATAGGCATTGGACCACATAAATCTGAATGAATGAGTTCAAGTTTTCTATGTGCTCTTGAATGTGAATCATGAAAAGACTGTTTTCTATGCTTTCCTAGAATGCAAGCATCACATTGCTTAAGTTTCCTAGGATTTGTACGCAAGCCAACAACACCATTTTTCTTCAACAAGCGGAGGCTGTCATAGTTTAAATGTCCAAATCTAGCATGCCATAATGAACTTGATGGAAGTATACCTCCTTCATGATGAGAATTGTATGAGAAATGTTGTGCACGAGCAGAGGTTCCTTGCAGCTTGAGAAGCCTTTATTCTTCTATTCCCCTCATGACAAGTGAGTGGTCAGATGCTTTTCTTACCTCAAGCTTGCCATCAAACATATGAATGGAGTGACCTTACTGGTGGATGTGGACCAAGGACAGCAAGTTTCTCTTGAGCTGTGGGAGATATATAACATGATGCAGAAGAAAGTCTGGAAGACCAGGCAGTTTAAGCCTAATTGTGCCAAGCCCTGATGGCTTGATTTTTGATTGGTTTGCAAAGTATACTACTCCATCAACATTGTCAGTGAAATCTTTAAAAAAATCTTTTCTATGAGTCATGTGGCAAGTTGCCCCTGAATCAAGAAACAAATCATTTTTCCAAGAAGCAAGTGAAGCATTAAATAAATCTTCATTTACTCCAATGTTACATTGTGCCACAACATAGTGAGCGGATTCAAGTGCTTTACCTTTGTCTGTATCATCAGTTTTACCTTTCTGTTGGTTTCTTTTCTGCTCAATTTTGTCCCATGGTATCTTGCATGTAGAGGCATCATGTGATCCATTTCTTTTGCAGCGTATGCAGTGCAAATCTGCCTTTTCTCCGTGAGAGTCTCTGCCCCCCTGCCTCTGAAATTTCTTCTACCTCTTCCTTTGGAAGAATCTTGAGCAAGATTATTCTCTCTGTGTGCAAGAAGAGTTGTCTTCTTTTCCAAACCCTTCACTTTTTCAACAAACTTCTCCATCATAAAAATTTGAACTGAGCCCAAAAATAATTACAGTATTCGTAGCAAAACACTAATAATAATTTGCTATGACTTTCCAAAAAATGGAATCAACTGCAATCATGCAATATATATTTCACATATTATACCATGGCATGTCATCATAAAACAAACAACATAAGCCCTAATGCCATCACCACATATCTTTCACTATCATTCAGTTGGAAAGCATCGGTCTATTTACTACAGCTCAAAGGGTCTAGATACTTGTTGTAGTCATAGTTACCCACCAACCATTAAAATAAAACACGGCAATTAGAAGAGGAACTGCAGCGACTCCTTGCCGTTCTTTACCAATTTCATGCCACGTCTCTCCAAAACACTACTACTGGTGTTGCAAAACTCAGACTGGGCAAACTGGTGGCAACGATCAACATATGGGCAACATTCAAGACTGTAATACACCAAGACTGTAATACAGCTAAAATACAATAGACCTTTTAATATATATATAGCTAGCGTCCAAAACAGTCAATGCATGGAGCAGCGTACAGTTCAATGCATGTATTAAAATGATGTAAAAAATATCCAAAAGCCACAAACTTATTCAACACTACCTTTTGGAGAACACCCAATAGTATTACACAGAACAGCACATTCATGCAAACATAATCGGATACATGTTTCATAAGCTATAAGAATCTTCCAAGCACTATGACCACTGCAATACAAAGATGTAAGGCCCTCATCAACCAAAGCTGGCTTCTCTGGTTACTGAGATTCATTATATGGGAGTCATTTATTGCTTAATATCAGGCAATCGTAACATGACTTGGGTATCCCTCTTCCACCCCTCACACAAGAACCGACAGACCAGACATGGTTTTTTGATTAACAGAAACGCAACGACAAGCTCATTCAGATGGCGGAGGTGGAGAGTTGCAGCCCAAGATGCAAATGATTTTGAAGGCGGAGACAAGGAGGAATACGAGATGGAGAAGGTGTCAGGTCACAATGGACATCGAATATAATACAAAAGCATTATTTCAACATATTAGACTATGGACGAAGAGCTCCTCTGATACCCAACAACATTTGTTGCCCAATGTGAATACCAAGAAAGCCAACGAAACAGAATACCTTTATGAATACCTGTGACGTCGTTTTGAAACAAAATCGCAGGCCCTTCAAAAAATTTTAACACACACGCTTCGTCCAGCTTACTGCCGCCGAGGTATTCACTAAAGGAATGTCAGGACAACCCTTTTATACCATTGAAAGGATCATTTCGCGCACAGTCATTGTATGGACAGTCATTTCACGCACAGTCATTGTATGGACAGTCATTAGACAGGGGAAATGGTAGTATGGATAGCACTTTTGAATGGAGCAACGCATTGTATGGAGCAGGCTTTTAAATGGAGAGCAGAGGAGCAGAATAGGGAGTTACAAAGGGCATAAAAGCTAAAAAAGGAGCTGGCTCTAATACCATGTCAGGCCAGGCAGTAACTCCTCAAGGCAAAAATGATTCGTGTTTATTCCTTCAAGTAAGTCTTCATTAAATACATGAGGGAGAGACTGTTCAGTTCATCTCCCGATGACTGTTCATATTATTTATTTATCTATTTACATTATATTCACCCAATCACGAGGATTAGGTGTCAACACTATGTATGGCTCTCTTCGTATTTTTACATGTAAATGAATGGATAATGTATCTATGACCTAATAGATGATAATATAGAAAATGATATGTGGGAACAATGGCTCGTAGTGATTCTCACGTAAGTATGAGATCCCTATGCTTAAATTTGTTGTTTACACCTATAGATTACATATTTGTGGTATGTTTGACGAAATGCTTGCCATGACTAGTAGGGGTTTGGTTAAGGGCTTGTTCAAGTATTGTCTTTTGCATCATTGTTTCCCTATTATATTACTATTCTAAAGGTGTCATTCAATTATAGGAAGTGACCTAGGCTCTGGGCCTAAAAAAATTTCTCAAATCCCAAGGACGTTGGCACAACACTGAGAAAAACAATCCCTAAACACTTGCATGCCTTGTCATGGGAGCATCAATAGCCTACAAGACATTGGCAGGCCTATAGCATGGGAGCGTCTAGAGGCCAAGTGGTCAAAAAACTTTAGTGTGACCTAGGGGCTAGCTACCTGAGTGGTTGGGATGGTTCCTAGGAGTCCTATAGCTGATGTGGATGTTTTGTATTTTGTGTTTCCGTCGATTCCACTTCCTAAAGGTCACACAAGAGGTTGAACCCAATCATTGTAGACTCTCATCACATGTTTACATTGGTTGGCTGGTTACTTGGGTAGATGTGGGAGGAGGGTGTTACAGAGTGGTATCACAACATGGTTAACCCCTCAGACTAGATGGGTGGTGTGTTGGTCATGCATTCATATCAGTCGCATATGTGTCCCTTATTCTTGTAGTCCATGTGCACGGTGTTGATCATGGTTGTAGTGATGTAGCAATGTGAAGCTTTATGTTTTCGGATGTGTCGTTATGAGTGTATGGTTGCATATGCAATTGTTATGCATGTCATTGTTTATACGTTGTTATGGATGAATTTTCATGGCGAAGGTTGTTGTGCATAAGTTCATTGCATAAAATTAGGTCATCATGATTGTATTTGTATGTTTTGATGCTAATGTGTTGGTTGAGATAAAGCAGGAGATGCAGACCATCAAAGTGAGGTTGCAACATTGGACCTCAAGGCAAGAGCATGTCGTCATACATGTTTGTATGTTAGGCATGCATGTATGTTAGTTAATGGATTTTTATATGCATTAGGGTTATATACATTAGGTTTATGTACATTTCTATGGATGTTATGATTATATACATGATATATGCTAGTTGATTAGTGTAGTCATATGCACATCTGTCGAATAGTCATGAATGATAGTAACATGTGGTTGTATGCATTTCTATTGTTGTTTTAAGTTAGATAACTTCATGATTATGTTATATGTTGTTGATGAGCATGACATATAACTTGTTGTTGTTATATGATAGTAACTTGATTATTAGGGTTATTACATTAAGATCTTGATGTTACCTGTATCATGCTAAATTGGATTGGCCTATGTAGATGGTTAGGATTATGACATTCAAGTATGAGTTAATATCTTGTGATATTATGTCATATTAATCTAGACTGATTGTGCAATTGTGATTATTAGGTTTCAATGATAATTATCTATGAGTTTATGATGTGAACATGTTAGTTACTGACTATTATGGATATCATGACCTTATTTATGTTTGGGTTGATATGTTGTGAAGTTATATCGTGCTAATATAACTTGATTATGTAGAGAAGATAGCCTCCCTTGAGATCTATTAAGGTATGAGTTTTCTTATGTCATCTATTTGGTGTTTTAATGTTTGAATATGTTGTTTGAGTGTTTGGTGTCTATTATGTTCTCTATCTTTTGTCTGAATGTTTGATTACTTGAATGATATGACTGTGTCTCAAAGATTGCATGAAGAAATGATCTTGTTTTAAGATGGTTTTACTCACACATATGTGTTGAGACAGTTCATATGTACTTCAATGCAGTAGGTGATAGTTTTAGAATTATGTCTAATGACTATTAGTTGACTATGGTTTATGACAGGATTGTCAGTGTTGGTAAAGGTTAATTTCAAATTGATAGATATAATTGTATTGATATTTGGAACATGTGGTTGACATGTGTAAATAGTTGTAGGAAACATGCTTGGTATTAGCATGGAAAGGTAACAATTGATTTGCTTATATATACTTAACAACTCGGTGAAGTGATAACATATAATAACACTCAATTGTAGCAAGGTAAATGGTAAAAGAAAGGATTTGGACAAGAATTCCTTTGGCTATGTTTGGAAACCATAATTACAAATGAATGAGTGCTTTGCATACAAGAAGTCTTCTTAACCTTAATCTTGTATGACATTATGTGGATATGTGTTAGATTCATGAACATGTATTTGACATGTTTATTAGCTAGTTTCTAGTTATAGGTGGATTTGTCAAAGGAATTGGAGTCCCTTGAGAGATGGCGTACATAGATCCTCATTAGGATTTGAATTTTTGTTGTAAAAACACTACCCATTTTCGAGTTCAAGACTTGTGGAAAACATTGTTATGTAATTTTCTATTTTGATAATGGTAAGGAGCATTTCCTCAATCCAACACTGTGTTGACTTAGACATATGGATCTCTTGGGTTAGGGCCCAACCATAGCAGCAAAGGATCCTCTTCTTGTATTTGTATGCTTAGTCAATTTCATAGATTAATGGCTGAATTGTGTTTAGAATTATTTCATTACAAGTAGTTGTAGATTAGATTAGTTTTCTTCCATTTGTGCTTTACTTCAGTAGTAGCTTAGAAGAGATAAAGGGACATCACAAATATGTCAGTAGCTGTATTTGTCCTCACTGCCTCCTTTAGGGATCATGGTTGAGGAAGGAACCCCTATGAAGCCCTAGAAATACAGAATTCTAGTTTCTCATAGAATTTAGGGTTTTTTGTACTTAGGCCAACATTTGATTAGTTTTTAAGAATAGGATTTAGTTTTCATTTCTTATATCTTCAGTTTTGCTTCAGATCTCATAAAGGTTTCATCTTATTCTACAAGCTTTCCCTCGGGCATGAAATAGGTAGCTAGCTCATGAAATTTTGTTTTCCTTAGTTAATTGAAATCTTTATTGCTTGCATGATTTATGGATCAATGTCAATGTTTGATGCAGTGTAGGAGTTTCAGTAGTACATAGAGATTTCCTGATCAACAACATCATCCCAACTTCATCCATCAATGATCATTCCTTTCTTTCACTAAAAACCTCACCAATTTCATCATTTCACGAGAACACTCTTCAAGCTTGTTTAGGAAATCCAACCATCTCCCAACTGTAGTTTTGAGTTATGAAGTGGTCCTAGGCACTCCCTAGCCTCATTCCATACACCAACCACCTTCCCTAAGCCTTCCATCACCTTCAACATCCATCTTTTTTCTCTCGGTTGTATCCTATAGTTTTATAGGGGATCCTGTAGGAATTCAAGATATCTTGTATAACGCATTAGGACATCATGTAGGTTGACCTATAGTGGCCTTTTTTGAGGCTAAATTGTGGAAAACACCCCTAGGAAGCTAGAAGAGGACCCCTTCTTGTCTCCCAAGCATTTTGACAATTCACCATCATCCTTAAGCCCCCTGCCACATCACCAAAATAAGTTATCTTTCACACTTTTACACCAAAAAAAAGGCAAAAAAAAAGTTATTTTGGTCATTTACATGCATAGCAGTAGAATGTTTGATGTTTCAATTTGCAAGCTTAGGACAGTAGGATTCCATACATGTTAATTTATCATTCTTTTGAAGCAAATCCCCTTAGCATTTAGTTAGAAAAATGATGTGTTTTAGCATTTGATTTTAGTCTTTTTCTTCACTACAGTAGACAAGATTTCCCTTGGTGTAGATTTCTCTTTCCCTCATTGGTAATCAAGCTTCTTCTAAATCCATAGAAGTCTGGTCTGAAAAAAATAGTGGTATATCGCCAGCTTAGGAGTGACAAAGAGTAGACCCATCACATTTACTTGTGTATATAACACTGTCACCTCCAAGTTTGTATGAACCTCGGGTTGATAAAGTAAAGTTGGTAGCCCCAGGAGTTGCATCATTCTTGTTGCAATACTGGTGCTCATCACTTTTTGGCATTGTCGCCAGGGAGGTGTCTGAGTAATATGTGATTACTACTTTATTTCTTCCATTTATTATCTCTGACATTCTGATATTAGTTTCATTTCTACAAAAGTAATTTAGTTTTCTTTCTTTTCCATTCTTCATTCTTTGCTTTCTTTTGCATTCTGCAAGTGAGATTTCATTTAGGAGTTAGTTTTCATTTAGTTTTCAATTTCAATACTGCAATTATTCTCAAAGCTAAAAAAAAAAAAACACTTATTTCATGCCTCATAGGAATAAGGATAACTTAAGGAAATTTCTTCCAAATACCCCCACCACTTCAAACAGCCAACCTTCCCTCTTCTTTGGTGGCTGTGAATTGTAGGAACCCTTAGGTGAACAACCAAAGATATTTGAAGAGCCTACAGGGGTAAAAGAAGAAGAAGAAGAACCCATTCCAACTGACCCAATGGCTAAAAATAGAAATGACAGAGGAAATAGACAAAGAGTTGAGAGTACCTTTCCCATCAGAAAAACTAATGGGGATACCAAGATGAAGAATATAAGCCCCTCTGCTCTTCCTCATTTCCATGGTCTGACTTTAGAATATCTAGACACATTCTTGTTTGAGTTTGTTGTCATATGCAGAACCTATGATTACACCAATGATGAGCAGAAGTTGAGACTATTCCCACCACTCTCAAGGATGCAGCTTTGTGCTAGTACATGGGTTTACCTCGGGATAGCATCATAACTTGGGCTCAGATGTAGCAAGCCCTCAACAACAAGTATCGAGGCTACTGCATGTCCAAAGACACTAAAGAAGAAATTTTTAGGACAACCTTAGGGCATGATGAATCCGTAGAGGATTATGAAGAAAGATCCAATTTAGCTACAAAAGGGCCAGGTCCACACTTGATCTTGAGTCACTTAAGCTAGTCCTACTTACAGGGGTAAGGGATGATCTTCTGGATATCCTAAAATTGCTAATAGGAGGGGACATCTACAAACTACCCCATGAAGATATCAAGGCTATATTTAGGAACCATTCTAGGGTAGCTAGGAAAAGGGGTAGGTGTGGTCAACCTATGGTAAGTCCCACCTCTTCCAATACATCCACCAAAGGTGAAATTGGAAATATGATGGAAGATTTCGAGAGTGAGATGCTGCAAACCCTTGCCCTATAGATGGACACTATGCACATCAAGAGAAAGGAGGAGGAGGTAGAGAGAGCCTTAGCCATCTTTTGCCCTAGATCCACAAGAAGGTACCCTAGGAATGAATGTCCATTAAATCTGATTGATGTATGATCAGTCTGTGAAGAAAACCACTCGAGAGACAAGTGTCCTTCTCTACCTGGACTAAAGAGTTGACTGAACAGCTCTGCTACATAAATCAAAGGAGACCTCATGGGCCTCGGCATACCAACATAGTATTCAAGGGTCATCCCATGCCTATTACAACCCTTACTAGACCACATGCATTCCCTCTTGGGGACCCCTTACTCATCCTTCCTAGTATACACCCCCCCCTTCGTCCTTTGCACCTCAGTACCATTCCAAACCAATCAGTCAGTCATTTTAGCCATATGCTCCACCTCAGCCTCAGTGGAATGCACAGCCCCATGGGTGGAGGCCCCCATACAATAATGCTCCAGATTTATTTCCTTCACCACCTACTCAACCACAGATTTTACACCCTGTTCCACTTAAACAACCCTAGATGCCTAACCAGCCAAATTTGAACCTGGACAATACACAGGCATAACAAGTATACAGTGGAGAGACATCCTATCCTGATTATGTTGTGGAGATTCAAGAAATCAACCTGAGATCTAGGAGAGTACTCCCAGATAGCCAACCTCTACCTCCACCTAGGGAGAGTGAGGAAGAAAGAGAGGAAAGCATGCCTAGAGTAAATCCTCCACCCTTTCCTGAGAGATTAACTCATCTAATGTAGCCTACCCCAGAAGTAAATGAACTTCTGGGTGAGCTAAAAAATGTGTGTGTCAAAATTCCACTTCTCCAAGTCATAAAGTATGTAGCTATTTAAAAAATTTTGATTAATGAGAAGTGCTTCAAACATCCAGGACAAAAAAAAGAGACACCCCTAATATTAATGTCATCGGACAGTTGTTTGACTTAGTGCTGGGGCAGGTAAATTGTTTGAAGTATTTTGACCCTAGAAGCCTTGTAGTAGATGTGCAAATCAATGGCACCATTGTCCTACACACTTTGATTGATCTTGGGGCTTCTATTAATGTGATGACTAAGGACACCATGCTCAATCTCAACCTCTAGGGTTCATTGAGAAAGACCACAATGGTCTTGCAACTTGCAGGCCGTTCCATAGTGACCCCTGAGGGGATTATGGAGGATGTGATGGTCTCCATTGACTCTTGGGAGTACCATACAGACTTCCTAGTTCTATAGCCTAAGGCCAAGCTTACTGGTTACCCTCTCATCCTTGGGAGGCCCTAGTTAGCCACTGTTGATGCCTACATCAGTTGCAGGGCTGGAAATATGACTATCATAAATGGGCATATGTCCAAGCAGTTAGTCATGTACCTTCCTGCTTAGCCATCTCTAGAACACGACTTACCTTTATGGCTGGAAGAGGAGGAAGAAGATGAAATTTATTTAGCCCAACTCTATACCTTAGAAACATCCATGGGAGGAGGACAACTAGATGAAGATGATTTGATTGAACACATACTCCAAAGTCCAACTCCCAACACATTGTCCTTAGAGGAAGTAGTAAAGGAAACCCAGAACAACCATCAAATTGACCTATGCTTAGCTGATTCAAACCCTACCCGTGTCAAAACCATAGAATTCGTCCCTGAGAGAAATTTGAAAATCAACCCATCTCTTTCTGTACACCAAGAAGAAAAGTTATACAACATTCTAAAGGAACATCTAGATGCCTTTGGTTGGAGTTACAAGGAAATGAAGGAAGTGCACCCCTCGGTGTGTACTCACCATATTTATATGAAAGAAGGTTGCAAACTAATCTGACAACCCCAAAGGAGAATGAATCTAGCTCTCAAGGATATAGTCAAAGGAGAATTGCAAAAGCTGCTAGATGCAGGATTCATTTACCCTATCTTCGACAGTGACTAGGTCTCTCATTTGGTGTTGGTTCCAAAGAAAAATGAGAAGTGGAGGATTTGTGTTGATTATAGAGAGTTAAACAAAGCAACAAAGAAGGACCATTTCCCTCAACCTTTCATTAACCAAGTTCTAGATGGCCTAACAGGGAAAAAGTTTTTCTCTTTCCTAGATGGGTTCAGTGGGTACAATCAAATCCAGATTAGCTGGAAGACCAAGATAAAACCACCTTCACTTGACCTTGGGGTACTTTCTCCTATAGGGTCCTTCCCTTTGGCCTATGCAATGCCCCTGCCACTTTCTAAAGAGCAGTCCTAAGTATCTTTGCCAAGCTAGTCCATGATGCAGTAGAGATTTATATGGATGATTTTACACCCTATGGGTGTGATTTCCAGGAGGCTCTGTCCAACTTAGGTAAGGTGCTAAAGAAATGACTTGAAATGAACCTTTCCCTTAGTCACGAAAAATGTGAGTTCTTGATGACTGCAGGGACTATTCTAGGTCATTCAATATCCCAACAATCACTGTAGGTGGACCCAAATAAAATAGCAATCATCCAAAGGGTCCCACCTCCGCAAAAACAGAGAGATGTCAAAAGTTTTCTAGGTTTAACTAGATACTATCGAAGGTTTATAAAACACTTTAGCAAGTTAGCTTCTCTTTTATTTGGGTTATTGGCAAAATACTCTTAATTTGTATGGTCAAAAAGCTGTCAAGAGGCCTTGGACACCCTGAAGTTCATGTTGACCACTGCACCTATTCTATGAGGCCCAAATTGGGCCCTTCCTTTTCATATACATGTTGATGCTTCACACAAAGCCATATGAGCAACTCTAGGCTAGATAGATGACAAGTTACCTTATGCCATTTAATTTTTTAGTAAGAATCTATTAAAGGCCAAACTAAACTACACAATGATCGAAAAGGACCTCCTAGTTGTTTTGCATTCATTAAACCAATTTTGGCATTACATTACAGATTACCTAACATTTGTACATACTGACCATGCTGCAACTAAATATTTGATGAATAAACCCGATCTGAATGCCTGAATTATTAGATGGTTACTTTTATTACAACAGTTTGATTTAACTATTGTTGATAAGCCTAGAAAGGAGAATGTTGTTGCAGAATTTTTATCCAGATTAACTTTTCCAGCAAGGGAGGAAGGAATGGTTGATGATCAGTTATTGGATGAACTCTTATTTTCCATCTCAGTTCTCTCTCCATTGTTTGCTGACATAGCAAACTATTTTGTGTCTGCACAATTTCCACCGAATTTTTCCTCCAAAGAGAAAAGAAAGATTGTGAGGAAGAGTGCCCCATTCACTTGGATTAGGGGAAACATCTTCAAACTAGGCCTAAATCAAATTATCAGAAGATGTGTCAGTGAGGAGGAAGTCTTTAACATCCTTCTGACCTGTCATGATAGGCCTTGTGGAGGTCACTTTGCAGCCAAAAGGACAAAATTCAAGGTGTTACAAGATGGTTATCATTAGCCCACTCTTCATTAGGATGTGAGAAGGTATAATAGTTAGTGTGACCAGTGCCAAACGATGGGAAAGCCTACTCAAAGGGATGAAATGCCTCTGCAACCTCAAGTTACTTTCAAGCCATTTGACAAGTGGGGCATGGATTTCATTGGAACTATTAACCCTCCATCCAAGAAAAAGTAGTACATCATTATGTGCACTGACTATTTAACCAAGTGGGATGAAACCAAGGCAATCAAGGCAGCAACAGAGGAGAAAGTGGCTGAGTTCTTAAGGGAAACTGTATTTTATAAGTTTGGGTGCCATAGAGAACTGGTCACTGATCAAGGCAACCGGTTTACATCTAAGATGATTGAAGACTTGTTAAGCCAGCACAATATCAAGCATAGAACCTCCACCCCCTATCACCCACAAGCTAATTGTCAAGTGGAGGTGACCAAGAGAGTGCTAGAGGGCATTTGGCCAAAGTGATTAGTAGCAGCAAAAAAAGATTGGGCAGATAGGTTAGTTAATTCCACGTGGGCCTATAATTCCACCTGGAAGACCACTATTGGATTCACTCCCTATGAGTTGGTCTATGGGAAGAAGGCCCTCATGTCCATTGATTTTGATTACAATACATTAAGGATGGCTAGATCTCAGCAGTGCACAAAAAGAGAGATTGCTCCAGCTGAATGTGTTATATGAGCTTAGAATGCAGACCCTCCTACACACATAGGTGACTCAAATTCAAAGGAACATCTCGCATGACAAGAACATCAAGGATAAACAATTTCAAGAAGGTGATTGGGCTTTGTTATATGATTCAAGATATAAAGATTTTAAGGGAAAGTTAAAGACTAGATGGTTAGGGCCTTATGTCATAGAGAAATGTCATGATAATGGTTTAGTGCAGATTAGAACCATTAATGTAGAGGCCATTCCTTTACTTGTTAATGGGCACATATTCAAGGTTTACAAGAAGCCATTGTCAAAGCAAGAATTCATTGATGGCATCAGCAAGGCAATGTTGGTGGTTGAGCAAGTCTCAGCTTCTACCTCATCAAGTCACTGAAAAAGAAAAAAGGAGAAAGAAAAAGAAAAAAGAAAAAAAATAAGAAAGAAGAGAAAAATAAGGAGACTCGGGTGAAAACCTCCATGAGGCGCCTGAGTCCCACTGTTGGGTTGAAAACCTTTTGAGGTGCCCAATGGTGTCAAAAAAAAAAAAAAAACTTGGGTGAAAACCTCTTGTGAGGTGCCCAGGGCAAGCAGCTAGGATGAAAACCTCTTGGAGGCAGACTAGTTGCTTTCAAAAAGAAAAAAAAAAAAAATATATATATATAAGAGAAATGAAAAATTTGAAGATATTTTTTGCAGGTCAACAAGAAGAGAATCATAGCAACAAGAGAGGATCAAAAGGTACCTATCCAGTTCATGTTTTTATTTCTCCACTTTTCTACTCATTTAGATTAGATTGCAAGGGTTCTGTGTTTTCTACAGGATTCCCTATAAACCTATAGGATTCCCTGAAAACCTACAGGATGATCCTGTAGGAGTTACAATGGCTTGGGAATCCTAAAGGAGCTAACCCTAGAGCAAGGGGATGACCTAGCCATGTCAAAAAAATTAAATTTCTATTTCACCATCTCATCACCATACCTCTCTCTATCATGATCACCCCTGCATTGATCCAAAATAAGCCAGTTTCAAAAATTACATTTAAAAAAAAAATAGAGAAAAGAGGATGAAGATAGAGAATAAGGGGACAACACTTGAAGGCTATTTTCCTCATTCAAAAATCCCTAGACCTCTTCTCTGCCCATCCCAACCATCCTCATGCTCCAAAAGTGGAAAATGATTAAGAAATTTTGAGGGAGAAGAAGCTACATGACATCCTGTAGGAAATATTGTAGCAGCCTATCCCACAAAACAAAAAATCACAAGTTGCAGTCAGCTTCAAGCATGGAGATCCAGAGGTCAAAGAAGCTCCTCTGAATGTTAGCAACAGCATCAGGATCATCAACATCAAGACCCAGTACCTTCACATCAAAGAAAAACATCAGAGGGAAAAAAAAAAAAAGAGAGGAGAAAAACACATGAAACTAGTACACAGCAAGGACTTCATTCTTCAGTCAACAACATCAAGGAATCATTACCATGGGTAAGTATCTCCCTCCCACTCTCTCGTTAGTATAATATGAGAAAAAATGTAAAAGTTGTGAAAGAGTTGGTTTATAAGCGAAAGGTGGCCAATTAACTTGGCCACCTTCGCTCAGTCAACGAGAAGAAGACAGTTAGTCCTTACACATGTGACAACAATCAAGTCAAGGAAAAGGAAAGATCGGGCTGAAAGTGGTTAAGCTAGAAATGCCCGAAGTGGGAGTTGATTATGAGGTGAGAAGAATGACGATGTGGTAGTGGGACAAATGGTCCAAAAATAGATATTCGTACCTCGTCTTCTAGCACATCACCCCACTCAAATCACCCATACGAGGAAATAAACGTTGATTCCCATGCACATTCGCATTCTCTAGGCTACACATTAGCAAAGTTTCTTTCGGCCCTCAAACAGTCTACATGAAAGGCAGAATTAATTTTTTTCCTGCGCAGGAGCACCTATAGGATCCTACAGGAAATCCTACAGGAGATCCTACGAGATAAACAACAACACCTACAAGATTGGTAGTGAGCAATTCTAGAAAGGAAAAAAAGAGGTTGGCTTCATCAAGTAGTGATAAGGGGGTAGGATCTATACTTCCCCATAATTTCCAAGGGATAAGAATATAGAAAAGCATTCTATTGTGTTGAAAAATATTGTATTCTAGGGGAATTGTATACATAGAATTTTCATTTAAAATTCCTCATTCGTTAAATTGGTATCATACATATACAACCCTCCATCCATCAGAGAAAATGACAGGGTTATTTAATAAGAGGGAACCCATCAACACAGTGAGGATTCATCAACATCCTCTTATACTAGAGATATTCAAAAGGCACAATTGGATGGGTTTCTTTGAGAAATTGAGGGGATATGCTGATGAAGTAGCCAGATATTTTTCTCTCTCCCTCATTCCAATGACTAGTACCCATGCCACTATTGTGGTGAAAGGCCTCTCTATAGAACTCACCCCTAAAATCATAGGAAGAATCACCACCCTTCCTTTAGGAATTCCTTGGAGAAAGGAGGATAAGGGAAATAGCCAAATTGCAAAGAATAAATTATTTTTAAAAGGAGAGGAGGCCATGGAAGACAAAAATGGAGTTAGAAGAGCAAGCCTACCATATGCTTGGAATGAAATTAGCTACCACCTTATAAAATATATATCATGTGAAGGTAGGTACAGTGTGGAATATGGATACCACTTTAATCTTCTCCAAGAGTTGAGGTTTGGAGCAAACGCACCTCCTCAAAGCAACTGAGCATATCCTACTTCCTTCTTCAATCAGTGATAGATATGAGCATTAAGGTGTAGGAAGGAAACCATCAACATCTATCCTGTCATGGGTTAATTAGACTTATCTTAGAATATGCCATCCAAAACCTCAGACTCCCTATCACATGGGCAACTTTCAGAGACATGCGGATAGAGGAAGGCATAAATGCCCTTGAGTATGAGAAGAGCCCCACTGCCAGTGAAATGGATGAAGAAGAAATAGAGAAGGATGAGGAATAAATTGAAATGGAGGAAGAAGAAACAGAGAGGTATGAAGAGGAAATATATGAGGAATAAGAGGAAGAAAAGGAGAAGGAAAGTGGTGAAGAGACAGAAGAAGATGCAAAGGAGGAAACTGATGAACAAAGTGAGGAACTAGAGGGAGAAGGAGAGGAGAAAGACAAAGATGAGAAGGGGAATGGAAAAGGGGAGACAAAAGACAAGGAAGAATCACCCAGGGTATCCCCATAACCCACTGAGAAAGAGGCAGCAACTGCCCTCACTGCCCTTAGTACCCCTATCAAACAAAAAGGGAAGAGACAGAGACAAACTCCATTGTAATTTAGGACAAGAAAAAGTACAAGAATAAGGCAAGGAAAATCTCAAAATTCCACCAAGGTTCTTGTTGACATTGAAGACTCACCCAAAAAGCATGAAGAGATAGCTCCTCTTATGAAAAATGAAGGAGAAGGATCATCAGGGAAAGACTCTCCAAAGTCTCCTATCACTTACATTAGGAGGCCTGTCACTAGATCTGCCTCATCCAAAGGAAAAGGCCTCCTATAGGATACACAGAACGACCTATAGGAAGTAGAGGTAGTCCTACAAGAAACTCTGCTAAACCTACAAGAAACTCATAAATTGGACAAAGAAGGGAGTATGAAGCAAGAAACAAAGAATGAGGATCTAGAGCTGTGGGAATCTAGTCCTAAATCTAATATTGAATCCTACTATAGGATCATCAAAGGGGGTAGGGTCATTCCACAGAAATTTTCCATCCAATTATTCTTTGAGCTTGAGAAAGAAAGGGAAATAACACATAGATGGATTCAAATTGCCAAATCCAGAGGAGTGGAGGACATAGGTCACATGGAGGAGAAAGTAAAGGAGATGGGAAGAGAATTGAATAGCTTGAGGGGTAGAGAGGCAATGATGAAAGCTCAGTTGGAGGCAGAAAATGCATGGTTAAGAGGATAGCGACAGGGGAGAGATAATCAATTAGCCTCCATGGCCAGTCTATCCTTTGAGGTAATCTAGTGGAGGATTCTAGCTATGTCCTATGCATTGTATCTTAGGGAATAGTGGTTGCAGTTCCAAATCAAGACTTTAGCATAGAGAGGCACTATGACATTCGAGGATTATAGACAATTCATTGATCTTTGTGATCAAAGCACATTGGAGGATAGGGATAAATTGTTTGAGTTCTACCTACATAAATTAGCCTTGATATATCTTAATGTGTGCGACCCTAATTCAAAAGTAGGGACTTATAGGTGATGCCTTTGGCACCATGGATGAACCATGAGGAAGAAAGAGCTGTAGAAATTGAGAAAATAATGGCAAGGGAAGAAATAGAACCTCTCATGATAAGAGCTGAGCTCTCAAATCCAATGGTCGTCAGTAGCACCCATAACTTGATTGCAAATGATCCTCAACTTGCACCTAGGTACCTAACTACCCAAAACAAAGAAATCACACACTTTGAGGACATGTTTCGGCTGTTAGGAGATGACAGCATGCAAGCTTGCCAAAGGAGATGGAACACTCCGCCTTACAGCTTGAAAATCAAAGAGTACCATTCTTCTTAGAGAATGAGAGAAGCACTGAATAGGACACCCATGTACAAGCAAGCTCTCCAATGACACAAAGTCAATTGGATTGGCTTGAAACTTAGTCCACCACTACTCTTAGGAATTTTGGAAGGAAGGAAGGAAGGACGAGGAAGAAAGAAAGTAGTGGGAGGAGATAGAAAAGAAGTCAAGATTCTATGCACAGGAAGAGGAAACTACAAAACAAGCATGCGATGTCAGGGAGGCCACTAGAGCAATGAAGGACATGTATATTGATTGAGTTGCTCAGAGGATGAGAAACACTTTTAGTAGGGGTGATGATGAGCCTCATCATTGGGTAACTATATGTACTTTAATCCACCTCCTTGCTTATTCAAATAAACTCTTCTCATAATTTATTACATATTTTGGTTGTATTTTGCTTAATGAGATGAGTCAAAGTGAGATATTATGCCTAATGGACTAATATGCATTGATTGCAGGCTTTCGAGAGGAAATCATGGAACTTCTAGCTAATTAAGGGCTGAAACTCAAATGAGACAAGGAGGAGAGATTGTAGGAGGTAGATCCTCCTCATTTACTCCTCACTCATTTGAATATTCCTCCATCAATCACACCAACTCGGAGTACAAGCAACCAAGTCATGGAGATCAAAAGGTAGTCGAGCAAATGACAGTCAAAGAGCTATTTTATCTCAAGTTTGGGAGATGAGCCTCCCTATATTTAAGGAAGTTGTTGGAGAATTCAGTTGTATAAATAAGAAGGCCTAGATCCTCATTAGTATTCGATTTTTTGCTGTAAAAACACTAGTCATTTTTTAGTTCAAGACTTGTGGAAGACATTGTTATGTAATTTTCTGTTTTGATAATGAGAATGAGAATTTCCTCGATCCAGTACTGAGTTGATTCAGAGGAATGAAGCTCTTTGGTTAGGGCCCAACCATAGCACCAAAGGCTCGTCTTATTTTATTTGTATGCTTACTCAATTTCATAGATTAATGGTTGAATTGTCTTTAGAATTATTTCATTGCAAGTAGTTGTAGATTTGATTAGTTTGCTTCCATTTGTGCTTTACTTTAGTAGTAGCTTAGAAGAGATAAAGGAAAATCACAAAGCTTTCAGTAGGTAGATTTGGCCTCACTCCTTCCTTCAGGGATCATGGTTTGAGGAAAGAACCAGTATGTAGCCCCAAAAAGACAGAATTCTAGTTTCTCATGGAATTTAGGGTTTTATGTACTTAGGCCAGCGTTTGATCAGTTTGTAAGAATATGATTTAGTTATCATTTCTTCTAACTTCAGTTTTGGTTCAGATCTAATCAAGATTTCATGTTATTCTACAAGTTTTCCCTCAGGCACGAAATAGGTAGCGAGCTCATGAAATTATGTTTTCCTTAGTTAATTGAAATCTTTCTTGTTTGTGTTATTTTTGTATAGATGTCAATGTTTGATGCATTGCAGGAGTTTCAGCATTACATAGATATTTCCTGATCAACAACCTCATCCCAACTTCATCCATCCATGATCATTCTCTCCTTTCACTAAAACCCTCACCAATTTCATCATTTCACGGGAATACTTATATAATCTTGTTGAGCAAATCTAGCCATCTCCCAACTCTATTTTTGAGTTCTAAAGTGGTCCTAGGCACTCCCTAGCCTCATTCCATCAACCAACCATCTTCCCTAAGCCTTCCATCACCTTCAACATCCCTCCTTGTTCTCCCGGCTGTATCCTGTAGGAAGACAGGGGATCTTGTAGGAATTCAAGACATTGTGTAGAACGCATTAGGACATCTTGTAGGTTGACCTATAATGGCCTGTTTTGAGGCCGAATTGTGGAAAAATCCCCTACGAAGCTATAACAGGACCCCTACTTATCTCCCAAGCTTTCTATACATTCACCATCATTCTTAAGCCCCCTACCACATCACCAAAAGAAGTTGCCATTCACACTTTCACACAAAAAGACAAAAAGAAAAACATGGTTAGTTTGGTCATTTACATGCACAACACTAGAACGTTTGATGTTTCAATTTGCATGGTTAGTACAGAAGGATTGCATACATGTTAACTTAGCACTCTTTTGAAGCCAATCCTCTTAGTAGTTCGTTTAAAAAATGGTGTGTTTTAGCATTTGATTTTAGTCTTTTTCTTCACTATAGTAGACAAGCTTTCCCTTAGTGTAGATTTCTCTTTTCCTCATTGGTAGTCAAGCTTCTTCTTAATTCATAGAAGTCTGGTTTGAAAAACCTTCGTGCTCTATCACTAGCTTAGTAGTGACAAATAGCAGACCCATCACATTTACTTGTGTATATAGCACTCTCACCTCCAAGTTTGTACGAACCCCAGGTTGATAAAGTAAAGTTGGCAACCCCATGAGTTCCACCAAGAAATGTTGCAATACTAGTGCTCATCAGTAGCCTTCAACAACAAGAAGGGAAGGAAATGACTAGGGGCTTCCATATAAAATTATAGGTCAAAAAGATGACAATCGATTATTTATTCAACTTAGGATCGATGGTGAATCTCATAACAAAGGATTTGTTGAAAAAATTAGGATTGGACACTTATGACTATCGTATCCGATATCCATTTGGATGGGTCAACAAGGAGGCAGAGATATGAGTAACCAAATAGTGTAAAATTAAATTCTTTATTTGTGTTGATTTTATTGATGAAGTATATTTACTTATAGTTCCACTTGATGTATGTGGAGTTGTGTTTGGGAGTCCCTATATGTACATGCATGACGCAATCTTCATGTGAAGAGTTAAACATTACAACTTCATGAAGGGTATAAAATATTGCACCATCAACACACATAAGGTTAATTCAAAGATCTCTCGATTAAGTACTAACCAAGCCAAAAACTTGATTAGTTCTAACAAGATGTATTGTTTGTTATTTTTAAGAGAAAAATCAATCAATAAAAGACTCCATGAGAGCTAAGTCATCCATAGAGGGGTGCTTTAAGGAGTAGAAACAATAAATGTAAGAGTTTCTATATACATATTTTCATTTGTTCCGTAATCCTAAAGGGATACCACCCAAAAGGGAAATGAATTACAATTTCTAGCTCTTACCAGACTCTTCATTGCTAAACATTGGGATATATAGGCAGACTGTTATAGAGGAAAATGACGTGAAGAATCAACTACAGTAAATACTAAAAAAGGGTGGCATTCAATGAAGCACCTCACCATGTGGATCACCAAGTTAACAATCACTGTTGTGCTAAAGAAGGATGAGACTTGTCAAATATGATTACTAGGGATTAGAAACATTATGCTCGAGAACATGTACCCATTATCTAGGATAGATAATCTTCTGCATCAGTATTAGCAAGAGAAATACTTCACCAACTTGGATTCAAAGTCAAGATATCACAACGTTTGTGTCAAAGAAGAAGATCCTCAAAAGACCACCTCAAAATCGAGAAAGGTTTATATGAGTGGTTATCCATGCCATTTGTCTTTTGCAATGCAATAACAACATGCATAAGATTAATGAATGATATATTACATTCTTTTATAATTTCATTTTTTATTGTTTATTTAGATGATATAATTCTATACATTATTACCTACGAGGAGTATATCTCACATTTAATGTAGGTGATAGAGACATTGAAGAAGCATCAACTGGAGGAAAATATCAGGAAATGTGAGTTTGCACAATATCTTTAATGTATCTAGGATATGTGATAGGTGGAGGGGAGCAACAAATGGATCCCACCAAGATGGAGGTCATCATTAAGTGGTTGATTCCTATGATTTTTTTTAGGTTCAAGGGTTTTGTTGGGGAAATATAGTACTTGAGGGAATTTATGGCCTTGTTTTCAATAGTATCAACACCACTCCATGCCATAACAACGAGTGGAAGGAGTTTACACTAGGGAAAGGGTCAGTAGAGGGCCTTTGAGGAGTTAAAGAAGAATTAGTCATTCAAACACTTGTTCTGATGATATTGAACTTGTAGTAACCATTCAAAGTGGATACAATATGATTGGGTATTATTCGGAATTAGTATTGACGTAGGGTGGAAGGTGTGTATGCCACCATTATGAAATATTTCATGGCATGGTTCTCAACTACCCTACCTATGACAAGAAGCTCTATGCCCTAGTGCAAGCTAGAAGGAAGTGGAAACATTATCTGATGGGAAATAATACAATAATCTAGATAGATCACTAACTAATATAGTAGCTACAAGTCTAGAGTAAACTACAATAAATAAAATAAAGACAACACAGATAGATTGTAGAACTATCTCACTGACAGATTTTATTAATTGAATTCCACACATAGAACACATAATAGAGTTCCATTTTAAAGCAGTAGGATCACTATATAATCACAGCAACTTGGAAGATAATTATTTTCTACACATTTCCAACTCAATCATACATTAGATGACCACACATTATAGAACATGACAATTAAACTATAATAATCTCAAACCTTCATTTCTCTAATTATATCTAACAAAAACTTACAAAAATAATGTCACTTATTAATTTAAAATTGCTTATGTATTGCCAACTACACTTAATACTAAAGGTCATTTTTTAAATTTATACAAACATAAAGAATCCTCTAACAAGGACAGGTATCCCAATTTTCAAAATCACTAATTTTTTATATTTTGTTAAATACAATACTCAATCTCTTTTCAATTTTTAGTTCTTTAGCAATACAATAAATCTTTATATTTTAGCATGTAGATTTCCATAACTAAAAGCATGATGATGTGAACTTCTAAATACTCTGTCATATTATTGATATTGGAAACCTCAACAATATCACATATTGTTACAAAATTCCACATCATCATAATTCTCTAGGTTACAAATTTTCAACATTTTTTTATATTTAAAATATAAATTAAATAATTAATAATAAATAATAAAAATAATATTTAAAACAATTAAAAAATAAGAGATAACTTTTTATTTAATTTGATATATTTTTTCCTAAATGCATCAATAAAATATTAAATATAGAAAACTTACCAATTGGAAATTCACATTAATATAATTAAAAGAAAAAAATCTATTAATAAAAAAACTAACCAAAGAATAAATAATATTGAAATATAGAAAATATATTAAAATTAAGTTAAATTATATTTATTTTTGTATATTTAATAAATAATTCAACCTATAAAGAATAATTATTGAAGTCATTAAATGAGTGAATTGGGTTTATCTTTGTTGACTATTAAGAAATATTGTTATCTTCTTTACCAAAGTGTTATTCTAGCAAGTGACAAGATGAACTCACTGTTATAATGATTTTGAAACTTCTTATTAGATCTAAATAATATTTCATTTTTTTATTACTTTTACCCATAAGGTATTTTCACCTTACTTTCATAGTTGTAACATACCTGAAGAAATATCTATAGGCTCCCATTCAACAAAACTTTTTTCTTTGTTTACGGCTAAGAATTTACCATTTTCTTATGTAATATTCTTCTCATGGTATTAACAAATATTATTCTGGTCACTATACTCAACAATCAGCCCAGAATATTTGTAACATAACCCCTCTATGTTTTACAGGACCCATAATGGAACCTTTATATCCATTTATACAACTTATAAGAGAGATACAATCATTAGGCATGAATGACAACATTACTTGGATAATCAACATAGACATTCGCACATTATTATCTTAAGTTTATTATGGCCAACTTAGCAATATATTATGTTTATAATTCTATGTCATAATCAAATTATTCTGACCAACCCCTGGTTCAACATGCATAGATAGCCTATCTAACCTCATTGGAAATGATGATCAACAACTTATACAATTACAATCCTTGTTTCCTAATCATTCCACATGCAACAAAGATATTACTTATTGATGAATTCCACTACTGTCTCAACCATTAGTCATATGACCATCTGAGAACAATGGCTTCATATAAGCACTAATAGAATCATTAATGCCAACACACTGGCTTTATCATGGTTCAAATTCCACAAATACTGACATATATCTTAGCGGCTACACCTAGTCCATCAGGAAAGATGTATAGAATAGATACTTCATGTTGAATGGCTTACAAAATATGTATATGTTTGTTATTTCAAGCATAGTTGTTCATCATCCAGTAACACATAGGAAAAAGTAACAATATAACATAGTATATACTTCTACTAATGTTAACATGGACTTCATTAATAAGCCGTAACTTTCACATGCAACCAATTATCTTGTGAAATCCATTAAAATTGATAATCTATAAAAGTCACATACAATTCCTTTAATCATTGCAACAAAAGAATAAAATATAAAGGTAATAACCCATACAGTACATTCCACGCATATGAAGCCATCTTAAACAATCACTTGGACAGAGGAGCACCACCACCCAACCATGAATCATCCCTAATTCCCCCCTAGCGGAAGTTCTTGCCAAGGATCAACTGTCCTCTATTTATCAATGCATTGGGTATTTAATACCCTCTTTCACGATTTAGTTTCCAATAGTGACATCCCACTTTTATGGATATTTTCCATTTTCCTAGGTATTTTTCGAAAAAGCTTGTATTTATCTCCCTGGAGGCTTTAAAATCTTGCCTTTGTCTCCCAAAAAGCTTTTATGTCCGATGGATCTTTATCTCTTATCCATCCGATGGATCTCCAACCCATCCAAGCTTATCTAGAATCACACCTAGAAGTTTCATCATGAAAGATTCATCTCTATCCCATTCCTCAATGGGATTTGGCAAGAATCTCCTCTCTCTTGGTGCTCCACCCTCCAACTGATTTATTTTATTAATTTATTTAATAACACATTTTATTTTCATATTATGTATCACCTAGATTTCCTCAGCTTAGGTTTATTATAGTTTAACCCACAAAGGAGGGTATCACACCTAGCTTTAAATCATCTTAGGTTTACAATAATTTAACACACAAGAGAGGGGTGTTACATACTCCCCCCCTTAAATTTTACACTGTCCTCGGTGTATCACTGCATCATGTCCTCATTCACAGGTAGCTGAGTTCTGAATCAACATCTCTCATGGCTCTACCATCGAATGAAATTTTTCCGATGTACATTGGTTACAAGGAGTGCTCCTCTTCCATAGCTACATTGGTCACCAAGAGTGATCCTCTTCCACACCTACGTTGGTCAAAAATAGTGCTCCTCTGTCATAGCTACATCGGTCTCAAGGAGAGTTATCCTTTTATAGCTACATGTAACATTGTTTTCAAACCATTTGTGAGAATTTGTAGATGCAGAATTTTAACTATCATAATCTGTTACATAATATTAATAAAGAAACTATTACTCATTTTTCATTTTAAATGAAGAATGCATGTTTGCTTCTGGCATTCTTCCAAGCCTTTGTGTTCTTTGTTCTTTTCATCCTCTTTAAACATGTTTATCTTAATGATTACTTAACCATTCGTGACAATGCATAGGTATATGTATCACAATAATTAAGTTGGGATATGACCATGACCTTCCTCCATTATATAATCCTCCTTTCAGGTATTAGGTGAGATTTTCTTTTATTCACCAATCCCTAAAAAAAAATTGTAGTTAACAATGCTACTATTCTACTCTTTAATTTGATTCGAACTTGTTGGTAAATACACCTACTGTCTCTATGTCGAAAAAAATGCAATATCCCGAATTTGATGGATAATTCCCAAACAACAACCACCCCATGCCATTGCTTTCTTCCTAGCAAGGACCAAGTTTTTTATCATAAACATGCCATTTATGTCATTAGATATAGAATTTAAAAGATTCTATGATTGATGACTAAATTTATCTGACATGTGAAGAGGACTAGAACATGAGTTCCTGTACATATGTTCAACAAAATTCCACAGAAAACGGGCCAAGAACCTTCACAATCATAATTACTCAGATCCTTATGAGCAACTTGCTGAGTTCAAGAACTTATAACCAAGTGTCCTCTCTTGTAAGAAATATGCAACACCTTTCCTTTTCCTCATACGAGGCTCTTCTTTTTGGTTTAAGGATATTAACCTTATTAGTGTTGTCACAAAAAATATGTATGTACATTAAGTAGAACACCATTTTTATTTCCATGCTAAAGTTAGGCGTACAATTCTCCTTTTACTAGGAGACAACTATAAGTTGGAAAAAGTGTTACTTGAAGAAGAGGTGTCAATGCCTACATGCTCTAGAAGAACCAAATAGAAGACTTCATAGTACGAAACTAGCATCCAGGTTGGCCACAAGTGACACACTCAAGTTGCTCATCGTGGTTGTACGTATTCTTACATGCATTCACATATTATGGTGGAATTTAATTATATATTGTGTGCTCTGTGGATTGGACTCATGCTATGTGCTTAGTTTAATTACATGGTATGCCGAATGGTGAACAAAAATATGCCACAAGTAACAAATTCACAATCTTCACCATAACTTTTGACATAATTAGCATGATAATGCACGTAATAATTAGAAGTAGTGTTGCAGACAGTGGTCTTCTATCCATTCAACATGCGCATATTTCTCTGTTTGGTTACCTTTTTTTCCTTTTTCAGGAACCTGCAAGTGCGTATTGAAGAGGTGTATCCCTCTAGAGCAAAATATTTGTGAAGGTTTTGTGAGGGGAAACTGCTGGAACAACACCCCAAAATGACACCTACCTTGGCACATTCTGTCAGAGATCACCATTCTCTAATCGAATGACGGTGGTGTTCATTTCCATGCAGGAAGTGATTTGACGCAACAAGGGAACATGTTTAGTGGGCATGTTTGCAACCTCAAGGCTAGTGGTTGGCATAATGGATCATTGTCCCAGATTCTTAAGAAGATGGTTTCTCTCCATGAAACCTATAAATTCCAAAACTTAATCATGGAAAGCAATATTAGCAGGATTTTCTGGAAACAACGAACTCGTATTCAGTAGATAAATGCAATCATCTCAACGACATAAATTGCTTCCATTTTAATCCAACAATCATTGTCTTCTCCCTCTAAAATTTATGGGTTCATTAAAAACTGCTAGGAGAGAAGACACGGCAGATGAAGAATTCTCAGAGAATATAATATCTAATGTCCAATGGAACACTATACGAATATGCCCACCGAAGGAGTATATGACTATGTCCAACGATAATAAATCCTATTAGTGAAGTGATGTCCTACGTGATCCCGATTCCTTGAACAACAAATCCTGAGAAGTGTGTTTGTTGCCCACCTTGAACGAGACAACTATTTTATGGCATTCTTATATCTCACAGTATAAAGGTTCATGTGAATTTTAATAATAGCTAACTAAGAAATAAAAATTACTCCCTACATCATCTAAACAGACTCCCAAACTGCACATTAAACAAACTTATACATATATATTTTCATTTAGGTTTAATAAATCTCAGAAAGGAAATGAATCATACTGTGTACTCTTCATATTTGTCGTATCTGTCATAGCCATTATCAAATGATCGATCTCCACACATGGCACGATCCTCCTTATCTTACATTCTTTTGCGAAACTAAGTCATATATTTGCAGAGAATATGCATATATATAAACCTTAGTTAAAGTATTAGAACCACAAAGGAAGGATATTCACGCCATTTTTACCTCCATGGACTAATGGCACGATCATCTGTATTTTATATCGATGGTAAGCCTTCTCTTACTTATGGCCTTACATAGGCTCAACTCTCACAGCTACAAATCGAGATAACTCTTCCCAAAACAAGCTCACTTATTTATGCACTGCTCTAATGCATAGGAGTTTTAACACACTCTTCACTGTAAGGGTAAGCATTATCCCTTCTTCTCGCACTTATCCCTCATGACGTAGAGACAAGATATGATATATGGTTATATTTATCCATAGATAATCATCATCCTATCGCCATCGGATAGTTATGCTCTCTAGTGAAAGAAACAACATTAAAAAATTTGATAAGAAAGTAACTCATCGCTTGCTTTTTCCTGTACGCGGTGATAGTCAAAATTTCTAAAGAAAAGAAACAACCATGCTATGACTTCCTTTATCCCTCTGAAACTATGGTGAAACAGGTCAAAAAGCAGTATTTAAAAAGAAATAACAGTCTTATCAAGGAAACAATATGAGTAAACAACAGATTGTGAAAGGCAACAACGAGCTCTGGCTTTTCTTCGATCCTCGTGGAACAGTGCAACCACTCTTGACATTCATGCCTTTTTGGATAACCATATCCTCTGCATGTTTGATTTTTATCCTTTCCACTCTCGCAGCGCAATTAGAAACATCAACAGCCAAGGTTTCATGTTGGGAAAAACCACCTTATTTATTCAGTGTGTTTCTTCCTTCAGCCCAAAAGGCAGCGGACAAGGGAAACAACCGTCTTTGCTCTTATTCACTCTCCAACACAAACCAAAATCTTGTGGCTTACCATCCACAAAATGCATTTCTTCCACGTCAATATGGCTTATGGAAATTAAACGATAGTTGTGGATAATTCTTATTTATTTTAGATTCTCCATATCGATATGTTTAATTTATTTTCAGATTGCATTTACCAGTATGTCCGGGGATAGTATTTCTATGTTCGTAAGTCAGTTAGTTGACGAAAATTCAAACCTCATACATTTCTAGGCTATGGATAAGGTGAAGTATGTCCTACCTTCTTACTTTCCCAATCTTTCCTTTTTTTTTTCTAGCGGATAACCCATATCTCAATGCAGATGGTGGTTTCCAATTCTTTTAACTTTCATTTGCCTATAACATGTGCTCACACGAGCGACCACCATTTTACTTGAATGATTTTCAATGGGTGGACTCATTAAATTTTTATATAATCCCATATCCATCCTGCATATTTCATTAAAACCCTTCTTCATATCTAATCTACATCCATAAAAAAATAAAAAATAAAATAAAAACAAAAAAAACAAAAAACAAAAAAAAAAAACAAAAACAAAACCAAAAAAAACCTCCAGCCTAACGAATTACCCCACGGATTGTTTAGCGTTGAAGTGATTAATATTGTTTGCACATTCAGGTTGAATTAATCTTTTACAACATAAATGCAAACGTGTTAAAGTTGTCGCAGAAACTTGGTGCCTACGTAGATGACATCTAACACGTAGCCACAAGGGAGGAGCATCCCCACGATGCATCATCAGACCTTGCAGTGATTAAAAGATTAATTTAGATAGGTCATTTTCACCATCAGACACTCTTCCTAATTACCACAAAAAATTTGTCTTACTTTCTAGATGAGTTGTATATGAAACATCACTATAGCATAAACATCTCTAACCGGGTGGAGTAAATCCTCTATGAGCTAGCCGCAGCTCTACTTGTCTGTTGAAGCTTTTTGCCAGAGCCTGGAGACCATGTCTCGGTCTACCTGAATAGCCTCTTTGATTTTTATTTTTATTATATTTATAGTTTATTTTTTTTAAATCACTATACATATTCAAACATATATTTATCTCTGAAGTGTAGCCTTTGTATGTCGGCCTTCACCTTATTCTGATAATTAGTAGGGTTCGTTTAAGTCTATTGCAACTTATTTTAAAGTTGACCCAATATTAATTTCTTGATATAATTATCATACATGATCCCTCAATAATTCCTCATGTTAGTATTTGGATTTTATTTAAGGAATCCTAACTTCCTTTTAATCCAAGAAATCAATATCATCTTCTATGTTAAATTTCACCTTTATGGATTATAGAGTTTTTATAATTTAAAACTGGTAATTGAAAGTGCTATAGCGGTGGATTATTCCAAAGGCCTCAATGTTTGAGCCTATGCTCTAATACCATTTGTAACATACTGTTGTGAAACCAACTCACTGTTGGAAATAATACTAAGAGGGGGGGGTGAATCAGTATTATAAAAATCTTTTCAATTCACACAAAAATTTGTATACGCAACTTCAGTTCATGAAAACGGCGTGTATACGCAACTCTGGTTAATGAAACTTGCGTATAACTTGCAGACTTATAATTTTAATTTATTCTTCAGATGTTGATCATTAATCTATGTGTCAGAACGATATAGACATTTACCAAAAAAATAGAGTAGACAGTCACATAAAAGAACACAAGATGTAAGGTGGAAACCCAATGTGGGTGAAAACCACCTGCTGCAATTTGTCTCTATCTTTTTTCAATTAGAAACTTCTTTTTACAATGATTTTGTACTGGTGCAGTCTTATACCAGTACGCAGGCTGCTACCTGCAGAAGGCTACAACCTTCTCTCGTTCTCTAGCTTCTCCTGGAAGGGAGCTACAACCTCCTTTAGCTCTTGTACTAGCTAAAACACTAGTACACAAGCTGCTACCTGCAGAAGGCTACAACCTTCTCCTTTCTTCCAGGGACCACGTTTCATAAATTTTCAGTCTAGATCCATGAATAACATCAATTATACATCAAGTATATCTGCAACAATCAATCCCCTTTGTACAACCCAATATAGAATCAACCAAACACTTCTCAGAATGTTGTAACCAGAAAACAGTAACAGTAACCAGACACCAATTCTGAACCCAGAACACTACAACTATAACCAGAAGTAGCTAAAGCATATTTCATGAAACGTACGCTACTTTACTATGCAGAAACCTGCGTACATACGCAACTGTATCAATTCCAACCAGCGTATACGCTTTCTTCAGTTGCTGAACCTACGTGTATACGCGCCTGTGCCGCACCGAACCTGCGTACAGATCTATAAAAGACAATTCTCCTTTTTCAAGTATTATTATACCCAGTTTATCAGATTTATAGATTTAATCATGCGCCAAATATAACAGATCAAACATCATATAATGATACTACTATTCAAGCCTTAATATCTTGATTCATCAACAGAACTTGTCCATCTTTAGCGCTCAGGTTCCTCCTTGGTTCAACAATACACCATAAATCAATCACCAGTATTCCAGATCTTGCTCCTCTTAAGATATTCAACACTTTAGTCGATACACTTGCCAAAAGATCTCCTTCCCTTTTATACACTTAGGCCTTACTCAAACCATGGTCCAAAACCATTGAGAACCAATAACAGGGACCCAATACATGGGTTCAACACTTTGGATGCAATACCAAGGACCAAAACCATATGTTCAAATATGTCAGACTAAATACCATGGATCAAACATAAATTTTCCCACATATATGTGCTTTTCTTTGCATGAAAGTGCATGCATATGTATGCGCGCCTTCTAAACTGTATACCAATGTGTATATGCGATTTTGTTACAAGGAACCTACGTATACCTCATTTCCTTTCATTTTGAGAGCTTGAACCGTGATCTTCCATTTGAGTGAGTTGCCATCAAGGACAACACCTGTGCCATAGTGCCTCACTTCCTTTCATTTTGAGAGCCTGAACCGTGATCTGCCATTTGAGTGAGTTGCCATCAAGGAAAATGTTATCACCCCAAGAAACTCACCTAGGTTGCAAATCGGTGATGCTCGGGAACATTACAAATTCAACAAAATAGTTGGATAAATGGTGGATGAATGAAACAAATGCTGCATATTCAAGCCAAATAACCACTTCTACTATGATTGACCCCAGACATGGGTGAACACCCCCAGACTACAAGGCTTTTAACCACCAATTACTCACAGTTTGAAGATTTGGTGATAATGGAGAAGACTGACCACACCAGCAGATGCAGAGGACCCTATGATGGCCGGCTGCAACCAGTTAAAAGGTCTGTAAATCTAGTTTCTAATACACAGACAGGATGACAGCTATCTATGCATTAAACAACAGAAACCTGCATACATGTTCAATGATACATGCTAAATCCTAACACAGAGGTGGGATGACAACCCCTCTAAATGCTAAACATTCACATCACATGAACAAATGCAAAATAGGCACAGCCTGGAACAAGAAGAAGAAGTGGAAAGTAAGCAATTGACAGCAAAAGAAGCTTGTATTAGTTGGAAATGAAGACCAGACACTGCAGGTTACAAAGTAGTTATAGTCTCCAGAAGTTGAACCTTACAACAGATTCACCTTCATCTAACCCTCATCATCCTGATTACATCTCTGTTCTGGGTATATATGGTGCTTCATTACAAAATATCTCCCCTATCCTATGCGTGGAGGGATCATAATGGATCACCACCCGCTCTAACTGCTTGGTATGGGTCTCTGCTATAGCGTGACTGTGTCAGTAAACAAAATTGATCTTCTCTGATATTCCGTTGTCCTTCATGAGCAGGTGGAATGTCGGCTAAAAGAAACCCATAACTAATAAATGTTTTTAACTGCTCGAGGCTGTCTTATTTCCTTCTCGGCCAAGCTATTGGTTAATTGCGATCGCCTGTTGCGCTGTACTGCTCCGTGACTGCTTTAGCAAATTCCGTGCCACTGAGAGATCTTACCCACTTTGCCACATTTTAAACTTCAACAGTTAATGCATGCATAACTCCTCTATCGGGTTGCCTTTCGGGTCGCAATCGCATATAATAGCCGGCCGATCCTTGCCTTTTTTATATTTTGACTTATGCTTAAAAAACATTGAAAACATGAGAAAATGGTTGTTGGCGGAATTGAAAATATGTATATTTCACTTCCCGGACCCTTTCGGGTCTGGGCTTCATCACTATCGGCGCTCGCCCAAGGCTTCCTTTGAAAGTCCTTTATCGACCGAAAACATATCAAATACATTGAAAATGGCTTGCGCGCGGACTTGAAATTTTATAATAAATTCTTTGTAGTGCCATCGGGTCCGACCCATCAGGTCGCACGCATGCCTTATATAAAAGCCCAGCCCCTTTTGTTTTGCCGATAGCGAAAAGCTGATGCAGCGTGAGCCGTTTATCTGTGCACGTGATCAACGGTCCTCGCTTAAGCGCTAATCTCCATTGCCACTGCCCTTTTGAAAGCGCCCATTGCGATACGCCGATGCGACCCGCCGATGCGACCATCAGCGATCGCTGATCGGCAGTGTCCCACTATCTGTAAGTCCTCCTCCACGACCCGCCGATCCGATCATCGGCGATCGCTGATCGGTAGTGTCCCACATCACTGCCACTGCCCGCCTGTGCCGATTGTGAAATGTCGATGCGATCTAGACCGTTGATCGGCCAGATCGAACGGTTATCGCGCATTTGGTCCTTTAAGCCTGCTATTTGGGTTTTTGCATGGTTTTGGAGTGTTTTTTCCTCCCGATAGTGTATTTCCGCTCTTCCAAGGGCTCTCCTCTTGCGATGGTTTTGAATTTGAATGATCCTTAAGAGGATTTTGAAGGCTTTTGGGGCACTTTTGGATCCATTTTTGGGCATCCTTCTGCGCGCAAGCAACCCGATCAGGACTGTATTTGATCCTCAAATGTTGGATTATATGGCAGAGCTAACACTGGCTCCTTCTGGGGATGGGATCCTCCCTGTGAGGTCTCAAGAACTGCAGACCAATGCCTTCATACAAAACAAGCTTAAAAAACATTTGCCTAGTGTCCATTGGGCATGGAGTCAACTAAGCATACAACAAAACACTGTAAAAGAACTTAATTACAAACATTAAAGCCTGAAAACATAAACTTCAAAATTTGCCCATTTGCTGGGCCACCAAAATTGTTTCTCCTGCTCTCAGCCCGGTTCATCATAGATCAGCAGGACAGGATTTATTTGATCCCCTACCTCAAACAGTTTGGGACATTTGAGCTTGATAGGTAGATAGGGATCACATTTCACTTCCCTTCTGCGTATTTTTCTCCTTGGATGCTGTTCAGAGGAGCCTTTGTACACCTGCTGGATAGCCATGAATGCTGTGTACCTATTTTTATCTTCTGTGGCCTGCAAAATAAATATGAAAGATGCATCATTGTTTTCTTGTGCAGGGGACACAGAGATAACATTTGCTCCTGAATCTTTGTTTGAACAGCCCTCTTCCAAGGAGGAGTCCCATGACTGTGCATTTTCTTCTTCTGCCATCTGGTAAGCTGCCCTTTCATTCCGAGTGTTGGCCATCTGAGCAGGCATCAGAATATCAAGATTGAGGTGATCAGTCTCAAGCTTGGGCATTGAGCTATTTCCTGCCTCAATGTTCATGGGGCAACTTAGAGGGTTTGTCACTTGAGCATACAAAGAAACAAAAAATGATGGAGAGCTTTCCTCTCCCTTACTGATCACTAAGTTATTCCCCCCGTGCTTTAGGAACACATCATCTAGGGCCTCAATGTGTGCAATGGACCTAGGGGGTAATTGTCTGAACCAATTTCTAGCCTCTCCCTCTAAGCTTCGGACAAAAACCCTCATCCACACATCCTCTTCATAGATATCCAGGTTATCGGCCTAGCTATAAAAGGACTCTAAATGTTCTTTAGCTAATATTCCCTCTGCACCAGTAAACTTAGGCATGTATTCTCAAAAATCTCCTGTAGGCATGGTACTTAAAGGAGAAGGCGAGACCAAAGGTCCATACCTGGCAGCAACTATTCGTTCTATCTTTGTGAGCGCTTGTTGACTTGCCATGACTAAGGTGACGTAAAAGGATACTGGTGGACTAAGTGGAATGGATCAATGAAAAGGATGATAGAGACAGAGGAGTACGATGGACAGTATGGATGCTTTTTTCAACTGAGGTCCGAAAGGGAAATGAATGACTAAGGAGCTGAATGAATCTCTGAAGGTAATACTTCAACAACAGAGATACATAAACTTCTTTAAGGTTTACCTGATCCTAATGCTCCTTCTGCAATATTTTCTTCTGCTTAATAGTCTTCTCAGGATCAGGCACTGGCCAGCTAGTGATTTCTGAAGATTTCTTCGAGCATGCTTCACGAACTACGCCAAAACTTCAATGTCGAGTCGCCAAAGGATGGCCTTCCTCCAGTGGAGTCGCCAGACAGATGATTACAACCAAAATCTGTGTTCAAACCTTGTCTGTCATCAAAGCTTGAAGCTGTGTCGTCTCCCAGGGAAGCTGAGTTTCGATTCTCTTCTCCCGGCAATGGCGCCATTTAATGTTATCACCCCAAGAAACTCACCTAGGTTGCATATCGGTGATGCTCGGGAACATTACAAATTCAACAAAATAGTTGGATAAATGGTGGATGAATGAAACAAATGCTGCATATTCAAGCCAGATAACCACTTCTACTATGATTGACCCCAGACATGGGTGAACACCCCCAGACTACAAGGATTTTAACCACCAATTACTCACAGTTTGAGGATAAGGTGATAATGGAGAAGACTGACCACACCAGCAGATGCACAGGACCCTGTGATGGCCGGCTGCAACCAGTTAAAAGGTCTGTAAATCTAGTTTCTAATACACAGACAGGATGACAGCTATCTATGCATTAAACAACAGAAACCTGCATACATGTTCAATGATACATGCTAAATCCTAACACAAAGGTGGGATGACAACCCCTCTGAATGCTAAACATTCACAGCACATGAACAAATGCAAAACAGGCACAGCCTGGAACAAGAAGAAGAAGTGGAAAGTAAGCAATTGACAACAAAAGAAGCTTGTATTAGTTGGAAATGAAGACCAGACGCTGCAGGTTACAAAGTAGTTACAGTCTCCAGAAGTTGAACCTTACAATAGAGTCACCTTCATCTAACCCTCATCATCCTAATTACATCTCTGTTCTGGGTATATATGGTGCTTCATTACAAAATATCTCCCCTATCCTATGCGTGGAGGGATCATAATGGATCACCACCCACTCTAACTGCTTGGTATGGGTCTCTGCTATAGCGTGACTGTGTCAGTAAACAAAATTGATCTTCTCTGATATTCTGTTGTCCTTCATGAACAGGTGGAATGTTGGCTAAAAGAAACCCATAACTGATAAATGTATTTAACTGCTCGAGGCTGTCCTATTTCCTTCTCGGCCAAGCTGTTGATTAATTGCGGTCGCCTGTTGCACTGTAATGCTCCGTGACTGCTTTAGCAAATTCCGTGCCACTGAGAGATCTTACCCACTTTGCCACATTTTAAACTTCAACAGTTAATGCATGCATAACTCCTCTATCGGGTCGCCTTTAGGGTCGCAATCGCATATAATAGCCGGCCGATCCTTGCCTTTTTTATATTTTGACTTATGCTTAAAAAACATTGAAAACATGAGAAAATGGCTGTTGGCGGAATTGAAAATATGTATATTTCACTTCCCAGACCCTTTCGGGTCCGGGCTTCATCGCTATCGTTGTGCGCAGACTTGAAATTTTATAATAAATTCTTTTTAGTGCCATCGGGTCCAACCCATCGGGTCACACACATGCCTTATATAAAAGCCCTGCCCCTTTGGTTTTGCCGATAGCGAAAAGCCGATGCAGCGTGAGCCGTTGATCTGTGCACGCGATCAACGGTCCTCGCTTAAGTATTGATCTCCATTGCCACTGCCCTTTTGAAAGCATCGATTGCGATACGCTGATGCGACCCGCCGATGCGACCATCGGCGATCGCTGATCAGCAGTGTCCCACTATCTGTAAGTCCTCCTTTGCGACCCGCCGATCTGATCATCGGCGATCGCTGATCGGCGGTGTCCCACGTCGCTGCCAATGCCCGCCTGCGGCGATTGCGAAATTCCGATGCAATCTGGACCGTTGATCAGCCAGATTGAACGGCTGTCACGCATTTCTTCCTTTAAGCCTACTATTTGGGTTTTTGCATGGTTTTAGAGTGTTTTTTCCTCCCGATAGTGTATTTTCACTCTTCCAAGGGCTCTCCTCTTGCGATGGTTTTGAATTTGAATGATCCTTAAGAGGATTTTGAAGGCTTTTGGGGCACTTTTGGATCCATTTTTGGGCATCCTTCTGCGTGCAAGCAACCCGATCAGGACTGTATTTGATCCTCAAATGTTGGATTATATAGCAGAGCTAACAGACAACACCTATGCCATAGTGCCAAACTTGTGCCATAATGCCAACAATCTCCCCCTTTGGACTTGATGGCAACCCCAAGTCAGTCAAAGTCATTCTCCCCCTTTGACATCAATTGCAAAGGGTTATGCTCCCCCTGAGTATATGCTGAATTTTCTGCTCTGTTGTGTTGTCCAAGATCCCCTTGACTGTAGGTAAGGTCTACAAGAAGATGTCCAAGAAGATACATAACTTTATACATTGTAAATGACAAGACCCATACATGCATCCGTCTCCCAACCGAGTGGGAATTGACTCATCTACCCAACCAAGTGGAGATACACTGAGAAGTGACACATGACAAAACAAGAACATTACTTCATCCATCCCAGGCATGGTGGGGGGACCAAAATAGGCCGTTACATGACCTTGATAAGAAAGGAAATACATGACATAGAGATGAAATATCTACAGCAAGATTAGGATGGTTAACAACTTTTGTCAGTAGCCTCTGTCAATCATGATTCAGATCAGCAACCATGTTCTCCCTCTGCACCATTTCCACCTGAAATCAAAACAACTATGAAATTGAACCAAGAACTTCTAAGATAATGCCAACAATGTATTATTAGAAGAATATATGCTCCCCCTGAACCTATGCCACATGATCTCTGTTAGACCTACAACAGACTCTTTTCATCCGGAGTCTAGCCCCACTGCTTTTCTTCAAACCAGAATATATGCGACTATACCCACAGAAACCGACGTATGTACACGGATTACCCACTTGAAAGTCACGTACAACCATTAAACTCTAAGAACATACAAGATTCAACAGCAAGATGATGCATCAACTACCCCCAGCTTCTGTCTGAGGTATTCAAATGTCTCCCTGCGTAGTGGTTTGGTGAGTATATCAGTAACTTGTTCCTTAGATGGAACATACTCCAACTTTACCTTTTGTTCAAGCACTTGTTCCCGGAGAAAATGATACTTGATAGGTATGTGCTTAGTCTTTGAATGCATGACAGGATTCTTTGAAATACTGATTGCACTTGTATTATCACAAAAAATGGGAATAGGTGGAGTACAAGTGATTTGAAGATCTTGCAATGTTTGCATCATCCAAAGGAGTTGTGTGCAGCAAGATGCAGCAGCTACATATTCTGCTTCAGCTGTAGATAATGCAATGGAACTTTGTTTCTTGTTGAACCAAGATACTAATCTAGGACCCATGAAGAATGCACCACCACTAGTGCTTTTCCTGTCATCCATGCTTCCTGCCCAATCTGCATCTGTATATGCATGAAGTGTGAGATCTGTACCTCTAGGATACCATAAACCATAGTTTTGAGTCCCTTGAAGATACTTGAAAATTATTTTAATGGCCTAAAGATGAGTTTCCTTTGGATTTGCCTAAAACCTTCCAACTATCCCTACTGTATGCATAATGTCTGGTCGGGTACCTGTTAGATAGAGAAAACTACCAACCATGGATCTATAGGTTGGTTGATGTACAGCTGCTGATTCATCATTTGTGCTGAGGCTGCATCCGGTTACCATAGGGGTACATACTGGTTTCGAATCCTCCATCCCATATTTCCTCAAGATCTGCTTGAGATACTTGGTTTGTGATAGAAAAATGTCGTCTTTGTTTTGTTGGACTTGTAAACCAAGAAAATATGTGAGCTTACCAAGCATGGACATTTCAAAATCTTTCTGCATCACCAAGGCAAAAGTTTGACTCATGTCTTCTTCATTGCTACCAAAGATGATATCATCAACATACACAACAAGTATTAGCAACTTATCATTGTCAATTTTTATATATAGATTGCTATCAGTTGATCCTTTTATAAAGCCTTGTTGATGGAGGTACTTATCCAACCAATAATACCAAGCCCTTGGAGCCTATTTAAGGCCATAGAGAGCCTTTTTGAGTCTGCATAAGAGTTTTGGATCATTTCCAAGAATAAACCCATCTGGTTGTTCAATATATACTTCTTCATCCAGGTCTCCATTCAGAAAGGCAGATTTCACATCCATCTGAAATACTTTGAACTTCTGAAAGCTATAGAGAGCAAGGAACATTCTTATGGCTTCAAGTCTAGCAACTGGTGCAAAAGTTTCTTCAAAGTCTATACCTTCTTGTTGTGCATACCCTTTACAACAAGTCTTTCCTTCTTTCTAATCACATCTCCATCTTCATTCAACGTATTTTTGAAAATCCATTTTGTCCCTATGACATTCTTATCTTTTTGTCTAGGAACCAACTCCCAAGTGTTATTCTTTTCAATCTGTTCAAGTTCTTCCTCCATGGCCTTGACCCAGCATTCATCGTTGCATGCCTCTTTTACATTTTTTGGTTTGGTGGACGAGAGCAATGCTAGATAGCTTGAAGCTTCTGAAATGGTTCTTCTTGTTTGTACACCTACCTCTTTCTGCCCCAAAATTTGAGTTTCTAGATGACTCTTCTAAATGTATCTGGATGGAGTCTTTTCTTCTATCCTTATCTGCTCTTCTGGTGCCTCATGGGTTTCTTCTTTGTCATGAATCTGATTTGATGTTGAAGGATAGTCCTCATCATCTTCGAGATCTTCAGATTTTACTTGCCTAGGAGTGTTTCCTTCTTCATCAACCACTACATCAATAGTTTCAACAATTTTTCCAAGTCTTTTATTGTAACACTTATATGGTTCAAACTTGCCAAGATTATCATCAGTCTTCTTAATGTAGAATTTGCTTCCAAAAATTTTGAAGTATTTTACTGTGGGAGTCTTACCTACCAAAGTTCATGAGGAGTCTAAGTGTTGTTTACCCAGACGTTTGTCTTGTTAAGAATAGTAATTGCAGCAAATGTGTCTTCACCCTAGAAGGTTGCGGGAGTTCCAGATTCATCAAGCATAGCACGAGCCATTTGTTGGATCGTTCTATTCATCCTTTCCACTACTCCATTTTGTTGAGGAGTCCTTGCAGTAGAAAATTCCCTTCTTATTCCATGTTCTTCACAAAAATCAAAAAATTCATATGAGGTAAATTCCCATCCTTGATTAGACCTGAGGCATTTGATTCTGCGATCTGATTCGTTTTCCACCAAGGCTTTGAATGATTTGAACTTTTTGAAAGCTTCATCTTTATGCTTCATAAGCCCTATCCAACACATCCTGGAAAAGTCATCAATAAACAATATAAAGTATTCTTCTCCTCGAGGTGACCTTTTCCTAGTTGGACCACATACATCAGTATGGACAAGTTCAAGTGGCCTGCTAGCTGATCCTTCCTTTTCAGGGAAATTAGCTCTGGTTTGTTTACCAAACTGACATGATTTGCATATTGTATTGTCTGGAATTCTAATGTTAGGGACATCACGAACCGCCTAATACTTGCATGCTTTCCTTATTTGAGAGAAGCTAAGGTGCCCCAATCTTCTATGCCATAGCCAGTGTTCATCATTCTTGCTTAACTAGCATTGTTGTTGTCCTCCTTTGAGTATGTACAAATTATTTGGAGTTCTTATGCCTTTGATCACTATTTCTCCTGTATCAAGGTCATGAACAATACATCCTTTTAATCGAAATATTACCTCAGTTCCTTGATCACACATTTGACTGACACTCAATAGATTATGCTTTAAGCCATCAACATACATAACATTTCTAGCTTTGACCTTCTCTTTCAAACGAACAGAACCTTTACCTTTTATGAATGCTGGGGTGTCATTTCCAAATGAGACATTCTTTTCCTTTTCTAAGGCACTATATGACTGAAGTTTTCTTTATCACCTATCATATGTTTTGAGCATCTGCTATCGATGTACCATTGATTTTCCTGTCCGTCCGCATATAACACTATCCCACATCTTTCTGTTTGTGATTCTTTCTTTTTCCACGTTTTGGGACTCAGTGAAGCTGGCTCCTTCTGAGTTGTTTGTCGAAACCTACTCCTGCATTCAGAATCTTCATGACTGAAGTTGTTACAAATAGAACATTCTATTTCATTTTCAAGAGCAGAAAAGTTATTGTAGGTTCTTTTCATGATTCTAGTCATACTACTTTGTTTTTGAGCTTCTCTAGTCATGATGGTCTTGTAGGCAACACATTGAGTAGCTTTGTGACCAAAGTTATGACAAGAGAAACATTGGCCATTGAAGAAATTTCTGCGATTATCAAACCTACCAACCAACTAATTGTAGTTTCCATTGACATCCCTTCTTGAGGCAAATTGAGAATGATTTACCTATGGTTGATTGAAGCTTCTGTTCATCCTTGAAGTAGATTGCCCCCGATTTACTTGGTAATCTTTGTTCATTCTTGAAGCAAATGGTCCTTGATTTACCTGGTAATCTGCATTATTCTTTTGCTGTCAATTGTCAACCTGTTCACTTCTCCTTGCTACATCAAGATAACTTTTGGAGGTGGATGGCTTCTGTGCTTGAGACGTTTCTTCAGAATAACCGAGACCTGTCTTGATTAGAGGAGAACGCTGTACTTGGATAATCTCATCTAAAGTTTCAGATCCTTTAGCAAATTTGAGATTAAGAGCTTTTGTTTTCTCAATTTCTTTTCTAAGTCCCATAATTTCGCAGTCTAACTCTTCATTGTGTTTATCTCTTTCAGCAAGTTGGAATGTCAAAGTGTCTATAATCATGTTATTTTATTCTAAACAAATTTTGAGTTTAGAAATTTCTTCATAAAGATCTTCTTCATTTATAGCATCCAAGAAGTCATCATCTTCAAAAGCCATCAAAAGTCTATCATCATTACCTTGTTCATCTTCATCACTATTTGAAAGTTCGTCATTGTCTTCATGTGTATAATAGCTCTTCTTACTTACATTTTGTTTTCTGTTCCATCTAACAGATTCCTTACCTTTGTCTAGTTTATCTTTATGAGGATACTTTGCTGCATAGTGACCGACTCTTCCACAAGCAAAACATTTGAAAGGCAACTTACCTCTGAATCTTCCAGTTCCCCGTTGAAGATTCTTGACAATGTTTGATTCTTCTTCTTCTTCAGACATATATCCTGACTCATTGTAATCTCCTTTTCCTGAGGCTTTGAATGCGGCTTCTCTCCTGTCTGATGGTCCCCCTTTTCTCATTTCGTAAGCAGTTAGAATTCCGTGCAGCTGGGACATGGTAAGACTCTGTAGATTCTGCTTTTGTTCTATGGCAGAAACTTTTGAATCAAAGTTAGAAGACAAAGATCTTAGAACCTTTTCAACCAAAACAATTCTTTTATTTCTTCACCCAAGTTTTTCATACAATTTACAATCTCATCTATACGTAGGAAATAGTTAGCCACACTTTCATCATTGTGCATTCTGAGACTTTCATATTGAATTCTAAGAGTTTGTAGTTTTGCTCGTTTTACCTGATCATCTCGTTCATAGCTCAGAATGATCTTGTCCCATATTTCTTTTGCAGTTTTGAGCTGCATAACCTTGACGAATTCTGATTGAGATAGACTCCCTAATAGAGTATTGATAGCCTTTGCATTTGTTTCATACTGCTTCTTACCAGTCGTATCTATAGGAGTTGCTGATGGAAATCTGTATCCTGTTTCCACAATAACCCAAACTTCTGTACCAAGAGATTGAAGATAGGCCATGATTCTTACCTTCCAATAGACAAAGTTGCTCCCATCAAAAATTGGTGGCCTGATGGATGCCTCTCTCTCGTAGTTGCTCATGATGATAGATATTCCTTCAAGTGGTCAAGCTTCTTCTGAAGAACCTGCTCTGATTCCAATTGTTGGAAATAATACTGAGAGGGGGGGTGAATCAGTATTATAAAAATCCTTTCAATTCACACAAAAAATTGTATATGCAACTTCAGTTGGTGAAAACGGCGTGTATACGCAACTCTGGTTAATGAAACTCGCATATAACTTGCAGACTTATAATTTTAATTTATTCTTCAAATGTTGATCATTAACCTATGTGTCAGAACCATATAAACAATTACCAGAAAAATAGAGCAGACAGTCACATAAAAGAACACAAGATGTAAGGTGGAAACCCAATGTGGGTGAAAACCACTTGCTGCAATTTGTCTCTATCTTCTTTCAATTAGAAACTTCTTTTTACAATGATTTTGTACTAGTGCAGTCTTATACCAGTACGCAGGCTGCTACCTGCAGAAGGCTACAACCTTCTCTCATTCTCCAGCTTCTCCTAGAAGGGAGCTACAACCCCCTTTAGCTCTTGTACTAGCTGAGATACTAGTACGCAAGCTACTACCTGCAGAAGGCTACAACCTTCTCTTTTCTTCCAGGGACCACGTTTCATAAATTTTCAGACTGGATCCATGAATAACATCAATTATACATCAAGTATATCTGCAACAATCAATCCCCTTTGTACAACCCAATATAGAATCAACCAAACACTTCTCAGAATGTTGTAACCAGAAGACAGTAACAGTAACCAGACACGAATTCTGAACCCAGAACACTACAACTATAACCAGAAGTAGCTAAAGCATATTTCATGAAACATATGCTACTTTACTATGCAAAAACCTGCGTACATACGCAACTATATCAATGGCAACCAGCGTATACGCTTTCTTCAGTTGCTGAACCTGCGTGTATACGCGCCTGTGTTGCGCCGAACCTGCGTACAGATCTATAAAAGACAATTCTCCTTTTTCAAGTATTAGTATACCCAGTTTATCAGATTTATAGATCTAATCATGCGCCAAATATAACAGATCAAACATCATATAATGATACTACTATTCAAGCCTTAAGATCTTGATTCATCAATAGAACTTGTCCATCTTTAGCGTTCAAGTTCCTCCTTGGTTCAGCAATGCACCATAAATCAATCACCAGTATTCCAGATCTAGCTCCTCTTAAGATATTCAACACTTCAGTCGATACACTTGCCAAGATATCTCCTTCCCTTTTATACACTTAGGCCTTACTAAAACCATGCTCCAAAACCATTGAGAACCAATACTAGGGACCCAATACCTGAATTCAATACTTTGGATGCAATACCAAGCCCAAAACCATAGGTTCAAATATGTCGGACTAAATACCATGGATCAAACATAAATTTTCCCACATATACGCGCTTTTCTTTGCATGAAAGTGCGTGCATACATATACGCGCCTTCTGAATGTTATACCCGTGTGTATATGCGATTTTGTTAAAAGGAACCTGCGTATACCTAATTTCCTTTCATTTTGAGAGCCTGAACCGTGATCTACCATTTGAGTGAGTTGCCATCAAGGACAACACCTGTGGCATAGTGCCTCATTTCCTTTCATTTTGAGAGCCTGAATCGTGATCTGCCATTTGAGTGAGTTCCTATCAAGGACAACACCTGTGCCATAGTGCCAAACCTATGCCATAATGCCAACACTCACAAAAAGATAGAAAAGATAGATTAACGCCTTAGAAATAAGCCTCCTCGAGGGGGAAACCTTCTTTACATTACACAAATGAACAATTCTTAGATGATACAAATAACAAGGCCTCCTTTCTATATATAGGAGTCTAAGGGCTCATAATATAACCAAAGCCGGTATAACAATAATAATGTAAGGGCACAACAATAAAAATAGTGGGCTTCTCTGGGGCATAGTAATAACAATATGGGGACTACATGAGCACAACAATATAATAAGGGGGTTGCACTAATGACAATAAGGGGTTACACTAGTAGTATAGGCACCTACCATGCCCCTCTCCTTAAAAAAGTGTTGTCCGCAATGCTTGAGTAGTTCTTGATGCTTCTCTATAAGATTCTTGTCCTCCCATGTGGAATCTTCAGTGGGTAAGTTCTTCCACTTGATGAGATACTATTAAATTAATCAATTTCGTAGCTGTTGGGTTCTTGTTTCTATGACTGCTCTAGGTTCCAATATGATTTTTCCTTCCTTGTCAAGTTCTGGCAATATTGTTTGAACTAGGAACTTCTGCAACTTTTGAATGAGTGGCCACACTTCTTTGTCCTTCTTCCATTCATCCCTTACTTCGTTTATCCAATCTGGTTGGATAATATAAATAGCACAAAACAATGCTTCCAAATCCTCATCCTTTCTTGAGAGTGCATTTGCAACAATATTTTTCTTCCCTTTTTGGTAGATGATTTCAATGTCATAACCCAACATATTTCTGACCCATTTTTTCTCTTCTTCTAAAGATAATCTTTGTTCTAAAAAGTATTTAAGACTATCATGATCCATTTTTACCTTAAAGTGTCTTCCCATTAGGTAAGGTCGCCATTTCTTAAGTGCATGTAGTATTGCCAACATTTCCTTCTCATAAATAGCTTGCTTGAGATGTAGCCGTAAAAATACCCAATCACTTACATCAAAACTTCTTTCACTTCAATGTTGATCTGCCTGTTGTTTCATTTGATTCTACACCAAAGTGGCGTTATCCTTTAAAAGTTAAAGAACTTTGATGTTGATGCTCGATGTGATCTTTCATTGCTTGAATCTTTTTCTTCTTGATATTTCCTTCTATCTTGAGAGTTTGAGGAGTGGTAATTTCTTCCAATGCATTACAAGAGATGGTCGGATTCATTTCTTCATGCTCGATGTGATCTTTCACTTCTTGAACATTTTTCTTCTTGATATTTTGAGGAGTGGTAATTCCTGCCAATGCATTACAAGATATGGTTGGATTCATTTCTTCTTTCTCAATGTGATCCTTCACTCCTTGAACCTTTTTCTTCTTGATATGTCCTTCTATATTGAGAGTTTGAGGAGTGGTAATTCTTGCCAATGCTTTACAAGATATGGTTGGATTCATTTCTTCTTTCTCTGGGGTTGGTTCCTCATGTATATCCTCTTATTTTGATGTTTCTTGATCCTTTTCTTCCTCCTCTTCACAATTAATGTAAAATAATTTTTCTCAGCACACTTATGACCTTTGGTGTATTTTCTATCACAACTATAACAAAGTCATTTTGCTCTTTTTTCTTCCAATTGTTGTGGTGTCAACCTTGTAGGTTCTGGAAGGCTAGAAGAAACAACACTTCTACCTTTGTAGTTATGAGGGGTAGAATTCCTTGTTGCCATAATTTTTCTTTCCACTTTTCTTGCCAACCTGAATGCCTTCTCCAATGAATCAGGTTCCCAAAGATGAACCTCATGTTGAATGTTATCCTTTAAATTACCTATGGAGACATCAATCCTCTACTTCTCCGGAATATCATTTTCCCTTATATTAAATTTTTTAATGTCCTCAATGTGCTCTGCCATTGAATAATTTTGTTTGAGATTTATCAATTGGCTAAAGAATGTGTTTCTCTTTGTATCCTCATAATGTGCTATCATTTCCTCCGTGAAAATTAACCACGTAACAAGTGGTTTACGAGAACAAAGCCCTTTATACCATAAAAAATTATTCGGTTCTAAATATGAATATTCAATACATACCTTTTGTAACAGTTACACCTCATGTAGATCAAAATATTGCTCCATCTATAGTATCCAATTTACCGGATCCTTGCCATCAAACTTCCTCATATTGCCTTTTCTTGATTTTAGGAGCTCGATATTGAAACAATTGTAACTCTGTAATTTCATATCTTCCAGTTCTACAATCGCGACCTATAGTAGCCCTCTGTGTCCTCTTTCCAATGCCACCAGTCTTATCGAAATTGGATTCTCCAAGAAAGAGTTATGCACAATCTCCAAAGATGACCTGATTATATACCTTTTCAGAAGAACGAACTTGTATGAAGTGCCATGTGTCACTGTTTTTACCTTTGGATATGAACAATATGCACAGGAAACAACAGTCCATCCTCTTTCTATAACTTCTTATGAAATTTCAATCTCATGCTCAGAGAGATAGTTATGACGATTTTCCCCAGGCCACTTGTTTGGGATGTAATTCAGGAGCCTAGAAAAACACTAAATGTCTTGGACTGTATCTCGGCAAATATAGTGAAACAAGATCTGAAATTTGAACCCGCGCTTCCCCACGATTTATTCTCAAATGGGTTTTGATTTTAGAGTCTAAACCTTCGTAGAAAATAAATTATAGTGAACATTCCATGATGACCTATTTGAGATGAAATTTTGGAGCTTGAGAAAACCCTAACTACCTCAGATCATATCTCCGAAAATATAGCGATACAAGATCTGAAATTTGGACTCGAGGTTCAAAACGATTTCTTCTCAAATGGGATTTTGTTTTAGCTTCTAAAACTTTGTAGCGAAAGAGTTATAGTGAAAGTTCCACGATGACCTGTTTGGAGCAATGAAACCCTAGAATCCAAAGCTCTGATACCAAATGTTTTGAAACCAACTCACAAAAAGATAGAAAAGATAGACCAACGCCTTAGAAATAAGCCTCTTCGAGCAGGAAACCTCATTTACATTACACAAATGAATAGTTCTTAGATGATACAAATGACAAGACCTCCTTTCTATATATAGGAGTTTAAGGGGTCATAATATAATCAAAGCTGACATAACAATAATAATGTAAGGGCACAATAATAACAATATTGGGCTTCTATGGGGCACAACAATATAATAAGGGGGTTGTAATAATGACAATAAGGGTTTACACTAGTAGTATAGGCACCTAACACATACCTCTTGAGCATACTCGGAGAAATAGCTACTAGGCTCCCATTCAAGAAAATAATTTCTCTGTTTATGGCTAAGAATTTACCATTTTCTTATGTAATATTCTTCTCATGGTATTAACAAATATTATTCCTGTCAATATACTCAATAATCAACCCAAAGTATTTGTAGCATAACCCCTCTATGTTTTATATGACCCATAATGGAACCTTTAGATCCATTTATACAACTTATAAGAGAGATACAATCATTAGGAATGAATGATAACATTCCTTGGATAATCAACATAGAAATTCACACAGTATTATCTTAAGTTTATTGTGGCCAACTTGGCCATACATTGTGTTTATAATTATACAACATAATCAAAGTATTTTGACCAACCCCTGGTTCAACATGCATAACTAGCCAATCTAACCTCATCGGAAACAATGATCAACAACTTATACAATTATAATCCTTATCTACAAATCATTCCACATGCAACAGAGATATTACTTAGTGATGAATTCTAGTACTATCTCAACCATTGGTCATATGACCATGTCATACCAATGGCTTCATGTAAACAATAACAGAATCATTAATGCCCACACACTACCTTTATCATGGTTAAAATTCCACAAATACTGACATATATCCCATCAGGAAAGATGTATAGCATAGATACTTCATGTTAAACAACTTAGATAATATCTATATGTTTTCTATTTCAAGCATAATTCTTCATCCTCCAATAACACATAGGAAAAAGTAACAATATAACATACTCTATACCTCTACTAATGTTAACATGGACTTCATTAATAAGGCATAACTTTCACATGCAACCAATTATCTCATGAAATCCATTAACGCTGATAATACATAAAAGTGCCATACAATTCCTTTAATCATTTCAGCAGAAGAATACAATATAAAGGTATGAACCCATACAATACATTGCACGCATATGAAGCCATCTTAAACAATCACTTGGAGGGAGGAGTACCACCACCCAACCATGAATCAACTCTAGTTCCCCTCGCGCTAAAGTTCTTGCCAAGGATCAACTGTCCTCAATTGATCAATGCACTAGGTATTTAATACCCTCTTTCATGATTTAGTTTCCATTAGCAGCATCTTGCTTTTATGGATTTTCGTTTCGCCTATGTCTTTTCTAGAAAAGACCATCTTTATCTCCCATGAGGCTTTTCTTCATAAAATCTTGCCTTTATCTCCCACAAAGCTTTTATGTCCGATGGATCTTTATCTCCCATCCATCCGATGGATCTCCAATCCATCCAAGCTTATCTAGAGTCAGATTTAGAAGCTTTATCATGAAAGATTCATCTCTATCCCATTCCTCAATGGGATTTGGCAAGAATCTCCTCTCTCTTGGTGCTCCGCCCTCCAAGTGATTTATTTTATCAATTTATTTAATAAAACATTTTCTTTTCATATTACACATCACCTAGATTTCCTCAGCTTAGGTTTAGAACAGTTAAAACCGCAAAGGAGTGTATCACACCTAGCTTTCCTCAGGTTAGGTTTACAATCATTTAGCACACAAGAGAGGATATCACACCTAGATTTAACTCATCTTAGGTTTAGAATAATTTAACACACAAGGAAGGGGTATTATAATAGTTTACCTAATACTTATCTCTAACAAAAAATTATAAATAATGTGCATTATTATTTAAAATTGCTTATGTATTACAAACTAGACTTTAATACTAAAAAGTCATTTTTAAAATTTATATAAACAAAAAGAATTATTTACGAAAGATAAGTGTTTTTGTCCCAATTTTGATGAAACTCCTAAATTTTATCATTTTGTTAAACACAATAATGAATAATTTTTTAATACTTTAGTTCTTTAGCAATCCAACTATTCTTTGTGTTTTAGCATGTAGATTTGTATAATTAAAATCATGTCAATGTGAGTTTAATATTGAACACTTCAACAATACCACACTTTATCAAAAAAGTCTACATCATCTTAAATTTTCATATTACAAATTTTCGATTTTTTTCTATATAAAATATAAATAAAATAATAATTATTAAATCAATTAATAAAATTAATATTTAAATTAATAAAATAACTTTTATTTAATTTTAAATCAATTTCAATTTAATGAATAAAAAAATATTAAATATGGAAAACGTACAAAATGGAAATTCACATTATTTAATTAAAAAAAACCTAAAACAAAAATAAATAATATTAAAATATATAAATATATTTTGAAAACGTACAAAATGGAAATTCACATTATTTAATTAAAAAAACCAAAAGTAAAATAAATAATATTAAAATATATGTCATATATTAAAATTAAATTAAAGTATATTTGTTTTTGTATATTTTAATAAATATAATTAATGTATAAATAATAATTATTAAAGTTATTAAATAAGTTAATTGTGTTTATTTTTGTTGATTATTCATGAGTACAAATGTTTCTTGTTTTCTCTATTCAAATTTTATATTTTACAAGTGATATAATGAATTTATTGTTGTAATGTTTTTGAGCTTTCTTTTTAAATCTACATAATTTTTCATTTTTCTTTCATTGATTTGACCCATAGAGAATTTGAACCTTTCACTATTTACATAACATTTGTCTCAAACAAAAAAATTAAAAAACAATAGTATTTATTAATTTAATTGTACTTATGTATTGCAAACTAAATTAATAATGAAAGTTATTGTTAAAATTTACAGAAACAAAAAAGAGCTTTCTACCAAAAGCAAGTGTTCCAATTTTGAAGAAACTTGCTAACTTTTGTCGTTTTGTTAAATAGAATATTTAATATTTTTTTTAATGTTTTAGTTTTTTTTTTTTTTTTAAAGAAATTCAACAATTCTTTATATTTTAACATGTACATTTCCATAATTTAAAGCATGATAATGTGAACTATTGGATACTGTGTGATATTAGACACCTACACAATATGACAGGGTCTTACAAAATTCCATATCGTTATAATTCTTTACATTACAATTTTTTATCTAATTTTTATATCAAAAATATAAATTAATTAAACATGAATACATTAATTCAATAATTAATAAGATTAATATTTAAAATAATAAAGGATTAAAAGAGAGTTTATTTATTTAATTTTATAAAAATTTTCTTAAATGTAATAATTCTTGATAATAAAATATTAAATGTGGAAAACTTACAAAATGGAAATTCACATGAATTAATTAGAAAAAATATTAATAAAAAAACTAATAAGTCAATTAGGTTTATCTTTGTTTCTTGGAAATAATGATTGTTATCTTCCCTATCCAAAGTGTTACTCTTGCAAGTGACACGATGAACTCATTGTTGCAATGATTTTGAGTTTTCTTCTAAGATCTAAATAATCTTTCATTTTATTTCTATGGTTTGACCATAGGGCATTTGAACTTTTCTTTTTTATGTTCTACATAATACTTCATAACATGACGATCGCCAATTTAACTACCCATGGGCAATAGCAAAAACATGTATATTCTTTATATGAAATATAAAAAAAAAAAAAAAACTTACATTTATATCTTTCCCTTATAAATTCTATTTTTTAATTTAGGCTATTTTTATTTTAAGTATTTATTAAGTATTTTCTGAGATAAACAAAACTTGCACACGCGAATGGCTTTGTGAAGATGTCAGCAAATTGTTCTTGTGACCTGCAGTGCTGCAACACAATTTCATCATTGTTAATCAACTCTCTAATAAAATGATATTTAGCATCAATATGCTTGGTCCTCTTGTGGAAGACAAAATTCTTTGACAATGCAATCGTTGAGGTGTTGTCACTCCCTCTTGGTCATAACAAAGATCCCTCAACATCCTTCTCATCCAAACTGCCTAACACGTTGCAACTGTTACTGCGACATATTTAGATTCTGTTGTTGACAGTGACACTATTGGTTGCTTCTTGGAGGCCCGTGAAATGGCTCCAGAACCCAAATGAAAAAGATATCCTGACGTACTCTTTCTGTCATTGACATTGCTTGCCCAATCACTGTCAGTGTAACCAACCAGCCTGAAATCACTTGTTGTTGTGTAAAAAATGCCATACTGTTTTGTCCCATTAACATACCTCAGAATCCCTTTCATTGCTTGCCAATGTGTCTCCTTGGGTGTCTCCATGAACCTTGACACCGAACTTACTGCGTACATTATATCCGGCCTAGTAGCGGTCAAATACATCAAGATGCCTATCATGATTTTGTATAATTTTGGATTGACATTGTTGCTGCAATCTTATTTGCTCAAATTCAACCCTATGACAATTGGAGTTGGTGTGGACTTGTTGTTCTGCATTTTAAACCTTTCCAAAGTTTCTGCCACATACTTTGCTTGAGAGATAAAAATGATATTTTCTGTTTGCTTCACTTCTATGCCAAAAAAAAATCTTAACAATCCCAAGTCAGTCATTTCAAATTCACTCTTCATGACTTGTTTGAAATTAGCGATGACGAAATCATCACTGCCTATAAAAATCAAATCATCTACATATAAGACGACAATGAGAATCTTACCTTCGCTCTCTTTGATGTAGAGAGTAAGCACACTGTCACATTTGTCAAAACCATTATCCAACAAGTAAGCATCTATCCTGATGTACCATGCATGTGGTGCTTGCTTCAACCCATAAAGAGCTTTCCTCAACCGATATACTTTGTCTTCTTGGCCTTCAATCTCATAACTAGGCGGTTGTGCGACATAGACTTCCTCTTTCGACACTCCATTCAAGAACATTGATTTTACGTCCATTTGATACACTCTCCATTTGTGTTGTGCGGCAATCACCACAACTGCGTGCACTATCTCCATCCGTGTGACTGGCGCGAACGTCTCCGCGTAATCTCTTCCATGTTGCTGCTTGTATCCTTTGACAACTAGCCTTGCTTTGTGCTTTTCAATCTTTCCCTCAATGTTTCTTTTGGTCTTATAGAACCACTTCACTCCAATAATATGTTTTCCTTTTGGAAAGCTCACTAACTCCCATGTGTAATTCCTTTCTATTGCTTCTATTTCTTCCTCCATTGCCACAACCCATTTTTCTTCTTTGACTACATCTTCAAAGTGGATTGGGTCATCTACATGACAAAATAAGGCAAATAAAGAATTCAGACCTGTGCTACTATCAACTTCATCTTGCTCATAAATTTCTGAAATTTGGTTTTCTTGTGCTTGCTGAAGATGGGCTTGACATGTCACTTGGTGTCACGCTTCACAATGTGCTTGGAGAAGCACTTTCTTGGCTGCGTGAAACTATCCTATTATTTGTTGATGGAATTGCTTGTTGCCTACTTTGCTGCACTTGAATAGGAGTAGAGAGAGTCACTGTTGAGGAATTACTTGTTGCTGTTAATTCCTCTATGTCCTCATGTGGTATACATGCTTTGACATTGATTGTCTTCTCTAAACTTCCATTCCATGATTCCTCTTCTATGAACTGCACATCTCTGTTGATTATGTCCTTTTTGGTTAATGGATTGTAGAGTTTGTATGCCTTGGATTCATCACTGTATCCAACAAATATACATTTCTCCCCCTTTCTCTCCAACTTCTTCCTCAACTCATCCAGGACATGTGCATAAGCCACACATCCAAAAAATCTCATGTGAGTGACATTTTTCTTTCTTCCACTCCATGCCTCTTCAGGAACAATGTTCTGGACACTTTTGGTTGGACATCTATTCAAGATATATGTTGCACAAGCAACAACTTCAACCCAATAGTCATTTGGTAAATGCTTTGCCTTCAACATACTCCTTGCCATCTCCATAATGGTCCTATTCTTTCTTTCCGACACACCATTTTGTTGTGGTGTATATCTTGTTGTAAATTGCTTGTGAATTCCATGCTCCTTGCAAAATCAAAAGAAGCATTTGAGATATATTCACCACCTCTGTCAATCCTAAGGACTTTGATGTGGTTTCCACTTTTCTTTTCAACAAGAGCCTTGTATTGGCGAAAGTTATCAAACACTTCACTTTTTTGTTTTAGGAGAAAGACCCATGTCTTCCTTGTGTAGTCATCTATGAAGGTTAATACATAGTGGCTGCCACTAATTGTTGATGTCTGCATTGGTCCACATAAAGCTGAGTGGACAATCTCCAAAGGTGCCTTTGCCCTAACTGACTTTCCTGCTGGAAATGTATCTTTATGTTGCTTTCCCAAGATACATCCTTCATATATGTTGTCTGATTTTTCTATGAGTGGTAGTCCCTTCACCATGCCTTTCCTATGCAACAAATTCAAACCTCCAAAGTTAAGATGTCCAAATCTCAAGTGCCATAACCAGTTTTCATCTTTTACCTCTGCTTAAAAGTTTACTTGTATGACAACTGCCTCTTTTCTTCTATCTTCTTACGAGTTCATAGATAGTTGTCCTTGTGCACCTTCTTTATGCAAATATGATATTATTTTTAGGGGAAACATTCTATTGTTTGTCATCTAAACCTTTGCAATCAACTGTTTGTTTGGAAGCCTATCCAAAATTGTGCACACATCATTTTTTAAGAAGACATTGTAGCCTTTCATCATGAGCTGTCCAATGCTCATGAGATTATGTTTCAGACCAGGGACAAAGTAAAAATCTGAGATGTATTTCGTCTCACCCTTCTTTGTTAGGATATTAACTCTTCATTTTCCCATGACAAAGACTTTGTTATCAGTCCCTAATGTCACTTTAGATTTCACACTTTCATCTAGATCAGAAAACATTTCTATATTTCCTGACATGTGGTTGCTACACATTGAATCTAGATACCATATATCACTCCGTTTTTCTTGTGCTACATTACAAGCTAAAAACAAGCTATCATGGTTCTGATTTTCTCTTGTTAAATTTACACTTGGATTGTTACTAATGTCATATTGCTTCTTTCTACATTCATTTGCATAATGACCATACTTCTTATAGTAATGACATTGAACTTGAAATTTATCATACCTCTAACCTTGTGCTTGATTTTGGCTTGGGCCTTGACTTGGATTTTGATTGCTACCTCTTCCACTTGAATTTGAAGGGATGCTTCTTCCACCTCTATGTGGGCTTCTTCCTCTTCCTCTAGCATATAATCTTCCTCTGCCTCGACCTTGACCAAATGATACTTGTGTCTTGAAGGAATGCTCCAATGAGGAGCTTGTTGCTCTATTCAGTCTATGTTCATGAGAAATCGGTGATGCATTAAGCTCATCCACTGAGAATTGTGAGAGATCCTTTGTCTCTTCTATGGCCACAACAATGGCCTCAAACCTTGTTGGTAAACTTCTCAAAACTTTCTCAACTATTCTTCTTTCCTCAAGTGTCTCATCATGAGACATGATTTGAGTAACCAGCATGCTTACATGTGTAAAAAATGAATCTATATTCTTAGACTCTTTCATACAAAGTGTTTCAAAATCTCTCCTCAACATTTGCAGCTTTGTTGTCTTGACTTTTGCCATGCCTTGGTAGGCATCCCAATCTTGCTTGCACTTCATTTCTGCTGCAACCCTTCAGAAAATACTTTCATGAACTACTTGGAAAATATAAAATAGGGCTTTTGAATCCTTCTTCTTGTTGTCCCTTAACAAATGTTTTTCTTGTTGAGATAAGGCATTGCATGCTCTTGCATGTGCTGGTTCTTGAAAACCATTCTCCACCAAATCCCAAATGTATTGGGAAGAAAACAGGGCCTTCATTGTAATACCCCAATAAGGATAATGTTTTCCATTAAACTGAGGTAGCTGAGGATTAGTCAAGCTTGTGCTGGATTTTGCGCGTAAAAAAAAAAAAACTTTCTACCTACTAGTAAATATGCTAAAAGCAATTTGCCCTCAAAACAATTCTTACTACTAGTAAAAACACTTGTTTTTACACTAACAATATTTAACCCCCTCCGATACCATGATAGAAATAATTTAGGAAATTTAATTTTCGCGGAGGGCAAAGAGTTATGATTTTTGCGAAGCTACTTTCAAGCAGGTAGCTTCGCCCACTGCGGCGCTGATTTTGTGCAACTACCTTTGCGCACCACGAAGCTATTTCATAGACTTGGATTTCACCCGCTGGGGAGCTATTTCAGAGACTTGACTTATGAATAATATTTATTCACTGCAAAAATAACAAAGTAGGTTTGGAGCAACACAATAAAACTTAGTATTAAATTCTAAAACATGAAAATACATTCACATGAGGCGACAGCTCATTCACTAAATAAAAACTAAAATTCCACGCGAAATAACACACAGTAAAATAGTGTAACTATTGTTTTCAGGTGCCCACCAAAATTTTCTCCACCATTTTCTCCCAAGAGACTTCCGCTCTCTTTTTCTCTAACCTATCAAAATGAATTTTTCATTCATATATAAGTCAACATACAATTTTACATTTAATTCCTGACAGAGCGAAATCAATATGATGGTGTTGTTGAGTGTGATCAGAATCGCGCAAGTGTTTCTGGAGTGTGAGCAATAGTCTCTGAATGAATGCTTGCCCATATGTATTTACCAAAGTACATTGATTGCTTTAAATTCTTTGCTGCGTTTCAAGATGTTTCACTCATGGCTTCAATCCTTCCTTCTTCAAAAAGAGACGCAACTTGCAAAAATACGTCTGACAAGTATGGTTGTTGTCACACTGTTTATTGCGGTGGTTGAGATTATTATTTCCAACAAACTTTTTATTGCTGCGTCCTCCAAATCATAGTTACCAAGTTCGGCTATACTGCCGAAAAAAATTCAAAAATTCCTCGGTTCGATTCGATTTGTGAATTAATACATGAATTCAAGTTCGGTACTATGTATTAGATATTAGGTTAACAATTATAGGTTCACGGATTAATATATTAAGGCCATTGCAGATTTCCATTCGTAATTAGAGATTTAGCTTTCCATTTACAGTTCAAAACCTTTTCGGATTTATGAAATGGCAAAGTTTCTAGTTAAGATGTCATTTTATGCAATAAGAATTTTACAGGGAATTCAACAGCTTCGTAATAAGAGATTTAGATTTCCATATACGCTTCAAAACTCTTTCGGATCTATGAAATGGCATAAGATTATGGTTAATAAATGATAAGGCGAGATGTCATTTTATACCATAAGAATTTTACAGGAAAATCTTTACTGGAGTATTTAAAAATCTATCATTAATCATAACATGTGTGGTAATTATTTGTTCATAAAATAAAGTAATATAAATTTGTAGATTTATCAAATTTAAACAAAAATATTTTAATAAGTAGAAATATTGCATGTATTATATTAGTGAATGAAATTTTGTTTTTAAAATGGATTTTTTGATTAAGATTTTGAGTAAGTATTAAACTACACATATTGACATTTTATATTATTTTGAGTAAGTATTAAATTACATAGATTAACATTTTGTATTATATAAAATAACCAATGTTGTTACTATAATTATAAATTAGAAGTGGATTTGGTTTGCTAAATGAATAATTAATAATTGATAATATAAGTGTATATTTTTAAAGAATGTTTGCACACACTTAATATACCATTTCATTATGAACATAAAATACTTGATAATGTGGAATTTATGTGGTTCATTGTAATATAGAATTTCTTGGAAATTCACTTTATATTAAATATCATATAATTTATGGTGTAGGTGGATGAATGTATCAATACAAAAATCCTTAAAACCTATTATCTTATTTGTTATTTTAAATATAAAACTAAGCTAATTGGTCTAATATATAATTTTATTTGCAATATTTATAATTGAAACAATTTTAAAAGAGCTTTTGTTGTTTTCAATGTTATAATTGTACATTTAAATTACTCAAAATAATGAAATAATAGGTATATTTCCGAATTTTTTAAGTGTTAAATTTTAAAATAACCAAATTTTTTTGGTACCTAATCAAATTCGAATTTGAACTAGAACTGGATAACTATGCTCAAAGTCACCCAATTTCATGAGTCATATCGTGTTAAGGATGGCCTTCGGAATATACAGTCATTATTGCGGAAACCATAACGGAAATGACTACCACAAAATAGAACACACCGCTACGAAAATAACAGGAATAATGTCCGAGTATGAGAACAGTCTTTGAGGACGTTAATGCCTAATATACTAAAAGTTACATTTGCTCCCCAAGCGATCAATTTGGTCAAATCAAAATCAATCGAGAGATCAGCAAGAAACGATTTGCAGGGACTGTTGCAGTAAAACGGATGCCCATTGGGATATACGAGGACTAAATTCAACATTGAAATTCCGATTAGGATCAGAAGATATAAAAAGAAGAATAATCCCTAGCAGCATCGGAAAGCACCATTGCAAAACAATTAAAAGGAATGCTTATATGGACAGAACAGGGCTACTACCACACTACTTACCATCAATGGAATTGGACTGCTTGCAGTGAGCAATAGCTTATTGAATAGAACTTTGTATCGATGTCAGAGGGTAGTTTTTCCTTTTTACTTAAATGGTTGTAAACTATTCTCTGTTACTAGTATGGAAAATTTTAGGGGTTAATATTAGTAGGTGAGCTAATTTTTCATGTTTTTTCCAAAAAAATTAGCTAATTTCCATATTTTCTAAAATGATTGACTCATATTTTTTTTTATAGTACACCATTACTTTACCTTAAAAATTGCCAAAATATGTATGGACTAATATAAAATCATTGAAAATCTAAATATTTCTACAAAAATATCACCAAAAATTTTACAATTTGCACGTTAAGGACTACTAAGATTGGCCAATTATTTTACCTTAAAAATTGCCAAAATATTATATGGATTAATATAAAATCATTGGAAATCTAAGTATTTCTACAAAAATATCGGCAAAATTTTTACAATTTCCATCTTAAGGACTACTAAGATTCACCAAGTTTTCTAAAAATTAAAATAAAATTTAAAAACTAAATATGCTTCTAGCTTGTGTTTGAACCTTGATATCCACCATTTTTCCATCCATTTCTAATTCCAGTACTATCCCAACCATTACTCATATGACCATGTCAGACCAATGGCTTCAAGTAAACAATAAAAAAATCATTAATGCCCACACACTACCTTTATCATGGTTCAAATTCCACAAATACTAACATATATCCCATCAGGAAAGATGTATAGCATAGATACTTCATGTTAAACAACTTACATGATATCTATATGTTTTCTATTTCAAGCATAATTCTTCATCCTCCAATAACACATAGGAAAAAGTAACAATACAACATACTCTATACCTCTACTAATGTTAACATGGACTTCATTAATAAGCCATAACTTTCACATGCAACCAATTATCTCATGAAATCCATTAACACGGATAATACATAAAAGTGCCATACAATTCCTTTAATCATTTCCGCAGAAGAATACAATATAAAGGTATGAACCCATACAATACATTGCACGCATATGAAGCCATCTTAAACAATCACTTGGAGGGAGGAGAACCACCACCTAACCATGAATCAACTCTAATTCCCCTCAAGCTGAAGTTCTTGCCAAGGATCAACTGTCATCAATTGATCAATGCACTAGGTATTTAATACCCTCTTTCATGATTTAGTTTCCATTAGCAGCATCCTGCTTTTATGGATTTTTCGTTTCACATATGTCTTTTCTAGAAAAGACCATCTTTATCTCCCATTAGGCTTTTCTTCATAAAATCTTACCTTTATCTCCCACAAATCTTTTATGTTCGATGGATCTTTATCTCCCATCCATCTGATGGATCTCCAATCCATCCAAGCTTATCTAGAATCAGATTTAGAATCTTTATCATGAAAGATTCATCTCTATCCCATTCCTGAATGGGATTTGGCAAGAATCTCCTCTCTCTTGGTGCTCCACCTTCCAAGTGATTTATTTTATCAATTTATTTAATAAAACATTTTCTTTTCATATTACACATCACCTAGATTTCCTCAGCTTAGGTTTAGAACAGTTTAAACCGCAAAGGAGGGTATCACACCTAACTTTCCTCAGCTTAGGTTTACAATCATTTAGCACACAAGAGAGGATATCACACCTAGATTTAACTCATCTTAGGTTTAGAATAATTTAGCACACAAAGGAGGGGTATTATAATAGTTTACCTAATACTTATCTCTAACAAAAACTTATAAATAATGTGCATTATTATTTAAAATTGCTTATGTATTGCAAACTAGACTTAATACTAAAAAGTCATTTTTAAAATTTATATAAACAAAAATAATTATTTACGAAAGATAAGTGATTTTGTCCCAATTTTGGTGAAACTCCTCACTTTAATCATTTTGTTAAACACAATAATGAATAATTTTTTAATACTTTAGTTCTTTAGCAATCCAACGATTCTTTGTGTTTTAGCATGTAGATTTGTATAATTAAAACCATGTCAATGTGAGTTTAATATTGAACACTTCAACAATACCACACTTTATCAAAAAAGTCTACATCATCTTAAATTTTCATATTACAAATTTTCGATTTTTTTCTATATAAAATATAAATAAAATAATAATTATTAAATCAATTAATAAATTCAATATTTAAATTAATAAAATAACTTTTATTTAATTTTAAATCAATTTCAATTTAATGAATAAAAAAATATTAAATATGGAAAACGTACAAAATGGAAATTCACATTATTTAATTAAAAAAAACCTAAAACAAAAATAAATAATATTAAAATATATAAATATATTTTGAAAACGTAGAAAATGGAAATTCACAGTATTTTATTAAAAAAACCAAAAGTAAAATAAATAATATTAAAATATATGGAATATATTAAAATTAAATTAAAGTATATTTGTTTTTTATATTTTAATAAATATAATTAATGTATAAAGAACAATTATTAAAGTTATTAAATAAGTTAATTGTGTTTATTTTTGTTGATTATTCATGGGTACGAATGTTTCTTGTTTTCTCCATTCAAATTTTATATTTTACAAGTGATATAATGAATTTATTGTAGTAATATTTTTGAGCTTTTTTTTAAATCTACCTAATTTTTCGTTTTTCTTTCATTGATTTGACCAATAGAGAATTTGAACCTTTCTCAATTTACACCTTTCTCAATTTACATAACATTTGTCTCTAACAAAAAAATTAAAAAACAATAGTATTTATTAATTTAAATGTGATTATGTATTGCAAACTAAATTAATAATGAAAGTTATTGTTAAAATTTATAGAAACAAAAACAAGCTTTACAAGTGTTCCAATTTTGAAGAAACTTGGTAACTTTTGTCATTTTGTTAAATAGAATATTTAATATTTTTTTAATGTTTTAGTTTTTTTTTTTTTTAAGAAATTCAACCATTCTTTATATTTTAAAATGTACATTTCCATAATTTAAAGAATGATAATGTGAACTATGGGATACTGTGTGATATTAGACACCTGCACAATATGACAGGGTATTACAAAATTCCATATCGTTATAATTCTTTACATTACAATTTTTTAGCTAATTTTTATATCAAAAATATAAATTAATTAAACATGAATACTTACAAAATTCCATATCGTTATAATTCTTTATCAAAAATATAAATTAATTAAACATGAATACATTAATTCAATAATTAATAAGATTAATATTTAAAATAATAAAGGATTAAAAGAGAGTTTATTTATTTAATTTTATAAAAAATTTCTTAAATGTAATAATTCTGTTGATAATAAAATATTAAATATGGAAAACTTACAAAATGGAAATTCACATGAATTAATTAGAAAAAATATTAATAAAAAAAACCAATAAGTCAATTAGGTTTATCTTTGTTTCTTGGAAAGAATGATTGTTATCTTCACTATCCCAAGTGTTGCTCTTGCAAGTGACACGATGAACTCATTGTTGCAATGATTTTGAGTTTTCTTATAAGATCTAAATAATCTTTCATTTTATTTCTATGGTTTGACCATAGGGGATTTGAACTTTTCTTTTCATGTTCTACATAACACTTTATAACATGACAATCGCCAATTTAACTACCCATGGGAAATTGTCAATAGCAAAAACATGTATATTCTTTATATGAAATAAAAAAAAAAAAAAAATTACAAACATGTATATTCTTTATATGAAATATATAAAAAAAAAGAAAATTACATTTATATCTTTCCCTTATAAATTCTATTTTTTTATTTAGGCTATTTTTATTTTAAGTATTTATTATTTTTTCCCTTTTATATCTTTTTTTAATTTTAATTATGTTTTTTAATTTATATAAATTAATTTTTATATTTTCTAATTTTAAATGTATTATGTTCTCTTTCATTCTAATACTAACTTTAATTAATTAGAAGTAATGGTTTTTCGATCGAAATATGGGGAATACAATTTCTAGAAATATAATGGTTTCTTGGTATTTAAAATGCACTTTTGAATGCATAAAATGGATTTAATACCCTGAAAAAACCCTGAGATACTAAACAATTGTAGATTAAACAACTTAAACTTATGATTCTTAAAAGTCTATATTAGATTTTATTAATAATTTATAACTAATTTATAATTTAAAATCAATGTTAATATTTAAGTATTTTTCCCATGTAGAAATTTATTATTACTAATTTTTTCTTTCTAATTTCATTTCTTATTCTAAATTCCATTTATTTTTATTTATACAAATTAAACTACATATTAAGTACGTCGATAGGTGTCTCTTCTTGAAAATGGTCAGGTCAACCTTCTTCTACCCTTTTCATCTATGCTTCACATTTGTATTAAGTGAATTGCAAGGAAAGCCCAACACAATTTTTTTCTCATAAATGTCATCCCCTGGTCTACTGCTGATTGTTTCACCGATAAGCACCTTATTATGCATACCACTGTTGATTTTAGCAGTGCCTTGATACACATAGTTGTTTATCATGCACTATCTACTCTAAGATACACTAATATAGAAGTCACAGTCTCCAAAATTGGATGGCCTTCTAAGTGTGACGCTAATGACGCAGGTGCAACCCTTTAGAATGCTCATAGGTATAATGGGAATTTACTTCAGTTGCTTGCACATAAACAGGGGATTCCTTGAGACCCAAACTTGTTTCGATGGATTAAATTTTTTCATTACTCAATGAAGTTATGAAGCCTGGGCCAGCGCCTGAGAGGAACTATGGGCTTTTTAAGACAGATGGAATTGTAGTTTACAATCTAGGATTAACTGGAACATTGTGTACTAGTTTATTGTCCAAGTCGAGAAAATCTATGGCAACAATGCTCGTCCGTGATTGATACCACATTTTCTCAAAAATTAAAAGCAAAAAAGTTTCTATAAAATAGAAAAAGGGGTAGGAGATTCCAATGTCCATTAAAAAATAGAAGGATTGATAGCAAGACTTAAGGATTGGTATCATTTGAGTGAAGACAAGGCTACGATTTCCATTACCCCTATTATCTGGCCTTTCAATATACCTCTTTCATGTTTTGCGTTTTAAGGCAGGCTGGAGGAAGATGGGTAAAATGTTGGACACCTTGCTTCGGAAAGTCTTCAAGTCTTCAAAATGGTATTCTTTCTTTGTTATGCCCAAACTAAACATTTTATTTTAAGGCTAAAATCACTTTAAGGGTTAGTTGGAAACATAGGCTAAATTACATGAATTGGGGGTATGGTTCTCTATTTCTCTCCTTATTGATTTGTTGCGTAACAAATATTTTAGACAATATGTTCCTTTGATGTGTCACGATTTACGGTGATCTGTGGGGTATAAATTAGTGACAAATGGTTTTATATTTTGTTAATTATGGGGAGTGTGAGAGATATCCTAATGGGTAATTAGTTGATTGGGCACTCAACACTGTGATATTGAAGATGGTGGTGTTGCTCATAAAGTTTTTGAAGAATAAGAGGGAAATCCAGTGCAAGAAACATAAAAAAGACATTGCGTTGTTGCCACAAGGGACATGAAATGTGTGCTTACTTAAGGGTATGCTTCTTTCTTCCTTTCCTTATCTCGTGATTTGTCCATCAGTAAAATCACTTAGTTGGTCATCTGTTTTTTATTTTTCCACGATGTTCCGATAATCATGCCCTTCTCCAATATGGGATTATTACAATACAATGAGGCCCACTTACACCAATCTAGGAAGATCCATGACTAGCGCTATGTATTTTACCAAAGTTGCCTAGTGCTTTCACCAAGGTCAACTGCTTCAGATGCCTAGTTGCATAGACAAGGTGGTCCATAGGAATAAAATGTGTCTATGAGGATTTGAGCTTTGGTGGTTATGAAATACCTCTGCTTTACCATCTAACCAAACCCATTGAATTTTTGTTTTTGAATTATGTAAATGGATCCCTTTCACCTGATTTTTGCCCTCTTTAAGAGGTCTTGTTCTTGGGACCTGCATGTGATAAAAATGGGTACATGTCTGAGCTGGTCCTCATTGGTTTAAGGTTAGGTGGGTGACATGAATCAAGTGTGAGGAATTCGATGCCCTATACAGGATATGAGTTGTTGAATTTAAAATAATTTAGAGGTAATGGTTTATATACAAGAATCTATGATATTTATCGCACTACTCCATAGTGCATATTATTTTCCATACATGATGACTCATATTGTTTTTTTGTTTATGAATTGTGTAAATATTTTATTTTTCTCCTAACTTAAGTTATCTGTTAGATTTAGAGTATTTACAATTAGCTAGGAAATAACATTCTAACTCTTCCAATATATCAGTGATAATACAAGGAATCCTTTCGATATGTGCTTGTATCAAATAACCATCATACAGATAACAAATGTTGAAAAAAATAAGGTTATAAAAATCATGCTTTTAAATGTTCCTCACTGTGAAATCATTCAATTCCTACCATTTGTCTACAATTTTGACCATAAGAAAACCCATCTCATCAAGTGATGGTCAGATATGAAAACCCATTTCTGTGATGGGTTGCTTTTTTTGGAAGTATTAAAAGTAGAATAATGGTGTTTCAAAATGTGTTGGATTTTTGAATTCAACAATGGTTGTTCATATTGGAAAGCAACATCTTTAATGAATTAAGTAAGCGAATATATGTTTGTGAATCAAGGTATTTATGGGGACATGGAATCCGGGAGGTAAAGCGCCCTGAAATGGACTAAATTTGGATGAATGGTTACATATATCAGATACAACAAACATATATATTTTGGGTATCAAAAAACTCCCCGTATTACATCTAAACCATCAAGATGAACAAAGTCCTAATTTTTTTTTATACATTTAATTTTTTTTTTTTATGAATAAGAGGATATTAGTTAAAACTCTTTTAGTTTTAGAATGAAATTGGATGTTGATATTTTTTATTAATATTTTCATAGTTGTGTCAAAAGTTTAACAATATGTTGTCTATATGTAAATTTTCCCAGGTTTCAAGAAATTGTGCCTTTAAATGCAAGAAACATTTTAGGGTCAGAGAACAATGTTCCTGCTACTGAATATCTTCTCCTTATTCACCAAACAATGAACAATTTAGGCACAATAAAGAATAGAAATCAATTTAGGTGCTTATCACATTGTAAGGAAAAGTTTGCAGAATTTCTATGAGTCATTTATTGTTTGGTATCAGATTGTGAATGCTCTAAAGAGTGTAAAAGTTTATATTTTTCAAGTAAAAAGTATTTTTTGGACTTGACCATCCTTTATAATCCACAATATCAAGCTACAAATGACTCAAAAAAGCTAGAATAGAAATGTAACCTTGTTGACCATCTCTTCCTAGGAAGATCATTTCATAGAGTAGATTCCAGTTCCTCTTTTATGTTAGGTTCATCGAAGTACGAGTATTATTTGAATGAAGGATGGTATCCCTCTATTGTTTTCCACTCTCCAATGTTAAGTAGCCCATTGTTAGATAACACTGACTCAAATTAGATGAATAACAAGTTTAATTCAAGTAAGGAGAAGTATTATTTAACAACTAGTAAGCAGATGGTTGGCATTTTTCTCTTTATCTTGGTACGTAGCGATGTGAAACATGTATGAAATCTGAAATTTTCATGTGTTGGATGTGGGTTGATGGGTTACATTGGTAACAAGACTTATACTAAGGAATTTAGGGTTTTAGGTAATGAATTTTTTGTAATAGAGTAAAATTCTACAGCCTTATGTAACACTACCTTATGCATTGGTTCATTTACAAGTTGTTGAGTGTCCCAAATTCATGGAAAGCCATAGATAAAGTTATATCATCTTATGATGGTTATTTGAGAGTCTTTCGAGTAATGCATTGATCACATTAAATAACCAGAATTTCAAACTCCTCTCTTCAACCTTAATTTTCGACTGGGCACTAGATTCTTTGTCCATTGGGTTTGATGGACATAGTTTATTTCCCTGTGAGGTGAGTTTATTTTTCCTTGTACAATATTTGTCATTTATACTCTTCTATTTTTGGTCTTGTTACCTTTTTTCTTTCTTCTGAAACCAAGAAGCAATATTTTCAAGCTTCATTTCTTGCTTCCCTATTTGCATATTTACATTGCATTTTTAGCTCTCTTCTCTAAGCTTCAGCAAGGCGAATTTTGATGGTTTTTTTCTGTGCTCAATAATGAAAAAATTATCCCTATTGCATTCATATTTTCATATTCATTTTTTAGCCTTCTTCTCGAAGCTCAAGCAAATAGATTTTAACTTTGCTTAAAATATCATCTTCAACCCTCTAATATAAATCAATGGATGTAATTTCTCACTTGCTGAAGACTACTTTTTTATTTTCCATTAGTTTGTTTATTAATGAAAAGTTGAAACCATACGTGCAAGAGTGAGAATGAATTTTCGAGCCTATTTTGACTTGATGTGGGAATGTAATTTATATTTCATTTATTTTCCAAACATGAGAAGGTAGTTTCTAGCTCACTTGAATTTTAAATTACAACCCTATTTTTCAAGCCTCAAATTGCATTTCCATCACTTTCTTTAAGTTTTAAGATTGCTCTTTAATTCATGGATTTTATGTAATATTATATCCTTCATTTGGTTTTACGGAAAAATGAAATTGAAACCACCATTTGCATCTTAGAGATGGTAATATCTAGCTCTATATCATTCCTTTAAGGATGATTTATTGTATCATACCCCTTTCTCATTGTTAGAAACCTTACTTTTAATATTGGTTGTTTATATCCATTTGAACATTATCACTCTCTACCTCTTTTTCTTTGTCCTTATATACATCCACCATCATTTACTAGCGCCTTGCATTGGAATCCTCATTCGTCATACAATCCCTTCTGTCTGGACATAGTCACATGGGCTCACATGGTTGCTGATAGTGTCAGGATTTATGGACGACAGAGATTTAATGAGGGTTACTAACAACTAAGATTTGAGTCTTCTACCCTAAGTTTCATCCTAACCCTAGTTGTCGTTCATTTCACACTTTCGGTCTGGTGGCTTCCCCTTCCGGTGGCAGAAAGTCTTCCCCTCTTGATTCGCCTTGACATCGAGTTATCTGTGTGTACCATGGTGAAGTTGACAATGATGCTGCTCAGTGTTATAGACATTTTTGTGCCTTACAGCATGAAGCATGAAATGTCGATAATCTAAGGGATCCAAAGTCCCTAAACATGTTGTTCCTACCCCTAGAGGAACAAGGTCAGCGAACCACAGCACTGAAAATCAGTTCTCCACCTGAAAACACTCAAAAACAAGCTAATTCTGGATCATGTCAACTGCTCCACTGAGCATCTGTGCTGAATGTCAACTGCTCCACTATGTACCTGCGCTGAATGTCAACTCTAATGAAGGCTACCTGCGCTGGGCGAGATTGGCCAAGTGGCACAGGCATTCTACAAGGTGTCAAATGCCCAGGAAGCTTCCAAAATGACACTTGGATCAGGGAATTCACCTTGTGATGAGTAAGAGGATCTAGATCTCCAAGTGGAAGCAAGAAACTCCAAGTGGACTCAAGAACTGAAGTATAACTAAAGTGGGAGAGGACACTAGTCAGCTTCATGCCAAACTCAAGCTGACTCATCCTTTCTCCAAATCTCCTATATATAGAGCTCTCTCATGAGGTCTACGGAGGCTGGAATCTTGTGAATGTAAGGAAGTGTTGTTGGTTTGAGTATAGAACTATTGGGTGATTGCTTTGAAGGAGGTGAAGAGGAGATTTCTTTCTGCTGGGAGGTGTTGCTGGATTGGGCCTATTATGGTTGTAACACTCTCAGAACTTTACTTCTTCCATTAATAAAGCATTTGAGGTTCTTCTATATGCATGTGTCTTTGTGGCGTATTGATGCTTGTATATTTGATTTATTCTAATCCTTGAATCAATTATGGATGTATGCTTCTTGTAGTTTCCATTTCTTGTGCTTTTGCAGGATCTTTGTGTAGTTGGGCCAGTGAAAGAGCAAAGAGCTGGGAGCAAGCAGCAAGGAGAGAAGATTGGGTCAAACATTAGCGGAAGACAACGGTTAGTGGATCTCTTTCTCCCCTCTCTTACATCTCATAAAGAAGTAATCTTGAATAGCTTTGCATTCGGTTGTTGCTGAGGTACTATCACCCTTAGAGTGGGATAGGGTCATTCCGTATTGGATACTTTTCCCAACAACAAATTGGCGACTCCGCTGGGGACCGTATCTTGTTGGTTGTTTGTGTTTTTGCTATTCATTTCATAAACGAAGGGAGTACTGAATCGAACTGCATTTGGATCTTTCAAATGCAAAGTAGAGGGCAGCTACTCTAGCTCAGTTTCTGGGCAAGTTTATGATTTGAAGAGCTGATCCACAGGGACTCTAATAAGCTCTTAGTGATAGCTTTTCATCCTCCTTGTCATCCCTTAGTGTGTCCTTGATTGATAGCTTCTGATTTGGCCAAAAACTGTGAATTTTTGAGCAATCTGTGACCCGGAAACCAAGAGAAACGAAAGTTTCGTTCTTCAGTGCAGGCTGTGTGAATGCTGTCTGCATTTCAGCGCAGTTCCCGAAGGGGCTACCTGCGCTGAAGGTCAAACTGCCTGTGTACCACCTGCGCTGGACCAGTCTTGCCTTGTGCTACTGGGGTTTCCTGTTGTTTCTTGCCCTGTTTTCACTCTTGTTTTTGCTGCTTGTTACCAGTGAATGTGCCTATCTGAAACCAACTTTCCTTGTCACTATTCCGCCTCAGTTGTATAAAGAAACTGTGTTTGTTCTTTGTGTATTTCTTGTATCATTTACAGTTTCCCATAACGAAAGTGAACTAGTCCTGCTGTGGCCTCTTAGATCTAGACCTGTGATAAAGTGTCGTTTTGATCTTAAGAGTTAGTTTGTTTGTTGTTCATAGCTGATTGAGCTTTTGCTTTCGTCATATGGTTTGAATTTATATATTTCTAGTGTCGAAACAAGTAAATCTTAAGGTGTCTTTGGATTTTGGACAAGCTTGTTTGCTTTCACTTGAAATTGAATTCAAAGTTATACAACAGCTTTCTTTTTGTGTCGCACAAACATTAAGAAAGAGAAAAGAAATACTTGCATTGTGCATGTGCATTATGATAGCTTGCCTGTTGATTTAGGAAAAAGTGCATTAGTGTGTGCTCTATGATCTGTGTGAAAAGATGTTGTCTTTCTTTTCCCTCAGTAGTTAAGATTTTCAAAGTTGAAAGATTGAAAAGCTTGCTTATCATCTTAGACTGCATTTAGGAGTGTTATCATACATCTCGTGGTGATCCATAAAGGCAAACTTCTAAACAAGATCAACCTTAAAATAAATTGAATTTACATAACAATGCATTGAAACATAACGCAACACATAGAGGTCTAAGCTAGAGACGTGTTCCGGCGTCGTTAAACGTGATATCTTAGCGTTGAGTGGTTGGGTGATTCCTCCACGGTGAAGCGATAAGTATCAATACGGACTTGTGCTCCCACGTACCGTCGCGTATATATTGGGAGACCCCTATAGGAATAAAGCCTTTATCCATAGGAAACCGTGTCGGCCGCCCTACTGATCGCAATGCAGTGAACACAGCATTCACGAAGATCGACCACTCGTACCGTAAAACGTATTCTGTGGTTTTGCGAAAAGTTTGGCACACCCTCTGCCTAGAACTCCAGAGCAGTTTCTTTTGGCCTTTTTCAAACTCTATAACTGAAAAAGTCCAACCGAGCATTTGTCACTTCGGGCTCGTTAAAACATCGAAGGAGACTAGAGTCATCTTTAGCTTTTTCTCGACTCTTAAAAAGTGAAAAAGCAAGTTGTGTCTAAAGCGTCGTTATAAAATTTATTTTAAACAGAACATAATCACCTCCTATTCCTACGTTGATCTTTAGGTTGAGAACATGGAACGCCCCAACCAAGGAATTCCACAGGATGGAAATCCTAGTCCTTTCTCCTCTTGGGTAGAAGTTGGTGCGCCCCACATGGCCACATTGTCGCTTCCAGGACTGACAATTGGCCTGCCTATTTGGCTATTCTCAACCAATGTAGTTCAGAACACCATGGTTCCTAAACAGTCGAGTCAACAGTTAGATGAGTCTAGAGCTGCCCACCAGCCTTCTACTTCCTATAAATCTTCCTCCAATCCTTCATCTTCGCAAGGTAGAGCCGGCAAAAGCCAAGCTCCCATGGAAAAGAAGGAGAAGAAGAAGAAAGAGAAGAAGAAGAAGAAGCCTAAGGCGACTGGGGGCAAGCAAAAGACATCTAACAAAAATCCACACACAGCACAGACCGGGCCTAAATCGCCATGTGTCATATGTAAAGGAGACCACTTCCATAGAGATTGTCCCTGTATTCCCTGGATACTAAGGGACTGGTCCCCTCGTTTGCACAATTCGGGAGCATCAACCTCTGATAGCCATGTTGATTGCTTACCGCCAACCAGTGAAAGTGAAGGTTCAAGACAAAGAGGGGGAGCAAGATCCCCCTGCAGACTGTGTAAAGGCGATCACGCCATCCACCGTTGTCCCTTCTTAGACGAAGCGAAGAGAGTTTTGGAAGATCGTCCGGTTTCACCGTTGAGACTTCCTCCTGGATACAAAAAACTCGTGCCAAGTCCTTCGCTGGTTGAAAATACAGCCGGCCGGCTCAAGTGGTCAGCTGAAGTGTCAGTCATTGAAAATGAACCTACTGAATCAAGACCAGACGAAAGTCTAAAAGTCGAAACGGCAGTTGACCCGGTTCCGCCTTCAGAGGTTTCATCTTCAAATGACACCGTCACTGAAGATTCATCTTCAAATGACACCCTCACTGAAGAGAATAAGGATGACACCATCCAGATTCTTTTCATCAACACCGACTCTGATGAGCATCAGGGCAATGCGCCCATTCCTTTATCGCAGGAAGGAACATTGTCAGGGTCATATCCGGCCGTGTATTCGGTCCCACCACCAAGCAACCTGGTTGTGTCCTTTGATTGGAACCAACTAGGCAGACCCCGGTTACCAGCCAGTATACCATTCAGAATCATCGTCCAAATTTATAGAATGGTAATGGCTGGAACTATCATTGATGAAGGGGCGTCTGTGAGTATCCTTTCCTCTATTGCTTGGAAAGCACTGGGTTCCCCGGAGCTTTTGCCTGATATAAGAAATCTCTCAGGTTTTGATAAAGGAACCAGTCGACCATTAGGGATCCTCCCCAATGTGCCTGTTACATTGAAAGGGAAGGCCGTTCAAATGAACGTGATGGTTGTTCAAGGACCCTTGGATTATAACCTACTCCTTGGACGAGACTATATATATTGCATGGGAGCTATAGTCTCCTCACTCTTTAGAGTAATATGTTTTCCACACGAAGGAAGAATGGTCAAGCTCGTAGACCAACTTTCATTTCCGGGATCACGCATCGCAAATAGTCAAATACCAACCCTCAATGGTCTATTCACCCAAGAAATGTCTCCACCCCCAGTCCTCCTTCCCGATGAGTGCGAGTGATTCGGAAAGATGGGACTGGAACCCAGGGGGCATGCATCTTGGTCTGCTTTGGGCAGAGGAAACCTTGGGTATAAGGTAGAATTTCCGCGAAAGAATGTGACTAGTCCGTACCCCGTCCGTGAACGGAAGAGGGGTTGTTCTAGAATAGAATTCTTTTGATAAGGTTACTTGTCTGACAAAAGTCATTCACCATTGTCTACTTCGGTAGACAGTGCCGAGGAAGTGTTTTCGTTTGATGGTGTTAACAAAACAATCTTTGGGTAACCAGGAAGAGGCAAGCCTCACCCTTTAAAACAAATGTTTTATCGGATAAGTAGCGGCAGCCTTGAAATTGTACTTTATACCTGGGGGCACGCAAACCTTTTGGAGTGCAAGCTAAGAGCGGTTATTTATCTGTTTTTGGGATTAGCCGTTTCCGAACTTGCATAAAGAAAGGATGAGAGGGAGCAAAGCTTAGTGAAGATGAAGCTCTATAAAAAATAGAGATCTCACAGGAGACATTCTTATCTTATGACTGGTATTATCGAGCAGTTTTAGCATAAAGTTCATGCTCGTTAAAAAATAAACGCAAGATCCGAGCAGTTTTAACGCGGTCTTCATGCTCGTTAAAAAATAAATAAAAGCAGTGAGCAATGTTTCCCCCAGAGTTCAAGCTCATTTTTAAATAAAAAATGAACCTATTCCAGTAAATAACCATTGTGATCGTAAATTTATTAGCCATAAAAAGCCTTGGTCGTGTTTGCACTTGCCACCTCCATTCCATTTGGCCAATTGTTCACCCCCATATGATTGTTTACCCTTTTTGAGGAACAGCTGCGAAGAGTGATCTCACTTAGCCATCCTTGTGACACTGCCGTGATTGGAAAATTCCAACCTGTACCTGGAATCTGCTGCTATCCATGTTTATCACTCGTTCCTCAAAAGACGACTCTTCTTTGAGCTCTTTTCATCTGACTCGTAAAATATGAAAAGTTTGCCGAGTTTTGGCCTTCTAGCTCGTTAAAATGACCGGAAGAGCTATCCCTCCTCTAGATTTTAATCTTTTTGGACCTGAGGGATTATTGCACAAAAAGGTCGAGCGCTTGTTTTATTCGGCTCGTTAAAGTTATCGAAAACTCATCCCTTCTGTATTGTTTTATACTTTTTCGGACTTAAGGGATTAGATGACGAAAAAGGAATTTTGGAGTTGACTTTCTGTACCTTTTCAGACTCTCTAAAAATGAAAAGGACCGAGTTTTCCTTGTCGTTAGACTCGTTAAAATGATTAAATAGCGACAAACTTGTCTTTAGACGAGAACGAGTTTCCCTATCGCTAGGCTCGTTAAAACATAGCGATGGGCTTGCCGGAAGGGCAGGTTATAGAACAAGCATATGTTATCCTCCTCAAGCTTGACAAAAATAAAGAGGTACTGGTCAGAAATGACTGGGGAAAAATTGGGAGAACCTCAAAGCTTTAATGGTAGCAAGTCGCTCTTGAACATGACACTTTGTCCTCCGTATCACATCGGGTTGGGTTGTTTCATTCACCGGTCTCATCACCATGGTCTTCGCCAAACCATCCACATTTGGGGTAATGCTACTGATCCATCACATCAGTGTCGTTATGTGTTCAAGAGATGTGTTCAGAAAGAGTCAACCGTGTCCCATCCACTGCCATACATTATCCTTCATCCACCCATGATCGCCACCCTGAATCATATCTCACAGATTGTTTTCACCTCCACTAAAATCATTAACTCCGTTCCGTGTCACTGATGTGGGATTCATTAAGGCCCTCCTTTGACGAATCACTTCTTGTCGACTTCAGCTCATTATCCAAGAAGTTGATCTAGGAACAAAACCCCAGTACTTTGAAGCTTGCATGCCTCAATGACAAGTTTCTCACTTTCGGCGACAGGTATACATCAATGACCTTCGACCAGAAGATTTTGCGTGGTGTTCGATGCCAAGTCCTTTATTCACACCACGTGAATTGTACTGCAGTACCTTGAGGGTCATTGTCATTATTGGTGATTCCTCTCACGCTTGTTAACGGTTTACATTATTGACCGGTAATCAAGCGATGTATTTCCATGTTCGACTTCAGCGCAATTCTCACATGGATCGACTTGTACTTAGAGTGAAGATCGAACGAGTTTGAAGACCCCGGATCTAGTTTCATCCATCCGGGCTGCGATATATATTCAGGAAATATAAAGACATTTGATATGTACATCATTGCAGCAGATGATCATCCTACTCAAAGGATGATAATTTCAGCAGAGAATTATCAGTCTACCATCAGACGATCGTCTGTTCTATGTACCAAAATGAATTTATAAAGCTGAGCATGGGAATGCCCGCCTCAGCTAGATCATGAAAGCAGAATGAAAAATAATGTATTGTATTGTATTTTATTACAGGGCACCTCTCAGCGATTGAATGAACTTCGGATCCTCCTGATAAAGTATTTCACCCGATAAACGACCTCATACTTTAGGGGGCAACTGTTATAGACATTTTTGTGCCTTACAGCATGAAGCATGAAATGTCAATAATATAAGGGATCCAAAGTCCCTAAACATGTTTTTCCTACCCCTAGAGGAACAAGGTCAGCGAACCACAGCACTGAAAATCAGTTCTCCACCTGAAAACACTCAAAAACAAGCTAATTCTGGATCATGTCAACTGCTCCACTGAGCATCTGCGCTGAATGTCAACTGCTCCACTATGTACCTGCGCCGAATGTCAATTTTAATGAAGGCTACCTGCACTGGGCGAGATTGGCCAAGTGGCACAGTCATTCTGCAAGGTGTCAAATGCCCATGAAGCTTCCAAAATGACACTTGGATCAGGGAATTCGCCTTGTGATGAGTAAGAGGATCTAGATCTCCAAGTGGAAGCAAGAAACTCCAAGTGGACTCAAGAACTGAAGTATAACTAAAGTGGGAGAGGACACTAGTCAACTTCATGCCAAACTCAAGCTGACTCATCCTTTCTCCAAATCTCCTATATATAGAGCTCTCTCATGAGGTCTAGGGAGGCTGGAATCTTGTGAATGTAAGGAAGTGTTGTTGGTTTGAGTATAGAACTATTGGGTGATTGCTTTGAAGGAGGTGAAGAGGAGATTTCTTTCTGCTGGGAGGTGTTGCTGGATTGGGCCTATTATGGTTGTAACACTCTCAGAACTTTACTTTTTCCATTAATAAAGCATTTGAGGTTCTTCTATATGCATGTGTCTTTGTGGCGTATTGATGCTTGTATATTTGATTTATTCTAATCCTTGAATCAATTATGGATGTATGCTTCTTGTAGTTTCCATTTCTTGTGCTTTTGCAGGATCTTTGTGTAGCTGGGCCAATGAAAGAGCAAAGAGCTGGGAGCAAGCAGCAAGGAGAGAAGATTGGGTCAAACATTAGCGGAAGACAACGGTTAGTGGATCTCTTTCTCCCCTCTCTTACATCTCATAAAGAAGTAATCTTGAATAGCTTTGCATTCGGTTGTTGTTGAGGTACTATCACCCTTAGAGTGGGATAGGGTCATTCCGTATTGGATACTTTTCCCAACAACACTCAGGTATCATTACCTATTTATCCATGGCTCATAATTGTTTTAACTCTTGAGTTTGCCTTTGTGTACTCTGCCCATTACCTTCAACAGTATTCATGTATGTCTTCTCTTGCAGGCATCATCCATGGCACAGGAGAGGTGAATAATCCACTTCCGGGTTTAGGATGCGCTTTCAAAGTCCATTGCTGCCACAACCACATTTCTCCCACGTTTCCCTGCCAGGGGAATCAACCTTATTTTGGGTTACTGCCTTAAGCATTCTTTTACAACTTGTGTCTCTAATTTGACATGGATACAGTTGATGGTTTCCCCTTGCAATGCAATAAAAGTTTGTAGTTACAGGGCTCGGTTGTATGGTATTTTCATATTTACTCGCTCAGTTTTCTTTCTCGCCATGATACCTGCAACATTTCTGCACTTTTTATTTCTTGATGATACGCTCAAGGTGGTTTACCTAATGTACCTTCTCAGTACTGGTACCATATTATTTTCTTAATATGGGATGTCACTTTGTCTTCTTTTTGGAGCTCAGCTCCTACTATGTCGGATAGGGATTCCAGAGTTCCCTTTCATTGATTAATTTAGCATAATTTATGGGGAGATGAAACTGAAAAGTGGAAGAAAACTCTGGATGAATGTGTCCATTCCAGTGTAACAAATATTTTGAATGTAACCCAGTTGTAGTATATATGTATATTGTATTGTTTTGTTTGCATTATCTCTGTGGCACAAAGGCATCTAATCAAAATATATCCCCTCTGTTTTGTCGAGGGATTTTATGCATTAGGGTTGAGAAGGTTAATATACTTGTGGCATTATCTCTCTTTTTCTTAAATAGTAATAGCATGCATACTATCTTTTCCCATTCGTGAAGTTTGTCCCAAAGTTGTCTACTTATTATCTATATAGATGTTCATAACATGTGTGAGCTAGAATTTTATATAACCTATCCAATTATGAAGCATTTTAATGTTTCCATAATGCTCAGTTCACGGTTTATTTCTTATATGATTTCTAGATTATGACAAGTCATATGCATGTAACATTCAGCTTATATTCTACCTGATGTACATAATCTCACAGTGAAAGGCATGCGTAAGTTATGACATGCGTAGATTAGAATTTTTTTTTTTATTTACAGTTTTCGATTTATGCCTTTTTACGCTCATAGGATATGCCAGAGTTTTTGGGTACGCAATTTGTATAATTGAACAATTGAAGCATGCATTACATAGCAGTTGAAACCTGTTGTGTACAACAATTTAATTTATGAACAGTATTGGAATTGATACCAATCCACGTCCATATCGTACGAATGAGTACACAATTTATTTAATCTTTGCTATATATATATATATATATATATAACGTTTACGTCCTTGTTTCTAATATACTAGCCAAGCAACCTCACATTTGCCTAATCGAATGCACTCTCTGCATTTTTGTTTATCTGAATGGAAAAAGTTTTCTTTGTTACTGTTGTATGAGCGCAAAGAAGAATCCAGTTCATAATTTATCCCTTATTTACAGGTCTTACACACAGTGATTGATTATCTCATAATTATGGCAACATGCTTGTACCTCTTTTCTTCTCCAAGTATAAATATTGTTTCTGCGTTAAGGATTGTTGGTTAGACGTCTTATTTCTACATAAAAGACACCTATATCCTTTAATAATTTATACCCTAGTGGCCATTTTTATCTTAAAATATTTGTATTTTACTTCCTAGTCAAAATAGGAAAACATTCCTTTATAATCACACTTTTATTGGTAACCAGTAAAAACCAGCAACAATCACAAAGAGTAAGTAACTTTCCAATAGTACATTTATTTCTAGCACGAATAAAATTACAGCAATAATTAAATCCAAAAGAATCTCTTATTCTCATCCATAGATCCAACCTTAATTCTACAATGCTTAAATTTCCAATAAAAGAAACGACTACCCTCATTAACCTTCCTAGATCTAGCTTTAAATTTGTGCTACTTAATTGACAGTAAAAGAATAACCACATTCATTAACCTTCCTAGATCTAGCTTTAAATTTGTACTACCTAATTGATAATAAAAGAATAACCATATTCATTAACATGTATATATCTAACCAGAAATCTTGTCGTCATGTTCACTGCGGAACTTGCACTAGAGCAAGATAGCGACGACCCAACCACGAACTGCCTTCCAGTTCCCTAGAACTAAGATTTTTTTTCCAGAGAATCAACAACCTCATTGATTCTCCTTATGGGTAATTATTACCATTCTTCATGATACATTTTCCATTTCAGCGGGGTCTCACTTTTTATGAGCTTTATTGCTTTCTTTCTCACGAGTTTTCTTTTAAAGCTCGCATTTTTCTCCTACAAGCGTTAAATTCAACCAGCTTAGAATCTTTCTTCAGCTAAGCATTTCTAAGGTATTTTTCTCTCCCCTCTCTTAGTCTTATTTAGAGTATACTATAATTCTGATCATGAATAATTTATCAAATCTCATTCTCGAATGTCTTCTCCAAGTGCATAGTTTCCTTCAAGATATATTTCTCTTTTTTTTTTCTTTATGAATAAGAAAATACTTATTTACAATCATTATCCAAAGTAACATTATGTCTCCACTACAATTTTTATACACACATGATTAAAGCAACATTGTCTAATAGGGGGATATTACATCCTTCCCCTCTTATACTCACACCATCCTTGGTCTAATTTATAGGCATTTTCTACTAGAAAAGTGCTAGAAAGTTTTTCTACATTTCATCCTCTCACTCCCAAGTGGCCCCCTCAGGGTTATAGTGCTTCCATTGCACTTTAACTCGAGTGAAGGGTCGATTCCGAAGCCATATTTATTTTTTATCGAGAATGGAGAGTGCTTCTACCTCAGGTTCCACCTATAACATTCTCTAGTCAATAATATGAGAGTTTTTGAGAGATGTTTTCAGCGATAATCACATCAAAATTCATTTGTCGACATGTTTCTAACTAGCAGGTGTGATTCATCGTCAAGACAAGATGAAGAATCATATCATGGTAACCAGTTAAATAGAAAGGCCGACCATTGAAACCACTAGAAAGAAACTACTATATTTTACCAAAATAAACGACTACATTTGATCAGGCTTCATCTACAAAAGAGTGCACTAGGAGTTAGGGAACTCTTTTATTAATTAATTATAAATTAGTTTATATATATATAGATATAATTAAATATTAAATTCTTAAAATTAATATTTAATGAAAACTAATTAAAAAAATATTAGTTAAACAATATATTTATAAAATTATATATGTTAGTCAGATGTTATTTATATTATAAATTTATATCTATAATTGAATATACATGCTTATACTTAAAAACTTTTGACTATGTTTATATGTAAATTTATTTATTATAAATATGAGGTTTAAAAATTGAATAAAACCTTTAAAATATATTAAATATTATATATATATATATATATATATATATATATATATTAGTTAGATTTTATTTATATTATCACTATATATAATTAAAAATGTATGGTTATCTAAAAATACCAAGTATTAATTAAATAAAAACTAACTTAAAAATATATATCAATTAAATATTATGTACTTAAATGAAGAAATTAAACTTAATACATAATTTTTAAGGGAAGTTATTCTCTCTTTTCATTAATAAAATATATATAATCTTAATACTATTATAGGAATAAAATAAATAAATCATAATAATATTAATAAAGATAATAATAAATAGATAACAATAATAAATACTAAATAAATAACAGAAAAACGGAAAAATAACAAATAAATAGAGAAGGGACATAGAGGAAAATCAATCAATTCAAGAGACGAGGGAAAAAAGTAAAAAAACCGAAAAGAAAACACCAGACAAAGGAAAGGAGGGGGGGAGGGTTGAGGTGTTCTAAGAGGAAAGGGCGGAGATCCAACAACTATTGATTTTTCATCCCTCATCCTGTTAAGATTACTCGGCCTCCGTTCAATTTCAATGGACTCCCTAAAGTTCTAGTGATGAAGAGGAGCAATTCTAGCGATGACCTGATCCTCCTCAATGCATATATGATGCTTAGTCTTCACCGCATGTTTTTCCAAATATGAAGACCAAGTCCTCCCATGCTTTATGTAGGCTACGTGCTCATGAATTCTCTGATTAATAGAGTGCCCAGTTTCACCAACATAAGGTGTCCCAGAAGAACAAGGAATAACATAGACACCTTTCATATCCTTGGGGTCAATAGGTTCTTTTACAGATCTTAAGGAGCTATGAATGGTGTTAAGGGGTCTAAAAGTTGAGGGAACATTATGCTTCCTTAAGTTCATCACAATCTTATGAGTGGTCGTCTAGATGGAAGTGAGATGCACCCCTGAGATTCGATCTTTAGGGTGTTTCTTAAGCTTGGGACCTTTGCCAGCTTTGAGGAAAGCTTTAAGACATTGGTGCCTACTATATCCATTTTTAACGAAAACATTGAGTTTTGATTTCTCTTTATTGAGGTGGTTTTCATCAGAGATTCTCAACATACGAGTAGCTAGCGTGTTGAGAACACCAAGCTTCTGAGCGGGGAAATGATGAGACTTGGCATGAAGATACTGCTCAGTGTGAGTTTTCTTCCGAAACACCTAGTGGGAGAAAGAACCATCATCCTTCTTCAAAATGAGAACATCAAGAAAAGGCAAGAATCCTCCAACTTCTTGCATACTTTTATCATGTACATACTTCTTTAGAAAAGAAACATGAAAAACATTATGAACTTTAATGTGACTGGGGAGGGCTAGTTGATAAGCTACATGTCCTACTCTATCTAGAATTTCAAATGGCCTGTAAGAACAGGGCGCCAATTTTGGACAAGAGCCCATTCTCAATGTAATTTTTCTGGGTTTTACTCTTAGATAGACATCATGGCCAACTTCTTTAAACCCTTTATGTGACCTCTTTTTTTTTGCCTAACGTTTTTTCCAATCTTGGGCTGCCTTGATATTCTGTTGAATCCTTCACATTGTTTGTTCCATTTCATGTAAGACATCCGGCCCTAGAATTATTCTATCCTCTAGTTGGCTCCAACTAAGGAGTGTATGGCATTTTTTGTCATATAAGGCTTCAAAAGGGCTCATTCTTATAGATGTTTGGTAGTTTTTATTGTAAGAAAACCCAGCCAAATGTGGAAAGCTCTCCCATCTTGTTGGTCGATCCATAACATACATTCTAAGCAAATTTTCCAGAATCTAGTTAGTTAAGGAATTTAGACTTTTGTGATCCATAACATTGTCTAGTTATGGATCACAGAAGTCTAACGATGGTATGTTGTATTGAAATTCAATTTGGTACCCATGTTATCAAACAATGCCTTCCAAAAGTTGGAAGTAAACTTGGCATCCCTATCGGACAATATCATTTTGGGTATCCCGTGAAGTCAAAAAATTCCTTAATGAAAATCTGTGCAATTTGTGCAGTACCAAACATAGACTTCACCGACAAGAAGTGAGTTGCTTTATTTAGCATATCCACCACCACCATGATAGAATTATGCTACCTTTTTGTCCTAGACAACCCAGTAATGAAATCCAAGGAAATGATTTCCCATTTCCATTCAGTAGTGGGTAAAGGATTCAGTATCCTCGCCAGGTGTTCGTGTTCAACCTTCACCTATTGAAAAATTTTGTTAAGTATTCTGCCACCTCCTTCATCATTTCGAGCCAGATTTTTTCTTGCCTTAATGTAGTAACCATTTTCTGATAACCTAGGTGCCCAACATAAGGATTTTATGATATTCATCAAATATCAGTTGTTTCAATTCCTCAACAGAACGAATGTACAATCTGTTCTTGTATATAAGGAATTTTGCAGCGTTTTCAGTGTAGCCAGGAAGATCAGTTTGTTGTAATTTCTGTTGGGTTTCTAAATATATTAGGATAGCAGGCATGAAATTCATGATTTTCTCTAGAAAATCAGTATTAATGCCACAACAACCTTCATTAAAATCTGTGAAATTTGTGCAGTACCAAACATAGACTTCACGAACAAGAAGTGAGTAGCTTTATTTAGTGTATCCACCACCACCATGATAGAGTGATGCTACCTTTTTGTCCTAGACAACATAGTAATGAAATCGAAGGAAATGATTTCCCATTTCCATTCGGTAATGGGTAAAGAATTCAGTATCCCCGCTAGGTGTTGGTATTCAACCTTCACTTGTTGACACTCCAAAAATTTTGTTAAATATTATGCCACCTCCTTCTTCATTTCGGGCCAGAATTGTTTTTGTCTTAATGCAGTAACCCATTTCTGATAACCTGGGTGCCCAACCTAAGGATTTTATGATATTCATCAAATATCAGTTGTTCCAGTTCCTCAACAGAAGGAATGTACAATTGTTCTTGTACATCAGGAATTTTTCAGCATTTTTGGTGTAGCCAGGAACATCAATTTGTTGTACTTTCTACTGGGTTTCTAAATATTTTGGGACAGCAAGCATGAAATTCCCGATTTGCTCTAGAAAATCAGTATTAATGCCACAACAACCACCTCCATTAGATTATGGGCATGTCTTCTCAGGGCGTTCACTATCTTGTTTTCTTTCCCTTTTATGTGCTTTATGTCAAATTCAAACTCGCTAAGAAAGGCCATCCACCTAGCTTGCCTAGTGTTTAAGTTTGGCTGACTGAAAAGGTATTTAAGGTTGATATGGTCTATTGTCAGAGTGAATTTCGTCCCTAACATATAATGCCTCCACATTTTTAAGGCATGTATAACTGCGGTTAACTCCATATCATATACTGAATAATTTCTTTCATGCACCTTTAACTTCCTAGATTCATAAGCAATCACAGAGTTACATTGCACCAACACTCCCCCTAATCCTTCTATACTAGCATCAGTGAAAATTCTGAATTCCTCATTTGGATTTGCATGTTTTCAAATGGGAGTTCTTGTAAGTAACTTCTTAAGTTTATCAAAATTTTGTTGGCATTTTGCAGTCCATTCATATTTTACCCCATTTTATTGTAAGGATGTAATGGGATGAGCTTTTTTAGATAACCCTTCAATGAACCAACGAGAATACCATGCTAGCCCCATAAAATACCAGACATCAAATACATCCTTTGGTATAAGCATGTTTACCATGGTCTTCACCTTCTCTGGGTCATGGGAGTACCAGCTTTAGGTGCTCCTTATGCTCTACCTCATCCTTGGAATCTATTAAGATATCATCAATGAATACAAGTACAAATCTATCCAAAAATTTGTTGAGTGTGTTGTTCATTACGCACATAAAAGTTGTTGGGGCATTGGTAATGCCAAATGTTAATACCATAAACTCATAGTGTCCATATTTGGTCCTAAATGTTGTTTTATGGACATCATCTTGCCTTATTCTCACTTGATGGTAACCTGTTCTTAAGTCAATCTTTGAAAACACAGTTGCCCCTCATACTTGATCAAATAAATTGTCAATACATGGCAATGGGTACTTGTTTTTTATAGTTAATGTATTCAATTGTCAGTAATCAATGCAGATTCTAAATTTTCCATCTTTTTTCTTAACAAATAATATTGATGCCACTCGGGTGATACACTTTTTCTAATGTAGCCTTTATCGAATAGTTCTTGTAGCTACATTTTCATTTCTAGCAACTCAGGTGGGCACATTGGGTATGGTGCTCTAGATACTGGGGTTGTCCCAGGTACCAAATCAATGGTGAAATCTATGTCCCTGTGTGGAAGTAAGCTAGGAATCTCTTCCCGAAAAACATCTTGGAAATCCTTAATGATGGATAAAGTATCTAAGGTTTGTTCTTTCCCTTTCTGGCTACCCTCTTCCACCTGGACTAGAAATAATTAACATCCTTTTCATGCAATTTTTTTATTTGCACAACTCAATTTTGTCGTATTGATATGGACTTGGACACCCCTTAAATAATCTATGTTTTTTTCAAACAATTTATTACTTCTCCATGGTTCTCAATCCAATCCAAGCCTATTAGTATGTCATAGGACCCTAAGGGAAGGACATTTAGATTTATTGTGGTCCAATATCCATTTAGATCTACAGGACATTTTCTTACTTTACTGGTCACTCTTCTCTTGCTACCAATTTCCAGTTGCACCAGTCATGAAATTTTGTATTTCTTAGTTTTAAGAGGACATTTTTCCACCATTCGAGGTCCAATATAGCTTAAACTAGTCCCAGGGTCAATTAAAACATAAAAAGGTTGGTTGGAGAGAATACCTTCAATTTCGATCATAGTTGATTGATGCTCTACATCTTTGTCTTCTAAGGTGGCACTTATCCTAGGAATATTTCGGGCAATGTCATTCATAGTCATAGCTTCTTGCACAGTTTGAAGGTTGTGCACAGATCTAGAATTGTTGGGATAATCTCTCAGTAGATAAGGCTCACCACATCCCCAAAATTTCAGGGGTTCCCTTTCCTTTCCCCCACTATTCTTCTTTCCATCCAGGTTCATGGTCCTTGATCCTGCCTAATACTGTGTCAGATGGTGTGTATTTCCCTTGCTAAACTTTTTCCATTGGTGATCCTTCTCAAAAATTTTCAGATATCCTAGTTTCTACCATTTTGCGCCAATGGCAGATTTACTTCTATCCTTATTTGGCCAAAATTTTGAGTTCCCCCCATTGATTATGTTTGGAAACTCAGACCCATAGGAAATAATTAAGTATAACTTGGTCTAGTGTATAGTCAAGTAAAGTGTGTTTCTTTAGTATGTACTTTTTGTAACTTACAATCTGATGGTCATGATATGTCCTGGACATGAAGTGATCTGACGCTTCATTCTCTCCTCGGTATCACCAATACTTGATCTGTGGCTTAGCACCCGATTGGTCCATGATCTCTATTTAAATATCTTGGGGTTCATTTGTCTATGATTGTTTATGAGAGAAGCTTATGTATATTTTCTTTCTTGTTACTAGTAATATTGCCTGAATTGTTCACGTTGGCTCAGTCCATGGATTGTTTCCCTCTTTGAGGGTTTTAACCACGTCAAGAATATTGGTGTATTGATCTGTGATCTATTTGTGAGTGGTGTCCTTTGGTGTTCATTGTAAGGAACTTACCCTGTAAATTCCTACATGGTATCAAAGCCATTTGAGGGTTGCATTCGTTGCTGATCCAAATCTGAAGTCAGTATAACTGCATCCGACTGTCGTTTCCTAGATCTATTATTTCTTATTACTTTTGAGATAAGAGGACTTCTCTATTGTGTTAGGAGCATCTGTTCCAGTGAGGAACCCCTTTCATTTCACGTGAAAAGGTTTCTGCTAGCCCTAACTATGTCATTTTTAAGATCTGGAGGTATATAGTCTTTATTTGTAGTTATAGTTATTTATCTCTCTGTTTATTTTGTTGATAATCATCTATAATTCTCTATTACCAGATTTATACCTTTCATTTCTGTGTATGCTCTTTGCCCCACGATTTTGTGTGATCTGGGAAACCCATAAATAGAAAGAAAACATTCTTCTCATGTGTATGCTCTTTTCCGCCGCGACTTAGCGCGATCTTGGAAAATTAGAAACATTGAGGAGAATATCTAGATTTCAGGGGACTAACCCCAAATGTAACTTTAAGGCATAAGGCTTGGATAATTCTGTTTGTTTGTTTGGTTTGTGTAGTTTTTTTTTTTTTTTGTAGGAAAAAAGGTGGTTTTCCAGCAAGAACACACCCTAAAGCTTCGTTGAGCCAAAAAAAAAAAAAAACATTCCTCATTTTCATCAGTTTCTAAATCTTTTAACTTGCTTACTTGGTCTAAAGTTACTTTACGAGAATAGAGATCTTGGGTTCAAGTCTTTCTTTTTATTGAGTTACTTTTTCAAAAAGCACATGTAACTTATGTTTTAAAGTTACTTTATGTGAAAGTGTTGTCACCCATTATAAAAAGTGAGTCACTTATAATTGTAAAGTCACTTTATCTTTTATTTAAGTTACAATTTAGTTGATAGGTCATAAAGTACCATTCTAAAAGTGACTCTCATTTATTTATAAAAGTGGGTCACATAAAGTAATCATTTTTTAAAGGTGAGCTAATTAGATTAACTTTGGAAAGGGGAATATTTGTTTTTAAATATAACATTATCATCAACCTCCCAACATTCACGTTGTTCGTTGGCATCTTCAACAAATTTTCTTTAAAAAACCATAACTTCTTCATCTGGAAGCCATTTTTAGAGCTGTAATTTTTAATCGGCCTAACTTTTTGAGATCTTTCCATTGGAACACTTAGTTTCGTCATATACAGCTTTGGTTTCTTTTAAAATGGAAATTCCATGCCTATTTATTCTTGATAGCACCAACTACTTCCAATGGCTATCCTACATAGTGGATTTACTTAGAAGTAAAGATATTTATAGAATAGCCTCAGGCCAAGAGTCTAAACCTCAAGATGAAGATAAGCTATCCAAATGGGAAAATAAACAAGATCAAGCATGAGAGTTGATAGGGATGTCTATTTCTCCAGACCTTAGATTCCATATCGCAAAAAATGATACCCATGATGAAGCAATGAAAAAACTCAGTACTGCTTTTGGACATAAAGATGAAATTAAAGCCCATCAACTCGAAAAAGAATTTCTTACTTTGGACCCCAATGATTTTTCTTCCATTGAATATTTTTTGTCCAAGTTCAAGACCCTTAGACTTCTCTTAGAAGGTGTTAAGGTTAAGAAGGAAGATGGTAGACTTATCTATTCCATTCTTACTAAGTTAGGACCAACCTACTCTATGTTTGTTTCCACCTTCCATTCTACTAGAGAAGCCTTTATTTCTCAACAACAAGACTACAAGTCCCCCTCTTTTGATGCCTTTTTTGATTCTTTAATAAGATAACAATAAAAACTTTTACATGTTGATCTTCTTAATACTAGAAACTCTTCTAAGAAAGCCTTAGCAACCCAACAACAACCAAGTTCAAAGAATCCTAAGAAGTAGCATCCTAAAAAGAATGGTCCTAAACCAAATAAGGGTCCTAAGAAATTCCAGTCTCAAAATGAAAAATCAACTCAACAAGATGATAAGGCAAATCAAAGAAAAGGGAAGAAAATTGATAGACATTGCAATTTTTTTAATCGTGATAGCCGCTTAGAATCCAAATTCTTTAAGAAGAAGGAAGCTTTGGAACCAACAATGAAGAAGCATAACATCCATTTGGAGCACTCTCCAACTTCAACTTCATCTTCAGGAATAACACTTTTGCACATGGTTTTCAAACATCTTGTTCTAGTTATGCACTAAATGTATCTTCTTCTTCTCATTCTCATGAGTGGCTCATTGATTCGGGAGCTTCTTATCACATGGAAAAAAACAAAGCCATGTTTTCTTCTTTAAATGCTTGTAACACCAAAAATATATATGATGGTGATGAAAGATCTCTTACTGTTTTAGGGTTTGGAACTATTCATCCAGACAATGGTCAATTTAATGATGTATTATCTGTTCCTACCTTATCATGCAACCTTCTATATGTATATCAAATAACTCATTCAAGTGAAGGTAAAACCATCGAATTTTCACCTCATGATGTTGTAATTAAGGACATAAGAGATCCTAGATAGATTTTAACTACTGGCATTGCTGATGATTCTACAAGGTTGTATAAGTTTAACAATTTTTGGCTACCAACTCTTCCCTCAGTATTTGTTGCTCATAATGATGAAGTGAGCAAAATTTGACATGAGTGATTTGGTCACTTAAACTATTTCTCCCTTCAAAATATATGTAAATAAACTATGCTGATAGGTCTTCCTATTGTATCTTCCAGAGATGTTGTTTGTTCCAGATGTGTACTTGGAAAACATCATCGTGATAGTTTTGAAAAACTTGCCTCTTGGAACACCTCAGTCCCTTTACAGCTTGTGCATAGTGATTTATGTAATCCACTTCCAGTTCTTTTATTCATTGGCTACAAGTATTTCTTAACCTTCATTGATGCTTTCTCCAGACGCACTTGGGTATACTTCTTAAAACTCATGAGTGAAGTCTTTAACATGTTCTTGGCATTTAAGACCTTTGTTGAGAAACAATCTAGACATCAAATTCTTAAGCTAAGATCTGATAATGGCGAAGAATATGTTAACAAAAAATCCATCAAATTTTGTACTGAGCATGGAATTCAATTGCAACATAATGCTCCATATACTCCACAGCAAAATGGTGTAGCTGAAAGGAAGAATCACACCTTAAAGGAAATTACTAATTGTATCCTTCAAACTGAAGGACATAGTCTTAATTTTTCGATAGAAGCAATTAACTGGGCAAATTACATAGTAAATCACACTCTTACTAAGCTTCTAGAGAATATCACAGAAGAAGCATAGAGCTTGTTTTAGTGGCTACAACGACCCTCCAAAATTTTTCCTTGCCGTCATTTTGGAGCCTCCCTACCAACCATCTCTAGCAGCATGTCTTGCACTGTCATGTATGCAAGCTTCAGTGGTTTTCTAGCAGATTTCTAGCCTGTGCATGATAGCTCGTTGCATCCCCCTCACAGTTTGTTTCTCTAGTCTTGGTCAAGCTGTAGGCTGAGCAGCTCCCCTAAGAAATTGCGCAATTTTGGAGGGCAACTAGCCTTCCCTCCAGAAATTGTGCAATTTTGACTGGCTGCCTGTTAGGCTCCAGAATTACACAAATTTTCTTGTCATTGTTCAATGAGAAAATTGCACAATTCATCCCAGTAGGGCTACTCAACCCAGAAATTGCACAATTCAGGGCAGCAATCAACTTCTCTGCTCAGAAATTGTGTAATCCCTCTGGGCAGCCAGCCCAACTCCCTCCCAGAAATGTGCATTTTTTCCTCCCAGCTGAGTAGAATATTGCATGTGCAGCTGAGTTGATTGGTTCCCTGCGGGACCGAGAAAAACTAATTTGCATGCATAGCCTACTCCTCCTAAGGCAGCATGCAAAGGCATCCCTTGTTTCAGGAATATTTTTTAAGGAACTGGAGGTTACATGCAAAGATCATTTCAGAAGCCTCCCACCAAGTGTCTTTTTCCCTAGATTTGTGGCATGCACATTGCAACCTCAATTTTATCGAAAATCATCAACCAGACACTGCAGAGCTCATTCCTCACATCGATCTTGCAAAATTGACATCGCACATTGCATCAAGGATTCGTCAGTGCATACAACTCAGTTGTTTTGTGGTAAGCCCATTTTTCATGTTTCGCACTGCGTTTCTGGCGCTTTTTTTGTTTCTCTTTGTATGAATGTTTTCTGCTTGATTTCATTAAGTGCTTGGTGTCGTTTTGATACATACTAGCTTTTACTAGCACCATTTCAGTTTTCATTAACATCTCACTGCTGTCACATGCATGAAACTGTTTTCGCATGGACGGTCGTCATTGCAGTGACTCACTTCACACACATGCATGTCTTCCTATTTCCTGAATCCCACACTTGTTGCTTGAATGAATGATCATTCAATCTTCTTTGCACTCATCTCACCATGCATCAGAATTCTCATGTTTTTAGTCCCCCGTCGACTAGATTGGGATGCCTTGGCCTGGACCGTGCCTTGCCTTGCTAGCACTGCACATTTTTGGAAGCGAAGGCTCTGCCTTCCCTCCAGAAATTGAGCAAATCTAGCCGAGAACTGACCTCCAAGATTGCATTGCGCAATTCTTGGAGGCAGTATCCTGTTGGACCCAGAAACTACGTAATGCAGTTTGTTGGTTGCATGTCACTGGTGACTAAAATTGTGCATTGTGTAGTTCTAGTCCTCAGTAGGCCAAGCTGGTCTATGCATTGCACAGTTCTAGCAATCAATCATCCTCTTGAGAACCTAGATTGTGCCTTGTGCAGTTTTGGCAGTCAGTCTCCCGACCTCTTGGCAGAAATTGTGTGGCCTTCATGATTAGTCACACAGGTATGTTGCAAGTCAGTTCTCAAGTTCGTTTTGGTGTTCTAATAACAGATTTCTTGCCATTATTGTTGTCATGTCTCTAGGTATCACAGGTGCTGATATACCTCTCAGCAGCATAGGTACAATTGTTTCCAGGAGAGCAGAGTTGAAGACACCATTTAGAGCACACTTGGGGATGCAGTCGATCAAGTGTTTATGAACTTGCCTACCCCCGAAGACATCAAGTTGTTCGTAGACAAGGACATCAAGATATGATGGAACCAGCATCACAGCAAGAAGCACCATGAATAATAGCTGAAGGTAGCATACGAGATGCAACGAATGCTGGAGGAAGGTTGTTGACAACACAGAGGTGGAACAAAGTTGCAAGCTCAAGCAGATCCACTTGTCATGAAAGAAAGACTCGAGCTATGAAGTGACGGCATGACATGAAGATTGCACGAAGACAGAGAACGAAATAGAGAAGGAGTTGCATGTGCTGAAGCAACAACTCAAGGAAGAACAAGAGCTGCACAGACGAGAGAATGAGTTGCAGCAGGAATAGGTACATAAGTGGGCACAACATGAACTCACGGATGAAACTGCATCCATACAAGTTATAGGTCTGTCCTAGTAGTTGGCATGGAGAAGACGTGGTGAGTAGTGTTGTTGATCACATGCAAGGGAATTCAGAAACATGCATGGCATTGTGCGCACACATGCGATCCCACCCATTCGGCACACTCACCGAGGCAAAGACAAGAAGCAAGTCCAACTGGAGTTGAACATGTATTTTGACAAGTTGATGCACATGACCACCAACACATGCTTGGGGAGCAGCATAGACACTATCCATCAACATGTTTCTAGTTCAGTCACACCTAGGATGACAATGCGCATGCTACTAGATGATTTGGATAGAGGAGCCATATTAGTGCACCCAGATGCAACGAAGGCAAGAGTTCACTTCAATAAGATGTCAACATTGAACTCACAGACACCATCACGGACAACCAAGCTTGGCATTAACTCACCAACATCGACCATCACAAGCTTGTCAAAGACTTGGTCTCACCACAACAGTCTGAGTGGTAGTGATGTCTTGCATGGCTTGCTCAAGCCATTTTGTCTCACATGGGCACATGTGCATTGTAATGTAACATCTTCTCAAGTGGAAGTTCAAGTGTTGATAGTTGGATGTAACAATCATAGAGTAGATGAAGAGTCATGAGGGTAGATGAATTGTCTCAAAGGGGAATGTCAAGGGTCACCCCACCCTTTGCTATAAATAGTACCTCATAACTCGTTGTAAAGGATTTTTGTCAGCCAAGCTTCTGAAAGGACTATGTTAGAGAGAGCTTGTATAGTATTGTAATGAGCCTTGGCTTCTCCATTGCATAGAGCTAGTATATCTCTTTGGAGGAGTAGATGGTTGTGGCTGTAACATTCCGCTGCCGGAACTAGTGGCTAGACATGGATGTATTGTATGAATGGAACTTACACTTATTAATATAATAGATCCAACACATTTCATGCATATGTTGTATTGTATTTTATGTTATCTGGTTTACTCTAAATGATATATGTATTTTTTTTCTTACGCATTCATGTATGGACTTTTCTGTGTATGTATGTATGAATCTTTCTAAAACGTGTTGTTGGTTTAACTATCACTTTGGATTGCTAGCTAACTTTCCTTCCATGTTGTGATGGATCTTTGCCCGTGTGTTCCATTCTTAACTCCATGCTATCACAGGTTTCCAAGGGGTGCACTCATATCAACCCCCATGTGTTTGAACCTCTCATGCGCCTTCCTTGGCTTGCTGCAGCTGTCACATCTTGCTACCAATAGAGACATCTTACTTTCCTCTGTGCAAAATTGTGGTCAAGGCATTATTGTACGACCCACTATTGGGACTCCTTCACCAAATGGTCTAAGGTCTAATTGGGACTTCTTACCGTGGAGATCCCCTTATATGTTGGAGGGTCCAGCACCGTCAACATTTTTCTGCTAGAAGGAGGGCCAAATGACAAGCTGAGTCCTCACATCTATTTTGAATCTATACATATCTATCATGACTAACTACAAAGTTTCTCTTCTGGAGTGTATGTCTTATTGAAACGACTTCATTATCTCAAGAAAGCTCTCAGATAACTTGTCACATAAAACATATGATGGTGGAGGCCACGTAGCCTTGGTTGGAATATTTGAAGAATACATGACCTGTGTTTTGTTCATCTACAAGCTTCGAGGGAACCCAATGCACTCGTGTGCCACGCTGCCTAAAAAATCTATTCATTCTCTTGCTCATTTGATCGCAGAGATAGACCGTGCTTTCAATCGCTTTAACCATAAAGCACTCGATCAACAAATTCTGAAATTACGAAAAGCACTTGATGAATCTGTTGATCAGTTTTACACATGCTTTTGTAATCTTTCATACCGATTTCCCAAAGATGAAATTGATTGGGAATTTCTTTATGGGAGATTTGAGTATCATCTTCGCATATCTGAACCCCGCTCAACATAATTCGGTGATGGATCTGCACAATCGCAGGCATGCACAGTTGCTATCACAAGTGACTATCCGCCTTCACCTCATCAATAGCTCCACCACCATGGAGTGATGTGGGAGATCATGCACACACATCTTTTGAACTGTCACATCCTCCCACCCCACCTGCTCTTGAGATCTGTGCATATTTGGCTTGCAACCTTGTTGGTTGTCACATGGATTCATTCCCTCAACCTCCATCCTCACGTTCTGTTGATCCTCCAGATTGTACTGTCTTGTGTTGTTCAATTCTGGACTCCTCACCTCCTATGAATGAGGATCAAGTTGTCGACGGTGTTGGTGTTATGCAGCCAGCCTGCACCATCATTCATGATGAGTGTGTGCGTGAATCTAAAGAAGAACCTGTGGTGAAGGATGACTCTCTTCTAGCCGTGCCTCATCTTCTTTATCCTGGCATCCCTTGTGATTTTTCCAGTGTTGGTTTCCCCTATGAAAACCCATTTCCGGATGTTTCTACTTCCGATCATTCACAGAACACATTGGATGTTAGTCTGTCATCACAATGCGGAGAGGACACATCTTCCTTTGAAAATCCGTCCAATCTGTCATCTGTCATTTTTGAAAACACAGAGGGTGAACATCTTTGCTTCTCATCTACCCCTCAGACCGATTCATCAAATCATGATGATGCCGACAAACATCCTGAATTTTCTGATCTTGGTTGTTGTGATCTCTCTACTTCTTCATCTAATCACAATGTTGATTCAATCGTTGTTAATATATCTAAGACACTGGTCTAAGATGATCTATCTATCAATGAAGTCGATAACCTGCAGACTGTCAAGGCACTTCTGCTTGCGCTAATGGTTATGTTAGGCACTCGCTATCCTGAGGTTGGTTTCACTTCTGGTGAGGAAATTGTTGAAACACTCAAGGGTCCTCATCATTCTCTACTTTGCATTGAAGATCAACCAAACACTGAGATTTCTCTTGCTCCACTCAAACTACATGATCCCATCGCTCATGCATTGGAGAATCTTACATAGAAAGCACACATGCACAATGTAAGTGTTATACCTTTCTCATGTTTGCTTGCATGTCACAGTCAAGAGAATACATACACTCGACATTTGCATGCAATGTAGTACAATGCCATGGCAGCTCCACAGAGTGCATATCATGTTCTTTCACTCATCTTTGTTCTGTGGTCACTTGTAAGCTCGGAGTGTGTCCCTCTTCATCGTTATATCTTTCATTCTTGCTTGTTTGCACAATTGCGATGTTCACAAACTGTGCCATCACCAACATGGGTCAATGAATGCACTAGTGGATGCATTGGAAGTATCACTTCACGTGAGATGACCCATGCATTATTAGCTTAGGAGTAGGAGTAGTGTTTGCTTTTGAGTTGTTTTCTTGCATGCATGTTTGCTTCTTTCTTTGTGTGTTTGTTTGCTTACTCACTTTGCTTCCACATTTGCTTCTACTTCTTTCTTTGCTTTTTGGTTTTTTTTCTTGTTATTGTCCATAGGTTAGTTTCGAATGGACCATGTGCGACTACTGAAACAAGCTCAGTAAAGTACAAAAGGACTTGTAAAACTATCAAAATTTGGTTATTTGTTGTTTTCTCTCTTATGTAAGAACTTGTTGTCTTCAGTCCATGATACATCAATGGAAAATATATACCTTTCAAAGTGACCCTTGGTGAAAACACAATGCTTGCATGCTAACTAGTATCACCAACTCTAGTCGGTTTTCTTTCGGTTAATCCTTGTCAGCTTAGTCAAGTAGACTAAGGTGAGGGGGAAAACCTTAACAAGCACATCAGAGGTATACATAAACTACTTCTCTTAAGGAACAACCTCTTATGCTCTCAATAAGTCAAAATCCCTATTCCGCCTCTAAAATGAATAAGTGTTATGCACATTTATGACGATAAAAAATGAAAAACTAAAAAAGTGAAAAAAGTTTGAAAAAAAATGAAAAATGAATAAGGAGAAAGAAGAGAAATGCTTCATGCACAGAGAGGTAGTGCGAGTATCTCCACCTAGGTACTAACCAGGCTCACTAGTAGCGGAGCCATGCTTGTGTTCTTGCGTGACTCCGTCGGGGTACTATTGAGGCCTACTAGCAGTGGAGCAACACCAGAGATGAGACTAAGACTCTAACGACTATACTATTTTTGCATCATATACTCCTCAACCACAATCAAAACAACTATTTTTGCTTGGCTTTGGAATGTGTGTTGACTGACAATCAAGCGTGGGAACCAGGATAAACAAAAATCTAAACAATACTTCCAAAGGTGTTAGACTTGCTTTTCACGAACAAGGTCCATTCAGAGAGGTGGAGTTCTACCAGTGTGTCGCCAAGTATTATAGCGGCTACAACCACCCTCCAAAATTTTTCCTTAGCTTCATTTTGGAGTCTCCCTACAAACCATCTTCAGCATCGTGTCTTGCACTGTCAAGTATGCAAGCTTCAATCATTTTCTAGCATATTTCTAGCCTGTGCATGATAGCTCGTTGCATCCCCCTCATAGGTTGTTTCTTCAGTCTTGGTCTAGCTGTAGGCTAAGCAACTCCCCCAAGAAATTTCACAATTATGGAGGGCAACAAACGTTCCCTCCAAAAATTATGCAATTCTGTCTGGCAGCTGCTGGGCTCTAGAATTGCACAAATCTACCTATCACTGTTCACTGAGAAAATTGTGCAATTCCTCTGAGTAGGGTTGCTCAACCCAGAAATTTCATAATTATGGGAAGCAATCAGCTTCTATGCTCATAAATTTTGCAATCCCTTTGGGCAACCAACCTAGCACCCTCCCAGAAATGGGCATTTTTTCCTCCAAACTGAGTAGATTTTTGCATGCACAGTTGAGTTGATTGATTCCCTCCGTGACCGAGAAAAAATGATTTTCATGCATGGCCTGCTCCTCCCAAGGCAACATGCAAAGGAATCCCTTGTTTTAGGGATCTATTTTTAATGGTTGGAGGTTACATGCAAAGATCATTTCACAAGCCTCCCACCAAGTGTCGCTTTCCCTAGATTTGTGGCATGTGCATCGCAACCTTGATTTTATCAAACTCATCAACCGGACACTATAGAGCTCATTCCTCACATCGACCTTGTAGCTTTGACATCCCACATGCATTTAGGAGTCATCAGCATATTCAACTTAGTTGTTTTGGGGTAAGCCCGCTTTTCATGTTTCGCGCTATGTTTTTGGAGCTTTTTTTGTTTTGCTTCGTATCAATGTCATATGCTTGATATCAGTGAGCGCTTGTTGTCGATTTGATAATACTAACTTGTACAAGCACTATTTTAGTTTTCGTTAACATCTCACTACTGTCACATGCATGAACCTATTTTTTCACAGACTGTCGCCCTTGTGGTGAATCGCTTCACACACATGCATGCCTTCTCGTTTCCTGAATTCTACACTTGTTGTTTGCATGAATTATAATTCATTGTTGTTTGCACTCATCTCACCAAGCATTCATACTTCTCATGTTTTCAGTCGCCCATCAGCTGAACTGGGTTGCCTTGGCTCGAACCGCGCCTTACCTGACTAGCACTGCGTGTTTCGAGAAGTGAAGGCTCTCCCTTCCCTCCATAAATTGCGCAAATCTAGCCAGACACTATTCTCCAGGCTTTCATTGCATAATTCTTGGAGGAAGTGTCCTGTTGGCCTCAGAAAGTGTGTAATGCAGTTTTCTCGTTGCATGTCACTACTGACTAATATTGCGGACTCCGCAGTTTCAGTCCTTAGTAGGCCAGGATGGACTCTGCATTGTGTAGTTCCAGCAGTCAGTAAGCCTCCTGATAGCCCAGACTGTGGCTTGCGTAGTTTTTGTAGTGAGCTTAATGACCTCCTGGCGGAAATTGCACGACATTCATGATCAGTCACACACGTATGTTGCAAGTCAAGTCTCAAGTTCATTTTGGTTTTCGACTGACAGATTGCTTTCCATGAGTGTTTCCATGTCTGCAAGTATTGCAGGTGTTCCTCTGCCTCTCAGCAGCATAGGTACAATGGTTTCCAGGAGAGGAAACTTGAAGACACCATTTAGAGAACACTTGGGGATGCAGTCGATCAAGTGTCTATAAACTTGCCTACCCACGAAAACATCAAGTTTTTTGTAGACAAGGACATCAAGATATGATAGCAGCAACATCACAGTAAGAAACATCATGAACAACAGTTGAAGGCAGCATACTGGATGCAACGAACGTAGGAGGAGGGTTATTAACAACACAGAGGTGGAACAAAGTTACAAGATCAAGCAGATCCACTTGTGATGAAATCAACTTTGCAGACTCAGGCTATGAAGTGATGTCGCAACATGAAGATCACGCGAAGATAGAGAATGGAACAGAGAAGGAGTTGCATGTGCTGATGCAAGAACTCAGGGAAAAACAAGAGTTTCACAGACAAGAGAATGAGTTGCATCAGGAACAGATATAGCAGCGGGCGCAACATGCACTCATGGATGAAACTATGCCCGTACAAGTTATAGATCCAGCCCAGTTGCTGGCACGGAGGAGACATGGTGAGCAGTGTTGTTGATCGCATGCAAGAGAATTCAGCGGAATGGATGCAATTGTGCAAATGCTTGTAATCCAACCCATTTGACACACTCATCGAGGCAAAGACAAGAAGCAAGTGCAACTGGAGATGAACATGTATTTTGACAAGTTGATGCACGCGACTACCAGCACATGCTTGGAGAGAAGCGCGGACACTATGCATCAACATGTTGCCAGTCTGGTCATACCTAGGATGACCATGCACATGCTATTAGACGATTTGGACACGAGATCCATATTAGTGCATCCAGATACAATGAAGGCAAGAGTTTGCCTCAGTAAGATGTCATCATTGAGCACACAGACACCATCACATACAACCAAGCTTGGTATCATCTCACCACCTTCAACCATCACAACCATGTCAAAGAGTTGGTATGACCACAACGGTCTGAGTGTCAGTGATGTCTTGCATGGCTTGTTCAAGCCATTTTGTCTTACATGGGAACATGTGCATTGTAATTTAACGTCTTGTCAAGTGGAAGTTCAAGTGTCGATAGTTAGATGTAACAGTCATACAGTAGATGAAGAGTCATGACGGTAGATGAACTGTCTCAAAGGGGAATGTCAAGGGCCACACCACCCTTTGCTATAAATAGTAGCTCATAACTCATTGTAAAGGCTTTTGGTCAACCAAGCTTCTCATAGGACTATCTTGGAGAGAGCTTGGACAATATTGTAACAAGCCTTGGCTTCTCCACTGCATAGAGCTAGTATATCTCTTTGGAGGAGAAGGTAGTTGTGGCTGTAATGTTCTGCTATTGGAACTAATGGTTAGACAAGGATGTATTGTATGACTGGAACTTACACTTATTAATATAACAGAGCCAGCATGTTTGAGGCATATGTTGTATTATATTCTATGCTATGTGGTTTACTCTAAATGATATATGTATTTGTTTTCTTACACATGCATGCATGGACTTTTCTGTGTATGTATGTATGAATCTTTCTGAAATGCACTGTTGGTTTAACCATCACTTTGTATTTCTAGTTATCTTTCCTTCCATTTTGTGATGCATCTTTACTTATGTGTTCCTTTCTTAACTCAATGATATCAGAGGTTTCCAAGGGGCACACTCATCTCAACCCCCATGTGATTGAACCTCTCATGCACCTTCCTTGGCTTGCTGTAGTTGTGACACCCTTGCTACCAACAGAGACATCATACTTTCCTCTGTACGAAATCACGGTCAAGGCATTACCATACGAGCCATTGCTGGGACTCCTACACCAAACGGTATGAGGTTGAATTGGGACTTCTTACCGAGGAGATCCCCATACATGTTGGCGGGTCCAACACCATCAATAGATCTCACTTAAACCAGATGTAAGCCACTTCGTTTTTTTGGAAGTGAAGCATGGGCCCATATTCCAAATGAGAAACATAAAGCCTTGAAAACTAAGGGTGAAAAATGTATTTTTGTTGGATATTCTGAAGATGTCAAAGGATATAGACTTATTCAACCTAAATCCAAAAATATAATCATTAGAAGAGATGTAAAGTTTGATGAAAATATATCAGCAGATGAGCCTAGTTTGGCAAATGTACCACCTCTCTCTATCTCTTTTACTTCTGAAAATATTCCGTCTTCATATGTTGACAGTGAGGATGAAAATCCTCCCCCACCTTCTCAGGATCTTCCTTAATCTCCTTAGATTCCAAAATGGGTTTGTGCTACTCGGGATGCAGTAGATTCTCTTGTAGGTGATCCTACAGATCATCACCGCACACGTTCTTAGGTCGATAGAGCCTCTTCTTTACTGGCTCAATCTTCTACGAATTATGATCTTGACACCTTTGAAGAAGCTTCAGTCCATCCAGATTTGGACGTGACTATGAATGAAGAATATTGTTCATTATTGGCAAATGATACATGGGACCTTGTTCCTCTTCCCAAGGGATGAACACGTTTTAGATGCAAATGGGTTTACAGATCCAAGTTTGGACCAGATGGAAAAGTTGATAAACATAGAACTTGTCTTGTTGCTAAGGTTTTTTCACAAGTTGAAGGCATTGACTATATTAAAACCTTCTTCCTTGTTTCTAAAATGAACTCTATCTACCTTTCTCTTTCCCTTGCTACCTCTTTCAAATGGGAAGTCCATCAAATGGATGTTAAATCTGACTTATTACATGGGGACTTCCATGAAGAAATCTATATGGAAATTTTTTTTACAAAATGAATCTAGCCTTGTATAATGTCAACTTAAGAAATCCCTTCATGGTCTCAGGCAAGCCCCTCGGGCTTGTTATGCCAAAATGGATAACTTTATTTTAGATACTGGCTTTTCTAGGTTTCATTCTGAAAATACTATCTATACCATGAAAGTGGGTAAGTTCCTAATCATTCTCGTTCTTTATGTTGATGATATTATCCTTACTGGTAGTGATCCCAGCTTGATAAACCATGTGAAGTCTAGCCTTAAAAAGAAGTTTGAAATGAAAGACTTAGGACACTTGCATTATTTTCTTGGTCTTCAAGTCTTGCAATCCAAAGAGGATATTTCCCTTTCTCAGTCCATGTATGCTTGTGGTATTCTACACCACTTTCAAATGGAAGACTGTAAGCCAACCCCTTCTCCCTTTCAGTCTAGAGTCAAAATCTCAGTCACTTGTACTTCCCCTGAAGTTGATGATACCTTATACCATCAGCTTTTTGGAAAACTTTTATATTTGACCCATACCCTTCATGACCTTTCCTTTCTTGTTGGCATTGTTACTCAGTTTATGCACAAACCACATGAAAGTCATTGGAAAGAAGCTAAAAGAACACTTCATTATGTTTGAGGTACAATTTACATTTGGATTCATTACAGTGCAAATCATCTCCTCTATTGGTTGGTTTCACTCATTCTAATTAGGCTGGTGACCTTGATGATCAGAACTCTACTGCAGGTTATGTCTTCACTGCTGGTTCTGGACCTATTACATGGGCTCGCAAGAAACAAAGTGCCATTTCTCTTTCTTCAATAGAAGCAGAGTATCATGGAACCATTGATGCTAGTAAGGAAACTCAGTGGCTTCATCAGATCCTATCAGAGTGTTTGGTTTTCAGTAGCAGCATCCGAAAACACTTTGGTGTGATAATAAAGTACCATTAAACTATGAAAAGATTCAGTCCAACATCATCACAGAAAACAAATTGAACTAGACATGCACTTCATTAGAAATCTCATTCATGACCATGTTCTTGAAGTGAAATATTGTTCAACTAATGATCAAGTTGCATACATTTTTACAAAGGTTCTCATAGAGGCGAGGTTTACTAAACTTCGATTTATGGTTGGAGTTCAGGAAGTTGTCATTATGAAGGGATAGGCTCTAATGCCTCCTTCCTTATCCTATTGTGTCATATTTGTACATCCTTCAATCCTATCCCAAGTTGTGCTTAAGGGGGCATGTTAGGATATTATGAAACATAGGAAACAATTAATTATGACTTGGTCTAGTGTATAGTTAGGTAAAGTGTATTTATTTAGTATGTGCTTTTTGTAACTTACAATCCAACGGTCATAGTATATTCTAGACATGAAGTGATCTGATAATTCATTCTCTCCTTGATATTATCGATACTTGATCTGTGGCTTAACACCTGATTGGTCCATGATCTCTATTTAAAGAGCATGGATGGTCATTTTCCTCTGACTGTTTATGAGAGAATCTTATGTAAATTTTATTTCTTTTTACTAATAATATTTTTTGAAGTGGCCGAGTTAGCTTAGACCATGGATTTTTTCCCTCTTTGAGGGTTTTAACCACGCCAAGAATACTAGTGTACTAATCTGTGATCTATTTGTGGGCAGTGTCCTTTGGTGTTCAATATAAGGAGCTTACCTTGTAAATTCCTACAGTTTATGAACTACTGGTAGCACACTTTGGATTTTTTGTCAGCCTCTTCCATTGTCTCCAAATTGTCAAATTCAATCCACTCCTTATACACTATAGGTAGGCAGTTCAGAAAATGTTGAACCTTAGCTTTTTCTTCCTTAATGTAAGGCACATATCACAAAAAGTTTGTGAATCTTTCCACAAATTCATCCATTGACAGCAGCCCCAACCTAAGTTCATGGAATTCCTTGGCATGGTCCTCATAATATTGTTCACTTAGATATTAGTTTTTAAACCTCTTTTGAAGCTCCTCCCATGATATGGTCCTTTCCTCAGGTAGATGCACTCCTTTAGCCTCCTCCCACCAAAGAGCCACCTTACCCTGTCATTGGTAAATTTCCAATCTGGCCTTGAAGTTGCTCTCATACTGGTATACCTAGAAATATTTAGTCATATTCAGTAACCATAACTCAACATCTTCTTTTCCCCCCCATCAAAAGTAGGGGTTTTATCTTTTGAAATTCTCCTTACAGTTTAGTTTGCTTCTTTTTCTTTCGAATTCAGGGATATGTGCTACCAGACTCCCCCAACTTTCAAGGCATTCAGACTCAATGCCCCTTTTCCTAGTTTTCTCCATTTCATCTTCCACTGCCTTATGACTAGGTTTTTCTCTTAGTCCTTTGATCATTCTCTCCTATTCTTCATTGGCCTTTAGCAACTGTTCATTACTCTTTCTTAATTGCAGTAGTTCTTTCTGCAAATTTCTAATGACCTCCATAAACTGGGCATTAGCTTCGGTAGCCCATCTCCTAGTTCAATATACACATATGTGGTGCTGGTGTTGGTTGGAACTTCCTCCGCCATTAGAGGGTTGATCGTGATCATGTTTATATCTTGCAATTACATAGAGTTCAAGTTCAATATATCCTGTAGAATCTCATTAATTTTCTTTTCACAAAAATTTACCACTGTTCTTTCAATTTCTATGGCAGTCCCTTGGCCAAGTGGCATTGTTTGGCTCTAATACTATATATAACATACCTCGTCCTTACAAAAAAAAAAAAACTCACCTTCTGGTCTTTAGTTAATATAATAATCCCCACATTCCTTCTAAGTTTTTGAATCCTTTACTACATATACATTCATGCTCCACTACCTTGAATTTCTAGATCCCCATACCTCCTTCTCCTGCTAACGAGTTTTGTATAAATACACATGGCATCCCCATCCTTCTTCCAACCCTTACACTTGCTAGGAGTTGTAATAATAGATGTACATGGTTATTTCCCCTTGACGTTTAGTTGTTAAGCGCTCATGGTTAAAATCCTTAGTTTTAATATTCATTGTTTATATTCATTTGAACATTATCACTCTCTCCCTCTTTAGTTTTGGTCCTTATCTACATCCACCATCCTTTACTAGCGCCCTCCATTGGAATCCTCATTCGCTAAACAATCACTTCCGCATGGACACAGTCACATGGGATCACATGGCTGCTGACAGTGTTCGGATTCATGGACGGCGAAGGTGTAACGACGGGTACCAATGGTTGATATTTGAGTCTTCTACCCTAAGTTTCATCCTAACCCTAGTTGTCTTTCATTTTGCGCATTCAGTCTCGTGGCTTCTCCTTTTGGTGGCAGAAGGGCTTCCCCTCGTGTTTCAGCTCAGCACCTCGTTTTTTGTGTGTACCATAGCCAAGTTGACAATGACGCCTCTCAGGCATCATTAACTATTTATCCATGACTCATAATTATTTTAACTCTTGAGTTTGCCTCTGTGTACTCTCCCCATTACCTTCATTGTTAGTCATGTCCATTTTCTCTTACAGGCATCATCCTTGGCGTTGGAGAGGTGAATCATGCACTTCTATGTTTAGGATGTGGTTTCAAAGTCCATTGCTACCACAACAGCACCCAGGTCAAGAAAACCCTTTCCTTAATCTGTTCCAAAATTTCAGGTCTATTGATGGTAATGCAATTTGGGCTTTCAGTTTATTTCGTAGTTGCTAATTTTACTCTTTACTTGTTGTATGTGATAGGAACACAAAACCGACTTGGTTATCACCACAATATTTTGGATGGAGTTTTCACTTTTTGTCTCTTGTATCCCAGGTATGCCATTCCAAGGCTTAATGCTAGCTGGAGAGGGTCACCAATTATTTTCCTGGTACCTCTATTTGGCCTATAACAACTCAATGAATCATTCATGGTCAGTTCCAATACTTTTGTTTATGGGTTGGTACAAAAATTTGCTACTTAGTGTGATTTTGAGGATGGAGGTGAGGTTGGTGGATGATATGACTTAACTAGCCCGACTTCTAAACTAGCTTTTACCAATTTCTGATATCCGAGCAATCTGTTTCTTTAGGGTATGATGGTTTGATTGTATTTCTTTCAATATTGTTTGGCTTATCGTCTCTTATTTTTCCCACATTTCTCCCACGTTGCCCTGCCAACAGAATCACCCTTATTCTGGGTTACTACCTTACGCAATCTTTTACAACCTATGTCTTTAATTTGACATGGATACAATTGACGGTATACCCATGCAATGTAATGAAAGTTTGCAGTTACAGGAATGGGTTGTATGGTATTTTCATATTTACTCGCTCAGTTTTCTTTCTTGCCATGATACCTGCAACATTTCTCCACTTTTTATTTCCTGATGGTTCATTCAAGTTGGTTTACATGTGATCTATTCTTTAGCAGTCTTCTCCAGTGATGGCAATCCCTATGGACTGATTCTCATTTTCGATGTTTCTCATTTATTTGTTGTATTAGCTACAACGCGAAGTTTTTTTCCATCTCTCAGCCACTTCTCCTCATTATTGCGTATCATGGTTGCACTGATTATTCCACTAGGTCAATCTTCTTTTGATTATGGCTCCTCTCCAACAAGAATTCTCTTATTGTAATTACCTAATGTGGTTTCTCAGTACTGGTGGTGGATTATGTTATTAATATGGGGTGTCACTTTGTTTGAATTTTGGAGCTCTGCTCCTAATCTGCGAGATATGGATTCCGAAGATCCCATTCCTTGGTTAATTTAGCATAATTTCTGGGGAGATGAGACTGAAGAGTGGAAGGAAACTGTGGATGAATGTGTCCATACCAGTGTAACAAATATTTTGAATGTAATCCAATTGTAGTATATATGTATATTTTATTCTTTTTTTGCATTATGTAGGTGGCATAAAGGCATCTGATCACGATATGTCCCCTCAGTCTTGGCGAAAGTTTTTATACATTAGGATGGAGAACAATATTTCCCCTCTATTTTGTCGAGGGATTTTATCCATTAGGATGGTGAAAAAAATGTCCCCTCTATTTTGTCGAGGGATTTTATGAATTAGTTTGGAGAAGGTTAATACACTTGTGGCATTATCTCTCTTTTTCTTAAATAGTAATAGCATGCATAATATCCTTTTCCATTCCTCAGGTTTTCCCCAGAGTTGTCTACTTTTAATCTGTATTGATGTTCATAGCATGTGTGAGCTAGAATTTATATTTAACCTATCCAGTTATGAAGTAGTTTAATGTTTCCATAATGCTCAGTTCACAGTTTACTTCTTATATGATTTCCAGATTATGACAAGTCATATGCATGTAATCTGAAGCTTATATTATACCTGGTGTACATAATCTCACAATCAAAGTCATGCGTAATTTACGACATGTGTAGATTATAAATTTGTTTTATTTATAGTTTTAGATTTATGCTCGTTTACACTCATAGGATACGCCATAGTTTTTGGGTACACAGTTTGTATAATCGAACTGTTGAAGCCCGCACTGCATAGCAGTTGAAACCTTCTCTCTATAACAATTTAATTTATGCACATTACTGGAATGGATACCAATCAATGCCCATATCAATGAATACGCCATAGTACACAGTTTGTATAATCGAACTGTTGAAGCCCGCACTGCATAGCAGTTGAAACCTTCTCTCTATAACAATTTAATTTATGCACATTACTGGAATGGATACCAATCAATATATCAATGAATGATATACCGTTTATATCTTATATATATATATATATATATATATATATATACGATTACGACCTTGTTTATAATGTGCTAGCCAAGAAGCCTCACAAATGCCTAATAGAATGCACTCTCTACATTTTTGTTTATCTGAATAGAAAAAGACTTTTTTTTTGTTACTGTTGTATTAGCACAAAGTAGAATCAAGTTCATACTTTATCCCTTACTTACAGGCCTTGCACACAATCATTGATTATCTCATAATTATAGCAAGCCTGCTTGTATTTTTTTTCTTCTCTAAGTATACATATTGTTTTTTCATTAAGGATTGTTGGTTACGCCTTTGCATTTTAATTCTACTTAACAAACACCTATATCCTTTAATATTTTATAACCTAGTGGCCATTTTTGTCTTAACGTATTTGTAATTTTTTTCCTAGTTAGAATAAGAAAAAATTCCTTTATAAGCACACTTTCATTGGTAACCATCAACAATCATGACCAGTAAGTACCTTTCCAACAGTACATGTGTTTCTAGTAGGAATAAAATTCTAGAAATAATTAAATCCAAAAAAATCTCCTGTTCTCATCCATAGATCCAGCTTTAATTATATACTTCTTAACTTTCTAATAAAAGAAATGAGTACACTCATTAGCCTTCCTAGATCTAGCTTTAAATCTGTAGTACTTAATTGACAGTAAAATGAAAACCACATTCATTAAGATGCATAGATCTAACCAGAAATCTTGTCGTCATGTTCACTACAGAACCTGCATTCGAGCAAGACACCGACCACCCAACCACGAACTGCCTTGCAGTTCTCCCCGAGCTAAGATTGTTTTCCAAAGAATCAACAACCTCATTGATTATCCCTACAGGTAATCATTAGTGTTTCCATTTAAGCGACGTCCCACTTTTTATGAGCTTTATTGCTTTCTTACCTAGGCCTTTGCTTTTAAAGCCTACCTTTTTCTTTCGTGATGCTTTAAATGCAACCAACTTAGCATCTTTCTTCAGCTAAGAATTGGTAAGGGATTTTTCTCTCCCATCCCTTAGCCTTATCTAGAGTCTTCTAGAATTCTGATCATGAAGAATTTATCAAATCTCATTCTCGAGTGTCTTCTCCAAGTGCATAGTTCCCTTCAATATATATTTCTCTTTTTTTTCTTTATTAATAAGAAAATACTTATTTACAATCATTATCCAAAGTATCATTATGGATCCACAACCATTTTTATACACACACATGATTCAAGTAACATTATCTAATAGAGGGATATTACATTTACTATATTTTTTTTTTTGAAAAGAGGGATTGTGAGGTACAAACTATGCTTTGACTGAAACATAAAATGTGAAGTGATTGCATGTTTGATTTTATGAAAAAATAAGATGAAAAGAAAACTCATTTTTGCAAACTATATGTAGGATAGTGAAATGGAAATAAAAAATTCTATGTTATCCCTTTAGTATTTTGAATATCCAAAATTAGTTTGCATATGCATTTTCATGACAAAAAGGTATTGAACTAATAAAAATTTGTATGAAGTAATGAAATTAAATGAAAAGCTTTGTAAGATGATGTTTCAACCAACTTTAATCGAATAACACATGTTATTTCCAAGATTTGATGCTAACAACCTTGTAATAGGCAAAAGAAGCCATTTCCCATTTGGTAATTACCATGCTATTGGACATTGAATGATTAAAATCAATGTGTATGGGAAGAATGAGTTCGGCTAAATTTAGGCATTGTGTAATTTTGAAACTTTGTTTAAAGGTTTGTACTGAATGAGATATGGCATAACCATATGACATACCCACCTTACTAATGGTAGAATACTATAATTAATGCCAACCATTTTAGATAGCTGACATTTCGTAGTATGTATTTTGCTTATGCTTTTGAATTGAAGAAATTGTGACAAAATAATATATTTTATAGTTATTTATTTATTTGTTTTTTAAAATAGTTTATTTTTTCTTTTCCTTTTTTGTTATAAGTAAGAATCAAAGAAGAGTTATAAGAAGAGTTATATAGTCAATATAAAGATAAAGATAAACATTGCATAATAGTTTCAATAGAGAATTATTAAAGTGCTTGCAGAGAAACATCATGTCATAACACAAACCAGCTTGCACATAAACATCATGTCAATAAGACTTGAATCTAGGCATTTAAATTTATAGATTATATTATGTCACAAACTAACAAAGCCTTACCTTCCCTTTCAGTTACTCAGATGTACAAGATACGGTCGGGTGAACTGAGAACAGTAGATTTAAACTAATTCAGCTCTTCTCAAACTAATTTGTTTGGTTTACCATATGTTAAGTTTCATTGTTGAGGAGCAGAATACTAGGCTCAACTTTAGGGGGTTAACACTTCTCCACACAAGGGCTTAAACATACATTGTTTACATGACGAAGCAACAACTAAGCCACAACTGGATAGATATATACTGTGATGATTTTCATGGACACCCAACATCTAAAATGGACATGTCAAAACATGTCATATTCACTCTTTCCCATGCTTCTAATCATATGGATTTGAAGAACTACAACAGAATTTTGCGTGATCTGCAGTTTGAAGATCTAGTACAACAACATTCTAAGATAGTTGTCGCCACTGGCAACACATTAGTAGGCCTCCAATGATGAAGTTTCAACAATAAACTTGTAGTCATCCTCCATTAGAGCACTGATAAGACTGAGCTCAACATTTGGAATTTGGACATTTTGAGGTATCTGCAATGCAAGAAATTGAGAAGTATTTAGTCCAAACATCAACCCCAAATAATTGCAGGTATTAAAAACAATTTGGATAACTGGTAGAGCAACCTTTTTGAATTTGTATAGAAGGGCCAGCTTGAATCAGGGAGGAAGACTTGGAACAAACTTAATATAGGCTATGGATTTAGAAACAACAAAATGAAAGCCTCATCTATGCATTTTCAATGCTTTCCCATAACGTTCGGTTTTTGGTACCTTTTTTATTTTGATTTTTTTCTTAGGTCCACACAGGGAGCAAGAATGCACTTATTTCAAAAGCAATAACAAAAAGTTTGTATCAAAGTTATATGTCTCTATAGGAGATGGTTTAACTCAAAAACTACATCTAAATGGAGCCAAAGGGACATCTATCGATTATCAATATCACATGATACAAGTAAAACAATGCCAAAGAGACTAATCTATTCCATATCATCATGTCTTTACACAAAGTATCACAAGGATTTTGTTTCCAGATCCATCATCATAAGGATTTTGTGTACACAGTCATCTTTGAATTTGAATTCACCTTGTTGATCGGATTCTGAAATATTCTCAAAACTACAATAAAATAATTTATCAAATTTTGAAATCTTCTCAAAACTACGGTAGAATCAAATTTAGCTCACATGGACTAGGAAACACTAACGGCATGACAAACTATTTTTTTCACAATAGGCAGAACACCATAAATAATTACAACAGTAAAAAATATGCGTAAAGGAAGTATCAATAGTCACTGTTGCAAATACAATAAGAGGATCACTTATCAGGATCTTGTTTGAAAAACAATACGAGGAATGTTTATTGGACTGAGCTTAATCCAATAGTAGCTTTGGATGATCCAAGTAACCAGCCACAAAGTCAGATCAGATTATTAGAGGGCTTAGCTACAAAGTCAACAGTTAACTTTGTTAGAAATAATTTAGGAAATTTAGTTTTCGCAAAAGGTAGAGAGTTATGATTTTCACGAAGCTACTTTCGTGCCGCTAGCTTCGCGCACCACGGGACTGATTTCACACAGCTACCTTTGCTCACCGCGAAGCTATTTCAGAGACTTGACTTATGAATAATATTTACTCACAGAAAAAATAACAAAGTAGGTTTGGACCAACACAATAAAACTTAGTATTAAATTCTAAAACATGAAGATACATTCACATGAGGCTGCGGCTTATTCTCTAAATAAAAACTAAAATTTCAGACGGAATATAACACAGTAAATACTGTAACTGTTGTTTTCACACACCCACCAAAATTTGCTCCACCATTTTCTCCCCAGAGACTTGTGCGCTCTTTTTCTCTAACCTCTTACTGTCTAACCTATCAAAATGAATTTTACATTCATATATAAGTTAACATACAATTTTACATTTAATTCATGATAGAGTGAAATTAATATGATGTTGTTGTTGAGTGTGGGAAATAGTCTCTGAATGAATGCTTGCCCATATCTATTTACCAAAGTACATTGACTGCTTTAAATTCATTGTTCTGTTTCAGAGTGGTTCATGCCTGGCTTCAGTCCTTCCGTGTTCAAACAGAGATGCAACCTGCAAAAATACGTCTGACAAGTATGGCTACTGTCAGACTGTTTATTGCAGTGGTTGGGATTATTATTTCCAACACTCCCCCTTAATCACAATTGCTGCCATTGACAATTCCCAAATAGTTTCTGAGATAAACAAAACTTTCACACGCGAATGGCTTTGTGAAGATGTCAGCAAATTATTCTTGTGACCTGCAGTGCTGCAACACAATTCATCATTGTTAATCAACTCTCTAATAAAATGATATTTAGCATCAATATGCTTGGTCCTCTTGTGGAAGAAAAAATTCTTTGACAATGCAATTGCTGAGGTGTTGTCACAAAAAATAGTTTTCGCTCCCTCTTGGTCATAACGAAGATCCCTCAACATCCTTCTCATCCAAACTGCCTGACACGTTGCTACTATTACTGCGACATATTCAGCTTCTGTTGTTGACAGTGACACTATTGGTTGCTTCTTGGAGGCCCGTGAAATGGCTCCAGAACCCAAATGAAAAACATATCCTGACATGCTCTTTCTGTCATCGAAATTGCTTGCCCAATCACTGTCAGTGTAACCAACCAGCCTGAAATCACTTGTTGTTGTGTAAAAAACTCCAGACTATTTTGTCCCATTGACATACCTCAGAATCCCTTTCATTGCTTGCCAATGTGTCTCCTTGGGTGTCTCCATGAACCTTGACACCGAACTTACTGCATACATTATATCGGGCCTAGTGGTGGTCAAATACATTAATCTGCCTATCATGCTTTTGTATAATTTTGGATTGACATTGTTGCTGCAATCTTATTTGCTCAACTTCAACCCTATGACAGTTGGAGTTGGTGTAGACTTGTTGTTCTACATTTTAAACCTCTCCAAAATTTTTGCCACATACTTTGCTTGAGAGATAAAAATGCCATTTTCTGTTTGCTTCACTTCTATGACCAAAAAAAATCTTAACAATCCCAAGTCAGTCATTTCAAATTCACTCTTCATGACTTGTTTGAAATCAGCGATGAGGAAATCATCACTGCCTGTAAAAATCAAATCATCTACATATAAGACGACAATGACAATCTTACCTTCGCTCTCTTTGATGTAGAGAGTAGGCACACTGTCACATTTTTCGAAACCATTATCCAACAAGTAAGCATCTATCCTGATGTACCATGCACGTGGTGCTTGCTTCAACCCATAATGAGCTTTCCTCAACCGATATACTTTGTCTTCTTGGCCTTCAATCTCATAACCAGGCGGTTGTGCGACATAGACTTCCTCTTTCGGCACTCCATTTAAGAATGTTGATTTTACGTCCATTTGATACACTCTCCATTTCTGTTGTGCAACAATCACCACAACTGCGCACACTGTCTCCATCTGCGCAACTCGCGCAAACGTCTCCGTGTAATCTCTTCCATGTTGCTGCTTGTATCCTTTGACAACTAGCCTTGCTTTGTGCTTTTCAATCTTCCCCTCAATGTTGCTTTTGGTCTTATAGAACCACTTCACTCCAATAACATGTTTTCCTTTCGAAAGGCTCACTAACTCCCATGTGTCATTCCTTTCTATTGCTTCTATTTCTTCCTCCATTGCCGCAACCCATTTTTCTTCTTTGACTACATCTTCAAAGTGGATTGGGTCATCTACATGACAAAATAATGCAAATAAAGAATTCAAACCTGTGCTACTATCAACTTCATCTTGCTCATAAATTTCTGAAATTTGGTCTTCTTGTGCTTGCTAAAGATGGGCTTGACATGTCACTTGGTGTCGCACTTCACGGTGTGCTTGCAGAAGCACTTGCTTGGTTGTGCGAAACTATCCTATTATTTGTTGATGGAATTGCTTGCTGCCTACTTTATTGCACTTGAATACGAGTAGAGAGAGTCAATGTTGAAGAATTACTTGTTGCTGTTAATTCCTCTATGTCCTCATGTGGTATACATGCCTTGACATTGATTGTCTTCTCTAAACTTCCATCCCATGATTCCTATTCTATGAACTGAACATCTCTATTGATTATGTCCTTCTTGGTTAATGGATTGTAGAGTTTGTATGCCTTGGATTCATCACTGTATCCAACAAATATACATTTCTCCCCCTTTCTTTCCAACTTCTTCCTCAACTCATCCAGGACATGTGCATAAGCCACACATCCAAAAACTCTCATGTGAGTGACATTTTTCTTTCTTCCACTCCATGCCTCTTCAGGAACAATGTTCTGGACACTTTTGGTTGGACATCTATTCAAGATATATGTTGCACAAGCAACAACTTCAACCCAATAGTCATTTGGCAAATGCTTTGCCTTCAACATACTCCTTGCCATCTCCATAATGGTCCTATTCTTTCTTTCCGGCATACCATTTGTTGTGGTGTATTTCTTGTTGTAAATTGCTTGTGAATTCCATGCTCCTTGCAAAATCAAAGGAAGTCATTTGAGATATATTCACCACCTCTGTCAGTCCTGAGGACTTTGATGTAGTTTCCACTTTTCTTTTCAACAAGAACCTTGTATTGGCGAAAGTGATCAAACACTTCACTTTTCTGTTTTAGGAGAAAGACCCATGTCTTCCTTGTGTATTCATCTATGAAGGTTAATACATAGTGGCTGCCACTAATTGATGATGTCTGCATTGGTCCACATAAATCTGAGTGGACAATCTCCAAAGGTGCCTTTGCCCTAACTGACTTTCCTGCTGGAAATGTATCTTTATGTTGCTTGCCCAAGATACATTCTTCATATATGTTGTCTGATTTTTCTATGAGTGGCAGTCCCTTCACCATGCCTTTCCTATGCAACAAATTCAAACCTCCAAAGTTGAGATGTCCAAATCTCAAGTGCCATAACCAGTTTTCATCTTTTACCTCTGCTTGAAAGTTTACTTGCGTGACAACTACCTCTTTTCTTCTATCTTCTTATGATTTCATAGATATTTGTCCTTGTGCACCTTCTTTCTGCAAATATGATATTATTTTTAGGGGAAACATTCTATTGTTTGTCATCTGAACCTTTGTAATCAGCTGTTTGCTTGGAAGCCTATCCAAAATTGTGCACACATCATTTTTGAAGAAGACATTGTAGCCTTTCATCGTGAGCTGTCCAACGCTCATGAGATTATGTTTCAGACCGCGGAAAAAGTAAACATTTGAAATGTATTTCTTCTCACCCTTCTTTGTTTGGATATTAACTCTTCATTTTCCCATAACAGAGACTTTGCTATCAGTCCCTAATGTCACTTTAGATTTCACACTTTCATCTAGATCAGAAAACATTTCTATATTTCCTGACATGTGGTTGCTACACACTGAATCTAGATACCATATATCACTCTGTTTTTCTTGTGCTACATTACAAGCTAAAAACATGCTATCATGGTTCTGATTTTCTCTTGTTAAATTTACACTTGGATTGTTACTAATGTCACATTGCTTCTTTCTACATTCATTTGCATAATGACCATAATTCTTATAGTAATGACATTGAACTTGAGATTTATCATACCTCTAACCTTGTGCTTGATTTTGGCTTGGGCCTTGACTTGGATTTTGATTGCTGCCTCTTCCACTTGAACTTGAAGGGATGCTTCTTCCACCTCTATGTGGGCTTCTTCCTCTTCCTCTAACATATGATCTTCCTTTGCCTCGACCTTGACCAAATGATTCTTGTGTCTTGAAGGCATGCTCCAATGAGGAGCTTGTTGCTCTATTCAATCTATGTTTATGAGAAATCGGCGATGCATTAAGCTCATCCACTGAGAACTGTGAGAGATCCTTTGTCTCTTCTATGGCCACAACAATGGCCTCAAACTTTGCTGGTAAACTTCTCAATACTTTCTCAACCATTCTCCTTTCCTCATGTGTCTCACCATGAGACATGATTTGAGTAACTAGCGCACTTACATGTGTAAAAAACGAATCTATATTCTCAAACTCTTTCATACAAAGTGTTTCAAAATCTCTCCTCAACATTTGCAGCTTTGTTGTCTTGACTTTTGCCATGCCTTGGTAGGCGTCCCAATCTTGCTTGGACTTCGTTGCTGCTACAACACTTTGGAAAATACTTTCATAAACTACTTGGAAAATATAAAACAGGGCTTTTGAATCCTTCTTCCTGTTGTCCCTTAACAAATGTTTTTCTTGTTAAGATAAGGCATTGTATGCTCCTACATGTGCTGGTTCTTGAAAACCATTCTCCACCAAATCCCAAATGTCTTGGAAAGAAAACAGGGCCTTCATTGTAATAGCCCAATAAGCATAATTTTTTTACAATTCTTACTACTAGTAAAAACACTTGTTTTTACACTAACAATATTTAACCCACTCTGATACCATGATAGAAATAATTTAGGAAATTTAATTTTTGCGGAGGGAAAGAGTTATGATTTTTGCGAAGCTACTTTCAAGCAGGTAGCTTCGCCCACCGTGGAGCTAATATTGCGCAGCTACCTTTGCGCACCACGAAGCTATTTCATAGATTTGGATTTCACCCGCTGGGGAGCTATTTCAGAGACTTGACTTATGAATAATCTTTACTCACTGCAAAAATAACAAATCAGGTTTGGAGCAACACAATAAAACTTAGTATTAAATTCTAAAACATGAAAATACATTCACATGAGGCGACAGCTCATTCACTAAGTAAAAACTAAAATTTCACGTGAAATAACACACAGTAAAATAGTGTAACTATTGTTTTCAGGCGCCCACCAAAATTTGCTCCACCATTTTCTCCCAAGAGACTTGCGCTCTCTTTTTCTCTAACCTATCAAAATGAATTTTACATTCATATATAAGTCAACATACAATTTTACATTTAATTGATCACAGAGCGAAATCAATATGATGTTGTTGTTGAGTGTGATAAGAATCGCGCAAGTGTTTCTGGAGTGTGAGCAATAGTCTCTGAATGAATGCTTGCCCATATGTATTTACCAAAGTACATTGATTGCTTTAAATTCTTTGCTGCGTTTCAAAATGGTTCACTCCTGACTTCAATCCTTCCTTCTTCAAAAAGAGACACAACCTACAAAAATACCTCTGACAAGTATGGTTGTTGTCACGTTGTTTATTGCAGTGGTTGAGATTATTATTTTCAACAAACCTTTTGTTGTTGCGTCCTCCAAATCATAGTTACCAAGTTCAGCTATACTACCAAAAAAAAATTCAAAAATTCCTCGGTTCGATTCGATTTGTGAATTAATACATAAATTCAAGTTCGGTACTATGTATTAGATATTAGGTTGACAATTATAGGTTGATGGATTAATATATTAAGGCCAATGCAGATTTCTAATCGTAATTAGAGATTTAGCTTTCCATTTACAGTTCAAAACCTTTTTGGATCTATGAAATGGCAAAGTTTCTAGTTAAGATTTCATTTTATGCAATAAGAATTTTACACGGAATTCTTCGTAATTAGAGATTTAGATTTCCATATACGGTTCAAAACTCTTTCGGATCTATGAAATGGCATAAGATTATGGTTAATAAATGATAAGGCGAGATGTCATTTTATACAATAAAAATTTAACAGGAAAATCTTTAATGAAGTATTTAAAAATCTATGATTAGTCATAACGTATGTGGTAATTATTTGTTCATAAAATAAAGTAATATAAATTTGTAGATTTATCAAACTTAAACAAAAATATTTTAATAAGTAGAAATATTGCATGTATTATATTAGTGAATGAAATTTTGTTTTTAAAATGGATTTTTTTCATTAAGATTTTAAGTATTAAACTACACATATTGACATTTTATATTATTTTGAGTAAGTATTAAATTACATAGATTAACATTTTGTATTATATAAAATAACCAATGTTGTTACTATAATTATAAATTAGAAGTGGATTTGGTTTGGTAAATGAATAATTAATAATTGATAATATAAGTGTATATTTTTAAAGAATGTTTGCACACACTTAATATACCATTTCATTATGAACATAAAATACTTGATAATGTGGAATTTATGTAGTTCATCGTAATATAGAATTGCTTGGAAATTCACTTTATATTAAATATCATATAATTTATGGTGTAGGTGGATGAATGTATCAATACAAAAATCCTTAAAACCTATTATCTTACTTGTTATTCTAAATATAAAACTAGGTTAATTGGTCTAATATATAATTTTATTTGCAATACTTATAATTGAAACAATTTTAAAAGAGCTTTTGTTATTTTCAATGTTATAATTGTATATTTAAATTACTTAAAATAATGAAATAAGAGGTATATTTCCAAATTTTTTAAGTATTAAATTTTAAAATAACCAAATTTTTTCAGTACCTAATCAAATTCGAATTTGAACTAGAACTGGATAACTATGCTCAAAGTCACCCAATTTCATGAGTCATATCGTGTTAAGGATGGCCTTCGGAATATACAGTCATTATTGCGGAAACCATAACGGAAATGACTACCACAAAATAGAACACACCGCTACGAAAATAACAGGAATAATATCCGAGTATGAAAACAGTCTTTGAGGACGTTGATGCCTAATATACTAAAAGTTACATTTGCTTCCCAAGCGATCAATTTGGTCAAATCAAAATCAATCAGGAGATCAGCAAGAAACGATTTGCAGGGATCGTTGCAGTAAAACGGATGCCCATTAGGATATACGAGGACTAAATTCAACATTGAAATTCCGATTAGGATCAGAAGATATAAAAAGAAGAATAATCCCTAGCAGCAGCGGAAAGCACCATTGCAAAACAATTAAAAGGAATGCTTATATGGACAGAACAGGGCTACTACCACACTACTTACCATCAATGGAATTGGACTGCTTGCAGTTAGCAATAGCTTATTGAAGAGAACTTTGTATCGATGTCAAAGGTTGTTTTTTCTTTTTACTTAAAAGTTGTAAACTATCTTTTGTTACTAGTATGGAAAATTTTAGGGTTAATATTAGTAGGTGAGTTAATTTTCCATGTTTTTTCCAAAAAAAATTAGCTAATTTTCATATTTTCTAAAATGATTGACTCATATTTTATTTTATAGTACACCATTATTTTACTTTAAAAATTGCCAAAATATGATATGGACTAATATAAAATCATTGAAAATCTAAATATGTTGGACACCTAATCCTAATGGGTTAGTGTGGAAGTCGAATGGACAAAAGCAGTCCAAGAGACCTTGGGATCTAAAACCCAAGAGTCACATATTGTACTATAAATGTATATCTGATGTTAATAAAAAATGTACTCACTGATTTATCTTTCCTATTCTTTGCTGTCCATGTGTGTTTAACATGGTATCAGAGCCACTTGTTTTTCTGTGGCCTGTTATGTGCATGTCAGTCCTGGCCCTCTGCCATATTCTTTTCCAGCGCTCCTGACATGCTGTCGCTGCCTTATAACGCCTCTGTCCTCAATGCCTCTGTCCTCTGAAGGATTAATTTGGTGAATGATTACTTGGTCCAGAGCGGAAGGCAGAAGAATGCCTCTGTTGAATCGACATACCACCGGTAACATAAATGTTTTTGATGCTCCCTGAAATACGTTTGCTGCTTTGAGTATTTGTACAAATGAATGCAGTTTTTCAAATGTAATGGTATTGAATGCTGCCGTTTTTCAAATAAATGTTGCTCCCTCTGCCATATTCTGTCATTATTCTTTGTAATAAAAAATATATGTCTCATCGATTCTCGAAGCATCGAATCTGTGTGTGCAAACTATTTTGTTGTTGCGTTAAAAGGGGCATGACTATTACTTTCAATGGTGTGTACACCTTGCTCTGCGAAATTTAAGCAATCAAATGGGTCGATTCAGCGATTGAAATTGTTGTTGATTTAAGTTTTGAACGCTGGTGGAAACAAATCACGGCTATTGTTGAATGGTGGTGGAAATAAATTGTTGGTGCATTGAGTTCTAAACACACTGAAAGTATTAAGAGGTTGTTGCGGAACTGGTTGAGAGTGGGATATGAACCCATGGCCCTATTGGATCGGAGTCAAGCTGCCCAATAGTGGAAGTCGCCCGACGTTGAATGGTGCTTTCAATATGCGCTGAGCAAGCTTTCTTATGGTCGCTGGTCATTCCTAACTCCTATTCGAGGGGTTTATGTTGAAAACGTTGTGGCAACAAATAAAAATCAGAGCACGGAGCGTGGCAACAAACAAATTATCCTTCTGACTCTTACGTTTCTCCTGACACGACAGTCTCATTGATTCTAATACCTAACGTTCCATAACGCATCTGTCCATATTCCTTTCCGCTGTGCCACTGCGATTTGTCCATAACGCTCAGACTTCAAAACCGTTTCATATTCTCTGCAAACTGGGCTCTGTCCATAATTAACACATCTGTCCTGAAATAGTTTGCCACTGCCTCAATGCTGAGCGCTGCTCTGTCCTGTCAGATAACAGTTCACGCCTTTGAAACATTCTATTCGGCTTGGTAATTTCGCAGGAGGATATGCCTTGCAATGTCTAAAGGCTTTCGTAATTTCTGCATCTGTTAAACCACATTTGTTAATGAAAAAAAAACTCCGTGGCGACGCCCCTCTCTGGAGTCGTGGCTGGGATATTTGGATCAGGAAAATGGCGGAGCAAGTAGCAATCGGGCACCGGATCGAATTCTTAAAGAGGCCTTTTCTTTAAAGAAGTTTTTAGTGTTTGTTTCTTCTTAAAGAAGCTTTTCGGTGCTCGAAACCCTGGCGTGACGATAGAGTTTCGGCTTCCGTTGAAGCGTTCAAAGATTTTGCTTTTCCGAAGAAAGTGGTTCTGTTGGCCGTTCCCGGTGCCTTCACACCCACTTGCTCTCAGAAACATCTCCCAGGATTTGTGGAAAAAGCCGATGAGCTGAAGGCCAAAGGGGTTGACACAATTTCCTGCGTTTCTGTAAACGATGCTTTTGTTATGAGGGCCTGGGGTCAGAATCTGAATGTAGGTGATAAGGTCCTCCTGCTGGCCGATGGAAATCAAGAACCAAAGCATTGGGTGTTACTCTTGATTTGAGCGATAAACCTGCGGGTTTAGGGGTTCGATCGAGGCGCTATGCACTGTTGGCAGAGGACAGTGTCGTCAAGGTCTTGAACCTGGACATTTGTTCGGTCATCAACAACATTACAGCTAATCAGAGCAACTATTTCAGTGGGGGAGAAGCTGCCGGAGGCTACTCTGGCATATTTTGACAAAGAGGGCGTGGTTTTGTGTTAGGAGGTGTTGTGATGTGTGCGAGCTTTTTTGTGGTCCGGCGTTAAAGATTCGGGTGAAGCTTTGTAAATTAGTGTGTTCGTTCTGATTTATTTGCTTGTTTTTCAATCTGATTGCTAAGGAGAAACGAAAATGTGTTCTCTTTTCAAGTTTGTCAATGTGTGGAGATGTTCTTGTACGTGATTTAGAAGGTCAACACTGTGCTCCAAGTGAAGTAAGCATTCTGCAGCAATTAGAAGCAGTTGTTGTAATGCCAAACTACAACAGGTTGTTTCCAACTAGTCGGACACTGTTTGCTATTCTGGATAATGTGCAGCAGCGGCAAAGTGGCTAGCTTGTTGAATTTCCATTCAAAGATGCGATGGTGATAATCGGCTTCGTGTTTGCTATTCGGCTTGCAAATCATATAATGCAGCTTGTGGTGCCCGTCTTGACTATTGTATGTGACTCGTGGAGGAGACCGGGCTTGCCGTGAAGGAGGTAGTCTTCTGGGGTCTCGTTTCAAGAAATCTGGAAAGTTTTTCCGTGCCGATATTGTATCCCTTGTCTCTTTGATCATGACTGGTGGTTATCTTCATAGCATATTGCGCAGTTCTCATCATGAAAGTATATGAGGTTGAAAGCCATTTTGTGCGATGAGTGTTTATAATTGTAGATTTGGATCTCAGAAATTTCTTTGTGTATGACATTTCTAGTGTATTTTTTACATTAAGATACCGCCCATATATATATGCACATCTCATATGAAGCACACTGATATGTTTTCTCATTCGTATCATATTCATCAATACCTGCTGAGGTGCGCTTTTGTAAGCCAAGTTCATTAATATCTCCACACGAATTACTCAGCAAGTGTAAAGTTCCACCCGCTGTTACCTTATATGAAGTACAGGAATCAACAGAGATGTCATGACGGAAACTCTACCCGGAGTTGAACAGTGGCATAGATGTATCAAAATATGCATAGGCTATTCTCCATCTTCATGAGGGTTGCAACACAAACTTCAGTGATGTATTGATCTGTTTGGAGTTATTAGTTCATCAGTCTCTAATAATCTCTTGAATATTAGCTGTTCATCTGCTTCCAATCTCCGTTATTATTTGAGTTGATACATCAGAGGTATATGTAATCCATTCCTGTAGTTGAAGTTCGAATTTCAAAGAAGGAAGAAGTCATTTAGTTGTGCATCCATACAAAGCGTATCTTGGTATACCTGAGCATTTTAAGGGTGAAACATATCTATTGTATCTGTGTTGGAAGGACTTTGAGCCTTTCATTCTTGTTGGACACAAATCTGTTTGTGATTGGCTAAATTCTTAGCTGGAATTAGTTGAGTATTCATTTCTTTGTTGAGACAATGGCTAGATTTGATGATGTATTAGAGTTACTGAATACACTAATACACTCCACTATTGGTGGGAAGGTAAATGTTAGCAAAGACACTCTTTGTGACATTCAGACATGCTTATATAATGCACAGGAAAAGATTGATTTTTTACAGCTTGAATCTCAGCTTCAGCAAGAAGAAATAAAACAAAGGAGTCATCATTCTGAACCTGTTTTTGTTCAGAACAGTGAAATAGACTCCCATAAGCAGCAAGTTCATTCAGATCCAGAAACCAATAAAGCAGCAGTTGTACATGCAGATGCAGAAACTCAGTTTGCACTTCCCAAGCCCATCATCAGACCTTGGGAACAGCTTGTCCACAACAAGCACAGAACTGGTCTTGGATATGACAAGGACTTGTCCTTTCATATTCCAGACTACTCAAAGCCCATTCAGTTTCAGAGTGCTGGACTCATTCATGACAGTTCACCTGCTCCTCATGACAGTGCACCTACTCCTCATGACAGTTCAGCTTCAGCTGTTTCAGATTCCGCCCCTCTTCCACAACAACAACAACAACAACAACAGATCGTGAAATGCCAACACTGTGACCAAGTTGGCCATCTGAAAGATCACTGTTTTGATCTTCATCCATGTGAGCACTGTCATAAAACCAGCCATTCTTCACACAGATGCTTCAAAAACAAACGTCCTGCAAGAACAAAGATTCATCTTGGATGGATCGCTTCTTGGCAATGGGCATCAACAGCCAAGAAGATATTCCAAACACATATCAGAACTTGTTCCAGAATATTGAACTGTCTTGCAGTTGAGTTTCCTCCATCATCTCACCTTGTATCTGACAGGGGGGGAAATGATGGTCATCTACAAGCTTCAAAGTCACATCAAGCGAGCCTGAGCCACAACCTGCCACACCAGCTTCAGAGTTGTAGCCAGAGACAAAGATGCCCCTGAACATGCCTTCAGTTGGCAATCTAGAACACTTCCTCTAGCAGAAGACACCAGCTTCTTGCCAGTTTTGGAAGAGTTCCAGGAATCGCAGAGTTGTTGGTCATCCTTAAACCATCACAGATTAAGAACACTTCCTCTAGCAGAAGACTCCCGCTTCTTGCCAGTTTTGGAAGAGTTCCAGGAATTGCATTAAGCATTCCAGAGTTGTTGGTCATCCTTAAACCATCACAGATTGAGAACACTTCCTCTAGCAGAAAACTTCAATTTCTTGCCAGTTTTGGAAGAGTTCTAGGAACTGCACTAAGCGTTCCAGTGTTGGTGGTCATCCTTAAACCACTACCCTTTATACCAACATTTCATAGAGCACATTCAGCCTAGTGCTGCCATGCATTTTTTGCACATTTTGTATTACAGCTCTCTTCTTGGACTCATACATAACCCTTCGGATTAAGGGGGGCAATGTTGGACACCTAATCCTAATGGGTTAGTGTGGAAGTCGAATGGACAAAAGCAGTCCAAGAGACCTTGGGATCTGAAACCCAAGAGTCACATATTGTACTATAAATGTATATCTGATGTTAATAAAAAATGTACTCACTGATTTATCTTTCCTATTCTTTGTTGTCCATGTGTGTTTAACAAAATATATCTACAAAAATATCACCAAAATTTTTACAATTTGCATATTAAGGACTACTAAAATTGGCCAATTATTTTACCCTAAAAATTGCCAAAATATTATATGGATTAATATAAAATCATTGGAAATCTAAGTATTTCTACAAAAATATCACCAAAATTTTTACAATTTGCATCTTAAGGACTACTAAGATTCACCAAGTTTTCTAAAAATTAAAATAAAATTTAAAAACTAAATATGCTTCTAGCTTGTGTCTGAACCTTGATATCCACCATTTTTCCATCCATTTCTAATTCCATTACTATCTCAACCATTAGTCATATGACCATGTCAGACCAGCGGCTTCATGTAAACAATAACAGAATCATTAATGCCCACACACTACCTTTATCATGGTTCAAATTCCACAAATACTGACATATATCCCATTAGGAAAGATGTATAGCATAGATACTTCATGTTAAACAACTTACATAATATCTATATGTTTTCTATTTCAAGCATAATTCTTCATCCTCCAATAACACATAGGAAAAAGTAACAATATAACATACTCTATACCTCTACTAATGTTAACATGGACTTCATTAATAGGCCATAACTTTCACATGCAACCAATTATCTCTTGAAATCCATTAACATTGATAATACATAAAAGTGCCATACAATTCCTTTAATCATTTCAGCAGAAGAATACAATATAAAGGTATGAACCCATACAATACATTGCACGCATATGAAGCCATCTTAAACAATCACTTGGAGGGAGGAGTACCACCACCCAACCATGAATCAACTCTAATTCCCCTTGAGCTGAAGTTCTTGCCAAGGATCAACTGTCCTCAATCGATCAATGCACTAGGTATTTAATACCCTCTTTCATGATTTAGTTTTCATTAGCACCATCCTGCTTTTATGGATTTTTCGTTTCGCCTATGTCTTTTCTAGAAAAGACCATCTTTATCTCCCATGAGGCTTTTCTTCATAAAATCTTGCCTTTATCTCCCACAAAGCTTTTATGTCCGATGGATCTTTATCTCCCATCCATCCGATGGATCTCCAATCCATCCAGGCTTATCTAGAATCAGGTTTAGAAGTTTTATCATGAAAGATTCATCTCTATCCCATTCCTCAATGGGATTTGGCAAGAATCTCCTCTCTCTTGGTGCTCCACCCTCCAAGTGATTTATTTTATCAATTTATTTAATAAAACATTTTCTTTTCATATTACACATCACCTAGATTTCTTCAGCTTAGGTTTAGAACAGTTTAAACCGCAAAGGAGGGGTATCACACCTAGCTTTCCTCAGCTTAGGTTTACAATCATTTAGCACACAAGAGAGGATATCACACCTAGATTTAACTCATCTTAGGTTTAGAATAATTTAACACACAAGGGAGGGGTATTATAATAGTTTACCTAATACTTATCTCTAACAAAAACTTATAAATAATGTGCATTATTATTTAAAATTGCTTATGTATTGCAAACTAGACTTAATACTAAAAAGTCATTTTTAAAATTTATATAAACAAAAAGAATTATTTACGAAAGATAAGTGTTTTTGTCCCAATTGTGATGAAACTCCTTACTTTATCATTTTGTTAAAGACAATAATGAATAATTTTTTAATACTTTAGTTTAAGTATTAGGGGTTTACGCAGTGCATTATATTAGATATCATTTTTGGGATTCAACTGCGTTAAGTAAGTCATCAACGTATGAACATTTCCATGAGAGGTAGTCGTAACTGACTAATTTCTCATGATTTTTGAATTGTTCACTTAGCACTCATTGCATCGGGTGATGCTCACAGGGGTGAAGAAGTGGGATTGAAACTAGTGGGATTAAATACTTTAGTTCTTTAGCAATCCAACGATTCTTTGTGTTTTAGCATGTAGATTTGTATAATTAAAACCATGTCAATGTGAGTTTAATATTGAACACTTCAACAATACCACACTTTGTCCAAAAAGTCTACATCATCTTAAATTTTCATATTACAAATTTTAGATTTTTTTCTATATAAAATATAAATAAATTAATAATTATTAAATCAGTTAATAAAATTAATATTTAAATTAATAAAATAACTTTTATTTAATTTTAAATCAATTTCAATTTAATGAATAAAAAAATATTAAATATGGAAAACGTACAAAATGAAAATTCACATTAATTAATTAAAAGAAGCAAAAGAAAAATAAATAATATTAAAATATATAAAATATATTTTGAAAACGTACAAAATGGAAAAAAATATTAAATATGGAAAACGTACAAAATGAAAATTCACATTAATTAATTAAAAGAAGCAAAAGAAAAATAAATAATATTAAAATATATAAAATATATTTTGAAAACGTACAAAATGGAAATTCACATTATTTAATTAGAAAAAACTAAAACAAAAATAAATAATATTAAAATATATAAAATATATTTTGAAAGCGTAGAAAATGGAAATTCACATTATTTAATTAAAAAAAACCAAAAGTAAAATAAATAATATTAAAATATATGGAATATATTAAAATTAAATTAAAGTATATTTGTTTTTTATATTTTAATAAATATAATTAATGTATAAAGAATAATTATTAAAGTTATTAAATAAGTTAATTGTGTTTATTTTTGTTGATTATTCATGGGTACGCATGTTTCTTGTTTTCTCTATTCAAATTTTATATTTTACAAGTGATATAATGAATTTATTGTTGTAATGTTTTTGAGCTTTCTTTTTAAATCTATATAATTCTTCATTTTTCTTTCATTGATTTGAGCCATGGAGGATTTGAACCTTTCTCTATTTACGTAACATTTGTCTTTTACAAAAAAATATAAAAAACAATAGTATTTATTAATTTAAATGTGCTTATGTATTGCAAACTAAATTAATAATGAAAGTTATTGTTAAAATTTATAGAAACAAAAAAAGGCTTTCTACCAAAGACAAGTGTTCCAATTTTGAAGAAACTTGCTAACTTTTGTCGTTTTGTTAAATAAAATATTTAATATTTTTTTTAATGTTTTAGTTTTTTTTTTAAATTCAACCATTCTTTATATTTTAACATGTACATTTCCATAATTTAAAGCATGATAATGTTAACTATTGGATACTGTGTGATATTAGACACCTGCACAATATGACAGGGTATTACAAAATTCCATAGCGTTATAATTCTTTACATTACAATTTTTTAGCTAATTTTTATATAAAAAATATAAATTGATTAAACATGAATACATTAATTTAATAATTAATAAGATTAATATTCAAAATAATAAAGGATTAAAAGAGAGTTTATTTATTTAATTTTATAAATTTTTTCCTAAATTTAATAATTCTGTTGATAATAAAATATTAAATATGGAAAACTTACAAAATGGAAATTCACATGAATTAATTAGAAAAAATATTAATAAAAAACCAACAAGTCAATTAGGTTTATCTTTGTTTCTTGGAAAGAATGATTATTATCTTCCCTATTCAAAGTGTTACTCTTGCAAGTGACAGGATGAACTCATTATTGCAATGATTTTGAGTTTTCTTATAAGATCTAAATAATCTTTCATTTTATTTCTATGGTTTGACCATAGGGGATTTGAACTTTTGTTTTTATGTTCTACATAATACTTCATAACATGACGATCCAATTTAACTACCCATGGGCAATTGTCAATAGCAAAAATATGTATATTCTTTATATGAAAAAAAAAAAAAAAAATCTTACATTTATATCTTTCCCTTATAAATTCTATTTTTTTATTTAGGCTATTTTTATTTTAAGTATTTATTATTTTTTCCCTTTTATATCTTCTTTTAATTTTAATTATGTTTTTAAATTTATATAAATTAATTTTTATATTTTCTAATTTTAAATGTATTCTGTTCTCCTTCATTCTAATATTAACTTTAATTAATTAGAAGAAATGGTTTTTTGATCGAAATACGGGAAATACAATTTCTAGAAATATAATGGTTTCTTGGTATTTAAAATGCACTTTTGAATGCATAAAATGGATTTAATACCCTGAAAAAACCCCTGAGATACTAAAAAATTGTAGATTAAACAACTTAAACTTATGATTCTTAAAAGTCTCTATTAGATTTTATTAATAATTTATAACTAATTTATAATTTAAAATCAATGTTAATATTTAAGTATTTTTCCCGTGTAGAAATTTATTATTACTAATTTTTTTCTCTCTAATTTCATTTCTCATTCTAAATTCCATTTATTTTTATTTATACAAGTTAAACTACATATTAAGTACGTTGATAGCTGTCTCTTCTTCAAAATGGTCAGGTCAACCTTCTTCTACCCTTGTCATCTATGCTTCACATTTGTCTTAAGTGAATTGCAAGGAAAAACCAACACATTTTTTTTCTCATAAACGTCATCCCCTTCTCTACCGCTGATTGTTACACCGATAAGCACCTTATTATGCATACCACTGTTGATTTTAGCAGTGCCTTGATACACATAGTTGTTTATCATACACTATCTACTCTAAGATACACTAATATAGAAGTCACAGTCTCCAAAATTGGATGGCCTTCTAAGTGTGACGCTAATGAGTTAGGTGCAATCCTTTAGAATGCTCATAGGTATAATGGGAATTTACTTCAGTTGCTTGCACATAAACAGGGGATTCCTTGAGACCCAAACTTGTTTCGCTGGATTAACTTTTTTCATTACTCAATGAAGTTATGAAGCCTAGGCCAGCGCCTGAGAGGAACTATGGGCTCTTTAAGTCAGATGGAACTGTAGTTTACAATCTGGGATTAACTGGAACATTGTCTACTAGTTTATTGTCCAAGTCGAGAAAATCTATGGCAACAATGCTCATCCGTGATTGATACCACATTTTCTCAAAAATTAAAAGCAAAAAAGTTTCTATAAAATAGAAAAAGGGGTAGGAGATTCCAATGTCCATTAAAAAATAGAAGGATTGATAGCAAGACTTAAGGATTGGTATCATTTGAGTGAAGACAAGGCTACAATTTCCATTACCCCTATTATCTAGCCTTTCAATATACCTCTTTCATGTTTTGCGTTTTAAGGTAGGCAGGAGGAAGATGGGCAAAATGTTGGACACCTTGCTTGGGAAAGTCTTCAAGTCTTCAAAATGGTATTCTTTCTTTGTTATGCCCAAACTAAACATTTTATTTTAAGGCTAAAATCACTTTAAGGGTTAGTTGGAAACATAGGCTAAATTACATGAATTGGGGGTATGGTTCTCTGTTTTTCTCCTTATTGATTTGTTGCGTAGCAAATATTTTACACAGTATGTTCCTTTGATGTGTCACGATTTACGGTGATCTGTGGGGTATAAATTAGTGACAAATGGTTCTATATTTTGTTAATTATGGGGAGTGTGAGAGATATCCTAATGGGTAATTAGTTTATTGGGCACTCAACACTGTGATATTGAAGATGGTGGTGTTGCTCATAAAGTTTTTGAAGAACAAGAGGGAAATCCAGTGCAAGAAACATAAAAAAGACATTGCATTGTTGCTTCACAAGGGACATGAAATGTGTGCTTACTTAAGGGTATGCTTCTTTCTTCCTTTCCTTATCCCGTGATTTGTCCATCAGTAAAATCACTTAGTTGGTCATCTGTTTTTTATTTTTCCACGATGTTTTGATAATCATGCCCTTCTCCAATATGGGATTATTACAATACAGTGAGGCCCACTTACACCAATCTAGGAAGATCCATGACTAGTGCTATGTATTTTACCAAAGTTGCCTAGGGCTTTCACCAAGGTCAACTGCTTCAAATGCCTAGTTGCATAGACAAGGCGGTCCATAGGAATAAAATGTGTCTATGAGGATTCGAGCTTTGGTGGTTATGAAATACGTCTGCTTTACCATCTAACCAAACCCATTGAATTTTTGTTTTTGAATTATGTAGATGGATCCCTTCCACCTGATTTTTGCCCTCTTTAAGAGGTCTTGTTCTTTGGGCCTGCATGTGATAAAAATGGGTACATGTCTGAGCTGGTCCTCATTGGTTTGAGGTTAGGTGGGTGACATGAATCAAGAAGAGGAATTCAATGCCCTATACAGGATACAAATTGTTGAATTTAAAATAATTTAGACGTAATGGTTTATATCCCAGAATCTATGATATTTATCACACTACTCCATAGTGCATATTATTTTCCATACATGATGACTCATATTGTTTTTTTGTCTGTGAATTGTGTAAATATTTTATTTTTCTTCTAACTTAAGTTATCTGTTAGATTTAGAGTATTTACAATTAGCTAGGAAATAACGTTCTAACTCTTTCAATATATCAGTGATAATACAAGGAATCCTTTCGATATGTGCTTGTATCAAATAACCATCATACAGATAACAAATGTTGAAAAAATAAGGTTATAAAAATCATGCTTTTAAATGTTCCTCACTGTGAAATCATTCAATTCCTACAATTTGTCTACAATTTTGAACATAAGAAAGCCCATCTCATCAAGTGATGGTCAGATATGAAAACCCATTTCTGTGATGGGTTGCTTTTCTTGGGAGTATTAAAAGTAGAATAATGGTGTTTCAAAATGTGTTGGATTTTTGAATTCAACAATGGTTGTTCATATTGAAAAGCAACTTCTTTAATGAATTAAGTAAGCGAATATATGTTTGTGAATCAAGGTATTTATGGGGACATGGAATTCGGGAGGTAAAGTGCCCTAAAATGGCCTAAATTTGGATGAATGGTTACATATATCAAATACAACAAACATATATATTTTTGGGTATAAAAAAACTCCCCATATTACATCTAAACCATCAAGATGAACAAAGGCCTAATTTTTTTTTATACATTTAATTTTTTTATTTTTTTATGAATAAGAGGATATTAGTTAAAACTCTTTTAGTTTTAGAATGAAATTGGACTGTTATAGACATTTTTGTGCCTAACAGCATGGAGCATGAAATGTCAATAATCTGAGGGATCCAAAGTCCCTAAACATGTTGTTCTTACCCTTAGGGAACAAGGTCAGCAAACCACAGCACTGAAAATCAGTTCTCCACCTGAAAACACTCAAAAACAAGCTATTTCTGGATCATGTCAGCTGCTCCACTGAGCATCTGCGCTGAATGTCAACTGCTCCACTCTGTACCTGCACTGAATGTCAAATCTAATGAAGGCTACCTGCGCTGGGCGAGATTGGCCAAGTGGCACAGTCATTCTGCAAGGTGTCAATTGCCCAGGAAGCTTCCAAACTGACACTTGGGTCAAGGAATTCGCCTTGTGATGAGTAAGAGGGTCTTGATCTCCAAGTGGAAGCAAGAATCTCCAAGTGGACTCAAGAACTGAAGATTAACTAAAGTGGGAGAGGACACTAGTCAGCTTCATGTCAGTCTCAAGCTGACTCATCCTTTCTCCAAAAACCCTATATATAGAGCTCTCTCATGAGGTCTAAGGAGGCTGGAATTTTGTGCAAGTAAGGAAGTGCTGTTGGTTTGTGTATAGAACTATTGGGTGATTGCTTTGAAGGAGGTGAAGAGGAGATTTCTTTCTGCTGGGAGGTGTTGCTGGATTGGGCCTCTTATGGTTGTAACACTCTCAGAACTTTACTTCTTCCATTAATAAAGCATTTGAGGTTCTTCTATATGCATGTGTCTCTATGGCGAATTGATGCTTGTATATTTGATTTATTCTAATCCTTGAATCAGTTATGGATGTATACTTCTTGTAGTTTCCCTTTCTTGTGTTTTTGCAGGATCTTTGTGTAGCTGGGCCAGTTAAAGAGCAAGGAGCTGGGAGCAAGCAGCAAAGAGGGAAGATTGGATCAATCATTAGCGGAAGATAACGGTTAGTGGATCTCTTTCTCCTCTCTCTTACATCTCATAAAGAAGTAATCTTAGATAGCTTTGCATTCGGTTGTTGCTGAGGTACTATCACCCTTAGAGTGGGATAGGGTCATTCCGTATTGGATACTTTTCCCAACAACAAATTGGCGACTCCACTGGGGATCGTATCTTGTTGGTTGTTTGTGTTTTTTTCTATTCATTTCATAAACAAAGGGAGTACCGAATCGAACTGTATTTGAATCATTCAAATACAAAGTAGAGGGCAGCTACTCTAGCCCAGTTTCTGGGCAAGTTTATGATTTGAAGAGCTGATCCACAAGGACTCTAATAAGCTCTTAGTGATAGCTTTTCATCCTCCTTGTCATCCCTTAGTGTGTCCTTGACTAATAGCTTCTGATTTGAGCAAAAACTGTGAATTTTTGAGCAATCTGTGACCTGGAAACCACCAGAAACGAAAGTTTCGTTCTTCAGTGCAGGCTGTACAAAGGCTGTTTGCATTTCAGCGCAGTTCCCGAAGGGGCTACCTGCGCTGAAGGTCAAACAGGCAGTGTTCCACCTGCGCTGGACCAGTCCTGCCTTGTGCTGCTGGGGTTTCCTGCTGGTTCTTGCCTTGTTTTCAATCTTGTTTTTGCTGTTTGTTACCAGTCAGTGGGCCTATCTGAAACCAACTTTCCTTGTCAATATTCCGCCTCAGTTGTATAAAGAAACTGTGTTTGTTCTTTGTGTATTTCTTGTACATTTACAGTTTCCCATAACGAAAGTGAACTAGTCTTGCTGTGGCCTCTTAGATCTAGACCTGTGATAAAGTGTCGTTTTGATCTTAAGAGTTAGTTTATTTGCTGTTCATAGTTGATTGAGCTTTTGTTTTCGTCATTTGGTTTGAGTTTATATATTTCTAGTGTCGAAACAAGTAAATCTTAAGGTGTCTTTTGATTTTGGACAAGCTTGTTTGCTTTCACTTGAAATTGAATTCAAAATTATACAACAGCTTTCTTTTTGTATTGTCGCACAAACATTAAGAAAGAGAAAAGAAATACTTGCATTGTGCATGTGCATTATGACAGCTTGCATGTTGATTTAGGAAAATGCATTAGTGTGTGCTCTATGATCTGTGTGAAAAGGTGTTATCTTTCTTTTCCCTCAGTAGTTAAGGTTTTCAAAGTTGAAAGATTGAAAAGCTTGCTTATCATCTTAGACTGCATTTAGGAGTGTTACTATACATCTCGTGGTGATCCATAAAGGAAAACTGCTAAACAAGATCAACCTTAAAATAAATTGAATTTACATAACAACGCATTGAAACATAACACAAACATCTAGAGGTCTAAGCTAGAGACGTGTTCCAGCGTCGTTAAACGTGATATCTTAGCGTTGAGTGGTTGGGTGATTCCTCCACGGTGAAGCGATAAGTATCAATACGGACTTGTGCTCCCACGTACCGTCGCGTATATATTGGGAGACCCCTATAGGAATAAACCCTTTATCCAATAGGAAACCGTGTCGGCCGCCCTACTGATCGCAATGCAGTGAAGACAGCATTCACGAAGATCGACCACTCGTACCGTAAAACATATTCTGTGGTTTTGCGAAAGGTTTGGCACACCCTCTGCCTAGATCTCCAGAGCAGTTCCTTTTGGCCTTTTTCAAACTCTATAACTGAAAAAGTCCAACCGAGCATTTGTCACTTCGGGCTCGTTAATACATCGAAGGAGACTAGAGTCATCTTTAGCTTTTTCTCGACTCTTAAAAAGTAAAAAAGCAAGTTGTGTCTAAAAGCATCTAATAAAATTCATTCAATTCGGAAACACAAATTTCCCCTTTTAATATTTTAGTTGATCGAGTAATCCACAATCGTGGAAGAAAGTCAATTGAAACCCCGTCGTTCGCGGAGGCTTACGAGTCAACCGTCTTTGTCCCCAGAATCGAAAACAGTACGGGCAAAGCGAACTCGTTTAACCGGTTCAAAATCTCCTTTGAAAGTTAGAACAAGTGTTCCTACTACATCCGAGGTTCCGGTTACTCCTAACATTTCTGGAAACCCTGCCTCTATAGAAGGAGTTCAACAGCCACAGAAGGACAGTAATATTGATCCTAGTCTGGGGGCAAATACTTGTGTAACTAAACCAGTTCCATCTGTAACCGGTCCAGAAAGTTTTGTTCCCCAAACAACTGTCGCTGTCGAAACAACCACTTCTTCGGCACCAGAAATATTTTACGGACCTGACGGTCTTCCTCTTCCATCGGGTTTGATTGCGATAGAGGAAATTGGAGAGGATCCGCAAGCAAGTACTCCAACTCATTTTGGAGTAGGGGTCACTCTCTTTCCTTCAACAGAGGTTAATCCACCACAAGTGGAAGTCCCTGTAGAATCGCTAGGCAATCTATTGGATAGACTTAAAATGTCTGAACAACCGTCATCATCTAGGACTGTGTCAAATGACACAGCGACAGCAGAAGCCCCTGCCGTCACTCCAACGATGTTTGCCGGCATACCAGTTGTCCCAACTAGCTCTCAACAGCTAGAAGGAGTCCACCAAGGGACTATTTCGACAGTATGGTCTGTTCCAGTTTGTTCATCCGGAGTAATACCCGGTAATTCTTATGTTGAGACTCGACAGATTGATCCTCATGGAGGTCAATTTGGGCCATCTAGTCCTCAAGGACTAACAATCCCTCTGAGTTCCGGATTGCTACCATACGGGGGGCAGTATGCCCTTTCATTACCTCCTCCGGGAGGATATCCATATGGCAGTTCTCAACAGTATTCTGGTTATACTGGAATTGCATCAAGTAGTTGGGTACCTATGCTACCTCAACAACCAAGGATTGTATATTCTATGCAACAGTGTGTACCTGTGACGAACATCCCAACCACCCTGGCTATTGTAACCGTGTCCCAAGTTCAAGCGATACCTGTTACATGTCAACCTCAGATTTCTCAGGTTGTAATGCAACAGTCGCTTGACCATGGGTCACAACCACAATCGCCAACTGGTGGGACGACACAAGTACAAACGGGTACAATTACCCCACACCTTGGTCCAATGGTTAGCATGGCGCAACAGAACATGGCGTCACAACCATGGCTTGTACAATACCAACAACCGCAGTTCCAGCAAGTGTACCAAGGTTCTGAGCAGCAGATCTTTGCGAACAGTGGACAACCGTATATCCAAAACGGTCAAAACCAACCACTTTACAGTGGTCAAGTCCACCAGCCGTATCAGTCATACCAACATCAATTACATTATGCGGGTATGCAAAGACCCACTGCTCAAGCGATTCCATCGTACCCTGGTTACGCTTCGCCTAACCTGAATCAACAGTTACCATTCGTGGAAACTTTAGAGTTACCCGATTTACACCGTTTAACAAACGATCCGATTGCTTATGCCCCTTGGTGGCCGGCGATTCCTCATAAACTTCCATCTGACATTCCTAAATTCAATGGAAATCCAGGTGAAGACCCGTCGAATCACGTGATGACTTTTCATCTGTGGTGTTCGTCGAACACCCTTAACGACGATTCGATAAGACTTTGCCTTTTTCAGAGGACATTGACAGGTCCAGCGGCTAAATGGTATATTGAATTGCCAAGAGCCTCTTTCGACAACTTTAGTTCCCTAGCCACGACTTTCTTAACCCACTTTCAATTACCGATAAGGTATGAAACGGGAACAGAAATATTAACCAACTTCAAACAGACAACTGCTACCCACATATCTGATCATATACATGAGTGGCATCGTCGTCGTAGGATGGTGAAAACATATGTTCCCAATCAGCTATTAGCTGAATGGTTTATAAAATCGTTACTTCCGGCTATTACGGAAGATGTGGCCAAAGGGGGAGTCGTAACAGAGGAGCAAGTTATTGCTCGTGCGCAGTATTTGGACTTAGTTTATACTCAGTCCGGCACACTCTATGACAAAATACCTGACGCCCCTAGACCGGAATTTTCAATTCCTCCCCCTCCTAAATCAAATAGTGACTCTCATGCCGGTGACGGCGTGATTGGCACGGCAAACGCGAAATCGATAAAGGCTTCGTCAAAGAAAGCCCGTAAGAATTCGGATCAAAATGCAAAAGAAGAAATTCTTGCTTCGGAAGTAAATGCCGTATCAGAAGATAAAGGCAAAGAAACCAATCAACCAGGAAGCAAGAAAAAGCAAAACAAAGGGAAGAAGAAGAAACAGGGTGAGTCATCCCCTGGAAAAAATTCTTCAAACCCTCCTGGAAAAGGGAAACAAAATTATCCATGTCAAATATGTGATGATGAGGATCATTACACAAAGAATTGCCCATTCAAAGCTGAGTTAAAGAGGTTCTTTAAAAGTTCCCAAACCTCAGCTGTGTTAATTGATCCGTTTCCCAACCCAGGTTAAAATCTGGTTGATAGTGGAAATGCTTCCCCGTCGCAAGTCCTTATGTTGTCGGTTTCGAAACAGCAGAATGATGCTTTGATTTCGACAAGGAACAAAGATTATGGGAATCCTCAGGTGTCGAACGAAAAAGGTAAAGATCAACCAAGTAGTTCGACAACAACTTCGACAGAAGTTGTAACGCCCACCATCCCTGAATTAACAATAAAACCGCCAAAGGGTGTAGTACACAAGTCGACATTTAATCCTCGCGCCAGAGCGGCGCAGCATTATAATATAGTGGAAGATTTGGCCCAATCGCCATCCGCTATGTCGACTCTTGAAGTGCTACAAAATTGTCCAACCCAAAGGCAGGCATTGTTATCGGCAATTGGTGGGGTTGATCCTAAGGATTCCAATCTTGTATCCTTTGATCACAAGGGATATGATCCTCAGTTACCAGCTCAGCTAGCTTTCCTTATTCAAGTGAAAGCACTCAACAAAACTGTTCACAGAACGATAATTGATGAGGGAGCCTCGACATGTATTATGTCAATGAGTTGCTGGAAAACTTTAGGATCTCCAACCTTGTCGCGATCTTCGACGACATTAAAAGCTTTCGACGGAAGGACTTATACCCCTTACGGTATCCTTAATAACTTGAAAGTTGAACTAGGAGGAAAGACAGTAGAAATTGATGTAGAAGTCATTGATGGAAATCTTGACTATAACATCCTACTGGGTAGACCATGGATTTATGCCATGGCAGCTGTCGTGTCGACTTATTTTAGGAAGATCGCATTCCCGTTTGAAGGAGGGATTACGATCGTCGACCAACAGAATTTCCTCCCTAATGGTTCACAAGTTACAGGAAGCATTCCCATGATCCATGAAAGCAACCATTCAATTCAAGATATCGGAGTAGGATTATTGAAAGACCCCACATTGATGGGAACTTTCGCGCTACCACCTCCTATTTATATAGGAAATGTACCGTTTGTAGCAACCTGCAACATGATATCTTCCACGAAGGTCAACATGGATCATTCAATGGTTTTGCCCCCAAGCCCTTTAGAAATATTGTAGCAATCAATGTTTCAAGCATGGGAGGCGAGCCCAAATCAACGCTCGTCAAGCGTTTGGGTAGATAGGTCTAGAGAATATGGAACCCCATTAGATCCTTGGTCGAAAGTACATGGGACTGACGAAGGAATCTTACAATCAATGATGATTGAGGGGGCACCATGGAATGATCACCACCATCGTTCCCTTCTTCCGGAATATGAAGAAGATACTCAAAGTGACCTTTATCACCCTTCAGTATTTGAATTCCTAACAAATACTGTAAATACGGTGGATTCCGAGCGAAACCTATCCAATATTGAAGAGACTATAGCCATAAATATCTCGACTAAAACAGATGTTGTAGAGAATATTTATGTCGGCAAAGGTTGTTCCCCTTCAGAACTGGAAATATATAACGCTCTTTTTCGCGAATTTAGAGATGTCTTTGCTTGGTCATATGATGAAATGCCAGGCATTGACTCGAGTATCGTTGAACATGAAATTAAAATGTATCCTGATGTCAAACCAGTAAGACAACGGCTTCGGCAAGTGCACCCGAAGAAAGCCGCTGCCATTAAGGCGGAAGTTGAAAAACTTCTCCATGCTGGATTCATCTACCCGGTTCCTCTAACCGATTGGGTATCGAATATTGTCCCTGTTATGAAAAAACAAGGGACGATTAGAGTGTGTGTCGATTATAGGGATGTAAACCAAGCTTGTCCGAAGGACAACTACCCTACACCCTTCATCGACCAGATAATTGATGAATGCGCCGGATGTGAAATCTTTTCATTTATGGATGGATTTTCCGGTATAATCAAATAAATATCCGCCCACAGGACCAGTCAAAGACTGCATTTATTTGTCCGTGGGGCACATTCGCTTATCGAAAATTACCCTTTGGTTTAAAGAACGCAGGGGCGACGTTTCAGAGGGCAATGAATTATGCCTTCCATGACATCAAGAACATTGTTCAACCTTATCTCGACGATCTTCCGGCTCATTCGCGAAAGCGGACTGATCATCCGCAGCATTTAAGAGCGATATTTCTACGTTGCCGACACTACAAGATAAGACTCAATCCACACAAATGTGTGTTTTGCGTCGGTTCTGGTCGTTTACTTGGCTTTGTAGTCTCTAAGGATGGGATTCGTCTCGACCCCTGTAAGGTTCAGGCAATCATTAATTTGCCTCCACCTTCAAATTTGCTTCAGATTCAGAAACTCCAAGGGAAAGCAAACTTTCTGAGGAGGTTCATTCCAAATTACGCAGAACTTGCTAAGGGTTATACTCGTCTTTTGAAAAAGGATGTACCTTTTGTCTGGGACCAGGTGGCGCAAGCTTCCTTTGATGCTCTGAAAGATTGTCTAGTAAAAGCATCATTAATGTACGCCCCGGACTATCAAAGAGATTTTAACCTGTATCTGGCTGCAGCAGATACGACCATTGCAATGGTTTTAGTTCAAGAAGTCGATGGAATTGAACATCCTATCTATTATTTAAGTAAAAACTTAAACGATACAGAAAGTAAATATTCTTATGTTGAAAAACTAGCGCTTGCAGCTGTTCAAGCGATTCAAAGGTTTCGACATTATGTCCTCTTTCGGAAAACTACCATCTTGTCAGATTGCAACCCCATGACTTATATACTGTCGCGACAGTTGCTGGGGGGCAAATATTCAAAATGGATAGCGATCCTTCAAGAGTTTGATCTGGAATTTGTAAAATCCAAATCAAAGAAAGCTCTAGTTTTCGCAGAATTATTGTGCGATCTCCCATCGTCGTCCAACGATGAAACATCGGAAGAGTCAATCGTGGACGAAAGTTTGTTTCTGATATCTGTAAGCGATGAGTGGTATGGAGATATCATAGTTTATCTCCAAACCCAAAAGTTCAGGCCTAACACCTCTCACTCCGAACAAAAACGTATACGATACCAAGCAAAAGACTACATGATCGTCGGTGATACACTTTACCGTCGTGGTGTCGATACAGTTCTGAGGAGGTGCCTTACCCATGAGGAGGCCGAAAAAGCCCTGAATGATTGTCATTCAGGCGCGTGTGGGGGGCATCAGTCTGGATATGCAACAGCACAAAGAATCTTACGAGCAGGATACTTCTGGCCAACCATGTTCAAAGATTGCATAACCGCAGTCAGAAGTTGCCATGCTTGTCAAATCTTTGATAGCAAAACCAGACGACCACCCGCACCTTTACAGCCGATAGTTGCTGTTGGGCCCTTCGCCAAGTGGGGCATCGATTTCATGCAATGTAACCCCACCTCGACCGGGGGGCATGGGTATATTATAGTCGCTGTTGACTATTTTACCAAATGGGCCGAGGCGATGCCTACATTGGATAACACTGGTGAAACAGCTGCCCTTTTCTTTTTCAATCATGTAGTCGCCAGGTTCGGCGTACCACAGGCTATAGTTACAGATCATGGTCGCATTTTCGCAATCACATGATGGTCGAATTAGCTGCCAAGCTAGGGCTATCTCACGACAGCTCTACCCCATATTATCCGCAAGCCAACGGACAAGTTGAGGCAATCAACAAGGTCCTGAAGCGTATGTTGCAAAGGATGATCGGGGTTCACAAAAGAAGGTGGCACCTAATCCTGTACTCAGCCTTGTGGGCCTACCGAACGTCGGTAAAAAACGCAACCGGGTTCACACCTTTTCAATTGGTGTATGGCCTGGAAGCAGTCTTACCAATCCAGTGCGAAATTTCGTCGCTTAAACTCGCAATTGATCTTCTCCCGGAACTTCAGAAGAAGAGGCTCGTTTCTTGGAATTAATCCAGTTGGATGAAACCCGTCGTGACGCCGCTTTGGCTAACGAAGCTCATAAGAAACGAGTCAAGGCTCAGTTTGACAAAAATGTCAAACCCTGTGTCTTCTCAGAAGGTGATTTGGTCTTGCTTTATGACCAAGAATCCGATAAATTGGGAGCAGGTAAATTCAAGTCCTTATGGATGGGCCCCTATATTGTTAAAAGGGTGTTAGCAAAAGGAGCCTACGAGTTAATGGATTACGATGGAATTCCACTGGCGCAGCCCCGCAACGGGTTGTACCTCAAGCGTTACTATGCTTAAATAGTAACCTGCATGCTTTTGTTGTATTTTGTTTTCGCTAAAGTGTTTGTTCTGGTCGAGTGATCCACCTTTTTCCGTTGCAGATGTCGAACCTTCTGGAGACATGTGTTGGATATGCCGACGGAGCGAGTCGTAGTTCGCGGAACCTGTCCTCCGCAGCCTGGGCCATTTTTGATCCAAGCGGCGAGTTAGTAAGTTTCAGAGGTGTATGTATTGGGCAATCAACGAATAACATCGCTGAGTATAGCGCGTTGATAGAACTACTCTCTGATGCCATCACACGTGGCATACGCCGACTAATTGTCAGGCTAGACTCACAGCTCATAATACTACAACTCAATGGTATATATTCTGTTCGCAATCCAGCTATTTATCGCATGTTCCTAAGGGTTAAGATCTTGGAAAGACGATTTGATTCAATTCAATATCAACATATTTCAAGAAACTTAAACACATTAACTGACTCATTAGCAAACTATGTGTTAGATAGACATTTGCAACATTTATAAAAGGGACACATCATCAAAAATTGTACATATGGATCACGTAAATCAACCAGAATAAAACCCGAAAATCAAAATATATAAGCTGTTTATATAAGTTCATACATAATGTTCTGTAACCAAGACAAAATTGGTCATATGACCTAAAAACTCAAAAAGATGCTAGGGGGCACCCTAGCCTAGTGGTGCTCATGATAGTACATCACGGCCTGTGCAATCATGCGCAAGAGACGAGTCCATCGTCTAGGCACACCAATGGTATGCCGCTGCATCTGTAAAGGTAACTCGTCAATCTGTACATCCGGAAGGCCACGAGTAAGGCTCTCAACCTGCTCCTGCACAGCTGTAAGGGTCTCGGTGTCGTCAAGATCGCGAATAACAACTCTCCTAGCAGGCTCCCTACCGGGCAGCAGCAGCTGGCGATCTCGGACGAACTGCTGGACGAACAGGATCAATATCTGCATGCACCCAAGAGTACAATTAAAAGTCTTGATAGAATAAAGCATAGCAACATTATGAGTAAGAACAATAAACAGTAATATGGTCAAAGAGTTTACCAATGGCACCCCACTTCTCGCCATCCGGTAACACCAAATCCGGATCACCTCGGAAATCCATACCCACATATGGATACTCAGAAAACGCCATCTCCTGGCGTTCGAACCACCTAAAGAAGGCCTCAGTAAAGGTAATCTGAGGTTGACCTGCATGCCTAGACATGTGGTCAACCCACCTCTGCATGCGTGGTTCGGTCGGAGAAGGCAAGTCAAGTATGATGTACTGAGGCTGCATCAGTGGGATTTTCTCCAAGGCGAAGGCAGTCAGGATAGAACCAAATCCAAAGTTCTTCAGCTTCCCGTCCTTTACCTTGGTCAATTGACTTTTCATCTGAACGAGTACTGCATCACACCAGTTGAATACTTTCGGTTGGAGACACTCCAAGGCGTGCTGCATATAAGACCTGTTGGCAAACATGTAGAGCTGCGCTGCCGGCCATCCTACCAATAGTGAACAGAATGGACCTGAGAGCCCGATCAGTAATCTCTTGGATAACAATCTTGCCGTCTCTGCTCGGCTGAGAACCTTCCCTACAGTACTGGCGGACATAATCTCTGCTGGAATCAGTCCCCCGGGCCGTACCTGATAAGGAAATGGGGGCACCTCATCTTGACAGTCCAGTCAAGAAGTACATGTCCTCTATGGTCAAGGGGATGGTCTTCCCCCTAATCTGGAACACTTGGTTAACAGGATCCCAAGCATCAAGCATATACTGCAGTAAAGAAATCTGTGCTCTCGTGCTAGAGATACGGAAGAACTTCAGCAGACCACAGTTCCGCAGCGTGTTCACCGTGACCGGGTCATGGAGGGCAATCATGTCCTCCTCTTCATGTTCTCGTTCTCGCCATGTAAGGGACATTTTGTTCAAAGTTCCCTGCAAAGCAAACAAGAGAAAGAGTAAGTTCCTGATTTTGATGAAAAACTGGCGAAAAATCATCAAAAAATGACCTGAACACTCAGTTTTCTGAGCCCAACGCAGGCAAAGAGTGTCCCTCCTGCGCTGAAGGTGAGGCTGCCTTAAGGCAGCTTGACATTCAGCGCAGATTTCGAAAAGGGAACCTGCGCTGAAGTTAGGGCGATTTTGCAAAACCCCTGGGGCTCAGAAACACTGAAAAACAGGCCTAAAACTGGAAAATGAAACCATGAAAGGAAAGAGCTAGTGTTTAGCTCCTACCTGGTCCAGACGGTGCCGAAAATCGTCCGCAGAATCTCCCGGAATCAGCTGGTGAAAATCAAGGGGGAAGAGGCACCTCCAAAGCTCCAACAAACCAAATGCAAATGAAATGGTAAATGAGAGGTAAAAACACCTTTTAATGGCTTTTTACACAGTTTAAAGTGAAATATTAGGGTTATAATCTCATTTTCATGCAAATATTATTCATTTCTAACGAAGTTTGTTGCAGCAATTGAAAATGCAGTACTATATTTGGAAAAAGAGAAAAGCTAGTAATGGTAAAAATCAAAGTTTGACCATATAATCGAGCAGTTTTAGCATAAAGTTCATGCTCGTTAAAAAATAAACGCAAGATCCGAGCAGTTTTAACGCGGTCTTCATGCTCGTTAAAAAATAAATAAAAGCAGTGAGCAATGTTTCCTCCAGAGTTTAAGCTCATTTTTATCTAAAAAAAGAACCTATCCCGGTAAATAACCTTTGTGATCGTAATTTTATCAGCCATAAAGAGCCTTGGTCGTGTTTGCACCCGTCACCTCCACCGTCATTTGGCCGATCGTTCACCTCCATATGATTGTTTACCCATTTTGAGGAACAGCTGCGAAGAGTGATTTCACCTAGCCATCCTTGTGACACTGCCGTGATTGGAAAATTCCAACCTGTACCTGGAATCAGTTGCTATCCCTGTTTATCACTCGTTCCTCAAAAGACGAGACTTCTTTGAGCTCTTTTCATCTGACTCGTAAAATATGAAAAGTTTGCCGAGTTTTGGCCTTCCAGCTCGTTAAAGTGACTGGAAGAGCTATCCCTCCTCTAGATTTTAATCTTTTTGGACCTGAGGGATTATTGCACAAAAAGGTCGAGCGCTTGTTTTATTCGGCTCGTTAAAGTAATCGAAAACTCATCCCTTCTGTATTGTTTTATACTTTTTCGGACTTAAGGGATTAGATGACGAAAAAGGAATTTTGGAGTTAACTTTCTGTACCTTTTCAGACTCTCTAAAATTGAAAAGGACCGAGTTTTCCTTGTCGTTAGACTCGTTAAAATGATTAAATAGCGACGAACTTGTCTTTAGACGAGAACGAGTTTCCCTATCGCTAGGCTCGTTAAAACATAGCGATGGGCTTGCCCGAAGGGCAGGTTATAGAACAAGCATATGTTATCCTCCTCAAGCTTGACAAAAATAAAGAGGTACTGGTCAGAAATGACTGGGGAAAAATTGGGAGAACCTCAAAGCTTTAATGGTAGCAAGTCGCTCTTGAACATGACACTTTGTCCTCCGTATCACATCGGGTTGGGTTGTTTCATTCACCGGTCTCATCACCATGGTCCTCGCCAAACCATCCACATTTGGGTAATGCTACCGATCCATCACATCAGTGTCGTTATATGTTCAAGAGATGTTGTTCAGAAAGAGTCAACCGTGTCCCATCCACTGCCATACATTATCCTTCATCCACCCATGATCGCCACCCTGAATCATATTTCACAGATTGTTTTCACCTCCACTAAAATCATTAACTCCGTTCCGTGTCACTAATGTGGGATTCATTAAGGCCCTCCTTTGACGGATCGCTTCTTGTCGACTTCAACTCATTATCCAGGAAGTTGATCTAGGAACAACCCCCCCAGTACTTTGAAGCTTGCATGCCTCAATGGCAAGTTTCTCACTTCCGGCGACAGGTATACATCAATGACCTTCGACCAGAAGATTTTGCGTGGTGTTCGACGTCAAGTCCTTTATTCACACCACGTGAATTGTACTGCAGTACCTTGAGGGTCATTGTCATTATTGGTGATTCCTCTCGCGCTTGTTAACGGTTTACATTATTGACCGGTAATCAAGCGATGTCTTTCCATGTTCGACTTCAGCGTAATTCTCACATGGATCGACTTGTACTTAGAGTAAAGATCGAACGAGATTGAAGACCCCGGATCTAGTTTCATCCATCCGGGCTGCGATATATATTCAGGAAATATAAAGACATTTGTTATGTACATCATTGCAACAGATGATCATCCTACTCAAAGGATGATAATTTCAGCAGAGAATTATCAGTCTACCATCAGACGATCGTCTGTTCTATGTACCAAAATGAATTTATAAAGCTGAGCATGGGAATGCCCACCTCAGCTAGATCATGAAAGCAGAATGAAAAGTAATGTATTGTATTGTATTTTATTACAGGGCACCTCTCAGCGATTGAATGAACTTCGGATCCTCCTGATAAAGCATTTCACCCGATAAACGACCTCATACTTTAGGGGGCAACTGTTATAGACATTTTTGTGCCTAACAGCATGGAGCATGAAATGTCAATAATCTGAGGGATCCAAAGTCCCTAAACATGTTGTTCTTACCCTTAGGGGAACAAGGTCAGCAAACCACAGCACTGAAAATCAGTTCTCCACCTGAAAACACTCAAAAACAAGCTATTTCTGGATCATGTCAGCTGCTCCACTGAGCATCTGCGCTGAATGTCAACTGCTCCACTCTGTACCTGCGCTGAATGTCAAATCTAATGAAGGCTACCTGCGCTGGGTGAGATTGGCCAAGTGGCACAGTCATTCTGCAAGGTGTCAATTGCCCAGGAAGCTTCCAAACTGACACTTGGGTCAAGGAATTCACCTTGTGATGAGTAAGAGGGTCTTGATCTCCAAGTGGAAGCAAGAATCTCCAAGTGGACTCAAGAACTGAAGATTAACTAAAGTGGGAGAGGACACTAGTCAGCTTCATGTCAGTCTCAAGCTGACTCATCCTTTCTCCAAAAACCCTATATATAGAGCTCTCTCATGAGGTCTAAGGAGGCTGGAATTTTGTGCAAGTAAGGAAGTGCTGTTGGTTTGTGTATAGAACTATTGGGTGATTGCTTTGAAGGAGGTGAAGAGGAGATTTCTTTCTGCTGGGAGGTGTTGCTGGATTGGGCCTCTTATGGTTGTAACACTCTCAGAACTTTACTTCTTCCATTAATAAAGCATTTGAGGTTCTTCTATATGCATGTGTCTCTATGGCGAATTGATGCTTGTATATTGATTTATTCTAATCCTTGAATTAGTTATGGATGTATGCTTCTTGTAGTTTCCCTTTCTTGTGCTTTTGCAGGATCTTTGTGTAGCTGGGCCAGTAAAGAGCAAGGAGCTAGGAGCAAGCAGCAAAGAGGAAGATTGGATCAATCATTAGCGGAAGATAACGGTTATGGATCTCTTTCTCCTCTCTCTTACATCTCATAAAGAAGTAATCTTAGATAGCTTTGCATTCGGTTGTTGCTGAGGTACTATCACCCTTAGAGTGGGATAGGGTCATTCCGTATTGGATACTTTTCCCAACAACATGGACGTTGATATTTTTTTATTAATATTTTCATAGTTGTGTCAAAAGTTTAACAATATGTTGTCTATATGTAAATTTTCCCACGTTTCAAGAAATTGTACCTTTAAATGCAAGAAACATTTTAGGGTCAGAGAACAATGTTCCTGCTACTGAATATCTTATCCTTATTCACCAAACAATGAACAATTTAGGCACAATAAAGAATAGAAATCAATGTAGGTGCTTATCACATTGTAAGGAAAAGTTTGCAGAATTTCTATGAGTCATTATTGTTTGGTATCAGATTGTGAATGCTCTAAAGAGTGTAAAAGTTCATATTTTTCAAGTAGAAAGTATTTTTTGGACTTGACCATCCTTTCTAATCCACAATATCAAGCTACAAATGACTCAAAAAAGCTAGAATAGAAATGTAACCTTGTTGACCATCTCTTCCTAGGAAGATCATTTCATAGAGTAGATTCCAGTTCCTCTTTTATGTTAGGTTCATCAGAGTATGAGTATTATTTGAATGAAGGATGGTATCCCTCTATTGTTTTCCACTCTCCAATGTTAAGTGGCCCATTGTTAGATAACACTGACTCAAATTAGATGAATAACAAGTTGAATTCAAGTAAGGAGAAGTATTATTTAACAACTAGCAAGCAGATGGTTGGCAGTTTTCTCTTTATCTTGGTACGTAGCAATGTGAAACATGTTATGAAATTTGAAATTTTCATGCGTTGGAGGTGGGTTGATGGGTTAACTTGGTAACAAGACTTATACTAAGGAATTTAGGGTTTTAGGTAATGAATTTTTTGTAATAGAGTAAAATTCTATGGCCTTATGTAACACTACCTTATGCATTGGTTCATTTACAAGTTGTTGAGTGTCCCAAATTCATGGAAAGCCATAGAAAAAGTTATATCATCTTATGATGGTTAGTTGAGAGTCTTTCGAGTAATACGTTGATCACATTAAATAACCAGAATTTCAAACTCCTCTCTTCAACCTTAATTTTGACTGGGCACTAGATTCTTTGTCCATTGGGTTTGATGGGCATAGTTTATTTCTGTGTGAGGTGAGTTTATTTTTCCCTGTACAATATTTGTCATTTATATTCTTCTATTTTTGGTCTTGTTACCTTTTTTCTTTCTTCTGAAACCAAGAAGCAATATTTTCAAGCTTCATTTCTTGCTTCCCTATTTGCATATTTACATTGCAATTTTAGCTCTCTTCTCTAAGCTTCAGCAAGGTGAATTTTGATGGTTTTTTTTCTGTGCTCGATAATGAAAAAATTATCCCTATTGCATTCATGTTTTCAGATTCATTTTTTAGCCTTCTTCTCCAAGCTCAAGCAAATAGATTTTAACTTTACTTAAAATATCATCTTCAACCCTCTAATATAAATCAATGGATGTAATTTCTCACTTGCTGAAGACTACTTTTTTATTTTCCATTAGTTTGTTTATTATTGAAAAGTTGAAACCATACGTGCAAGATTGAGAATGAATTTTCGAGCGTATGTTGACTTGATGTGGGAATGTAATTTATAATTCATTTATTTTCCAAACTTGAGAAGGTAGTTTCTAGCTCACTTGAATTTTAAATTACAACCCTATTTTTCAAGCCTCAAATTGCATTTCCATCCCTTTCTAAGTTTTAAGTTGCTCTTTAATTCATGGATTTTATGTAATATTATATCCTTCATTTGATTGTACGGAAAAATGAAATTGAAGCCAACATTTGCATCTTAATATCTAGCTCTATATCATTCCTTTAAGGATGATTTACTGTATCATACCCCATTCTCATTGTTAGAAACCTTACTTTTAATATTGGTTGTTTATATCCATTTGAACATTATCACTCTCTACCTCTTTTTTTCTGTCCTTATATACATCCACCATCCTTTACTAGCGCCTTGCATTGGAATCCTCATTCGTCATACAATCCCTTCTGTGTGGACATAGTCACATGGGCTCACATGGTTGCTGACAGTGTCAGGATTTATGGACGACAGACATTTAATGAAGGTTACTAACAACTAAGATTTGAGTCTTCTACCCTAAGTTTCATCCTAACCCTAGTTGTCGTTCATTTCACACTTTCGGTCTGGTGGCTTCCCCTTCCAGTGGCAGAAAGGCTTCCCCTCTTGATTGGCCTTGACATCGAGTTATCTGCGTGTACCATGGTGAAGTTGACAATGATGCCGCTCAGGTATCATTACCTATTTATCCATGGCTCATAATTGTTTTAACTCTTGAGTTTGCCTTCGTGTACTCTGCCCATTACCTTCATCATTATTCATGTATGTCTTCTCTTGCAGGCATCATCCATGGGACAGGAGAGGTGAATAATCCACTTCCGGGTTTAGGATGCGCTTTCAAAGTCCATTGCTGCCACAACCACATTTCTCCCACGTTTCCCTGCCAGCGGAATCAACCTTATTTTGGGTTACTGCCTTAAGCATTCTTTTACAACTTGTGTCTCTAATTTGACATGGATACAGTTGATGGTTTCCCCTTGCAATGCAATGAAAGTTTGCAGTTACGGGGCTCGGTTGTATGGTATTTTCATATTTACTCGCTCAGTTTTCTTTCTCGCCATGATACCTGCAACATTTCTGCACTTTTTATTTCTTGATGATACGCTCAAGGTGGTTTACGTGTGATTTGTTCTTTAGCAAGCTTCTATAGTGATGGTAATCCATATGGAGTGGTTATCCTTTTCGATATTTCTCATTTATTTACTGTATTACCTACAGCACCGAGTTTTTTTCCACCTCTTTGCCACTTCTTCTCATTACTTGTCATGGATGCAAAGGTTATGTCAATGGGTTGATATTCTTTTTATTATGTCTCCTCTTTAGCGAGAATTATCCTACAGTAATTACCTAATGTACCTTCTCAGTACTGGTACCAGATTATTTTCTTAATATGGGATGTCACTTTGTCTTCTTTTTGGAGCTCAGCTCCTACTATGTTGGATAGGGATTCCAGAGTTCCCTTTCCTTGATTAATTTAGCATAATTTATGGGGAGATGAAACTGAATAGTGGAAGAAAACTCTGGATGAATGTGTCCATACCAGTGTAACAAATATTTTGAATGTAACCCAGTTGTAGTATATATGTATATTGTATTGTTTTGTTTGCATTATCTCTGTGGCATAAAGGCATCTAATCAAAATATATCCCCTCTGTTTTGTCGAGGGATTTTATAGATTAGGATGGAGAACAATTAGTACCCAGTGTTTTGTCGAGGGACTTTATCCATTAGAATGGAAAACAATGCCCCCTATATTTTGTCGAGGGATTTTATGCATTAGGGTTGAGAAGGTTAATATACTTGTGGCATTATCTCTCTTTTTCTTAAATAGTAATAGCATGCATACTATCTTTTTCCATTCGTGAGGTTTGTCCCAAAGTTGTCTGCTTATTATCTATATAGATGTTCATAACATGTGTGAGCTAGAATTTTTATATAACCTATCCAATTATGAAGTATTTCAACGTTTCCATAATGCTCAGTTCACGGTTTATTTCTTATATGATTTCCGGATTATGACAAGTCATATGCATGTAACATGCAGCTTATATTCTACCTGATGTACATAATCTCACAGTGAAAGGCATGCGTAAGTTATGACATGCGTAGATTAGAATTTTTTTTTATTTACAGTTTTCGATTTATGCCTTTTTACGGTCATAGGATATGCCAGAGTTTTTGGGTACGCAATTTGTATAATTGAATAGTTGAAGCATGCACTACATAGCAGTCGAAACCTGCTGTGTACAACAATTTAATTTATGAACAGTATTGGAATTGATACCAATCCACGTCCATATCGTATGAATGAGTACACAATTTATTTAATCTTTGCTTGTTATATATATATATATATATATATATATATATAACGTTTACGTCCTTGTTTCTAATATACTAGCCAAGCAACCTCACATTTGCCTAATCGAATGCACTCTCTGCATTTTTGTTTATCTGAATGGAAAAAGGCTTTCTTTGTTACTGTTGTATGAGCGCAAAAAAGAATCCAATTCATAATTTATCCCTTATTTACAGGTCTTACACACAGTCATTGATTATCTCATAATTATGGCAACATGCTTGTACCTATTTTCTTCTCCAAGTATACATATTGTTGCTGCATTAAGGATTGTTGGTTAGACCTCTTATTTTTATTTCTACATAAAAGACACCTATATCCTTTAATAATTTATACCCTAGTGGCCATTTTTATCTTAAAATATTTGTATTTTTACTTCCTAGTCAAAATAGGAAAAGATTCCTTTATAGTCACACTTTTATTGGTAACCAGTAAAAACCAGCATCAATCACAAACAGTAAGTAACTTTCCAATAGTACATTTATTTCTAGCACGAATAAAATTATAGCAATAATTAAATCCAAAACAATCTCCTATTCTCATCCATAGATCCAACCTTAATTCTACAATGCTTAAATTTCCAATAAAAGAAATGACTACGCTCATTAACCTTCCTAGATCTAGCTTTAAATTTGTGCTACTTAATTGATAGTAAAAGAATAACCACATTCATTAACCTTCCTAGATCTAGCTTTAAATTTGTACTACCTAATTGATAATAAAAGAATAACCATATTCATTAACATGCATATATCTAACCAGAAATCTTGTCGTCATGTTCACTGCGGAACTTGCATTAGAGCAAGATACCGACGACCCAACCATGAACTGCCTTCTAGTTTCCCCAAGCTAAGATTTTTTTATCCAGAGAATCAACAACCTCATTAAATCTCTATGGGTAATTATTAGCCTTCTTCATGATACATTTTCCATTTCAGCGGGGTCTCACTTTTTATGAGCTTTATTGCTTTCTTTCCCATGATTTTTCTTTTAAAGCCCGCATTTTTCTCCTACAACGCTTTAAATTCAACCAGCTTAGAATCTTTCTTTAGCTAAGCATTTCTAAGGTATTTTTCTCTCCCCTCAGTCTTATTTAGAGTATACTATAATTCTGATCATGAATAATTTATCAAATCTCATTCTCAAATGTCTTCTCCAAGTGCATAGTTTCCTTCAAGATATATTTCTCTTTTTTTTCTTTATGAATAAGAAAATACTTATTTACAATCATTATCCAAAGTAACATTACGTCTCCACTGCAACTTTTATACACACATGATTAAAGCAACATTGTCTAATAGGGGGATATTACATCCTTCCCCTCTTATACTCACACGGTCCTTGGTGTCTAATTCATAGGCATTTTCTGCTAGAAAAGTGCTAGAAAGTTTTCTGCATTTCATCCTCTCACTCCCAAGTGGCCCCCTCAGGGTTATAGTGCTTCCATTGCACTTTATTTTTGATCAAGAATGGAGAGTGGTTCTACCCCAGGTTCCACCTGTAACATTCTTTAGTCAATAATATGAGAGTTTTTGAGAGATGTTTTCAGTGATAATCACATCAAAATTCATTTATCGAGGTGTTTATAACTAGAAAGTGTGATTCATCGTCAAGACAAGATGAAGAATCATATCATGGTAACCAGTTAAATAGAGAGGCCGACCATTGAAACTACTAGAAAGAAACTACTATATTTTACCAAAAGAAACGACTACATTTGACCGGGCTTCATCTACAAAAGACTACACTAGGAGTTAGGGAATTTTTTTATTAATTAATTATAAATTAGTTTATATATATAGATATATATATATAAAAATATTAAATTCTTAAAATTAACTAAAATCATTTAACTAAGTTTATATATAACCTTATTTATTATAAATACTATGTTTAATGAAAAACGAATTAAAAATGTATTAGTTAAGAAATATATTTATAAAAGTATATATATTAGTTAGATGTTATTTATATTATAAATTTATATTTATAGTTGAATATACAGGCTTATAATTAAAAACTTTTGACTATGTTTATATGTAAATTTATTTATTATAAATACGAGGTTTAAAAATTGAATAAAACCTTTAAAATGTATTAAATCTTATATGTATATATAAATTAGTTAGATTTTATTTATATTATGACTATATATAATTAAAAATGTATGCTTATCTAAAAATACCAAGTATTAATTAAATAAAAACTAACTTAAAAATATATATCAGTTAAATATTATGTATTTAAATGAAGAAATTAAACTTAATACATAATTCTTAAGGGAAGTTATTCTCTCTTTTCATTAATAAAATATATATAATCTTAATACTATTATAGGAATAAAATAAATAAATCATAATAATATTAATAAAAATAATAATAAATAGATAAAAATAATAAATACTAAATAAATAACAAAAAAATGGAAAAATAACAAATAAATAGAGAAGGGACATAGAGGAAAATCAATCAATTCAAGAGACGAGGGAAAAAAGTAAAAAACCGAAAAGAAAACACCAAACAGAGGAAAAGGGGGGGGGGTGAGGGTTGAGGTGTTCTAAGAGGAAAGGGCAGGGATCCAACAACTATTGATCCATCCCTCATCCCTGTTAAGATTACTCGGCCTCTGTTCAATTTCAATGGACTCCCTAAAGTTCCAGTGATGAAGAGGAGCAATTCTAGCGATGACCTGATCCTCCTCAATGCATATATGATGCTTAGTCTTCACCGCATGTTTTTCCAAATATGAAGACCAAGTCCTCCCATGCTTTATGTAGGCTACGTGCTCATGAATTCTCTGATTAATAGAGTGCCCAGTTTCACCAACATAAGGTGTCCCAGAAGAACAAGGAATAACATAGACACCTTTCATATCCTTGGGGTCAATAGGTTCTTTTACAGATCTTAAGGAGCTATGAATGGTGTTAAGGGGTCTAAAAGTTGAGGGAACATTATGCTTCCTTAAGTTCATCACAATCTTATGAGTGGTCGTCTAGATGGAAGTGAGATGCACCCCTGAGATTCGATCTTTAGGGTGTTTCTTAAGCTTGGGACCTTTGCCAGCTTTGAGGAAAGCTTTAAGACATTGGTTCCTACTATATCCATTTTTAACGAAAACATTGAGTTTTGATTTCTCTTTATTGAGGTGGTTTTCATCAGAGATTCTCAACGTACGAGTAGCTAGCGTGTTGTGAACACCAAGCTTCTGAGCGGGGAAATGATGACACTTGGCATGAAGATACTCCTCAGTGTGAGTTTTCTTCCGAAAAACCTGGTGGGAGAAAGAACCATCATCCTTCTTCAAAATGAGAACATCAAGAAAAGGAAAGAATCCTCCAACTTCTTGCATACTTTTATCATGTACATACTTCTTTAGCAAAGAAACATGAAAAACATTATGAACTTTAATGTGACTAGGGAGGGCTAGTTGATAAGCTACATGTCCTACTCTATCTAGAATTTCAAATGGCCTGTAAGAGCAGGGAACCACTTTTGGACAAGAGCCCATTCTCAATGTAATTTTTCTAGGTTTTACTCTTAGATAGACATGATGACCAACTTTAAACTCTTTATGTGACCTCTTTTTTTTCTCCTAACATTTTTTCCAATCTTGGGCTGCCTTGATATTCTGCTGAATCCTTCACATTGTTTGTTCCATTTCATGTAAGACAGTCGGCCCTAAAATTATTCTATCCTCTAGTTGGCTCCAACTAAGGAGTGTATGGCATTTTTTGTCATATAAGGCTTCAAAAGGGCTCATTATTATAGATGTTTAGTAGTTGTTATTGTAAGAAAACCCAGCCAAATGTGGAAAGCCCTCCCATCTTGTTGGTCGATCCATAACATACATTCTAAGCAAATTTTCCAGAATCTGGTTAGTTCTTTTTATTTTACCATTTGTCTAACGATGGTATGTTGTATTGAAATTCAATTTGGTACCCATGTTATCATACAATGCCTTCCAAAAGTTGGAAGTAAACTTGGCATCCCTATCGGACAATATCATTTTGGGTATCTTGTGAAGTCAAAAAAATTCCTTAATGAAAATCTGTGCAATTTGTGCAATACCAAACATAGACTTCACCAACAAGAAGTGAGTTGCTTTATTTAGCGTATCCACCACCACCATGATAGAATTATGCTACCTTTTTGTCCTAGACAACCCAGTTATAAAATCCAAGGAAATGATTTCCCATTTCCATTCAGTAGTGGGTAAAGGATTCAGTGTCCCCGCCAGGTGTTGGTGTTTAACCTTCACCTATTGAAAAATTTTGTTAAATATTCCACCACCTCCTTCTTCATTTCGGGCCAGATTTTTTCTTGTCTTAATGTAGTAACCATTTTTTGATAACCTGGGTGCCCAACATAAGGATTTTATGATATTCATCAAATATCAGTTGTTTCAATTCCTCAACAGAACGAATGTACAATCTGTTCTTGTATATCAGGAATTTTTCAGCATTTTCGGTGTAGCCAGGAAGATCAATTTGTTGTAATTTTTGTTGGGTTTCTAAATATTTTAGGATAGCAGGAATGAAATTCATGATTTTCTCTAGAAAATCAGTATTAATGCCGCAACAACCTTCATTAAAATCTGTGAAATTTGTGCAGTACCAAACATAGACTTCACCGACAAGAAGTGAGTTGCTTTATTTAGCGTATCCACCACCACCATGATAGAATGATGCTACTTTTTTGTCCTAGACAACATTGTAATGAAATCGAAGGAAATGATTTCCCATTTCCTTTCGGTAAAGGGTAAAGGATTCAGTATCCCCACTAGGTGTTGGTGTTCAACCTTCACTTGTTGACACTCCAAAAATTTTGTTAAATATTATGCCACCTTCTTCTTCATTTCGGGCCAGAATTGTTTTTGTCTTAATGCAGTAACCATTTTCTAATAACCTGGGTGACCAGCCTAAGGATTTTATGATATTCATCAAATATCAATTGTTTCAGTTCCTCAATAGAAGGAATGTACAATCTGTTCTTGTACATCAGGAATTTTTCAGCATTTTTGGTGTAGCCAGGAACATCAGTTTGTTGTACTTTCTACTAGGTTTCTAAATATTTTGGGACATCAAGCATGAAATTCTTGATTTGCTCTAGAAAATCAATATTAATGCCGCAACAACCACCTCCATTAGATTATGGGCATGTCTGCTCAAGGCGTTCACTATCTTGTTTTCTTTCCCTTTTATGTGCTTTATGTCAAATTCAAACTCGCTAAGAAAGGCCATCCACCTAGCTTGCCTAGTGTTTAAGTCTGGCTGACTGAAAAGGTATTTAAGGTTCATATGGTCTATTGTCAGAGTGAATTTCGTCCCTAACATATAATGCCTCCACATTTTTAAGGCATGTATAACTGCGGTTAACTCCATATCATATACTCCATAATTTCTTTCATGTACCTTTAACTTCCTAGATTCATAAGCAATCACAGAGTTACCTTGCACCAACACTCCCCCTAATCCTTCTATACTAGCATTAGTGAAAATTGTGAATTCCTCATTTGGATTTGCTAGTTTTCAAATGGGAGTTCTTGTAAGTAACTTCTTATGTTTATCAAAACTTTGTTGGCATTTTGTAGTCCATTCATATTTTACCCCTTTTTGTTGTAAGGATGTAATGGGATGAGCTTTTTTAGATAACCCTTCAATGAACCAACGAGAATACCATGCTAGCCCCATAAAATACCAAACATCAAATACATCCTTCGGTATAAGCTAGTTTACCATGGTCTTCACCTTCTTCGGGTCATGGCAGTACCAGCTTTAGGTGCTCCTTATGCTCTACCTCATCCTTGGAATCTATTAAGATATCATTAGTGAATACAAGTACAAATCTATCCAAAAATTTGCTGAGTGTGTTGTTCATTGCGCACATAAAAGTTGTTGGGGCATTGGTAATGCCAAATGGTAATATCACAAACTCATAGTGTCCATATTTGGTCTGAAATGTTGTTTTATGGACATCATCTTGCCTTATTCTCACTTGATGGTAACCTGTTCTCAAGTCAATCTTTGAAAACACAGTTGCCCCTCATACTTGATCAAATAAATTGTCAATACATGGCAATGGGTACTTGTTTTTTATAGTTAATGTGTTCAATTGTCAGTAATCAATGTACATTCTGAATTTTCCATCTTTTTTCTTAACAAATAATATTGATGCTGCCCGGGTGATACACTTTTTCTAATGTAGCCTTTATCAAATCGTTCTTGTAGCTTCATTTTAATTTCCAGCAACTCAGGTGGGCACATTGGGTACAGTGCTCTAGATACTAGGGCTGTCCCGGGTACCAAATCAATGGTGAAATCTATGTCCCTGTGTGGAAGTAAGCTAGGAATCTCTTCCCGAAAAACATCTTGGAAATCCTTAATGATGGATAAAGTATCTAAGGTTTGTTCTTTCCCTTTCTGGCTACCCTCTTCCACCTGGACTAGAAATAATTAACATCCTTTTCATACACTTTTTTTTATTTGCATAGCTCAATTCTGTCGTATTGATATGGACTTGGGCACCCCTTAAATAATCTGTGTTTTTGTCAAACAATTTATTACTTCTCCATGGTTCTCAATCTAATCCAAGCCTATTAGTATGTCATAGGACCCTAAGGGAAGGACATTTAGATTTATTGTGGTCCAATATCCATTTAGATCTAGAGGACATTTTCTTACTTTACTGGTCACTCTTCTCTTGCTACCAATTTCCAGTTGCATCAGTCATGCAGTTTTGTATTTCTTAATTTTAAGAGGACATTTTTCCACCATTCGAGGTCCAATATAGCTTAAACTAGTCCCAGGGCCAATTAAAACATAAGCAGGTTGGTTGGAGAGAATACCTTCAATTTCGATCATAGTTGCTTGATGCTCTGCATCTTTTTCTTCTAAGGTGGTGCTTATCCTAGGAATATTCTGGGCAATGTCATTCATAGTCATAGCTTCTCGCACAGTTTGAAGGTTGTGCACAAATCTGGAATTGTTGGGATAATCTCTCAGTAGATGAGGCTCACCACATCCCCAAAATTTCAGGGGTTCCCTTTCCTTTCCCCACTATTCTTCTTTCCATCCAGGTTCATGGTCCTTGATCCTGCCTAATACTATGTTGGATGGTGCGTATTTCCCTTGCTAAATTTTTTCCATTGGTGATCCTTCCCAAAAAATTTCAGATATCCTCGTTTCTACCATTTTGCGCCAATGACAGATTTACTTCTATCCTTATTTGGCCAAAATTTCGAGTTCCCCCCATTCATTATGTTTCGAAACTCAGACACATAGGAAATAATTAAGTATAACTTGGTCTAGTGTATAGTTAAGTAAAGTGTGTTTCTTTAGTATGTACTTTTTGTAACTTACAATCTGATGGTCACGATATGTCCTAGACATGAAGTGATCTAACGATTCATTCTCTCCTCGGTATCACCAATACTTGATCTGTGGCTTAGCACTTGATTGGTCCATGATCTCTATTTAAATATCTTGGAGGGTCATTTGTCTATGATTGTTTATGAGAGAAGCTTATGTATATTTTCTTTCTTGTTATTAATAATATTGTATAAAGTGTTCACGTTGGCGCAGTCCGTGGATTGTTTCCCTCTTTGAGGGTTTTAACCACATCAAGAATATTGGTGTATTGATCTGTGATCTATTTGTGAGTGGTGTCCTTTGGTGTTTATTGTAAGGAACTTACCCTGTAAATTCCTACATGGTATTAGAGCCATTCGAGGGTTGCATCCGTTGTTGATCCAGATCTGAAGTCGGTATAACTGCATCTGACTGTCGTTTCCTAGATCTATTATTTCTGATTGCTTTTGAGCTAAGAGGACTTCTCTATTGTGTTAGGAGCATCTGTTCTAGTGAGGAACCCCTTTCTTCACGTGAAAAGGTTTCTGCTAGCCCTAACAATGTCATTTTTAAGATCTGGAGGTATATAGTCTTTATTTGCAGTTATAGTTATTTATCTCTCTGTTTATTTTGGTTGATAATCATCTATAATTTTCTATTACCGGATTTATACCTTTTATTTATGTGTATGCTCTTTGCCCCACGATTTTGTGCAATCTGGGAAAACTAGAAATAGAAAGAAAACATTTTTCTCATGTGTATGCTCTTTTCTGCCGTGCCTTAGTGTGATCTTGGAAAATTAGAGTTGTTTTTTTTAATCGGCCTAAATTTTTTAGATATTTCCATTGGAACACTTAGTTTCATCATATACAGCATTGGTTTCTTTTAAAATGGAAATTCCATGCCTATTTATTCTTGATAGCACCAACTACTTCCAATGGCTATCCTACATGGTGGATTTACTTAGAAGTAAAGATATTTATAGAATAGCCTCAGGCTAAGAGTCTAAACCTCAAGATGAAGATAAGCTAGCCAAATGGGAAAATAAACAAGATCAAGCATGAGAGTTGATAGGGATGTCTATTTCTCCATAACCTAGATTCCATATCGCAAAAAATGATACCCATGATGAAGCAATGAAAAAACTCAGTACTGCTTTTGGACATAAAGATGAAATTAAAGCCCATCAACTCGAAAATGAATTTCTTACTTTGGACCCCAATGATTTTTCTTCCATTGAATATTTTTTGTCCAAGTTCAAGACCCTTAGACTTCTCTTAGAAGGTGTTAAGGTTAACAAGGAAGATGGTAGACTTATCTATTCCATTCTTACTATGTTAGGACCAAACTACTCTATGTTTGTTTCCACCTTCCATTCTACTAGAGAAGCCTTTATTTCTCAACAACAAGACTACAAGTCCCCCTCTCTTGATGCCTTTTGTGATCCTTTAATAAGATAACAATAAAAACTTTTACATGTTGATCTTCTTAATACTATAAACTCTTCTAAGAAAGCCTTAGTAGCCCAACAACAACCAAGTTCAAGGAATCCTAAGAAGTAGCATCCTAAAAAGAATGGTCCTAAACCAAATAAGGGTCCTAAGAAATTCCAGTCTCAAAATGAAAAATCAACTCAACAAGATGATAAGGCAAATCAAAGAAAAGGGAAGAAAATTGATAGACATTGCAATTTTTTTAATCGTGATAGCCACTTAGAATCCAAATTCTTTAAAAAGAAGGAAGCTTTGGAACCAACAATGAAGAAGCATAACATCCATTTGGAGCACTCTTCAACTTCAACTTCATCTTCAAGAATAACACTTTTGCACATGGTTGTCAAACATCTTGGTCTAGTTATGCACTAAATGTATCTTCTTCTTTTCATTCTCATGAGTGGCTCATTGATTCGGGAGCTTCTTATCACATGGAAAAAAACAAAGCCATGTCTTATTCTTTAAATGCATGTAACACCAAAAATATATATGTTGGTGATGAAAGATCTCTTACTGTTGTAGGGTTTGGAACTATTCATCCAGACAATGGTCAATTTAATGATGTATTATCTATTCCTACCTTATAATGCAACCTTCTATCTGTATATCAAATAACTCATTCAAGTGAAGGTAAAACCATCGAATTTTCACCTCATGATGTTGTAATTAAGGACATAAGAGATCCTAGATAGATTTTAACTACTACCATTGCTGATGATTCTACAAGGTTGTATAAGTTTAACAATTTTTTGTTACCAACTCTTCCCTCGGTATTTGTTGCTCATAATGATGAAGTGAAAAAAATTTGACATGAGTGATTTGGTCACTTAAACTATTTCTCCCTTCAAAATATATGTAAATAAACTATGGTGATAGGTCTTCCTATTGTATCTTTCAGAGATGTTGTTTGTTCGAGATGTGTACTTGGAAAACATCATCATGATAGTTTTGAAAAACTTGCTTCTTGGAACACCTCAGTCCCTTCACAGCTTGTGCATAGTGATTTATGTAGTCCACTTCCAGTTCTTTCATTCGTTGGCTACAATTATTTCTTAACCTTCATTGATGCTTTCTCCAGACGCAGTTGGGTATACTTCTTAAAACTCATGAGTGAAGTCTTTAACATGTTCTTGGCCTTTAAGACCTTTGTTGAGAAACAATCTGGACATCAAATTCTTAAGCTAAGATCTGATAATGGCGAAGAATATGTTAACAAAAAATTCATCAAATTTTGTACTGAGCATGGAATTCAATTGCAACATAATGTTCCATATACTCCACAGCAAAATGGTGTAGCTGAAAGGAAGAATTGCACCTTAAAGGAAATGACTAATTGTATCCTTCAAACTAAAGGACATAGTCTTAATTTTTGGGTAGAAGCAATTAACTGGGAAAATTACATAGTAAATCACACTCTTACTAAGCTTCTAGAAAATGTCACAGAAGAAGCATAGAGCTTGTTGTAGTGGCTACAACCACCCTCCAAAATTTTTCCTTACCGTCATTTTGGAGCCTCCCTACCAACCATCTCTAGCAGCATGTCTTGCACTGTCAAGTATGCAAGCTTCAGTGGTTTTCTAGCATATTTCCAGCCTATGCATGATAGCTCGTTGCATCCCCCTCACAGTTTGTTTCTCTAGTCTTGGTCACGCTGTAGGCTGAGCAGCTCCCCTACAAAATTGTGCGATTTTGGAGGGCAACCAGCCTTCCCTCCAAAAATTGTGCAATTTTGACTGGTAGCCTGTTAGGCTCCAGAATTGCGCAAATTTTCTTGTCATTGTTCAATGAGAAAATTGCGCAATTCATCCCAGTAGGGCTGCTCAACCCAGAAATTGCACAATCCTGGGCAGCAGTCAACCTTTCTGCTCAGAAATTGCATAATCCCTTTGGGCAGCCAGCCCAAATCGCTCCCAGAAATGCACATTTTTTCATCCCAGCTGAGTAGAATATTGCATGTGCAGTTGAGTTGACCAGTTCCCTGTGGGACCAGGAAAAACTAATTTGCATGCATAGCCTACTCCTCCCAAGGCAGCATGCAAGGGCATCCCTTGTTTCAGGGATATTTTTTAAGGAACTGAAGGTTACATGCAAAGATCATTTTAGAAGCCTCCCACCAAGAGTCGTTTTCCCTAGATTTGTGGCATGCACATCACAACCTCGATTTTATCAAAAATCATCAACCAGACACTGCAGAGCTCATTCCTCACATCGATCTTGCAACTTTGACATCCCACATTGCATCGAGGATTCGTCGGTGCATACAACTCAGTGGTTTTGTGGTAAGCCCATTTTTCATGTTTCTCACTGCGTTTCTGGCGCTTTTTTTGTTTCTCTTTGTATGAATGTTTTCTGCTTGATTTCATTAAGTGCTTGGTGTCGTTTTAATACATACTAGCTTTTACTATCACCATTTCAGTTTTCATTAACATCTCACTGCTGTCACATGCATGAAATTGTTTTTGCACGGACGGTCGTCATTGCAGTGACTCACTTCACATACATGCATGCCTTCCCATTTCCTGAATCCCACACTTGTTGCTTGAATGAATGATCATTAAATCTTCTTTGCACTAATCCCACCATGCATCAGAATTCTCATGTTTTTAGTCCCCCGTCGACTGGAATGGAATGCCTTGGCCTGGACCGTGCCTTGCCCTCCTAGCACTGCACATTTTTGGAAGCGAGGGCTCTGCCTTCCCTCCAAAAATTGGGAAAATCTAGCCGAGAACTGACCTCCAGGCTTGCATCGCGTAATTCTTGGAGGCAGTATCCTGTTGGACCCAGAAACTACGGAATTCAATTTGTTGGTTGCATGTCACTGCTGACTAAAATTATGCATTGCATAGTCCTAGTCCTCAGCAGGCCAAGCTGGTCTATGCATTGTGCAGTTCTAGAAATCAATCATCCTCTTGAGAACATGGACTATGCCTTGCGCAATTTTAGCAGTCAGTCTCCCAACCTCCCAGCAGAAATTGCGCGACCTTCATGATCAGTCACACAAGTATGTTGCAAGTCAGTTCTCAAGTTCGTTTTGGTTTTCTACTGACGCATTTCTTTCCATTAGTGTTGTCATGTCTCTAGGTATCATAGGTGTTCATCTGCCTCTCAGCAGCATAGGTACAATGGTTTCCAAGAGAGCAGAGTCGAAGACACCATTTAGAGCACACTTGGGGATGCAGTCGATCAAGTGTTTATGAACTTGCCTACCCCCGAAGACATCAAGTTGTTCGTAGACAAGGACATCAAGATATGATGGAACTAGCATTACAGCAAGAAGCACCATGAATAATAGCTAAAGGTAGCATACCAGATGCAATGAATGCTGGAGGAAGGTTGTTGACAACACAAAGGCGGAACAAAGTTGCAAGCTCAAGCAGATCCACTTGTGATGAAAGAAAATTTGGAGACTCAGGCTATGAAGTGACGGCACGACGTGAAGATTGCACGAAGACAGAGAACGAAATAGAGAAGGAGTTGCATGTGCTGAAGCAACAACTCAAGGAAGAACAAGAGCTGCACAGACGAGAGAATGAGTTGCAATAGGAATAGGTACATAAGTGGGCACAACATGAACTCATGGATGAAATTGCATCCGTACAAGTTATAGGTCTGTCACAGTAGTTGGCATGGGGAAGACATGGTGAATAGTGTTGTTGATCGCATGCAAGGGAATTCAGAAACATGCATGGCATTGTGCGCACACATGCGATCCCACCCATTCAGCACACTCACTGAGGAAAAGACAAGAAGCAAGTCCAACTGGAGTTGAACATGTATTTTGACAAGTTTATGCACATGACCACCAACACATGCTTGGGGAGCAGCGTAGACACTATCCATCAACATGTTTCTAGTTCAGTCACACCCAAGATGACAATGCGCATGCTACTAGATGATTTGAATAGAGGAGCCATATCAGTGCACCCAGATGCAACGAAGGCAAGAGTTCACTTCAATAAGGTGTCAACATTGAACGCACAGACACCATCACGGACAACCAAGCTTGGCATCAACTCACCACCTTTGACCATCACAAGCTTGTCAAAGAGTTGGTCTCACCACAATGGTCTGAGTGGCAGTGATGTCTTGCATGGCTTGATCAAGCCATTTTGTCTCACATGGGCACATGTGCATTGTAATGTAACATCTTCTCAAGTGGAAGTTCAAGTGTTGATAGTTGGATGTAACAATCATAGAGTAGATGAAGAGTCACGAGGGTAGATGAATTGTCTCAAAGGGGAATGTCAAGGGTCACCCCACCCTTTGCTATAAATAGTACCTCGTAACTCGTTGTAAAGGATTTTTGTCAGCCAAGCTTCTGATAGGACTATGTTAGAGAGAGCTTGCATAGTATTGTAATGAGCCTTGGCTTCTCCACTGCATAAAGCTAGTATATCTCTTTGGAGGAGTAGATAGTTGTGGCTGTAACGTTCCACTGTCAGAACTAGTGGCTAGACATGGATGTATTGTATGAATGGAACTTACACTTATTAATATAATAGATCCAACACATTTCATGCATATGTTGTATTGTATTTTATGTTATCTAGTTTACTCTAAATGATATATGTATTTTTTTCTTACGCATTCATGTATGGACTTTTCTGTGTATGTATGTATGAATCTTTCTAAAACATGTTGTTGGTTTAACTATCACTTTGGATTGCTAGCTAACTTTCCTTCCATGTTGTGATAGATCTTTGCTCGTGTGTTCCCTTCTTAACCCCATGCTATCACAGGTTTCCAAGGGGTGCACTCATCTCAACCCCCATGTGTTTGAACCTCTCATGCGCCTTCCTTGGCTTGCTGCAGCTGTCACATCCTTGCTACCAATAGAGACATCTTACTTTCCTCTATGCAAAATTGTGGTCAAGGCATTATCATACAACCCACTATTGGGACTCCTTCACCAAACGGTCTAAGGTCTAATTGGAACTTCTTACAGTGGAGATCCCCTTATATATTGGAGGGTCCAGCACCGTCAACATTTTTCCGCTGGAAGGAGGGCCAAATGACAAGCTGAGTCCTCACATCTATTTTGAATCTATACATATCTATCATGACTAACTACAAAGTTTCTCTTCTGGAGTGTATGTCTTATTGAAATGACTTCATTATCTCAAGAAAGCTCTCAGAGAACTTGTCACATAAAACATATGATGGTGGAGACCACGTAGCCTTGGTTGGAATATTTGAAGAATACATGACCTGTGTTTTGTTCATCTACAAGCTTCGAGGGCACCCAATGCACTCGTGTGCCACGTTGCCTAAAAAATATATTCATTCTCTTGCTCATCTGGTCGTAGAGACACACCGTGCTTTCAATCGCTTTAACCATAAAGCACTCGATCAAGAAATTCTGAAATTACGAAAAGCACTTGATGAATCCATTGATCGGTTTTACACACGCTTTTGTAATCTTTCATACTGATTTCCCAAAGATGAAATTGATTGGGAATTTCTTTATGGGAGATTTGAGTATCTTCTTCACATATCCAAACCCCGCTCAACATAATTCAGTGATGGATCTGCACAATCGCAGGCATGCACAGTTGCTATCACAAGTAACTATCTGCCTTCACCTCATCAATAGCTCCACCACCATGGAGTGATGTGGGAGATCATGCACACACATCTGTTGAACTGTCACATCCTCCCACCCCACCTGCTCTTGAGATCTGTGCATATTTGGCTTGCAACCTTGTTGGTTGTCACGTGGATTCATTCCCTCAACCTCCGTCCTCGCATTCTGTTGATCCTCTAGATTGTACTGTCTTCTGTTGTTCAATTCTGGACTCCTCACCTGCTGTGAAGGAGGATCAAGTTTTCGACGGTGTTGGTGTTATGCAGCCAGCACCATCATTTATGATGAGTGTGTGCGTGAATGTAGAGAAGAATCTATGGTGAAGGATGACTCCCTTCTAGCCGTGCCTCATCTGCTTTATCCCGGCATCCCTTGTGATTTTTCCAGTGTTGATTTCCCCTATGAAAACCCATTTCTAGATGTTTCTACTTCTGATCATTCACAGAACACATCGGATGTTAGTTTGTCATCACAATGTGGAGAGGAGACATCTTTCTTTGAAAATCTGTCCAATCTGTCATCTGTCATTTCTGAAAACACAGAGGGTGAACATCTTTGCTTCTCATCTACCCCTCAGACCGATTCATCAAATCATGATGATGCCGACAAACATCTGAATTTTCTGATCTTGGTTTCGTGATCTCTCTACTTCTTCATCTAATCACAATGTTGATTCAGTCATTGTTAATATATCTAAGACACTGGTCTAAGATGATCTATCTATCAATGAAGTCGATAACCTACAGACTGTCAAGGCACTTCTGCCCACGCTGATGGTTATGTTAGGAACTCGCTATCCTGAGGTTGGTTTCACTTCTGGTGAGGAAATTGTTGAAACACTCAAGGCTCCTCATCACTCTCTACTTTGCATTGAAGATCAACCAAACACTGAGATTTCTCTTGCTCCACTCAAACTACACGATCCCATCGCTCATGCATTGGAGGAATCTTACATAGAAAGCACACATGCATAATGTAAGTGTTATACCTTTCTCATGTTTGCTTCCATGTCACAGTCAAGAGAATGCATACACTCAACATGTGCACGCAGTGTAGTACAACGCCATGGCAGCTCCATAGAGTGCATATCATGTTCTTTCACTCATCTTTGTTCTGTGGTCACTTGTAAGCTCGGAGTGTGTCCGTCTTCATCGTTATATCTTTCATGCTTGCTTGTTTGCGCAATTGCGAAGTTCACAAACCGTGCCATCACCAACATGGGTCAATGAATGCACCAGTGGATGCATTGGAAGTATCGCTTCACGTGAGATGACCCATGCATTATTATCTTAGGAGTAGGAGTAGTGTTTGCTTTTGAGTTGTTTTCTTGCATGCATGTTTGCTTTTTTCTTTGTTTGTTTGTTTGCTTACTCACTTTGCTTCCGCATTTTCTTCTACTTCTTTCTTTTCTTTTTGGTTTTCTTGCTTGTTATTGTCCGTAGGTTAGTTTTGAATGGACCATGTGCGACTACTAAAACAAGCTCAATAAAGTACAAAAGGACTTGTAAAACTATCAAAATTTGGTTATTTGTTGTTTTCTCTCTTATGTAAGAACTTGTTGTCTTCAGTCCATGATACATCAATGGAAAATACATACCTTTCAAAGTGACCCTTGGTGAAAACACAATGCTTGCATGCTAACTAGTATCACCAACTCTAGTCGGTTTTCTTTGGGTTAATCCTTGTCAGCTTAGTCAAGTAGAGTAAGGTGAGGGGGAAAACCTTAACAAGCATATCGAGGTATACATAAACTACTTCTCTGAAGGAACAACCTCTTATGCTCTCAATAAGTCAAAATCCCTATTCCGCCTCTGAAATGAATAAGTGTTATGCACATTTATGACGATGAAAAATGAAAAACTAAAAAAGTGAAAAAATTTTGAAAAAAAATGAAAAATGAATAAGGAGAAAGAAGAGAAATGCTTCATGCACAGAGAGGTAGTGCGAGTATCTCCGCCTGGGTACTAACCAAACTCACTGGTAGCGGAGCCATGTTTGTGTTCTTGCATGACTCCATCAGGGTACTATCGAGGCCTGCTGGTAGTTGAGCAACACCAGAGATGAGACTAAGACTCTAACGACTATACTATTTTTGCATCATATACTCCTCAACCACAATCGAAACAACTATGTTGGCTTGGCTTTGGAATGTGTGTTGACTGACCAAGGGCTTGGCTAGTGCTACATCTTACAATCAAGCATGGGAACTAGGATGAACAAAAATCTAAACAATACTTCCAAAGGTGTTAGACTTGCTTTTCACGAACAAGGTCCATTCAGAGAGGTGGAGTTCTACCAGTGTGTTGCCAAGTATTATAGTGGCTACAACCACCCTCCAAAATTTTTCCTTAGCTTCATTTTGGAGCTTCCCTACAAACCATCTTCAGCATCGTGTCTTGCACTGTCAAGTATGCAAGCTTCAATGGTTTTCTAGCATATTTCCAGCCTGTGCATGATAGCTCGTTGCATCCCCCTCATACATTGTTTCTTCGGTCTTGGTCTAGCTGCAGGCTGAGCAACTGCCCCAAGAAATTTCACAATTATGGAGGGCAACAAATGTTCCCTCCAAAAATTGCGCAATTCTGTCTGGTAGCCTGCTGGGCTCCAGAATTGCACAAATCTGCCTATCACTGTTCACTGAGAAAATTGTGAAATTCCTCCGAGTAGGGTTGCTCAACCTAGAAATTGCATAATTGCTAGAAGAAATTAGCTTCTCCGCTCATAAATTGTGCAATCCCTTTGGGAAACCAACCTAGCACCCTCCCAGAAATGGGCATTTTTTCCTCCCAACTGAGTATATTTTTGCATGTGCAGTTGAGTTGATTGATTCCCTCCATTACCAAGAAAAACTAATTTTCATGCATGGCCTGCTCCTCCCAAGGCAACATGCAAAGGAATCCCTTGTTTTAGGGATCTATTTTTAACAGTTGGAGGTTACATGCAAGGATCATTTCACAAGCCTCCCAACAAGTGTCGCTTTCCCTAGATTTGTGGCTTGCACATCGCAACCTTGATTTTATCAAAACTCATCAATCAGACACTATAGAGCTCATTCCTCACATCGACCTTGTAGCTCTGACATCCCACATTGTATCTAGGAGTCGTCAGCATATTCAATTTAGTTGTTTTGGGGTAAGCCCACTTTTCATGTTTCGCACTGTGTTTCTGGAGCTTTTTTTGTTTTGCTTCATATGAATGTCATATGCTTGATATAAGTGAGCGCTTTCTGTTGATTTGATAATACTAGCTTGTACTAGCACCATTTTAGTTTTCATTAACATCTCACTATTGTCACATGCATGAAACTATTTTTTCACAGACTGTCGCCCTTGTGGCGAATCGCTTCACACACATGCATGCCTTCTCGTTTCCTGAATCCTACACTTGTTGTTTGCATGAATTATAATTCACTCTTGTTTGCACTCATCTCACCAAGCATTCATACTTCTCATGTTTTTAGTCGCCCATCAGCTAGACTGGGTTGCCTTGGCTCAGACCGCGCCTTACCCGACTAGCACTATGCATTTCCAGAAGCGAAGGCTCTCCCTTACCTCCATAAATTACAAAAATCTAGCCAGGAACTGTTCTCCAAGCTTTCATTGCATAATTCTTGGAGGAAGTGTCCTGTTGGCCCCAGAAAGTGTGTAATGCAGTTTGCTCATTGCATGTCACTGCTGACTAAAATTGCGGACTCCACAGTTTCAGTCCTTCGTAGGCCAAGATGGACTCTGCATTGCATAGTTCCAGTAGTCAGTAAGCCTCCTAAGAGCCCAGACTGTGGCTTGCACAGTTTTGGTAGTGAGCTTAATGACCTCCCGGCGGAAATTGCATGACATTCATGATCAGTCACACATGTATGTTGCAAGTCAAGTCTTAAGTTCATTTTGGTTTTCGACTGACAGATTGCTTTCCATGAGTGTTTCCATGTCTGTAAGTATTGCAGATGTTCATCTGCCTCTCAGTAGCATAGGTACAATGGTTTCCAGGAGAGCAAAGTTGAAGACACCATTTAGAGAACACTTGGGGATGCAGTCAATCAAGTGTCTATAAACATGCCTACACATGAAAACATCAAGTTTTTTGTAGACAAGGACATCAAGATATGATGGCAGCAACATCACAGTAAGAAACATCATGAACAACAGTTGAAGGCAGCATACTGGATGCAACGAACGTAGGAGGAGGTTTATTGACAACACAGAGGTGGAACAGAGTTACAAGATCAAGCAGATCCACTTGTGATGAAATCAATGTTGGAGATCAGGCTATGAAGTGATGTCGCAACATGAAGATCACGCGAAGACAGAGAATGGAACAGAGAAGGAGTTGCATGTGCTGAAGCAAGAACTCAGGGAAGAACAAGAGTTGCACAGACAAGAGAATGAGTTGCATCAGAAACAGGTACAGCAACGGGCACAACATGCACTCATGGATGAAACTGTGCCCGTACAAGTTATAGATCCAGCCCATTTGCTAGCACGGAGGAGACATGGTGAGCAGTGTTATTGATTGCATGCAAGAGAATTCAGTAGAATGCATGCCATTGTGCAAATGCATGCAATCCAACCCATTTGGCACACTCACCGAGGCGAAGACAAGAAGCAAGTGCAACTGGAGCTGAACATGTATTTTGACAAGTTGATGCGTGCGACTACCAACACATGCTTGGAGAGAAGCGCAGACACTATGCATCAACATGTTGCCGGTCTGGTCATACCGAGGATGACCATGCACATGCTATTAGACGAGTTGGACATGAGATCCATATCAGTGCATCCAAATGCAATGAAGGCAAGAGTTTGCCTCAGTATGATGTCACCATTGAGCACACAGACACCATCACATACAACCAAGCTTGGCATCATCTCACCACCTTCAACCATCACAACCATGTCAAAGAGTTGGTATGACCACAATGGTCTAAGTGTCAGTGATGTCTTGCATGGCTTGCTCAAGCCATTTTGTCTCACATGGGAACATGTGCATTGTAATGTAACGTCTTGTCAAGTGGAAGTTCAAGTGTCGATAGTTAGATGTAACAGTCATAGAGTAGATGAAGAGTTATGAGGGTAGATGAACTGTCTCAAAGGGGAATGTCAAGGGCCACACCACCCTTTGCTATAAATAGTAGCTCATAACTCATTGTAAAGGCTTTTGGTCAACCAAGCTTCTCATAGGACTATCTTAGAGAGAGCTTGGACAATATTGTAACAAGCCTTGGCTTCTCCACTGCATAGAGCTAGTACATCTCTTTTGAGGAGCAGGTAGTTGTGGCTGTAATGTTCCGCTATTGGAACTAATGGTTAGACAAGGATGTATTGTATCACTAGAACTTACACTTATTAATATAACAGAGCCAACATGTTTCAGGCATATGTTGTATTATATTCTATGCTATGTGGTTTACTCTAAATGATATATGTATTTGTTTTCTTACACATGCATGCATGGACTTTTCTATGTATGTATGTATGAATCTTTGTGAAATGCACTGTTGGTTTAACCATCACTTTGGATTTCTAGCTATCTTTCCTTCCATTTTGTGATGCATCTTTACTCGTGTGTTCCCTTCTTAACTCAATGATATCAGAGGCTTCCAAGGGGCACACTCATCTCAACCCCCATGTGGTTGAACTCTCATGCACCTTCCTTGGCTTGCTTGCAGTTGTCACACCCTTGCTACCAACAAAGACATCATACTTGCCTCTGTACGAAATTGCGGTCAAGGCATTACCGTATGAGCCACTGCTGGGACTCCTACACCAAACAATCTAAGGTTTAATTGGGACTTCTTACCGAGGAGATCCCCATACATGCTGGCGGGTCCAGCGCCATCAATAGATCTCACTTAAACCAGATGTAAGTCTGTTACCGGGAATAGTGTCTATGCAGAACTGCTAATCCCACTAAGGCTAGTGGCTACCTTAGAAACAAACAAATTAAAACTACTTTCGTTTTCCTTTATGAGCAATAGATGAAAGAAGAATAAAGGAGACCAACCTTTGTCTTGCACTTGGTCCCTTGCTTGGTTCCTCTCTCTTCTGATAGTCCTTTTCTACTCGCTTTCTTGTATACCCAGCTTCACAGAGTACCTGTAGAATCAAAGCAGCATAACACTATACGAGAACATAGATCTATTATCATAAACAATCTAGGATCAGATGTAAATTGACCATACAAATGCATAAAACATAAATCATACAAGAGTATGGAGGAAAACTTGAATAGCTTTATTGATAATCAAGAAAGAGCCAAGAGAGTTACAACCAATTGTTCTGACCCAGCATCATCTTCTCAGCAAGAAGCCCTTCTTCACCTCATGACAAAATTAGATCACCCAACACTATGATATTTCACCAATAAACCAGCAACACTTCCTCACAAGATACAAAATTCCAGCCTCTGGATCTCTGGGATGAGGGATCCATATATAGATATCTGCAAGGGAGGTGAGTCAGCGTTTGAGAGTTGATTAGTGTCTTCTCTCTGATAGTTCTTGATTCCACTTGGAGATTGATGATCTCTTACTCATCCCTGGTCGAATTCAGAGAGGCAAGTGTCACAGGAGAAGTTTCTCGAAGATTCCATGCTCCTCCACCTTGTGGATTGACCCTGCCATTTGTCCTTCTCGCCCATCGCACCCCATAGAAGGGCTTTTTGAAATGCATCACACCCACTGTGTGTATTTAGGTGGGATGCAGTGCACTTTGCTTATGGGGCAGGTGAAATGGTCCAATTTTGACCAGTTCTGAGTAGTTTTTCATGGAGAACTTCTGGGAGAAGATGTAATCAGTTGACTTTGTTCCTTTAGGCGTCGGAACAACACTTTTAGGGACTTAAGATCCCTTGGTTTATTGACATTTATGATTGGGGTTGCAGTGCCCAAAAATGTCTATAACAGTTGCCCCCTGAAGCATGAGGTCGTTAATTTGTTGATGTCGGGTGAAATGCTTTATCATGAGGATCTGAAGTTCTTTCAAGCTGGAAGGAGACCTGTAATAAGATATAATACAATACATTATCTTCATAATATTTTCATGATCTAGCTGAGGCGAGCATTCCCATGCTCAGCTTTATAAATTCATTTTCATGTACATGATACAGACAATCGTCTGAGTGTAGAGTGATGATTCTATTAGAGTCATCATCCCTTAGATTGGATGTTTATCTGTGCAGCAATGATGTACATTTGATGTCTTTATTTTCCTGAATATATATCGCAGCCCAGATGGATGAAACTAGATCCGGGGTCTTCAATCTCATTCGATCTTCACTCAAGTACAAGTCAATCCATGTGAGAGATGTTCTGGAGTCGAACATGGAAAGACATCGCCTGATTACTAGCCAATGATGTAAGCTGTTAACAGGCGCGAGAGGAATCACCGATAATGATGATGACCCTCAAGGTACTACAGTACAATTTACGTGGTGTGAATAAAGGACTTGGCGTCGAACACCACACAAAATCTTTCGGTCGAAGGCCATTGATGTAAACCTGTCACCGGAAGTGAGAAACTTGCCATTGAGGCATGCAAGTTTCAAAGTACTGAAAGGGTTGTTCCTAGATCGACTTCTTGGATAATGAGCTGATGTCGACAAGAAGCGATCCGTCATAGGAGGGCCTTATTGAATCCCACATCAATGACACGGAACGGAGCAAATTATTTTAATGGAGGTGAAAACGATCTGGTGATATACGATTCAGGGTGGCGGTCACAAAAGAATGGAGCGAAGATGTATTATAGTGGGTGAGACACAGGTGAATTCTCTGAGTGACTTCTCTTGAACATATCGGCGACACTGACATGATGGATTGGTAGCATTAACCCCAAATGTGGATGGTGTGATGGAACCATGGTGATGTGACCAGTGAATAGAACAACCCAACCCGACTTGGATGCGGAGTGAAAGTGTCATGTTCAAGAGCGACTTGCTACCAATAAAGTTTCTTCAAGTTTTCTTCCCAATTTTTCCCCAGTCATTGCTGACCAGTACCTCTTTATTTTTGTCAAGCTTGAGGAGAATAACATATGCTTGTTCTATAATTTTCCCTTCGGGCAAACCCATCGCTATGTTTTAACGAGCCTAGCGATAGTGAAACTCGTTCTTGTCTGTTATGGACAAGTTTGTCGCTATTAGGTTTTAACGAGTTTAACGACAAAGATAACTCGATCCTTTTCAATTTTAGAGAGTCTGAAAAGAGACGTAAAGGAAACTCCAAAAATCCTTTTTCGTCATCTAATCCCTTAAGTCCGAAAAAGTATAAAATAATACAGAAGGGATGAATTTTCGGTACTTTTAACGAGCCGAACAAAACAAGCGCTTGATCTTTTTGTGTAATAATCCCTCAGGTCCAAAAAGATTAAAATCTAAAGGAGGGATAGAACTTCCAGTCACTTTAACGAGCTGGAGAGGCCAATGGCTCGGCAATCTTTTCATATTTTACGAGTCAGTTGAAAAGAGCTTAAAGGAGACTCGTCTTTGAGGAACGAGTGATAAATTCGGGTAGCAGCTGATTCCAGGTAAGGTTTGGAATTTTCCAATCATGGCAGTGTTACAAGGATGGCTAACAGGATCACTCTTCGTAGCTGTTCCTCAAAAGGGGTAAACAATCAAGTGGAGGTGAATGATCGGCCAATACAGAGTGGAGGTGATGATGAGAACATGACCAAGGCTTTAAAGGCTGAAGTACTACATTCACGACGGTTATTTACCGGAATTGGTTCATTTTTTAATGAGCTTAAACGTTGGGGGAAACATTTTCTCATGACTTATGTTTATTTTTTAACGAGCTTGAACTATGTGCTAAAACTGCTCAATTAATCCAGTCGCATAATAAGGATGTCTCATAAAAATGACATTGTTTCAAAGCTTTGCCCCACATCCTTACTTTATGCAAGTTAGGAAATGACCAATCCAAAAAAAAAGATAAATGGTCGCTCTTTGCTTGCACGCCAAAAGGTTTGCATGCCCCCAGGTATAGAGAAAAATTTCCAGGTTACTAAGAAAGTTTCATCCACGTAGCGGATAAAATTCTTTCTCGGCGATGCCTATCGAAATAGGCAAAGGGGAGTGGTGTCACCCGGCATAACCTTAACGAAGGTATCTTATTCCAGACTGTTCCCATTTTCCTATTAGGACAGGTTTGCCAGATTAGTCATATATCCTTCGTGGAAATCAACCCTATACCCAAGGTTCTCTTGCCGAAGCAGACCAAGGTGCATGCCTCCTGGGTTTCAGTCATGTCCCCCGAATCACTCGCGCTCATCAGGTGGACGGACTGGGGATTGATGAGACATTCCTTGCATGAAAAGACCATTTAGGGATGGTATATGACTATTTGCTATGCGTGAACCGGGGAATGAAAGCTGGTCTACGAGCTTGACCACTTTTCCTTCGTGCGGAAAACACATTACTCTAAAGAGTGAGGAGACAATGGCTCCCATGCAATAAATATAGTCTCGTCCAAGGAGTAGATTATAATCCAGGGGTCCTTGGACTACCATTACGTTTATGTGAACGATTTTCCCTCTCAATGTTATGGGCACATTGGGAAGGATCCCTAACAGTCGACTGGTTCCTTTGTCAAAGCCTATTAGATTTCTCATCTCAGGCAAAAGCGATGGCGAACCAAGCGCTTTCCAAGCAGTTGAGGAAAGGATACTCACAGGAGCCCCTTCATCTATGATGGTACCAGCTATGACCATTCTATATTCTTGAGCAATGATTCGGAATGGTACACTAGCCAGTAAACGGGGTCTGCCTAGTAGATTCCAGTCAAAGGAAACAACTAGGTTGCTTGGAGGTGGGACCGAATAGACGGCCGGATATGAATCTGAAGAACTTCCTTCCTACAGTAAAGGAATGGGTAGACTGCCCCCATGTTCATCAGAGTCTGTGCTTACGAAAAGAATTTGGAAGGTGTCATCCTTATTCTCTTCGATGATTGTATCATCTGAAGATAGAACCTCTGAAGGCAAGACCGGGTCAACTGCCGCCTCAACCTTTTGACTTTCATCTAGTGTGAATTCAGATGGTTCATCTTCAATGATAGACGCTTCGGCCGACCACAAGGGCGTGTCAACCGGATTTTCAACTAGTGACGGACTCGGCAAGAGTTTCTTATATCCAGGAGGAAGTCGTAACGGTGAAACCGGACGGTCGTCCAAAACTCTTTTAGCCTCATCTAAGAAGGGACAATGGTGGACGGCATGATCGCCTTCACACAGTTTACAAGGAAATTTACATTTTCCTTTTTGTCCAGGGGCTTCACTTTCACTAGTTGACGGTGTACTTTCAACATGATCACCAGAGGTTGACGACACCGGGTTGTGCAAACAAGGAGACCAGTCCCTTAAGATCTGAGCGATGGAAGGACAATCTCGATGATAGTGGTCTCCTTTGCAAATGACACATGGTGATTTAGGCCTGGTCAGTGCAGTGTGTGGATTTTCACTAGACGATGCTTGGTTGCCCCTTTTCGCCTTTGGTTCCTTCTTCTTCTTCTCTTTCTTCTTCTTTTCCTTCTTCTTCTTAAGTACTTGATTTTTGGCTTTACCAGCTTCATCAAGCGAAGAGGAAGGAGGAGAGGAAGAAGTGGACGAAGTAGAGGGTTGGGTGGTAACTCTGGAATCGTTTAGTTGCTAACTTGATTGTTCAGGAATCGCGGTGTTCTGAATGACAGAGGTTGAGAAGATCCATATGGGCAAACCAATTGTCAATCCTGGAAGCGACAATGTGGCCATATGGGGTGCACCAACATCTCCCCAAGAGGAGAAGGGACTAGGATCTCCTCCAAGGGGAACTCCTTGGTTGGTGGACTCCATTTTCCTCAACCTAAGACTAATGTAGGAAAGGTGATAATTATTCCGTTTAAAATAAATTTTAGACGCTTTAACACAACTTGTTTTTTCAATTTTAAAGAGTCAAGAAAAAACAAAAGATGACTCTAGTCACCTTCGATTTTTAATGATCCTGAAGTGACAAGTGCTCAAATGGACCTTTTCCATTAAGGAGTCTGAAAAGAAACGAAAAGGACTGCTCTGGAAATCTAGACATAGGGATTACCAAACCAATCGCAAAACTGCAGAATACTTTTTACGGTACGGCAGTCAATCTTCCCGAATGCTATGTTCAGTGCATTGTGATCGATAGGGCGGCAGACACGACTTCCTATGGATAAAGGATTAAGCCTATTGTGGTCTCCCAAAATATACTCGACGGTACGTGGGAGCACAAGTCCGTACTGGCACTTATCGTCTCAAAGTGGAGGAATCACCCAACCAACAATGAGAACAACAGTTACCAGGTTTTACGACACCGGAATACGTCTCTAGCCTAGACTTCTAGATGTTGTGCGTTAAGTTCCAAAGCGTTTTTAGATTCATTAAATTTATTTTATGGTTGATCTTGCTTAAGAAATTTGCCTTTCAGGTTCATCGCGTGATGTAAATGTACAACTCCTAAAATGCAATCTAAGATGATAAACAGTCGTTTAATCTTCTTTTTTGGCAAATGAAAATCCTAGCTACTAAGGAAAGAGAGATGGTGTTCTTTCAGCAAAGAGCAAAGAGCACACACTATATGCATTGTCCTAAATCAAACCAACAAACAGTCTAAATGCAAATGCACATGCATGTATTTGTTTTCAGCCTTTTTAATATGTGAATGATAAAAAGAAAGCTAATGCGCAAATATGAATTATTTCCAAAGCGACAATTACTAACAAGTTTCTTTTCAAAACAAAATGAGGAAAATGACAACACTTTGCGATTTGGAATTGAAAACTTGCTTTCGACACTTAGAAAAACTACTAATTCAGATCAAGTACAATAGTGACAAGATAATCGACTATCAAGAACAATCTAGTTCTCTTCTATGACTGAAAATGACACTTGCGACACTTTCAAATCAAGAAACGACAGTACAATTATGCTACTTCTTTGTAAAGGAGAACTGAAAATGACTCAAAAAATACATAAAAACATTTACAGTTCTTTACAAAATGGAGGCGGAATAACAGCAAGGAAAGGGGTTTCAAACAGAGGTGTACTTACTACAGACAACAAAACTCTTGAATAGATCTGAAAAGAATGATCACAGAAACCAAAATTTAGGAACAAGGCCTTGTCTGATCAGCGCACCTGTAACACAGTGAAACTGAAATGCAGCGCACCTACTACACTCGGGAAGTTCGCTGCATTTGAAGTTCACAGAACAGACAGTGTGCTGGACCAGGGACGAGACTTTGATTGGGTTCCGGGTCACAGTTTGTAGTTCAGTTCAGGGATTTTGGCCGAGCAAGTGGTAATCAATAAATCAATCACAGGGGTAGATCTAAGGAGGTTACTAGAGCCACCACAAGGGCAATTAGAGAGCTTGTAAATCAATTGTTTAATTCATAAACAAAACCCAGAGATTGACTGAAGCGGCATTTATCTACTTTGCATTTGCATAGCAAATGCAGTTCGAAGGCTACCTGGCTCAACTTCAGGCTCCGTCTGTAAGTTTATAAAGTAAACAAATGTAGATAAACAAACAATCTACTCGATCCCCAGCGGAGTCACCATTTTGTTACCGGGAATAGTGTCTATGCAGAACTGCTAATCCCACTAAGGCTAGTGGCTACCTTAGAAACAAACAAATTAAAACTATTTTCGTTTTCCTTTATGAGAAATAGATGAAAGAAGAATAAAGGAAACCAACCTCTGTCTTGCGCTTGGTCCCTTGCTTGGTTCCTCTCTCTTCTGATAGTCCTTTGCTACTCGCTTTCTTGTATACCCAGCTTCACAGAGTACCTGTAGAATCAAAGCAGCATAACACTATACAAGAACATAGATCTATTATCATAAAAAATCTAGGATCATATGTAAATTGACCATACAAATGCATAAAACATAAATCATACAAGAGTATGGAGGAAAACTTAAATAGCTTTATTGATAATCAAGAAAGAGCCAAGAGAGTTACAACCAATTGTTCTGACCCAGCATCATCCTCTCAGCAAGAAGCCCTTCTTCACCTCATGACAAACTTAGATCACCCAACACTATGATATTGCACCAATAAACCAGCAGCACTTCCTCACAAGATACAAAATTCTAAACTCTGGATCTCTTGGATGAGGGATCCATATATAGATATCTGCAAGGGAGGTGAGTCAGCTTTTGAGATTTTATTAGTGTCTTCTCTCTGATAGTTCTTGATTCCACTTGGAGATTGATGATCTCTTACTCATCCGTGGTTGAATTCAGAGAGGCAAGTGTCACAGGAGAAGTTTCTGGAAGATTCCATGCTCCTCCACCTTGCGGATTGACCCTGCCATTTGTCCCTTCTCACCCATCGCACCCCATAGAAGGGATTTTCGAAATGCATCGCACCCACTGTGTGTATTTAGGTGGGATGCAGTGCACTTTGCCTATGGGGTAGGTGAAATGGTCCAGTTTTGACCAGTTCTGAGTAGTTTTTCATGGAGAACTTCTGGGAGAAGATGTAATCAGTTGACTTTGTTCCTTTAGGGGTCGGAACAACACTTTTAGGGACTTAAGATCCCTTGGTTTATTGACATTTATGATTGGGGTTGCAGTGCCCAAAAATGTCTATAACAAAGTCACTTTCGTGTTTTTGGAAGTGAAGCATGGGCCCATATTCCAAATGCGAAACATAAAGCCTAAGAACCTAAGAGTGAAAAATGTATTTTTGTTGGATATTCTGAAGATGTCAAAGGATATAGACTTATTCAACCTAAATCAAAAAATATAATCATTATAAAAGATGTAAAGTTTGATGAAAATATATCGGCCGACGAGCCTAGTTTGGCAAATGTGCCACCTCTCTCTATCTCTTTTACTTCTGAAAATATTCCTTCTTCATATGATGACAGTGAGGATGAAAATCCTCCCCCACCTTCTCAGGATCTTCCTTAATCTCCTTAGATTCCAAAATGGGTCTGTGCTACTCGGGATGCAGTAGATTCTCTTGTAGGTGATCCTACAGATCATCATCGTACACATTCTTAGGTCGATAGATCCTCTTCTTTACTGGCTCAAGTTTCAATGAATTATGATCTTGACACCTTTGCAGAAGCTTCAGTCCATCCAGATTTGGACGTGACTATGAATGAAGAATATTGTTCATTATTGGCAAATGATACATGGGACCTTGTTCCTCTTCCCAAGGGACGAACACGTTTTAGATGCAAATGGGTTTATAGATCCAAGTTTGGACCAGATGGAAAAGTTGATAAACATAGAGCTTGTCTTATTGTTAAGGTTTTTTCACGAGTTGAAGGCATTGACTATACTAAAACCTTCTTCCCTGTGTCTAAAATGAATTCTATCTACCTTTCTCTTTTCCTTGCTACCTCTTTCAAATGGGAAGTCCATCAAATGGATGTTAAATCTGACTTATTACATGGGGACTTGCATGAAGAAATCTATATGGAATTTTTTTTTGGATTTATACCAAACGAATCTAGCCTTGTATAATGTCAACTTAAGAAATCCCTTCATGGTCTCAGGCAAGCCCCTTGGGCTTGTTATGCCAAAATGGATAACTTTATTTTAGATACTAGCTTTTCTAGGTTTCCTTCTGAAAATACTGTCTATAACAAGAAAGTGGGTAAGTTCTTAATCATTCTCGTTCTTTATGTTGATGATATTATCCTTACTGGTAGTGATCCCAACCTGATAAACCATGTGAATTCTAGCCTTAAAAAGAAGTTTGAAATGAAAGACTTAGGACACTTGCATTATTTTCTTGGTCTTCAAGTCTTGCAATCCAAAGAAGATATTTCCCTTTCTCAGTCCATGTATGCTTGTGGTATTCTACACCACTTTCAAATGGAAGACTGTAAGCCAACCCTTCTCCCTTTCAGTTTAGAGTCAAAATTTCAGTCACTTCTACTTCCCCTGAAGTTGATGATACCTTATACCGTCAGCTTGTTGGAAAACTTTTATATTTGACCCATACCCTTCATGACCTTTCCTTTCTTGTTGGCCTTGTTGCTCAGTTTATGCACAAACCATATGAAAGTCTTTGGAAAGAAGCTAAAAGAATACTTCATTATGTTCGAGGTCAAATTTAGTTTGGGATTCATTACAGTGCAGAATCATCTCCTCTATTGGTTGGTTTCACTGATTCTGATTAGGCTGGTGACCCTGATGATCAGAAGTCTACTGCAGGTTATGTCTTCATTGCTGGTTCTGGACCTATTACATGGGCTCGCAAGAAACAAAGTTCCATTTCTCTTTCTTCAGCAGAAGCAGAGTATCATGGAACCATTGAAGCTAGTAAGGAAACTCAGTGGCTTCTTTAGATCCTGTCAGAGTTTGGTTTTCAGTAGCAGCATCCGAAAGCACTTTGGTGTGATAATAAAGTACCATTAAACTATGAAAAGATTCAGTCCAACATCAGCACAGAAAACACATTGAACTAGACATGCACTTCATTAGAAATCTCATTCATGACCATGTTCTTGAAGTGAAATATTATTCAACTGATGATCAAGTTGCATACATTTTTACAAAAGTTCTCAGAGAGGCGAGGTTTACTAAACTTTGATTTATGGTTGGAGTTCAGGAAGTTGTCATTATGAAGGGATAGGCTCTAATTCCTCCTTCCTTATCTTATTGTGTCATCTTTGTACATCCTTCAATCCTATCCCAAGCTGTGCTTAAGGGGGCATGTTAGGATATTCTGAAACATAGGAAACAATTAATTATGACTTTAGCTAGTGTATAGTTAGGTAAAGTGTATTTATTTAGTATGTGTTTTTTGTAACTTACAATCCAACGGTCAAAAATATATTCTAGACATGAAGTGATCTGATAATTCATTCTCTCCTTGATATTATCGATACTTGATATGTGGCTTAACACTCGATTGGGCCATGATCTCTATTTAAAGAGAATGGAGGGTCATTTTCCTCTGATTGTTTATGAGAGAATCTTATGTAAATTTTATTTCTTTTTACTAATAATATTTTTTGAAGTGGTTGAGTTAGCTTAGACCATGGATTTTTTCCTTCTTTGAGGGTTTTAACCACGCCAAGAATACTAGTGTACTAATTTGTGATCTATTTGTGGGCGGTGTCCTTTGGTGTTCAATATAAGGAGCTTACCTTGTAAATTCCTACCGTTTATGAACTACTGGTAGCACACTTTGGATTTTTTGTCAGGCTCTTCCATTGTCTCCAAATTTTCAAATTCAATCCACTCCTTATACACTATAGGTAGGCAGTTCAGAAAATGTTGAACCTTAGCTTTTTCTTCCTTAATGTAAGGCACATATCACAAAATGTTTGTGAATCTTTCCACAAATTCATCCATTGGCAGTAGCCCCAACCTAAGTTCATGGAATTCCTTGGCATGGTCCTCATAATATTGTTCACTTAGATATCAGTTTTTAAACCTCTTTTGAAGCTCCTCCCATGATATGGTCCTTTCCTCAGGTAGATGCACTCCTTTAGCCTCCTCCCACCAAAGAGCCACCTTACCCTGTCGTTGGTAAATGGCCAATATGGCCTTGAAGTTGCTCTCATACTGGTATACCTAGAAATATTTAGTCATATTCAGTAATCATAACTCAACATCTTCTTTTTCCCCCCATCAAAGTAGGGGGTTTTATCTTTTGAAATTCTCCTTATAGTTTAGTTTGCTTCTTTTTCTTTTTAATTCAGGGATATGTGCTACCAGACTACCCCCAACTTTTAGGGCGATCAGACTCAACGCCCCTTTTCCTAGTTTTCTCCATTTCATCTTCCACTGCCTTATGACTAGGTTTTTCTCTCAATCCTTTAATCATTCTCTCCTATTCTTCATTGGCCTTTAGCAACCATTCATTACTCTTTCTTAATTGCAGTAGTTCTTTCTGCAAATTTCTAATGACCTCCATAAACTGGGCATTAGCTTCGATAGCCCCATCTCCCAGTTCAATATACACATATGTGGTTCTGGTGTTGGTTGGAACTTCCTCCACCATTAGAGGGTTGATCCTGATCATGTTTATATCTTGCAATTACATAGAGTTCAAGTTCAATATATCCTGTAGAATCTCATTAATTTTATTTTCATAAAAATTTACCACTGTTCTTTCAATTTCTATGGCAGTCCCTTGGCCAAGTGGCATTGTTTGGCTCTAATACTATATGTAACATACCCCATCCTTACAAAAAAAAAAAAAATCTCACCTTCTGGTCTTTAGTTAATATAATAATCCCCACATTCCTTCTAAGTTTTTGAATCCTTTACTACATATACATTCATGCTCCACTACCTTGAATTTCTAGATCCCCATACCTCCTTCTCCTGCTAACAAGTTTTGTATAAATACACATGGCATCCCCATCCTTCTTCCAACCCCTTACACTTGCTAGGAGTTGTAATAATAGATGTACATGGTTATTTCCCCTTGAGGTTTGGTTGTTAAGCGCTCATGGTTAAAATCCTTAGTTTTAATATTCGTTGTTTATATTCATTTGAACATTATCACTCTCTCCCTCTTTAGTTTTGGTCCTTATCTACATCCACCATCCTTTACTAGCGCCCTCCATTGGAATCCTCATTCGCCAAACAATCGCTTCTGCATGGACACAGTCACATGGGATCACATGGCTGCTGACAGTGTTTGGATTCATGGATGGCGAAGATGTAATGAGGGGTACCAATGGTTTATATTTGAGTCTTCTACCCTAAGTTTCATCCTAACCCTAGTTGTCTTTCATTTTGCGCATTCGGTCTGGTGGCTTCTCGTTTCGATGGCAGAAGGGCTTCCCCTCGTGTTTCAGCTCAGCACCTTGTTTTTTGTGTGTACCATGGCCAAGTTGACAATGACGCCTCTCAGGCATCATTACCTATTTATCCATGACTCATAATTATTTTAACTCTTGAGTTTGCCTCTGTGTACTCTCCCCATTACCTTCATTGTTATTCATTTCCATTTTCTCTTGCAGGCATCATCCTTGGCGTTGGAGAGGTGAATCATGCACTTCTATGTTTAGGATGTGGTTTCAAAGTCCATTGCTACCACAACAACACCCAGGTCAAGAAAACCCTTTCCTTAATTTGTTCCAAAATTTCAGGTCTATTACTGGTATTGCAATTTGTGATTTTAGTTTATTTCATAGTTGCTAATTTTACTCTTTACTTGTTGTATATGATAGGAACACAAAACCGACCTGGTTATCACCACGAGATTTTGGATGGAGTTTTCACTTTTTCTCTCTTGTATCGCAGGTATGCCATTCCAAGGCTTAATGCTAGCTGGAGAGGGTCACTAATTATTTTCCTAGTACCTCTATTTGGCCTATAACAACTCAATGAATCATTCATGGTGAGTTCCAGTACTTTTGTTTGTGTGTTGGTACAAAAATTTTCTACTTAGTGTGATTTTGAGGATGGACGTGAGGTTGGTGGATGGCATGACTTAACTAGCCCGACTTCTGAACTACCTTTTACCAATTTCTGATATCTGAGCAATCTGTTTCTTTAGGGTATGATGGTTTGATTGTATTTCTTTCAATATTGTTTGGCTTATTGTCTCTTTTTTTTCCCACATTTCTCCCACGTTGCCTTGCCAACAGAATCACCCTTATTCTAGGTTACTGCCTTACGTAATCTTTTACAACCTGTGTCTTTAATTTGACATGGATACAATTGACGGTATACCCATGCAATGTAATGAAAGTTTGCAGTTAGAGGAATGGGTTGTATGGTATTTTCATATTTATTCGCTCAGTTTTCTTTCTTGCCATGATACCTGCAACATTTATCCACTTTTTATTTCCTGATGGTTCGTTCAAGTTGGTTTACATGTGATCTATTCTTTAGCAGTCTTCTCCAGTGATGGTAATCCCTATGGACTGGTTCTCATTTTCAATGTTTCTCATTTATTAGTTGTATTAGCTACAACGCGAAGTTTTTTCCATCTCTCAACCACTTGTCCTCATTATTGTGTATCATGGTTGCACTAATTATTCCACTAGGTCAATCTTCTTTTGATTATGGCTCCTCTTCGACAAGAATTCTCTTATTGTAATTACCTAATGCTGTCTCTCAGTACTGGTGGTGGATTATGTTATTAATATGGGGTGTCACTTTGTTTGCATTTTGGAGCTCTGCTCCTAATTTGCGAGATATGGATTCCGAAGATCCCGTTCCTTGGTTAATTTAGCATAATTTCTGGGGAGATGAGACTGAAGAGTGGAAGGAAACTGTGGACAAATGTGTCCATACCAGTGTAACAAATATTTTGAATGTAATCCAATTGTAGTATATATGTATATTTTATTCTTTTTTTGCATTATGTAGGTGGCATAAAGGCATCTGATCACAATATGTCCCCTCAGTTTTGGCGAGGGTTTTTATACATTAGGATGGAGAACAATATTTCCCCTCTATTTTGTCGAGGGATTTTATCCATTAGGATGGCGAAAAAAACGTCCCCTCTATTTTGTCGAGGGATTTTATGAATTAGTTTGGAGAAGGTTAATACACTTCTGGCATTATCTCTCTTTTTCTTAAATAGTAATAGCATGCATAATATCCTTTTCCATTCCTCAGGTTTGCCCAGAGTTGTCTACTTTTTATCTGTATTGATGTTCATAGCATGTGTGAGCTAGAATTTATATATAACCTATCTAGTTATGAAGTAGTTTAATGTTTCCATAATGCTCAGTTCACAGTTTAATTCTTATATGATTTCCAGATAATGACAAGTCATATGCATGTAATCCGAAGCTTATATTATACCTGGTGTACATAATCTCACAATCAAAGTCATGTGTAATTTACGACATGTGTAGATTATAAATTTGTTTTATTTATAGTTTTAGATTTATGCTCGTTTACACTCATAGGATACGCCATAGTTTTTCGGTACATAGTTTGTATAATCGAACTGTTGAAGCCCACACTGCATAGCAGTTGAAATAACAATTTAATTTATGCACATTACTGGAATGGATACCAATCAATGCCCATATCAATGAATGAGTATACCATTTATTTAATCTTTTATATATATATATATATATATATATATATATATATATATATATATATATATATATATATATATCTTAACGATTACCTCCTTGCTTATAATGTGCTAGCCAAGAAGCCTCACAAATGCCTAATAGAATGCACTATCTACATTTTTGTTTATCTAAATAGAAAAAGACTTTTTTTGTTACTGTTGTATTAGCACAAAGTAGAATCATGTTCATACTTTATCCCTTACTTACAAGCCTTGCACACAATCATTGATTATCTCATAATTATAGCAAGCCTGCTTGTATTTTTTTTCTTCTCTAAGTATACATATTGTTTTTTCATTAAGGATTGTTGGTTACGCCTTTGCATTTTAGTTCTACTTAACAAACACCTATATCCTTTAATATTTTATAACCTAGAAGCCATTTTTGTCTTAATGTATTTGTACTTTTTTTTCCTAGTTAGAATAGGAAAAAATTCCTTTATAATCACACTTTCATTGGTAACCATCAACAATCATGACCAGTAAGTACCTTTCCAATAGTACATGTTTTTCTAGTAGGAATAAAATTCTAGAAACAATTAAATCCAAAACAATCTCATGTTCTCATCCATAGATCTAGCTTTAATTATATACTTCTTAAATTTCTAATAAAAGAAATGAGTACACTCATTAGCCTTCCTAGATCTAGCTTTGAATTTGTAGTACTTAATTGACAGTAAAAGGAAAACCACATTCATTAAGATGCATAGATCTAACTAGAAATCTTATCGTCATGTTCACTACAGAACCTACATTAGAGCAAGACACCAACCACCCAACCACGAACTGCCTTGCAGTTCCCCTCGAGCTAAGATTGTTTTCCAGAGAATCAACAACCTCATTGATTATCCCTACGGGTAATTATTAGTGTTTCCATTTAAGCGGTGTCCCACTTTTTATGAGCTTTATTGCTTTCTTACCTAGGCCTTCGCTTTTAAAGCCTACTTTTTCTCTCGTGACGATTTAAATGCAACCAACTTAGCATCTTTCTTCAGCTAAGAATTGGTAAGGGATTTTTCTCTCCCTTCCCTTAGCCTTATCTAGAGTCTTCTAGAATTCTGATCATGAAGAATTTATCAAATCTCATTCTCGAGTGTCTTCTCCAAGTGCATAGTTCCCTTCAATATATATTTCTCTTTTTTTTTCTTTATTAATAAGAAAATACTTATTTACAATCATTATCCAAAGTATCATTATGGATCCACAACCATTTTTATACACACACATGATTCAAGTAACATTATCTAATAGAGGGATATTACATTTACTATATTTTTTTTTTTTGAAAAGAGGGATTGTGAGGTACAAACTATGCTTTGACTGAAACATAAAATTTGAAGTGATTGCTTATTTGATTTTATGAAAAAATAAGATGAAAAGAAAACTCATTTTTGCAAACTATATGTAGGATAGTGAAATGGAAATAAAAAATTCTATGTTATCCCTTTAGTATTTTGAATATCCAAAATTAGTTTGCATAAGCATTTTCATGAGAAAAAGGTATTGAATTAATATAAATTTGTATGAAGTAATGAAATTAAATGAAAAGCTTTGTAAGATGATGTTCAACCAAATTTAATTGAATAACACATGTTATTTCCAAGATTTGATGCTAACAACCTTGTAATAGGCAAAAGAAGCCATTTCCCATTTGGTGATTACCATGCCTATTGGACATTGAATGATTAAAATCAATGTGTATGGGAAGAATGAGTTCGGCTAAATTTAGGCATTGTGTAATTTTGAAACTTTGTTTAAAGGTTTGTACTGAATGAGATATGGCATAACCATATGACATGCCCACCTTACTAATGGTAGAATACTATAATTAATGCCAACCATTTTAGATAGCTGACATTTCGTAGTATGTGTTTTGCTTATGCTTTTGAATTGAAGAAATTGTGACAAAATAATATATTTTATATTTATTTATTTATTTGTTTTTTAAAATAGTTTATTTTTTCTTTTCCTTTTTTGTTATAAGTAAGAATCAAAGAAGAGTTATATAGTCAATATAAAGATAAAGATAAACATTGCATAATAATTTCAATAGAGAATTATTAAAGTGCTTGCAGAGAAACATTATGTCATAACACAAACCATCTTGCACATAAACATCATGTCAATAAGACTTGAATCTAGGCATTTAAATTTATAGATTATATTATGTCACAAACTAACAAAGCCTTACCTTCCCTTTTAGTTACTCAGCTGTACAAGATACGGTCGGGTGAACTGAGAACAATAGATTTAAACTAATTTAGCTCTTCTCAAACTAATTTGTTTGGTTTACCATATGTTAAGTTTCATTGTTGAGGAGGAGAATACCAGGTTCAACTTCAGGGGGTTAAACACTTCTCCACACAAGGGCTTAAACATACATTGTTTACATGACGAAGCAACAACTAAGCCACAACTGAATAGATATATACTATGATGATTTTCATGGACACCCAACATCTAAAATGGACATGTCAAAATATGTCATATTCACTCTTTCCCATGCTTCTAATCATATGGATTTGAAGAACTACAACAGAATTTTGCGTGATCTGCAGTTTGAAGATCTAGTACAACAACATTCTACGAGCGTTGTGGCCACTGGCAACACATTAGCAGGCCTCCAATGATGAAGTTTCAGCAATAAACTTGTAGTCATCCTCCATTAGAGCCCTGATAAGACTGAGCTCAACATCTGGAATTTGGACAGTTTGAGGTATCTGCAATGCAAGAAATTGAGAAGTATTTAGTCCAAACATCAACCCCAAATAATTGCAGGTATTAAAAACAATTTGGATAACTGGTAGAGCAACCTTTTTGAATTTGTATAGAAGGCCTAGCTTGAATCAGGGAGGAAGACTTGGAACAAACTTAATATAGGCTATGGATTTAGAAACAACAAAATGAAAGCCTCATCTATGCATTTTCAATGCTTTCCCATAACGTTCAGTTTTTGGTACCTTTTTTATTTTTATTTTTTGCTTAGGTCCACACAGGGAGAAAGAATGCACTTATTTCAAAAGCAATAACAAAAATTTTGTATCAAAGTTATATGTCTCTGTAGGAGATGGTTTAGCTCAGAAACTACATCTAAACGGAGCCAAAGGGACCTCTATCGATTATCAATACCACATGATACAAGTAAAACAATGCCAAAGAGACTAATCTATTCCATATCATCATGTCTTTACACAAAGTATCACAAGGATTTTGTTTCCACATCCATCATCATAAGGATTTTGTGTACACAGTCATCTTTTTCTCATATTTCGAAAATATTTTAGAATTTGAATTCACCTTGTTGATCAGATTCTGAAATATTCTCAAAACTACAATAGAATCAAATTTAGCTCACACGGACTAGGAAACACTAACGGTGTGACAAACTATTATTTTCGCAATAGGCAGAACACCATAAATAATTACAACAGTAAAAAATATGCGTAAAGGAAGTATCAACAGTCACTGTTGCAAATACAATAAGAGGATCACTTATCAGGATCTTGTTTGAAAAACAATACGAGGAATGCTTATTGGACTGGGCTTAATCCAATAGTAGCTTTGGATGATCCAAGTGACCAGCCACAAAGTCAAATCAGATTATCATAGGGCTTAGCTACTAAGTCAACAGTTAACTTTGTTAGAAATAATTTAGGAAATTTAGTTTTCGCAGAGGGTAGAGAGTTATGATTTTCACGAAGCTACTTTCATGCCGCTAGCTTCGCGCACCACGGGGCTGATTTCACACAGCTACCTTTGCTCACCACGAAGCTATTTCAAAGACTTGACTTATGAATAATATTTACTCACAGAAAAAATAACAAAGTAGGTTTGGACCAACACAATAAAACTTAGTATTAAATTCTAAAACATGAAGATACATTCACGAGGCTGCGGCTTATTCTCTAAATAAAAACTAAAATTTCAAGCGGAATATAACACAGTAAACACTGTAACTTTTGGTTTCACGCACCCACCAAAATTTGCTCCACCATTTTCTCCCCAGAGACTTGTGCTCTCTTTTTCTCTAACCTCTTACTGTCTAACCTATCAAAATGAATTTTACATTCATATATAAGTCAACATACAATTTTACATTTAATTCATGATAGAGCGAAATTAATATGATGTTGTTGTTGAGTGTGGGCAATAGTTTCTGAATGAATGCTTGCCCATATCTATTTACCAAAGTACGTTGACTACTTTAAATTCATTGTTGTGTTTCAGAGTGGTTCATGCCTGGCTTCAGTCCTTCCATGTTCAAACAGAGACGCAACCTGCAAAAATACGTCTGACAAGTATGGCTACTATCAGACTGTTTATTGTGGTGGTTGGGATTATTATTTCCAACACTCCCCGTTAATCACAATTGCTGCCATTGACAATTCCCAAATAGTTTCTGAGATAAGAAAAACTTTCACACGAGAATGGCTTTGTGAAGATGTCAGCAAATTGTTCTTGTGACCTGCAGTGCTACAACACAATTTCATCATTGTTAATCAACTCTCTAATAAAATGATATTTAGCATCAATATGCTTGGTCCTCTTGTGGAACACAAAATTCTTTGACAATGCAATTGCTGAGGTGTTGTCACAAAAAATAGTTGTCGCTCCCTCTTGGTCATAACGAAGATCCCTCAACATCCTTCTCATCCAAACTGCCTGACACCTTGCTACTGTTACTGCAACATATTCAGCTTCTGCTGTTGACAGTGACACTATTGGTTGCTTCTTGGAGTCCCGTGAAATGGCTCCAGAACCCAAATGAAAAACATATCCTGACGTGCTCTTTCTGTCATTGACACTACTTGCCCAATCACTGTCAGTGTAACCAACCAGCCTGAAATCACTTGTTGATGTGTAAAAAACGCCAAACTGTTTTGTCCCGTTGACATACGTCAGAATCCCTTTCGTTGCTTGCCAATGTGTCTCCTTGGGTGTCTCCATGAACCTTGACACCAAACTTACTGCATACATTATATCCGGGCTAGCGGCGGTTAAATACATCAAGCTCCCTATCATGCTTTTGTATAGTTTTGGATTGACATTGTTGTTGCAATCTTATTTGCTCAATTTCAACCCTATGACAGTTGGAGTTGATGTGGATTTGTTGTTCTACATTTTAAACCTCTCCAAATCTTCTACCACATACTTTGCTTGAGAGATAAAAATGCCATTTTCTGTTTGCTTCACTTCTATGCCCAAAAAAATCTTAACAATCCTAAGTCAATCATTTCAAATTCACTCTCTATGACTTGTTTGAAATCGGTGATGAGGAAATCATCACTGCCTGTAAAAATCAAATCATCTACATATAAGATGACAATGAGAATCTTACCTTCACTCTCTTTGATGTAGAGAGTAGGCACACTGTCACATTTGTCGAAACCATTATCCAACAAGTAAGCATCTATCCTGATGTACCATGCACGTGGTGCTTGCTTCAAACCATAAAGAGCTTTCCTCAACCGATATACTTTGTCTTCTTGGCCTTCAATCTCATAACCGGGCGGTTGTGCGACATAGACTTCCTCTTTCGGCACTCCATTCAAGAATGTTGATTTTATGTCCATTTGATACACTCTCCATTTGTGCTATGCAGCAATCACCACAACTGCGCACACTATGTCCATCCACGCGACTGGCACGAACGTCTCCGTGTAATCTCTTCCATGTTGCTACTTGTATCCTTTGACAACTAGCCTTGCTTTGTTCTTTTCAATCTTTCCCTCAATGTTGCTTTTGGTCTTATAGAACCACTTCACTCCAATAACATGTTTTCCTTTCGGAAGGCTCACTAACTCCCATGTGTCATTCCTTTCTATTGCTTCTATTTCTTCCTCCATTTCTGCAACCCATTTTTCTTCTTTGAATGCATCTTCAAAGTGGATTGGGTCATCTACATGACAAAATAATGCAAATAAAGAATTCAGACCTGTGCTACTATCAACTTCATCTTGCTCATAAATTTCTGAAATTCGATATTCTTGTGCTTGCTGAAGATGGGCTTGACATGTCGCTTGGTGTCGTGCTTCATGGTGTGCTTGGAGAAGAACTTGCTTGGCTGTGTGAAACTGTCCTAGTATTTGTTGATGGAATTGCTTGCTGCCTACTTTGCTGCACTTGAATAGGAGTAGAGAGAGTCACTGTTGAGGAATTACTTGTTGTTGTTAATTCCTCTATGTCCTCATGTGGTATTCATGCTTTGACATTGATTGTCTTCTCTAAACTTCCATCCCATGATTCCTCTTCTATGAACTATATATCTCTATTGATTATGTCCTTCTTGGTTAATGGATTGTAGAGTTTGTATGCCTTGGATGCATCACAGTATCCAACAAATATACATTTCTCCCCCTTTCTTTCCAACTTCTTCCTCAACTCATCTAGGACATGTGCATAAGCCACACATCCAAAAACTCTCATGTGAGTGACATTTTTCTTTCTTCCACTCCATGCCTCTTCAGGAACAATGTTCTGGACACTTTTGGTTGGACATCTATTCAAGATATATGTTGCACAAGCAACAACTTCAACCCAATAGTCATTTGGCAAATGCTTTGCCTTCAACATACTCCTTGCCATCTCCATAATGGTCCTATTCTTTCTTTCCGACACACCATTTTGTTGTGGTGTATATCTTGTTGTAAATTGCTTGTGAATTCCATACTCCTTGCAAAATCAAAGGAAGTCATTTGAGATATATTCACCACATCTGTCAATCCTGAGGACTTTGATGTAGTTTCCACTTTTCTTTTCAACAAGAGCCTTGTATTGGTGAAAGTGATCAAACACTTCACTTTTCTGTTTTAGGAGAAAGACCCATGTCTTCTTTGTATAGTCATGTATGAAGGTTAATACATAATGGCTGCCACTAATTGATGATGTCTGCATTGGTCCACATAAATCTGAGTGGACAATCTCCAAAGGTGCCTTTGCCCTAACTGACTTTCCTGTTGGAAATGTATCTTTATGTTGCTTGCCCAAGATACATCCTTCATATATGTTGTCTGATTTTTCTATGAGTGGCAGTCGCTTCACCATGCCTTTCCTATGCAACAAATTCAAACCTCCAAAGTTGAGATGTCCAAATCTCAAGTGCCATAACCAGTTTTCATCTTTTACCTCTGCTTGAAAGTTTACTTGCGTGACAACTGCCTCTTTTCTTCTATCTTCTTATGAGTTCATAGATAGTTGTCCTTGTGCACCTCTTTATGCAAATATGATATTATTTTTAGGGGAAAAATTCAAATGTTTGTCATCTGAACCTTTGCAATCAGCTATTTGCTTGGAAGCCTATCCAAAATTGTGCACATATCATTTTTGAAGAAGACATTGTAGCCTTTCATCGTGAGTTGTCCAACGCTCATGAGATTATGTTTCAGACCGAGGACAAAGTAAACATCTGAGATGTATTTATTCTCACCCTTCTTTGTTAAGATATTAACTCTTCATTTTCCCATGACACAGACTTTGCTATCAGTCCCTAATGTCACTTCAGATTTCAGACTTTCATCTAGATCAGAAAAAATTTCTATATTTCTTGACATGTGGTTGCTACACACTGAATCTAGATACCATATATCACTCTGTTTTTCTTGTGCTACATTACAAGCTAAAAACATGCTATCATTATTCTGATTTTCTCTTGTTAAATTTACACTTGGATTGTTACTAATATCATATTGCTTCTTTCTACATTCATTTGCATAATGACCATACTTCTTATAGTAATGACATTGAACTTGAGATTTATCATACCTCTAACCTTGTGCTTGATTTTGGCTTGGGCCTTCACTTGGATTTTGATTGCTGCCTCTTCCACTTGAACTTAAAGGGATGCTTCTTCCACCTCTATGTGGGCTTCTTCCTCTTCCTCTAGCATATGATCTTCCTTCCACTTGAACTTAAAGGGATGCTTCTTCCACCTCTATGTGGGCTTCTTCCTCTTCCTCTAGCATATGATCTTCCTCTGCCTCGACCTTGACCAAATGATACTAGTAAATATGCTAAAAGCAATTTGCCCTCAAAACAATTCTTACTGCTAGTAAAAACACTTGTTTTTACACTAACAATATTTAACCCGCTCCGATACCATGATAGAAATAATTTAGGAAATTTAATTTTCGTGGAGGGCAAAGAGTTATGATTTTTGCGAATATTTACTCACTGCAAAAATAACAAAGTAGGTTTGGAGCAACACAATAAAACTTAATATTAAATTCTAAAACATGAAAATACATTCACATGTGGCGACAACTCATTCACTAAGTAAAAACTAAAATTTCAAGCGGAATAACACACAGTAAAATAGTGTAACTATTGTTTTCAAGGGCCCACCAAAATTTGCTCCACCATTTTCTCCCGAGAGACTTGCGCTCTCTTTTTCTCTAACCTATCAAAATGAATTTTACATTCACATATAAGTCAACATACAATTTTACATTTAATTCATGACAGAGAAAAATCAATATGATGTTGTTGCTGAGTGTGATCAGAATCGCGCAAGTGTTTCTGGAGTGTAAGCAATAGTCTCTGAATGAATGCTTGCCCATATGTATTTACCAAAGTACATTGATTGCTTTAAATTCTTCGCTGCATTTCAAAATGGTTCACTCGTGGCTTCAATCCTTTCTTCTTCAAAATGAGACGCAACCTGCAAAAATACGTTTGATAAGTATGGTTGTTGTCACACTGTTTATTGCGGTGGTTGAGTTTATTATTTCCAACAAACTTTTTATTGCTGCGTGCTCCACATCATAGTTACCAAGTTCAGCTATACTGACAAAAATAATTCAAAAGTTCCTCGGTTCAATTCGATTTGTGAATTAATACATGAATTCAAGTTCGGTACTATGTATTAGATATTAGGTTAACAATTATAGGTTCACGGATTAATATATTAAGGCCATTTCAGATCTCTAATCGTAATTAGAGATTTAGCTTTCCATTTACAGTTCAAAACCTTTTCGAATCTATGAAATGGCAAAGTTTCTAGTTAAGATGTCATTTAATGCCATAAGAATTTTACGGGGAATTCCTCAGCAGCGTCGTAATTAGAGATTTAGATTTCCATATATGGTTCAAAACTCTTTCGGATCTATGAAATGGCATAAGATTATGGTTAATAAATGATAAGGCGAGATGTCATTTTATACGATAAGAATTTTACAGGAAAATTTTTAATGAAGTATTTAAAAATCTATCATTAATCATAACGTATGTGGTAATTATTTGTTCATAAAATAAAGTAATATAAATTTGTAGATCTATCAAATTTAAACAAAAATATTTTAATAAGTAGAAATATTGCATGTATTATATTAGTGAATGAAATTTTGTTTTTAAAATGGATTTTTTTGATTAAGATTTTGAGTAAGTATTAAACTACACATATTGACATTTTATATTATTTTGAGTAAATATTAAATTACATAGATTAACATTTTGTATTATATAAAATAACCAATGTTGTTACTATAATTATAAATTAGAAGTGGATTTGGTTTGCTAAATGAATAATTAATAATTGATAATATAAGTGTATATTTTTAAAGAATGTTTGCACACACTTAATGTACCATTTCATTATGAACATAAAATACTTGATAATGTGGAATTTATGTAGTTCATTGTAATATAGAATTGCTTGGAAATTCACTTTATATTAAATATCATATAATTTATGGTGTAGGTGGATGAATGTATCTATACAAAAATCCTTAAAACCTATTATCTTACTTGTTATTCTAAATATAAAACTAGGTTAATTGGTCTAATATATAATTTTATTTGCAATATTTATAATTGAAACAATTTTAAAAAAGCTTTTGTTATTTTCAATATTATAATTGTACATTTAAATTACTTGAAATAATGAAATAAGAAGTATATTTCTGAATTTTTTAAATATTAAATTTTAAAATAACCAAATTTTTTTCGTACCTAATCAAATTCGAATTTGAACTAGAACTGGATAACTATGCTCAAAGTCACCCAATTTCATGAGTCATTTTCATGAGTCATATCGTGTTAAGGATGGCCTTCGGAATATACAGTCATTATTGCGGAAACCATAACGGAAATGACTACCACAAAATAGAACACACCGCTACGAAAATAACAGGAATAATGTCCGAGTATGAGAACAGTCTTTGAGGACGTTGATGCCTAATATACTAAAAGTTACATTTGCTCCCCAAGCGATCAATTTGGTCAAATCAAAATCAATCAGGAGATCAGCTAGAAACGATTTGCAGGGACTGTTGCAGTAAAACGGATGCCCATTAGGATATACAAGGACTAAATTCAACATTGAAATTCCGATTAGGATCAGAAGATATAAAAAGAAGAATAATCCCTAGCAGCATCGGAAAGCACCATTGCAAAACAATTAAAAGGAATGCTTATATAGACAGAACAGGGCTACTACCACACTACTTACCATCAATGGAATTGGCAATAGCTTATTGAATAGAACTTTGCATGGATGTCAGAGGGTTGTTTTTCCTTTTTATTTAAATGGTTGTAAACTATCTTCTGTTACTAGTATGGAAAATTTTTAGGGGTTAATATTAGTAGGTGGGCTAATTTTCCATGTTTTTTCCAAAAAAAATTAGCTAATTTCCATATTTTCTAAAATGATTGACTCATATTTTATTTTATAGTACACCATTATTTTACCTTAAAAATTGTCAAAATATGATATGGATTAATATAAAATTATTGAAAATCTAAATATTTTTACAAAAATATCACCAAAAATTTTACAATTTTCATATTAAGGACTACTAAGATTGGCCAATTATTTTATCTTAAAAATTGCCAAAATATTATATGGATTAATATAAAACCATTGGAAATCTAAGTATTTTTACAAAAATATCACCAAAATTTTTACAATTTACATTTTAAGGACTACTAAAATTCACCAAGTTTTCTAAAAATTAAAATAAATTTAAAAACTAAATATACTTTTAGCTTGTGTCTGAACCTTGATATCCACCATTTTTCCATCCATTTCTAACTCTGGATTCTCTAGATCTCTGGACATAATCTTCTTATCGTACAGTCCGAAATCTTAACAAACAAAGGCTTGATCTTATTCACATACTTCATAACAATCTCTTTGGCTCTCTTCTTATTTCTATCCATACTTTTGCAAGTCTGTCCTCCTCCATTATCAGAATCCTCTGATTTCTTATGAAACCCGTGATTGTTGACATCTCTCTTGGAACGCTTGGAATTATCTCTACTGAAAAGAGACACCATAGGTACTTCTATCACTTTGAATTTCACAGTAAGAAGTCTATTCTGCTTGGACACAGGAGAGTCCATAGCAGTGCCATATTCAGCACAACTGGGGGACTTCAAATCCCTGCCAAGTTTAGCGGACTTTCTGAATCCAGAGAAAGATATGTTCAACTTAGCAGCAGTTCCGAGCGAGTCGGGGAAATGGGTCTTGACTCCAGGGACGTTACTAGAAAATTGCAGAGGTAATGTCATCCAGAGGTGTATTAATTAGTTGAAGGGGAAGAAGCTGGCTTTGGTAAAACAAGTTCTCTGCAGGAGAAATGCACTGATTTGGTTTTGAGAGCTTGGAGGTACAAAGTGACAAGTCCAACTCAAATTCATCTTCGCTATCATCCTCGTTTGAGGTTGGGATGCTGTGTGTTGGGGAGAAGGGCAATGAAATATCAATGTCAAAATATTGGCTAGCATCGGCATAATCATGATCATCAGGACTATCATCTGAAGAAGCTTCTAGCGTTTCTGAATGGTAGCTGCAGAAATTCATACGGCACTTATCCATTAGATTTGGGTTGAAGCGCTTGTAAAGCTATGATGTTAATCTACTAAACTTGTGGATGACTTATGAACTTAACGACACAGCAAGAATGAGTTAGCTCATACGACATATGGGGAAACTGCGTGGAACGCAGAGGGATGCATTCATGGTTTCTTTTTATTTAGATTGTCCCGTGACCCGTCGGATGTTCGGGTTTACGCAACATATGCGTTACAAATGTTTTTACAAAGTGGTTATATTCGTTTCCAGAGGTGGTCAGGGTTTGGTTGTCATTTAACCGCTTAGAATTTTACTTTTGGTAGAAAGTATTCTCCAAATTTCAATCAAGGAAGTTAGTTACGAGGATAAACAAACTGGCAACCAATAAATCCCATGCTATTGGGTTTTTAATACTCTTAAGAGTACATTTGGTCAACCGAAATACATCTCTGCATTCGTATGGGCATGAACATGGCAAGCGATATTTAATGTGATTTTTGAGCGTTGACGTGACATCCATTTGGATGGTAATACATACATGGCATAACATGTATGAGAAATGGTCGGCTTTCTTGCCGAACTTTCCGATGACCGCCAAAACAATCCCCGATACTGTCCACGTTTCCATACGCCGTCAGCGCAGACCACCGCAATTAAAGCATTAATGTATGGATCAGCGACTATTCGTAATTTAAATTTTGAATTTTCAAAATGCCGCGCATAGCTACATGAACACTAGAGAGACAGGATTTTTTGGCCTGGATTTTTGTCAAACATAGTGCCCCTGTTTCAATGGCTCGGCTGTTTAGTCTAAAATGAACTCAGAATTCTGCAGGAGGGATATATTGAGCGCTCTTCGTAGCGCTAGTAGTGTTGAATTATATTGATGGGGTTCAGAGATCGATTCCGCGGCCGTGGAGATTATGATAAGAAACATTGTATGGAATCATCTTCGGATTTAAGATAGGCGTTCCCTAAGCGGCCATGCGCCGGCACCAATGCCGGCAGCCACAGCTTTAAAGAATTCTTTGCTCTGCTGCAACGGATCGAGGCCACCCAGAGGCACTACTGGGCGAGAGATTATAACCCTACTTTTGCAATGATGTATTTAATTGAGACATTCCTATTTCGTTCGTATGTGTTGTTTATTATAAGCTTATAATTTTAGATTAGTTTTCTATTCTCTTAAATTCTGTTAAGAAGTCGGTCAAAAGAGAGCAACATATCTCTCTTGTTAGAGCTCGATTTAAACTGTGAGATACAACAAAAAAAATCATATGGACATATTTTTTTTTTGCTGTATATTAACCAGAAGCAAAACTGTTTTATTTCATGGAATTTTAGATTTTCTTTGGCTTGAAACTTTTTCTTTTGCAAAATGTATTGCTTTCATGTGCATGTAATCAGTGTCATATTCATCAAAGTTTGAGAAAATAAACAACTTTTTTTAATATATATATAGTGTAAAATATTTAATGAATGGTAAATTTACCGGTTTTAACATTAAAATTGTAAAATTGTTTGAATTCAATTTATCTTATGACAATACTCATCATATGTGTTATGAGTCTTGAACGACAGGATTCTCAGCAGACACGCAGGCTAAAACGCTCTGAGATTTCATATAAAATCTATCGTGAGTTATTCAAAACCGTATTATACCTTCCAAATTTATATACTTTGTATGCCAAACGGCTTGCAAAATTTAAATTTGAATTTGAAATTCTGTATCTCAACTTTTTATTTATTTATTTTCGCACTAATTTTAATTTTAATATTTTTTTTAATTAAAAAATTGTGTTTTGTTGGGCTTTAAAAGTTACAAGATTTATATATTTTTCTAATTGAAAAGTTGTGTTTTGTTGGGCGTTAAAAGTTACCAGATTTATTAATAAGATTATAGATAAATGGAAGTTGATTTCGCACCCTTAGAACCATCTCATTGGTTACAAATAAAACTATTTTTCTATTTTTTTTGGTTAAGAAAAGGTGTATTCTTATTTTTAAATATGTTAATTTTTGAATTTTAAAATGTTATTATTTTTATATAATTAAAAAATTAATTATTAACTAACTATAAATTTTTATTCTTTTATTTTAATAGAAAATTTTAAAATATATTATTATATTCTATTTTAACAATTTTATTTTTAAATTTAATATATTTACATAATTTAAGATACATTACAAAAATACAAAAAATTAAAGAGTTTGACATAAGTAAAATTGATTCCAGAGAGACCTTAAATTTATTTTTTGAAATTGATTTCAAATTCTTGAATAGTATGTAATTGAAAAATTAATTTATGTTTTAAATATTTGGATTTAATTAATAATTTTTCTATTAGTTAATTAATAATTTATCATTTATTAATTTATAGTTTATCTTTTAATAATTTAGTAGTTTATTAATTATTAATAATTCAAATTCAATAATTATAAATTTTATTGGTTATTTAATATTTTATAAGTTGAGAATCATTATAATTTTTTAATAGTTTATTAATATTAATTGGTTTTATGAGACCTTAATATTTTTTACGTTTTAGTAATTAATTAATTTAATCTCGAATGTTTGTTCTCATATCTTCAAAATAAATAGGCATAAACAAAACACGCTGGTGATATTCATAAATGCAAGAAAGCTAAGAAAGCAGTAAATAATGCAAGAAAGCTAAGAAAGTAGTAAATGCAATGGAAGAGTAGGACGTAAAACAATTTGCATTTTTGAATCCAAACACAAACAGCGTAGGCTGTTGATTGGAATTGAAATTGTTTTTATCTACGAATAACAAAATATTTCACCACAACCAAAGTTTTGATCTTCAATTCCTTTTACTAAGACACAACTGTAATAAATTACCAAGATATGGAGAAAAATTGTTAGAATTCATTTTTCTAATTGTTTATATATATATATATAGATAGATAGATATATGTATGTATATATATATATAGATATATATATATATATATATATATATATATATATATAACAGGTAAAACATATTATAAAGTAAATTAGAAATGGTTTTATTTGCAAATTTGATAAGCAACTTTATATTTTAATTTCATTTATATGGGAAAAATTGTATACCCCTCTATCAGAGGCCTTAGGGTTCTTAGAGGGTAATGATGAATTCAAATTTGAACCTTATACAGATGCAAACTCGAGTTTAACTAATAGAAATACTCGAAAGGAAAAAAAATTGTGGTGAGGAGTTCAAAATCTAGAAATATTTATGGTTGAGGTACTGATGTATCTCAAGGTTGAGCACAAAAGAAATTATACATCTTTCTCATACTAACCTATTGAATGTGTGTCTCAGTGAAATAAAATGGATACATGTCACCTATAGGTTGAACACCCAAAGAATTACACATGTAGCTCTTAATAAAATTTATTGTAATTTATTTCTTATTTGTAATTATTTTTTTTCTAATTACAAGTTTTTTCATTATTTCTAATAACAATAATAAATAGAAATGTGTCTTGAACTTCCACTAGGGAAACTAGGAGAGGCATAAAATTTCTTTTTCTTTAAGAGCCACACAAAATTTTTAGTAATAGTGTACCAAAAACCCAACAACTTTATTTGAAATAAGTGGCCTCTAGGGTTATACTCAAGCAAAAAAGCAAAGTAACTAGGACTTGATAGTAAATAACCACAAAACATAGTTAACATTCAATACTTTCTATAGCCTGAGGCTTCCAGATGGATAGGATCCCTATTATCTCTTGGAGAACAATCTAGAGCAGGGGGCAAGTCAAGGAAACCTTCAATTTTCTCTAGTCTTTGGTCCATCGAGTGCACTAACACCTATAATTCATTCAATTAAAGAAGCATCTCTTCTCTTGAAGTGTTCTTATCCACCAACACATAGCCGAACAACATCAAGATCAATCCATTTTAAGGGAAACATTGTCACTTGGAAGGAGACATCTAGGATAAATGTCTCACCTCTCCTTTGTTGGTGTGAGGTAAGCATTAAATTACCTTATTCGGTCATACCCTAGAGGTTCCTCAACAAGGGTTTTGATTTTATTCCATTCCATAATTAATCATGTGGTTGAATGCTTCTCCTTGGAGGGATCCATTCTAGTAGGTCTTGGTTTCACAAATTGTCTTGATTAGATAACATATTAATTTAACCTCTTAGGGTACCATCCTCTTGTCCTAATCCACAAGCATTAGATAACCAACTTAAGAGGGGCATTCATATTGACCCCATTAAGCCTCAATGGAGATGAGCTATTAACCCTAAAGCCAAAAACAAACCACTTTTTTTACAAAATTCAATTTCTTGTCTTTTTATTTATTTATGTTATTAAAAAATCCATAAAAATAGAAAACAAAAAAAATAGAAATCCCTTTGTGGATAAAGATCCTATTGGCAGAGGAAAGGTTTCTACCCTTCCCCTCAAGTCAACATGGGAGATTAAAACCCTCGTGCTAGGGGGAGGATCTTGGGGGAGAAAATGACCTATTGCAGAATATAGGGAAGAGTTTCAGTGGAAGGGGAAGAAAGTTGGAGTGATAGAGATTTTATGGTATCAAGAAGGGATTATATATCTAAGGAATGGAGATATTCCCACACATAAATATTTCACCAATCTGCCCATAATTACCTTGGCCTACATATAGAGTATCTTGGCACCTAAAAATAGGAAATGTGCCACCAAAACTATGCACAAATAGAACTAGACTTGTCCCTCAAGTCTTGGCCTCCTCCACAGATCAAACTCGACCATCAACAGTCACTAGAGATCATCCATAAATCCTCTAATATTTGATGAAGTATGCTCCTTATATATGCGGCCCAAAAAAAATGTGATCCTTGTGATATTTTTGCACTTAGATGTGTTGAAATTCCTTCAACTTAACTCTTATTTATACACAAACATGTGGCTCCCAATGAACTATCAAGAGGGCTAATCTAGCCCTAGCCGACCTTCTCTCCTTGATAAATCAACCCACAACCACATATAAAAATTCACAACTCCATTTTGATATGTCCTTTTTAAGTGCTTGAAGTGGCCCCTAGCTCTTGTAGGGCTACCCCTTCACCTCCCTATGTCAAACCATGGTTTCTCTTGGTGGTTTTACACCCACAAGAATGGGTACAAAGCCCACAGACTTGGGTTCTTTATCCACAAGTCACTTTTGTGTGCAAATTCTTCCAAAACCCACTATCTTAGGGTTTGGAGTACCTCTCAAGGTACAAATATCAACACTTCCTCTTAACGAGGGAGGTACCTCCAACACTAGGAAGTCTCCATCAACTTCATCACTGCCACCACTAGCCCATATGGCATCCATCATTGTAGTATACTCTGTAGAATTAACCTTGTAATATCGATAGTTCCTTTGCATCATCTCATCTTAACCTGAAAACCTCAACACTTCCATAGGGCTACTCCCTCTGAAGCTAGACTCCCTCTAAGTCTACACGGTCTCCAATGACTTAATCTACTACTGACCTCATGTCCTACAAGGCCAGTCTAAGTTGTGGTGGAACATGTTCCATCATCAACCCAACTCAGTCCTACTAACACTCGTCCTCCTGGATCAAACACCACCTGTGCACACACTCCACTCTCAGATATGAAACATCACTATCTAATGAAGAAACTAGCCTACCAATCTCCATTCCATCACATGAAGCAATCTCGATTAAACAAATATAATCCATGTCAAATAAATCCTCGAGCTTTCCCAAAAATCCATGGAAAGTCAGAGGAAGTTCATGATCAACCACCTACACTACAAAAAACTGTTTTCCACTAATCCACCAAAACTCCCAGTTAATCTCATTTCCAAGCTATTCAAGACCACATCTCCATGACTTCATTTGAACCCTTTGCTCCATGCTTTAGATAATCTAGCTCCCTTTGAGCTGCTTCACTATGCACACTCTGATTCACTGGCCCTTCAAAGTCGCTCTGATACTATGTTGTTTTTACGTGATACTAGAGTCTAGGATATAATCTTAAATCACTAATGTTACCTATCCAAGTATCACAAAAAGGCTACTTTGCATAGTAGAATAATATACTTTTAAATTTGTCAAACACTTTAGATTTCTTCCTCACAAAATAAATTTACGTATTTCTTGAGAAGTCATCTATAAATGAGACATAATGCATATAGTTTCCTAGTGATTGAACCAACACATTTCTGAACACATCATTATGCACCCACTACAATATTTATTTTTTTGCCATACTGCTAGAGGATAATCTTACCTAATTATGTTTCTTGTATAGGAAATGCTCATATAAATCAAAATATATAGAGTAATTATACATACATTCTACCATACCTTTACTATGTAGTGCTTGAAGGCCCTTCTTTTTGTTATGTCCCAGTTTTTTATTCCATAGCATAGTCTTATTTCTAAATATTATAGGATTTTTTCCTTCTTTAGTTCCATTATGAGGAACAAAGGGATTGTTGCACCCATCACTATTAGTCCTTCTCAATATCTTACATAGAGTTCAAAGCTTAACTCCTTTTGGTAATACCATTGCTCCTTGAACTATTCTATACATTTTCTTTTCAAACATTGTTTTTACACCTGCATCACTCATCTTGATTATTGAAATCAAATATATGGTCAATATTGTGATGCGTAGAACACCAGAGAGTGTTTTAATCCTTCCATCCATGAGATTCAATGTGAATTTTCCTCGTCTTATGGTTTTGGTTGTCGATAAATATCATAGGAAAATGTCATTTCCATCGTACCTTTCATACACACAAACCACTCATTGTGACGAGTCATATGAGAAGATTCAATTGAGTTAACCAACCATGCCTCAAGATCTACATGTGTGCATGAAAAAAGGCAAGTACACATCCCCTACTTCATCTAAAGGTTTTTTCTACATCTCCAACATACCTTTACAAATTTTCTTGGAGATTATATCTTCCTCTAGATTTAGATCTCTTACTTGAGGAATTATTTTTGTTTCTATACTAATAAATCCCTACTGAATACTTAAGAAAAATTGATTAGAAAATATACCAAAAAAATAAAAAATAAAATAATGATTATTAATTTTTTTGTTGTTGGCTTAATCCAACGAGACTTTGAGCCTTTAATCTAATAATTTATATAATGCTTTTGAATAGAATGATCACTAATTAAGCTACACCATGTGAGCTACACTATAAAATAGTTAAATTACACCAATATTTTATATTTAAATATAATTATATATATTATTCATAAATATTAAATGATCACATCTATATGATAATTAGGTTGTTTAATATATATCATTCATTATAATAAATTGATTTTTTTTTAAATAATATTTTAACATAGTTTTAATAAAGTTAAGAATATTTTTAACTAAAAATTATTAATAATTAGATTTTTTTATTAATTATATTTTATGATAATTTAAGAAATATTTAATAAAATTTAGTAAAAATTAAAAATTAATTTAAAAGTAAACAAAAAAAATGTCGACGGGTTTTGGATAGATGGTGATGATTGTGTTGTTAAGTTACTCCTAGATGTTGAAGACAATGATTCAATTCCTTGCTCTATTCGAATGTTATTCTTGGATATGACCATGATATAGCCTCACCACTACCAAACTTTCAAAAAAAAATTAAACAATATAATACAATTTAATTTTTTTTAATAATACAAGCCTTCAAGAAAAAATTTCCCATGTTGAATGTGACATTTCACATGAGAAAAAATGCATTACTAACTCTAAGGTGCTTGCCAAAGTAGCAAGACAAGTTCCAAACATAGGCCACTCTTGGGGCCAGCTCAATCATTATCGTTGTTCTTTACTAACACCTCATGTTGTTGTTCGGCTATGTGTTGGTGGATAAGAACACTTCGAGAGAAGAGATGCTTCTTTAATTGAATGAATTATAGGTGTTAGTGCACTCGATGGACCAAAGACTAGAGAAAATTGAAGGTTTCCTTGACTTGCCCCCTGCTCTAGATTGTTCTCCAAGAGATAATAGGGATCCTATCCATCTGGAAGCCTCAGGCTCTAGAAAGTATTGAATGTTAACTATGTTTTGTGGTTATTTACTATCAAGTCCTAGTTACTTTGCTTTTTTGCTTGAGTATAACCCTAGAGGCCACTTATTTCAGATAAAGTTGTTGGGTTTTTGGTACACTATTACTAAAAATTTTGTGTGGCTCTTAAAGAAAAAGAAATTTTATGCCTCTCCTAGTTTCCCTAGTGGAAGTTCAAGACACATTTCTATTTATTATAGTTATTAGAAATAATGAAAAAACTTGTAATTAGAAAAAAAATAATTACAAATAAGAAATAAATTACAATAAATTTTATTATGAGCTACATGTGTAATTCTTTGGGTGTTCAACCTATAGGTTACATGTATCCATTTTATTTCACTGAGACACACATTCAATAGGTTAGTATGAGAAAGATGTATAATTTCTTTTGTGCTCAACCTTGAGATACATCAATACCTCAACCATAAATATTTCTAGATTTTGAACTCCTCACCACAATTTTTTTTCCTTTCGAGTATTTCTATTAGTTAAACTCGAGTTTGCATCGGTATAAGGTTCAAATTTGAATTCATCATTACCCTCTAAGAACCCTAAGACCTCTGATAGAGGGGTATACAATTTTTCCCATATAAATGAAATTAAAATATAATGTTGCTTATCAAATTTGCAAATAAAACCATTTCTAATTTACTTTATAATATGTTTTACCCGTTATATATATATAAACCATTAGAAAAATGAATTCTAGCAATTTTTCTCCATATCTTGATAATTTATTACAGTTGTGTCTTAGTAATGGGAATTGAAGATCAAAACTTTGGTTGTGGTGAAATATTTTGTTATTCGTAGATAAAAACAATTTCAATTCCAATCAATAGCCTACGCTGTTTGTGTTTGGATTCAAAAATGCAAATTGTTTTACGTCCTACTCTTCCATTACATTTACTACTTTCTTAGCTTTCTTGCATTATTTACTACTTTCTTAGCTTTCTTGCATTTATGAATATCACCAACGTGTTTTGTTTATGCCTATTTATTTTGAAGATATGAGAACAAACATTCGAGATTAAATTAATTAATTACTAAAACGTAAAAAATATTAAGGTCTCATAAAACCAATTAATATTAATAAACTATTAAAAAATTATAATGATTCTCAACTTATAAAATATTAAATAACCAATAAAATTTATAATTATTAAATTTGAATTATTAATAATTAATAAACTACTAAATTATTAAAAGATAAACTATAAATTAATAAATGATAAATTATTAATTAACTAATAGAAAAATTATTAATTAAACCCAAATATTTAAAACATAAATTAATTTTTCAATTACATACTATTCAAGAATTTGAAATCAATTTCAAAAAATAAATTTAAGGTCTCTCTGGAATCAGTTTTACTTATGTCAAACTCTTTAATTTTTTGTATTTTTGTAATGTATCTTAAATTATGTAAATATATTAAATTTAAAAATAAAATTGTTAAAATGCAATATAATAATATATTTTAAAATTTTCTATTAAAATAAAAGAATAAAAAATTATAGTTAGTTAATAATTAGTTTTTTAATTATATAAAAATAATATTTTAAAACTCGAAAATTAACATATTTAAAAATAAGAATACACCTTTTCATAACAAAAAAAATAGTTTTATTTGTAACCAATGAGATGGTTTTAAGGGTGCAAAATCAACTTCCATTTATCTATAATCTTATTAATAAATCTTGTAACTTTTAACGCCCAACAAAACACAATTTTTCAATTAGAAAAATATATAAATCTTGTAACTTTTAACGCCCAACAAAACACAATTTTTTAATTAAAAAAAATATTAAAATTAAAATTAGTGCGAAAATAAATAAATAAAAAGTTGAGATACAGAATTTCAAATTCAAATTTAAATTTTGCAAGCCGTTTGGCATACAAAGTATATAAATTTGGAAGGTATAATACGGTTTTGAATAACTCACGATAGATTTTATATGAAATCTCAGAGCGTTTTAGCCTGCGTGTCTGCTGAGAATCCTGTCGTTCAAGACTCATAACACATATGATGAGTATCGTCATAAGATAAATTGAATTCAAACAATTTTACAATTTTAATGTTAAAACCCGTAGATTTACCATTCATTAAATATTTTACACTATATATATATTTAAAAAAGTTGTTTATTTTCTCAAACTTTGATGAATATGACACTGATTACATGCACATGAAAGCAATACATTTTGCAAAAGAAAAAGTTTCAGGCCAAAGAAAATCTAAAATTCCATGAAATAAAACAGTTTTGCTTCTGGTTAATATACAGCAAAAAAAAATATGTCCATATGATTTTTTTTGTTGTATCTCACAGTTTAAATCGAGCTCTAACAAGAGAGATATGTTGCTCTCTTTTGACCGACTTCTTAACAGAATTTAAGAGAATAGAAAACTAATCTAAAATTATAAGCTTATAATAAACAACACATACGAACGAAATAGGAATGTCTCAATTAAATACATCATTGCAAAAGTAGGGTTATAATCTCTCGCCCAGTAGTGCCTCTGGGTGGCCTCGATCCGTTGCAGCAGAGCAAAGAATTCTTCAAAGCTGTGGCTGCCGGCATTGGTGCCGGCGCATGGCCGCTTAGGGAACGCCTATGCTAAATCCGAAGATGATTCCATACAGTGTTTCTTGTCATAATCTCCACGGCCGCGGGATCGATCTCTGAACCCCATCAATATAATTCAACACTGCTAGCGCTACGCAGAGCGCTCAATATATCCTTCCTGCAGAATTCTGAGTTCATTTTAGACTAAACAGCCGAGCCATTGAAACAGGGGCACTATGTTTGACAAAAATCCAGGCCAAAAAATCTTGTCTCTCCAGTGTTCATGTAGCTATGCGCGGCATTTTGAAAATTCAAAATTTAAATTACGAATAGTCGCTGATCCATACATTAATGCTTTAATTGCGGTGGTCTGCGCTGACGGCGTATGGAAACGTGGACAGTATCGGGGATTGTTTTGGCGGTCATCGGAAAGTTCGGCAAGGAAGCCGACCATCTCTCATACATGTTATGCCATGTATGTATTACCATCTAAATGGATGTCACGTCAACGCTGAAAAATCACATTAAATATCGCTTGCCATGTTCATGCCCATACGAATGCAGAGATGTATTTCGGTTGACCAAATGTACTCTTAAGAGTATTAAAAACCCGGGATTTATTGGTTGCGAAACAAACTGGTCGCCCTCCGCATGTTTAGGAAGACCGTTGACTCTTTTCCATACATCAAAAATGGAGCCACCGTCTCCTAAAATGAGTTCACTCTTATCACCGATCTGAAGACAATTATGAATCGATAGGACTTCAACTAATCTTAATGGTAATGAATTAATCATTGCGCAGAATCTTGTACGTAAGTGAAAGATATGAATGCGATATTAATTGTGTTGCGTCAGTTTTATTAGTCCCTGCGATCTGGCAATGGCCAGGGACTATAGTAATCGATTTGCGATGTTATAACATTAATTCACCTGTTTGTTATTAGTCTCTGCCACTTATAAACCAAAGTTTTCAGAGCCATATGGTTTTACTATTTTATGTAATACAAAGTTTCCAGAGGCATGTAGTTTTGCCATCTTATTTGGCCTCTTCCCGAGGCGGAGAGGCAAAAACCATATGTTATGTGTACATATTTCCAAAATTTGAAACTAATGAAAATATAATGGTAACTAATGCTAGCATTACTTACTTTCATAGTTTAACAGATATTAAATCCTAACCAAGTTCCCATGTTCTAACTGCTCTTGTGCATTGAACTTGCCATGTGGTGCAACAGCTGCCAGCTTTGACAATTCGACAACAAGACCGGTCATGCATGCAGGGGAAATTCGACAATTCAATAACAAGACCGCTTCACACATGCCTGGAAGTGGAAGTTGATTTTCTGTCTATTTTCCTTTCGCTGCATCTGCCATGCCTGGAACTATTTCTTCTTTCTGAAATCCTGAAGTAGCTTGTTTCTGAAATCCTAGAGGAGCGTCCCGTTCAGAACTATTGAACGACACAACACTATAGGCTGAACAGACCTGCATCACAATATGCTAGCTTTACAAATAGTAAGCCTCTATTTCAAATGATATTCTTTATTTCAAATGATATTCTTTGTTTCAGAAGCTGATTTATATATGAAAAAATTCTAATTATGCCTTCATAATACGATTTACAGAAATATCGTTACTGCTATTTACAAAAATGATATTCTTTATTTCAAATGATATTCTTTGTTTCAGAAGCTGATTTATATATGAAAAAATTCTAATTATGACTTCATAATACGATTTACAGAAATATCGTTACTGCTACTTACGATTTTTGTAGACTATGCAAGGCCAAACTGGATGCCTCCCGCCAGAAAGTGGAGATTGCAGGGTCCACATGACTCGCAGGCCCAAGGGATCAGGGAAAAACCTGATTTCTGTTGTGCCCATCTGAGAATCGATTCCGTTAAGGTTCTGGGTCTTACACCATCCAAGACACACACAGAGCACAGCAGATTAATGATTGAAGCTACGGCATACTAGCTCGCTCGCTCGCTAAGGTACAGAGTCTCAACCTGTTTGGTTTTCTATGGAAATTTGTTACAATAATTTTTTGATAATCCCAAGTAACCTAAATCCTATTGAAAACAATACAGAGACATGCTCACAACATAACACAGTACCTACCGAAGCTTTATCAAGAGAATATGCAGAGAGATAGAAACATGGAGGGCGCCTTGAATAACTCATCTATTTCGGCAGGTACATAGAAATGCTTTTTCGTTGCTAAAGCTTATAGAATATTTTCGCAACTTCAGCTCTACTCACGAACCTGACTGAAAGATTTTGGTTTCCAAAGCAGATCAGCTCGACTACCGCTATAACTAGACTGGCAGAAAGCAAGCTTAACTGGCTTAAAAAGAGAGAGGAAAGAAATTACCTACCGAAGCTTTATCAGGAGGATCTGCAGAGTGATAGAAACATGGAGGATGAAACTTGCGATGCCCCTGTTCTTCTCTGTTCATTTGCTTCTGGTGGGGATTATGGGACTGCATTTATGCACTTGCTAAATGAGAGTTTGGTGTAGCCCTGTTATGCTGCCAGATATGGATTGGCATGTCTAGCAGGTGGCTGTCACTCGCCCGCCCCTCTAGGCGCTTCTAACAAAAGGATCTAGTCTTGTAACATGAGCTGCTTCTGGTTTCATTGCTTCAAAATGGTCCTGCATCTTAGAGCTATTCTGAGTGCTTTCTCAGAATAACACTTGACATTGCATGTCCACCATATCCCAGAGGCGCTCCTCTGCTCCCTTCCCACCTAGCTGTACTTCCCTCCAGCATTTGATGGAACTGTGGTGGTGTAGCAGAGGTATGGTACCTTTGAGATTGTTTCTGTAAATGACGGAGTTAAAGTGAAGTTGACACGTTACCCCTGTGTGCCAGTAATTTTCAGGCTGGAATGTTTATGCAAAGCTCTGGCCTGGAAATTCGCATTCGAATCGCTTTGTGTATCAAAAATGCCGCCGGCATCGTATTCCCCAGCAAGATAAGAGGCGCCCAGATGGCAGATCCGCGCTCTGTAACCAGGCTCCGTCATGAGAATGCTGCTGGACTTTATGTAATTATGGACGTAATTTATGTTGCCGTCGTGGTGCATGTATTTGAGCCCCTGCGCCACGTCTACGGCGATCTGCATCCGAGAAATCCAGGAACCGAGGATCGTGAATCCGGGCACCTTGCTGCCCCTCAGGCAGTCCGCAAGGCTCGATCCCTTGACGTATTCGTAGGCGAGATATACGATCTGTCCCTCGCAGCAGCCTCCCAAGAGCTTGACTATGCTAGCGTGGTGGGCATTGTAAATTTGTCTGAGCCCTGTCCGGATATCTCCGATTTTTCCCTTTTGCTTTCTCACAGTGACCGCCATCGTCTTCCCCCTGAAAACGCACTTCCAGACGGACGATTTCCCTATCCTTCCATAGGCGAATTGCATGGTGGCATCTGCGCTTTCTTTGTGTGTGTAGAGAATGGGGTTTTCGGGGAGGAAGTCCGACTGGCGAGCGAATTGGCTATTACATTCTGCTTTCAGTTCTGGCTGTTACTGGCTTCATAAACTGGCTTTCCCTTCACGAACTTATAGTTCTGGTTCAAACAAGGGTAGATCTCAGGAGAAATGAAATTCTGGCACCATGAATTAGGACCCTCCCATTTTGTTTTTTATCATGGAGTTAGCGCAGGCATGAAACATCTTGTAAATGATACATTTACTCAGCATACATTTGAAAACATAAAAGCTACGTGTTTGAAGTAAATGAAACGTGGATGGTTAGTGATAAAATAAACTCTAATGTGGCGTTGCAATAATATGTTTCGAAATGAGCGTTAGAGGATTCTTTACACATTGGGCTACGTGGTGGTAAGCAACAATGCTGTGAGACTTCCTGCCCATGACACAATATAACGTTCATGCACAACTGCCATGCTGCCTTTTAAAAATAGTGGTGGGCCATTCAATTTCTGAGTCACTAAACTATGCAATGGCACAATTTCCAGTGACTGGATCCGGGGATTCGTAGCAGTCTGCAAGCACTAAAGACATATATTATGTGACGAACGAGAAAGCAAGAATAGCTCCAGCTCCGACAATCCCTCCTAATTGAGTTGTTTCGCATGCCAATGACAACACCTCCCAACCTGTTATAACACACACACTTGTTGTCCAGAATGTGCCTGCGGTGTATTGCAGCAGGTCCGTTCACTCAGTGAAACGAGATATCCTCTATTCTAAATGAGGGCTACAACAAAGGAGTGGGTCAGAAACAACAATTCTAAAACAAATCTGTTAAGAATAAATATACCATGGCCTTTGATGTGGCCAGGTATGTTTTCAAACCTGGTATCTAAAATCGTTTTGTTCTCCGCGCGATCAACATCCATAGAAATCTCCGCCATAGTGCCTTCCGATTCTACTTGCACGTAGGAGCCAGAATATGCATCCACACAATAAACTCCACGTCTCCTCCACCATCGTTGCTTTATTTATGATCCTTGTTTCATATTTACTTATAGTTAACGATGTTAGGCTCGTATATAACTAGTTTAACCCAGGTATACAACTAGTTTAACCCAGGTGAAAAATTGGACTTGACTAGTAATCACATGATTAATAGAATGAATGACTCGGCACAACGTTTCACTACCTGTGCCATGCTAATATATATAAAGTCCTATCATGTGACTTAATCCTTTTCTCAGCGTAGTAGACATTCTGGCTGACCTATTTCAAACTTTGTACATGCATCACCGAAACTCAACACATCCAATTTATAGAATTCCACATCGAGGGTACAAATCTAGTCGCTGACTTATTTCAAACTTTGCACATGCAATACCGAAACTCAACGCATCCAACCTACAAAATTCCACCTCGAGGGTACAATTCTAGGATCATACAGCAAATTTCAACCAGAGGCAGGGACTTGCTACGTCGTAGCCCCTCTTGTTTTATTTGATACGTATAGATTCGTTTAGAATTATATATTGGATTTTTTAATTATTTAGTATAGAAAGTCGTTTAGAATTATATACTAAATAATTCTAAATGTATGACTTCAGATACCCATATAAATGGCATCAAAGACTTCATTATGTCCAACACAATAGCAATAATTTTTTTGGAAGTTTTACATTTAAAGGTGTTTAAGGTTCTAGCCAATAGCCCCGATGATAGATAGCTATCTCTCTTGCATCAATAGAGGACGAGTCATCCCATGCTTAGAAGTAGATAAACAAAGTTGTTAATTTTTTTTAACAAATCTAATAATATGTGAACGATATATTGAAGAAAATTAATGCTAACTATAATCAATGACATGATCAGCATTAGATTCTACATCATTATAAGGTCATTTTCATTGTTGCACTTGTAAAAAGAAGAAATTTAAGTCCCAACTTTTGGCATTATTGTTATTGATGGCAAAGGTGCAGCACAAGGGCATCAAAGACAAAGAAACAACAAAAGTGCAGCAAAGGCAAAAGAGCTACAAAAGTGCAGCAAAGGTAAAAGAGTAGCAAAAATGCAATAAAGGCAAAGAAGCAGCAAAGGCAAAGGAGCAATGAAAGTGCAGCAAAGGTAAACGAGAAACAAAGGTAAAAGAGCAACAAAAGTGCAGCAAAGTAAAAACAAAGGAGCAGAGACTGGGCATTGTTTTGTTGCAAGGCTATGGCAAAGAAAAACATGTGCAAGAAAGTATCTTGTAGAAATTGCTATGTTGAAGATTTCTTGTGATGTTGAAGTGTTGTCATGCAAGACAAAGACAAGATTCCATGACAACAAAGGCAAGATTCCATGACAGCAGAGGCAAAAATCCATGACAACAAAACAAGACAAGACTCAAGGAGGTTGAGACATGACACGAAGATGTTGTGATGCAAGTCCAAGGCAAAGGCAAAGGCAAATATGTATTAATGATAAATGTTGTTATTGAACATAAGGAATGAATGTTCAAATGTTATTCTTATAATTTTATATGATGTTGGCATTAGGTTGATTGATTTAATCATTACATGTGGCTGAAATTAATATTGGATGGATTATTTATTTTTGTGTTCTAATATTCAAGATATGAAGAGTTCGGAAACAAATCAATGAAAGGCAAAGAGTCAAGCGTGTTCGCTTCATATTGTTATGTGGAATACAAACAACAAGCAAACTTCCTTTATAAAAGATGTTGTTTTTGGAAGTAAGTAGACGTTATTGAGTGGGAGAATGTGGAAGAGTTGATTGAGGTATTATGCATTAGTTACCTGGCACATTTTAATCTTATGTGAAGAAGATTTGAAGGGAAGAATAGGCAAAAATCAAGATGTAGATATGCATAATTTATGACCAGGTAAACCAACACAATGTTGCTTCTTGTTTGCATCAGGGGGTTGTAGTCTCCTTTCAAGTTGTGGGTTGATAAATATCTAGTTGTAGTTAGTTGCGGTAGGAGCTTACTACGCATTGTAGCCTACAGAAAACATATGTGAGTTGGAGCTTCCTTGCATGTTACAACTTGCGACAAATTGAAGTAGCAACCACTTGTAGGTTGGAGCCTAGAGAAAATCAGATTAATAAGGAGTAGGATCTTGCCTTTGCATCACAACAATAATAAAATAGTGATTTTATCCCTTTATGGGCTTCCACATATATCTCGTGTTAATATGTGTTGTTATTATGTGTTGATGTGATGCTTTGGTTTGTTTATTACTTCTTGTGCACATATTCAATTTGCTAGTCATTATTTGTTAAGTTTCTTATGTAATGTTTTAGTTAATGAGATTAATGAAAAGGATTTTAATGTTCATGAATATACTAAATTGATTCACCCTGCCCCCTTAGTTTAGTCGTGTTCATCAATTGGTATGAGAGTTGGTTCCTTCAGTGTAACCCTAATAGCTTGAAGGTAGATCTAGTTGAATAATGGACTATCAAAGTGTGCATGTGCTTAGTACATCAAACTTTCATGAATGGAGAGATAAGGTTAAAATTTAATTGATAGCTTATGGAGCTGGTGTATGGAAGCTTGTATGTGAAGGTTACTACAAAGACTCTCCCTCTGTGGAAGAAAAATAATGGAATGCTATGGCAAAATGTACTATGTATAACAATATTCATAATAAGGATCTTAATACAATAATAGACTTAAATTTTGTAAAAGAAATCTGGGATAGATTGTAGCTCATGCTTGAAGGACAGACTAGTAGTAGCAGTGCAAAAAAAGAAAAGAGAAAGAGTAAGAAGAAAAATCCCTGTCAAAATGAAAGTTTTTAATTAAATGAAATCTTTGCATGTATGTGTGAGTGTACCTGACTTTCATGGGGAATATACAGATAAAAAATTAATTGAACATCAAGCAAGGCTTGACTTAGCATTGGTAGAAATAGATAGATTGAACATTGAAAACAAAGGCCTAAAGAAACTTGTGCAGATATTTGATGAGAGAGAACATCAACACAAGAAAGTGATTGTTAATCTGAAGACACAAATTAGAGAGGCAAGGAGAATAGAAGAGATCATGAATAGTCAGCTCAAGGTGAAAGAGTTATAGTGTGAAAGGTTAGAGGTTGAGTGCAATTCAATAAAAGGGAGTTAAATGAAAACATCATGTTGTATAAGTAGCTAGAAGAGGAGGTTGTCTCAGAAAAGTGCAGCAGATCAAAGGCAGCCATAAAAGATAACGAAGGATCTCTAAAAATACTTATAAAATAAGACTCCAACAACAACATGTTTTGTAAAGAAACAAATAAAAACAAGAAGAAACATAAAGAACCAAAAAATAAGGCAATGAAATTGTCATATACAAGAAGGCCATTTTCTCCTAGAGATGAATTTAGAAATTTTGGAAAATGTCAAAGGAGAGAATATATCTCATGCTTCCATTGCTATGAACCTGGATACATAGCAATAGAGTGTAATAACAAGAAGATCAAGACTATTCAACAAAACATACATCAAACAAGAAGGTACTATCCAGAAAACAAACAAAGGAGAATATCAGCAACCAGGTACATAAACTCTTTCTATGGTTATTGTTATATGTGCAATGAATTTGGACATAAAGTTGTTGAATGTAAACTTTATGTGAAGAAGAGCACAAGAAAAACCATACCATTTCTACCATATCTTGGTGAAATAAAGTGCTATATATGTAGCAACCTTGGACACAAAGCTAAAGATTGCAAACTGCCATATAACCTAAAGTGATCTAGACAGAAGATGGAAGCAATTATAAAGAATGAATAAGATACTCATAACAACACGAAGTCCACTAAAGTATGGAAGAGGAAGAATAAAGAAGGACTGGTGACCTAGATTGGTCTAAGGGGTAGCTTCTCATGGAATAAATGAAGAACTTGTTCTAACTTAGAGCAGAATTGTTTTAGGGGAGAGCAGGCTAAGGAATACATTGGAAGTAATAACAAATAGTAGAAGACTAAATTCATGAATTATGACAGAAGCATTTTCTATATAGATGAGTTTGTCAAGACAATTCTCAAAGTATGCTACATTTAAACTACTTAATATATAATGAACAGACTAATCGTGCCTTGCCAGACATATTGTTGCATTATAGTGAGGATCTAAGAGGGGACACACTCGATGTATGAATTCCAAATTCATATATTAGTTATGCAAGACAAAACATACATCCCAAGTTATTTGATGAGGCTAGAGAGGATCTTTTCCATGGTTAGGAGGGCAAACCTTCCTCACCACAGTAATAAGGTGTTTTCTTCTTCAACATGGCACACTTCAATAAATCCACGCATTCCCTATGACAATGCTACAAGTGTAAATGCGATTTAAAATTTGTAAGACAATATGCATGAAAAAGGAAACCGGAGGCACGAAGGGAGAAGGAACTTGGAAATGCAGCCTGTAAGAAGAAAATTGTTGAACACACATAACCTCATATTCAAGGTAGAGAATATCTTGGAAAAATTTTGGGGACATGATATCTTTTCAATATTCAGTTCAATATATGTGCCAAGATATGGTGGTAGAAAATATCGTCAAGTGTGAAAACTCCCAGCAAATGAATTCAATGGACACTATTTGGGAATCTATGAAAAGGGAAAAATGAATTTTTACAAAATTCATGACCTCCAAAGCTCATGTGGACTGGCGGATTCCTAATGCATAAGAGCCATGGGAAAAATTAAATCCCCCATTGTGTTGTGCATCTATGTTCAGGTCATAGCAGAAATTTGGATTCTCATCCTACCGTTTTCTCTCCAGAGATCAGGGACTCAAAAGTAGATGCAAATTCTGGAGCCATCATTATGTTTGAAAATTTTGGATTCAATCACATGAGGCATGTCGAAATTTATGTAAAAGATGTGGTATGGATGAGCACAAAACAAGGTTATGGTAGAATTTGAGGAGAATCCAAATTATTATTTCCTCATCAGTCACTAGATGCAGATAAATAGGCTATCTACAAACACACAAATTCTATATGCAGAAAAAAGAATGACTAATGAAGATATAATGGGCGAAAAAGAAGTTAGAAACAAGAATGAAGAAGAATGAGTATTCGTAAAGAAAATTCATGTGAATCGAACATGCATCCAAATGGTATGATGAATCTTAAGTTGTAATGTAGGTTGACAGTTGGACAGAGGCTAGACAGACAAGAGGAATGCGACATGGACAAATCAACTAAGGCACATGTAAGGCAATGCAAAGAATTAATGTGAATCGTTAGACATGTGAAAGACGTGGTAGGATGCAGTGGCATAATAAATATAATGATATTTAGACAAAAAAGGATACTCAATATTTCATAACGGACATATTAAATTCGGAACAGACACTTATGATACTCCAGCTATGCTAATCAAATTTTAGCATATCAAAGAACACCATAATTGAATGATAAAATCATGTAACACACGCAAAAGAGGGTGGCAAAAACGTTATATATTCGTTTCACATATCGACGTTATTAGTCCCTGCCTGGGACTATAGCGATCGATATATCGTTGACCGCACATTAATTCATTCGTTGACCATGTTTTTTTTGGCGTTATCATCGTTTAACCAATGTTTTAGAATGACAATTTTCATCTATCAAAATTTTAACGAAGGTTTTTGGCTGGGCAAGAAAGGACCTCTTATTGCAGGCTTCGCTTATACCAATGTAAAAATGTGGTGACAAGTTATATTTTATCCAAAGTTTGGAAAATTGTGGTGACAAACATGAAACTTAGGCGCATGCAAAGTCTATTATATAGCTGCCACCTCTCACCTCTCAGGCAGCTGGCTACCACCGTCTGCCACCTCTCAGGTAGCTGGCTACCACCGCCTTTCAATTTCTTGCCACCAAACACAATATGAAATTAGTCTTTACCATCTGCGGAGGAAGGTTTTCGGTGAGATTGTTGTTGGATAGGCTTAAGAGCGGAAGTCTACAATGGCAGGAGTGGCAGCAATGAGTGATGAAAGAGAAATGTTTGTTCTCTGATGAGAGGGACCTACTATTATGCTGCTCTATTTGTCACTCTCATGGTGCTCTGTTCGCAAGTATATTTGTCTCTATATTTGCAGCTGTTTGCTCGTTGAGCTAAATGTATGTTTGGCAGGTATGAGTTCCAAATGCAGTATGGATCGATAGGCTGGTCTGTAGGAGCAACACTGGGATATGCTCAAGCAACGCCAGAGAAGCGTTTAATATCATGCATTGGTGATGGAAGCTTTCAGGTGCAGATGCAAGGATTTTTATATAAAATTCTGTAATATTTTATTTAATGAATAACATGCTTATCCACCCCTTTATTTGGCGATTTAGGTTTTGCTATAAAATAAAAATGGAACACAGAGTTTTAGGCTTTGTATTTTATGAAATGCTTGAACTACATTAACTAGTTTTGTCATAGTTCAATCCCTGATTTGTTGTTCTGTTTTGCATAGGTTTTGACATCTAGATGCTAATCGAGATCTGTATTAAGTGTTCACTAGGCGACGATGAAAGCTGCCTGTGAGAAGAAAAGCAAGGTAATTTCATTGTGGACAAATCAGTTTGAGGCCCTTGCTTATGTCTTTTAGATTGACTGCATGGGACAAGAAATTGCAGGCTTTTAGGGATCCAGTGGAAGGAATTGTTGAATTCATGTTTCCTTTTGCGCAGTTCTCTTGGTCAAAGACATTAGTTAAGAAATGGTTCAATATTAAGACTAAAGCTCATGAATTCCATGCAGATGAAATTGGAGAAGGTTACGCTAGTAAAGGTGATTCTTACCCTTATGTTTAATGCTAGTTTTTTCTTTTTTCTTTATCTCTTCCCTGCCTTCTTTCAGGTTTCCCTAATGGACGACCATATCTAAGTGCTTTTCTTCCTTCTAATCTGCGTGCTATACAGATAATGAGGAAATGTTCGTTGAAAGGCACCGAAGTTGCTCTGATAAGGATTCCTACGTCTTTAGGAAAAGTCGGGCAGGTACTAGAATCTAGACCCTTAGATTGAGATTACATGTTATCTGCTGCTTGTTGGTTATCTTCTTGTTTGGCCTGTTGCGGACCTCCTAAGCCAAACGCAGAACATGGACACATAAAAAGCATGGATTTAAATTTGAGCGTTGAGCTTCCTCATGTCAAAATCAAACCTAAATTTTCTATTTATTTTAATTTTCTCTGTTTTTTAACTCTACTTGCAGATAGGTGGTTGAAAAAGAACCCGGACAAAATTAAGCGCGGAAGAATGGAACCTGAAATGTCCCAAGTCACCGATGTCCAAGACTTTCGGTATGTAAATTTTGAAGTCTGTGTTGCATTTGTTCAGCTTGTCAATGAATTTGTGTTCCGATTGCCAGTGTCGTTAAAATTCAATGGGCAAACAGGTTATTTGTGGCAACATGGAATGTGGGAGGCAAAGCTCCTTCAAATGGCTTGAATCTGGAAGAATGGTTGAATAACTCACCTCCAGCGGATATCTATGTCTTGGGGTATGGACAAATGATACTGTTGTTTGACATTTAAGGAGTTTCTGGAAAGCCTATATAGATATAAAATTTCTGATTTTTGATGGGCAAGTTATGTTCGAGGAATTTTTCAATTCACGCTCTTGATTGTGATAGTCATATAACCATATTTCAACCAGTAACCAGGAGAAGCCTTTTTTACAGGTTTCAGGAAATTGTTCCTTTAAATGCAGGGAATGTGCTGGGGGCAGAGAATAATGGTCCTGCTGCCAAATGGCTTAGCCTTATTCGGAAAACACTCAATAAGTCACAGCGTGAAGGCAGTACCAATTCTAGAAGCTCTTTATCACCAGGTTGTGCAAAGTCCACGGACATGGTAGACACAATTATAAGTTTGGATTCTGATTTTGAGGGTTCAAGGTCACAGAAGAACGACCCTTTCTACCATAGGAGATCATTTCAGGTCCTAGGCTGGGGTTCCAAAATGGATGACGATTCTGCCAATAGGCAGCCAAAATTGCAGAGGAATTTCAGTGTTTCTGATCAAATGTTGATGGGCAGATCTATAGGAAGGACAGATTCTGATAATACTATCAAATATTTGCACTCAGATGATGAATATGTTGCATGTGCAGCAGATTCACCTTCAGCTTCTACTATGTTTTTCTCTCCGATGCCAGATAGCCCTCCAGTGGACGATAGATCTAGTTATGGCCAGATGAATTACTGTTTCGCTGCCAACAAGCAAATGGTTGGCATATTCCTCTCAGTTTGGGTGAGAAGCGATTTGAGGCATTATATACGCAATCTCAAAGTGTCATGTGTTGGAAGGGGCCTGATGGGTTACCTTGGCAACAAGGTGTGGCACATTTCTGTCAAAAAGTGATTCTCATGTTTTATGATGTTGCATTTGCTGTTCCAAACATGGACAATGACGTTTTTTGCTTTGCACCCCTAAGAATGCTTGATTTTTACCCTAGTCATTGCTGAATGCACATGACGTCTCTGAGTTAACAGGAGTTTAGATCAATTTCTCCAATTAAACATATTGATTCAATCATACTTTTGCAGGGCTCAATATCAGTTAGCATGACTCTCCATCAGACAAGCTTTTGCTTTATTTGTAGCCATTTGACTTCTGGCCAGAAAGATGGCGATGAGCTCTGGAGGAATTCTGATGTCATGGAAATCATAAAAAAGACTCGCTTTCCACGGGTTTGTAGATTTGCTGGAGAGGATTCACCTGAAACTATTTTGGAGCATGAGTAAGTCTGAATTGAATACTTTAGAAGGATCATCTTTTTGTTCCCACATCATTGAGTTGAACTTTAATATTTTAAACTGTTTCTGAAGGATTTATGTTCTACTTTGCTTATTGCTTGAGTCCATTTTGATATTGTGGATAAAATTTGCAGTCGAGTTATTTGGCTGTGGATAAGTCTCAGTAACTGGATGGGTATTGCGCAATGATTATGGAGTATATTTGAGTTACAGCTCACATTTTTGAGGAGAGGTTGTCAAAATTCTGAATCTCTTAATATGCTCAGTAATAGAGTGAACTTATGAGCATGAATTACTAGAATTTCTAAACAGAGCTGGACTCTGCTCGGGCAAGCCGGCCATATGCCCCTGTCTGGTAACAGAAGAAATGAAATGGGGAATTGGCATCGGCGAGTAATTTCGTTTTGGACAATTCGTTCCAATTAGTGCTTGCCAACAGCAACAATTGTCACACACTTGCAACAGCGTTGGCATCGGCAACTTGCTAATTTTTCGGTTATATAGGCAGGGACTACCGGCTGCATGCAGCACTTGTTATATTGGCAAGGATAATGCGTTGGTGGCAGAGTTATATCAATGGAAAATTAATGTTACTCTTAGGCAACATTTATTACATTGCAGGAGCGTACAATGACGACAGTGCATTCGTACCTTGCATATATGACTGTGAATGGAGCTAACCTTCACTGGGTAACGCATCGGGAGGTGGATAGAGATATATTCGTTGGCATAATCATCGTAAGTTATGTCATAATAGTAAGGCCATTGGAGCAAGGCATTTTCCCTCTTTGTGCTCATTTTAGTGCATGTTTTTTTGAATTATTTAGACTTTTATTTGACCCAGAATTATTGTTCATATAATTTTAATATCCAGCGTGACTATTTAGGTATGAAATTTCATCAAAATATGGGTGTTGGAAAGTCAATTCATTTATATTAACGTTGCAACTTTCTTACATATGGTGTTGGATTGGAACAACATGAATATAATATCATTGCAGTATATTATTAACTTTTCCAACCATTATTATAATTAATACATCGGAGTTGCGATAATTGTATTGAAGCTGCATTAATTTACGTGCATTAAATGGGATTGAAGAAACCTTATTCATGTATTGGAGCAGGTTATTATGGTATCAAAGGATCATTTCAATAACATTTATGGGTGCCTTAATGTTAATTTAGAATTGATATAGTGGGTTGATTTCAAGTAATGTTGGAATTCGAGCACACCATTCTAACAACGACACAGGTTCAAAGGATTATGAAATGCCAATAGATCAATAGCGCAGAGATCATTATGCCATGATGCCACTATTGTCAATACAACATTCTTCATATGTGTTTTCCAATGGTGCCAAATATTATAATACGTTGGACAAAGGAGAGTGTTAATATAACAAATAGAAGAGCATTGAGGTTTATGAACGTTGGATGTGCATTGAGTTTGATTATGTCTAAGAGAATTTGAGCGTGTAACATTTTCCATTATATGCTGGATCTGCTAGTGTCATGGTCAATATTCGTTATAATGGAAAGAGGACATGGTCAATTATTGGCAATGGGTGTTAGGTTATATGCATTGGCAGTGGTATAACATATTGTTGATTGAAGTATATTATTAGCATACATTAATATTGGCGTGCAAGAAGTGTATTGTGACTTACCTAGGGTGCGTTAATGTTTTATGCGTCATGTCTAGATACAAGCTTAATCACCCAGTTTCTCTCTAAGAGCAATCCAAGCATGTAATGTGCGACCATATATTCCATTGTGTCTTTTCCAGATAAAGAGGTTGATATTATATAGTTTTGCACAGATATTCATTGTTAACAAGGACACACGCAGAACCACCTTCATTGTTTATGAATAAATATATGTTTTCGTAAGACGTTGTGTCCGGAAAGAACTTTATTCTCGTCGCAATTGTTTGAGCTTCTCAAACCTCCCGTATCACCCTAAAAAATACTAAATTTCACAGCAAGAACAACAATTTCACCATCCTCAAAAGAGGCATGTTCATGATGAGGTTTGATTCAGTCCAGTCCTTTCAGAACCTTGCCTTCTTTCATATATTTACCATGGACTACAGAAATTTGCATCCAGTTTTCGTTAAATAATTCAGTGCCCGAATTTGCGTGTTGTGATGAATATTTTGAAATGAGCTCTCAATCTTATAATAATAAGAAATCTCTAAATTGTCAACATTTACATCGCTTTCCTCCTGGTGCTCCAAATACTTTCCACGAATGTCATCTTTTCTGATGATTCTGTTGCGCATTTCACCGCAGGTGCATTTGATATAAGTCGATACTGATGATTCTCTTGTGCATTTCACTGCAGGTGCTGCGCAAGCCTGTTGCGTATTTGATAGAATCTGATACTGATGATTCTAATGACTATCCGATTGAAGTCAATACTGATGATTTTAATGATGATAATAACCCAATGAATGACTATCCTAGTGATAAGGAATCCAAACTTGATGTAAATGCCAAAGCGACTTCTCCAACGAATCTGAGGAAGAAGATCCATATGATGAAAATGAAGCAGATTTCGATGTTGTTGAGAGTAATGAAAAAGCCAAAAAATGGACATACCGCAGATGATGATAAAGTTCCTTCAAAATTTCCTAACATGGCTTGCAACTTTAGAGCTTTCTAGTTTATGCTTCTTTACTTATAACAGTTGGACCATCACCACGGCATCGAGGAGAGACAACAATCACAATTATGTTTGGTTAGAGAGCCATGAAAGTGGAAAATATTGAGACGCTGATGGAGGATTTTGATTACAAAAGTCTTTGCCACAAGCTCGAAGTTCAGGTGGATGTACTAACTATGGAGAATGAGCAAGAGTCTAAAGTGGCTCTTGATACCTATTATTGATGGTGCAGAAGCTCATATCGACGTGGACAGTCACCATTACAACCTGGAGTTTATTAAGATGGTGTTATTATTATTCTTCGGAAATTTATTTACAGAAACTAATTTGTTGGGATTAAATAAAATCATATTTATTCATTGGAGTTGTTGAAGAATCATATTCCTCTACCTATTTTAATAATGGGTATGAGTTTCTTGCTTTGACAAGGGGTTTTTTAACATTCCATGGCAAACTATAAAGTTTTTGAGTGTAATTTGAGTTGAGTTTTTGTATATGGATTACTTGGTAATGTTGTGTAATGCTTAAGGTAACATATATATAACAATCTTTATCAGGTTGTGTAACATTGTGCAATGATGCAAATCTCGAAAAACATTGGAATGATAAGGACATTGTTGTATGGTGGTTTTATAATTTAGGGTTGTGTGCTTTAGAACTATTTGTTTGTCATTGAAATATGTTGAGAAGTTAAGGAATTATCTAGTTTAATAGCAGTTGTGTATTGAAGACCAAAACCATCTTCGTTAAACTCACATATTAATTGAGAGCTTTGGCATATATTATGGTCCATAATATTGAAGTGTTGGTACGTGAAAGTTGTGGCACATATTGTTGAGAGAATTGGCACATGAAAGCATTGGCACATCTTATGTTTGTTCACAATACATATATGGCAGCAACGTTATTATTGTGTTTATCATTTTATATTGGAATACATTCATTGAATTAGCCTATATTGGAGCAACATTTATAAACAACTCATTCAGTTGGACCAGTCTTGGAGAAGCTTATATTGGAGAAACTTTTATTGGTTTATTAGAGCATTGCATATTGGAGGAACCTTGAATATTGATACATTGAGAAGCCATGGAGGTTAATACATTAAGCAGCATTGGAAATTGATACATTTGCAATGTTTTTAATACATTCCGAGACATAGTTTTATGAATTAAGGTTTTGTGCCCTATCATGCATATTCCCTAAGAGTTCATTATGGAATTGAAGCAATTTCTGGATATTTATATCATTGAAAGCATGTTAATATAGAGTGTTGATATTCAAATCATGAAGATGAATTTCTTCTCAATTGGAATATGTGGATGTAACATCGGTTGTTGGTATTTTCATGGAAATCCCATCTATGATGCCTTTATGGTTGAAGAATAAGATTTGTTGCTTCTTGCATAGCCAAGGAATATGGAGATTTTGCATTTGCAACTGCCACTCTTACCGAACATCTAAAATTTACAAGAAGACATATCTTCATAACCTCAATATGTATCGACAACAACATACATGTTTTTGGGAGTAGCCAACTTTTTCATCATTTTAAAGGAGGACCTCGAACCCTAAATCATGAGGAGCTAATTCTACTTATAAGAAAAAAAATATGGAGGTTCCAACACATTTTAAATTTGGTGGTTTCTCGCTACAAAATGGTACTCCAAAGTTGTATTAGAGTGGAAAATGTTTTTGTTGAACTTTCTATCTAGTTTCTAGAAAACGAATTCTATAAGGATATTCATAAATGAATATCATATTTAGTTTAGATCAACGTCAAATTTATTCTTAAGGGGATTCATAGTACTTTAAAGTGTTACTTCCATAGCTTTAAATATTGGATGTTAGTGGCGTTACGTAGTCACGGTGTTTTATTAAATTCCAACCCCCTTTCCATTGACGTTAAAAGGGGAGGTAAGAAGAGCAAGGATCACAATGATTGCCATCAATGCCAAAGGGGGAGATTGTTGGCATTATTTTCATTGATGGAAAAGGAGAGTCACACGGGAAGAAAAGACAAAGAAGTATAAAAATCACAACAAAGGTAAAGGAGCAACAAAAGTGCAACAAAGGAAAAGGAGCAGAAAAACTGCAACAAAGGTAAAAGAGCAGAAAAAATGCAACAAAGGTAAAAGAGTACCAAAAGTGTAGCAAAGGAAAAGGAGCAGCAAAATTGTAGAAAAGGTAAAAGAGCAGCCAAAGTGTGGAAAAGGTAAAAGAGTAGCAAAAGTGCAACAAAGTTGAACAAAGGAGCGAATACTTGGCATTGTTATGATGCGAGGCTATGGCAAAGGAAAATATGTGCAAGAAAGAATGTTGCAGAAATTTCTATGTCGAAGATTTGTTGTGATTCTAAAGTGTTGTGATGCAAGGAAAAGGCAAGATTCCATGAAAGCAAAGGCAAGACTCCATGACAGCAAAGGGAAAAGTCCATGACAGAAAAACAAGACAAAACTCAAGGAGGTTGAGACAATGACATGAAGATGTTGTGATGCAAGTCCAAGGCAAAGGAAAATATGTTGCAAAGATGCATTAATGATAAATGTTATTATTTATCATGAGGAATGAATGCTCATGTGTTATTCTTATAATTTTACATGTTGTTGGCATTAGGTTGATGCATTTAATCATTACATGCCGATGAAATTAATATTGGATGGATTATTTATTTTTGTGTTATGATATTCAAGATATGAATAGTTTGGAAATGAATGAGAGGAAGGAAAAGAGTTAAGCATGTTCACTTCATATTCTTATGTGGAATACAAACAATGAGAAAACTTCCTTTATAAAAGATCGTGTTTTTGGAAGCAAGTAGACGTTAGAGAGTGGGAGAATGTGGGATACTTGATTGAGGTATTATGAATTAGTTACCTGGAACATTTCAAGCTTATGTGAAGCAAATTTGAAGGGAAGAACATGAAGAAATGAAGATGGAGATATGAAGAATTTATGACCAATTAAACCAACACATAGTTGTTTCTTATTTGCAATAGGGGGATGTAGTCTTCTTTTAATTTGTGGTTTGATAAATATCCAATCAGAGTTGGCTAAGGTAGGAGCCTCCTATGGATTGTAGCCTACATAAAACATATAGGAGTTGGAGCTTCCTTGCATGTTGTAGCTCGTAGAAAATTGAGGTAGCATCCTCCTGTAGGTTAGATCATACAAAAAATCAGTTGTAATAGGGAGTAGGAGTTTCCTTTGCATAAAAAAAATAATAAAATCATGGCTTCCTCCCTTTATGGGTTTCCACATATATCTGATATCGATATGCATTGTTATTATGTGTTGATATGGATTTAAACAGGAACGCAACAAATTATAGATATAACCATATATATAGAGATGCATAAAAGAAATTACTTCATTTCATTCTTGTAAAATACTGAAATATGCTTACAAATAGAAATGGAAATAAACTAGCCAGGACGATGGTAGCTTATCTCTGAGAAGAGATGTGGCGGCTACATGCCTTTGAACTATGTTGCAATGAGGCTCAAATCTCTATTTATTGTTGAGAAACAATGGAAAACCCTAAATATCCAAAAACCTAACCCTAGAAGATGAAACACCGAATTGTGGGCCCAGTTTGGGTAAATTGGTACATCAACTTCCCGAGATCGTAACTTTGGCATACGATCTTCGTTTGACGTGCACAATATCTTGTTAGAAAGATCTATCTGAGAAATACAACTTTGGGAAGAGAAACATCAATCCACGGTCCCATGTTGCTCCCAGTTTTCCCAAAAAACGTCGTTTAGGGCCTCAAAACGGCTCTGGAAGTTCAGGACCTGAAAAACTGCTAAAAGTAGTAAACTGTGTTATAATTAAGGAAACTGAAAAGCTGAAAGAAACAATGGTGGGTGTCTAAGTGGACTTGGCAGGTGGCCACCAATATCCACCTGGATCATTCCTCCCCCCTTAGGAAGCAATGGTCCCCATTGTGTTGAGTTCCTCCATGAGATGAGGAAACTTCTGCTGAACTTGGTCCCTAGTGAGCCACTTGCCCTGGCAAAGGAGTTGGCCTGCTTTGACAATTTGATACAGTTGGATATTATGTTGGTGAGTGTGCTTGATTTGTGTGTCCATGATTCGATCAGTTGCAGCTTGCTCCATGCAATCGAGATTTAACTCTGTGGGTGTGAGTTGTTCTACAATGTCAGATGTGTCTAGTAATGGTGGGAACTATGGCTGAAGGTGGTCCACATTGAACACTGGGTGTAGGCCAAGGAATGGGGGAATGTTGAGCTCAAATGCATTGTCTCGCACAACCTTGGTAATGGTGTAAGGACCATACCGGAGTGGTCTGAGTTTCCGATAGCCTCCGGTAAGGTGTTCCTTTTGTAAATACAACCAGACTTGTTGCCCACCTAAAACTTGTGTGGCATCCGATGTTGATCATGTCGAGGTGGATATTGGTGGTCACCCGCCCAGTCCACTTGCACCCCCACCATTGTTTCTTTCAGCTTTTCAGTTTCCTTAACTGTAGCACAGTTTACTATTTTTAGCATTTTTTCGAGTCCTGAACTTCCTTAGCCGTTTTGAGGCCCTAAACGACATTTTTTGGGAAATCTGGGAGCAACATGGGTCCATAGCTCGATGTTTCTCTTACCAAAGTTGTAGTTCTCAGATATATTTTTCTAACAAGATATTGTGCACGTCAAACTGAGATTGTATGCCAAAGTTATGACCCTGGGAGGTTGATGTACCAATTTACCCAAACGGGGCCCACAATTTGGTGTTTCATCTTCTAGGGTTAGGTTTTTGGATGTTTAGGGTTTTGCATTCTTTCTCAACAATAAATAAGCCTTCAAGCCTCATTTTAACACAGCTAAGAGGCATGTAGCCATAACATCTCTTCTCAGAGATAAGCTACCATCACCCTAGCTAGTTTATTTCCATTTCTGTTTGTAAGCATATTTCAGTATTTTACAGGAATGAAATGAAGTATTATTTCTGTTGCATCTCTATATGTATGGTTATATCTGTAATTTGTTGAGAAACAATGGAAAACCCTAAACATCCAAAAACCTAACCCTAGAAGATGAAACGAAAAACTGTGGGCCGCATTTGGGTAATTTGGTACATCAACTTCCCAGGGTTGTAACTTTGACATACGATCTCCATTTGACGTGCACAAGATCTTGTTAGAAAGATCTATTCAAGAACTACAACTTTCAGAAGAGCAACATCAGTCCAAGGACCCATGTTGCGCGCAGGTTTCCCAAAAAACATCGTTTATGGCCTCAAAACGGCTCTGGAAGTTCACGACCTAAAAAACTGCTAAAAATAGTAAATTGTGCTACAATTAAGGAAAATGAAAAGTTGAAAGAAATAATGGTGGGGGTCCAAGTGGAATTGGTGGGTGGCCAACAATATCCACCTGGATCATGTGTTGATGTGATGTTTTGTTTTTCTTATTACTTGTTGTGCACATATTCAATCTGTTGGTCATTATTTGTTAAGTTGCTTATGTAATGTTTCTATTAATGAGATTAATAAAACTAATTTTAATGTCCATGAATATACTAAACCGATTCACCTCCACCCCCCTCTCAGTTTAGTCACATGTTCATCAATTGGTATCAGAGTTGGTTCCTTCAGTGTAAGCCTAATAGCTTGAAAGAAGATGTAGTTGAATCATTGACTATAAAAGTGTGCATGTGTTAGTACATCAAACTTTCATGAACAGAGAGATAAGGTTAAAATTGAACTGATAGCTTATGGACCTGGTGTATGGAATCTTGTATGTGAATGTTACTACAAAGACTCTCCCTCTATGCAAGAAGAACAATGGAATGTTAAGGAAAAATGTACTATGTATCATGATCTTCGTAATAAGGATCTTGATTCATTAATAGACTTAAATTCTACAAAAGAAATTTGGGAGAGATTACAGCTCATGCATGAAGGAGAGACTAGTAGTAGCAGTGAAAACAAATTAAATAGAAAGAGGAAGAAGAAAAATCCTTGTCAAAAGGAAAGTTTTCAATTAAATGAAATATCTACATGTGTGAGTGTACCTGAATTTCATTGGAAAATACAAATTAAAAGTTAATTGAACATCAAGATATGCTTGACTTATCATTTGTGGATATAGATAGATTGAAAATTGAAAAAAAATACCTAAAGAAACTTGTGCAGATATGTGATGAGAGAAAGCATCAACACAAGGAAGTGATTGTTAATATGAAGACACAAATTAGAGAGGAAAGGAGAATAGAAGGGATGATGAATTATCAACTAAAGGAGAAAGAGGTAGAGTGTGAAAGGTTATAGGTTGAGACCAATTCAATGAAAAGGGATTTAGATGAAAATAACATGTAGTGTAAGAAGCTAGAAGAGGAGGTTGCCTGTATGAAAAAAAATTAAAAAAGTGCAGCTGTTCAAAGTCAACCATAAAAGTTAATGAAGAAACTCTAAAAAGACATACAGAAGAAGATTCCAACAACAACATGTTTTATAAACAAACAAATAAAAACAAGCAACAACATCAAGAACCAAAAAATAAGGCAAAGAAATGGTCATATACAAGAAGGTCATTTGCTCCTAGAGATGAAATGGGAAAATTTGGAAATTGTCAAAGGAGAAAATATATCTCATGCTTTGATTGTCATGAACTTAGACACATAGCAATAGATTGTAATAACAATAAGATCAAGGCTATTCAGTAAAACATGCAGCAAACAAGAAGGTACTATCCAGCAAACAAACAAAGGAGAACATCAACAACCAAGTAAATAAAGTCTTTATATGGTTATTGTTATATGTCCAATGAATTTGGACATAAAGTTGTTGAATGTAAATTGTATGCAAATAAGAGAACATGAAAACACACACCATTTATACCATATCTTAGTCAAATAAGGTGTTATTTATGTAGCAACCTTAGACACAAAACTAAATATTGCAAACTTCCATATACCTTAAAGTCCTCTAAACAAAAAATGGAATCAATTATAAGCTAGCCAAACAATGAAGAAGATACTCACAACAATAGGAAAGTCCACTAAAGTATGGAAGAGGAAGAATAAGGAACAACTAGTGACCTAGCTTGGTCTAAGGGGGAGCTACTCATGGAATAAATGAAGAAATTGTTCTAACTTAGAGCAACATCGTTTTAGGGGGAGAGCAGACTCAAGAATACATTGGAAGTAATAATGAATATGAGGAGACTAAACTCATGAAGTATGACAGAGGAATTTACTATATAGATGATCTTGTCAAGATAATTCTCCAAGTATCATACATTTAAACTACTTAAAATAAAATGAATAGACTAATCGATCCTTGTAAGACATATTGTTGAATTGTAGTTAGAATATAAGAGGGGACACATTGGATGTATTAATTCTAATTTCATATATTAGCTATGCAAAACAACACATACATCCAAAGATATTTGATGAGGCTGTTGAGGATCTTGTCCATGGTTAGGAGGGAAAACCTTCCTCACAATAGTAATAAGGTGTTTTCTTCTTCAACATGGAACACTTCAGTAAATCCACGCATTCCCTATGAAAATTCTACTATTGGGTGATTTAATGGTATGTTAAATCCCTTGTTATTTTAATATGTCAACCTGGGGGTTTCGTAAACTTAGAAGCAAACCAAAATATATGGGACCTCAGATGCAACTGTGTAAAAGGTTTTTTTAGGATGGAAAGAAAGAAAGGAAATGCATATTACAAATAACTTCTAAAACTAAAAAGTTTCTAGCTCAAGATGCAGCGAGCAAGAGAAGAGGCTCCTAACTTAGGAGGTCTTGGTTGTCCTTCCTCACAGTACTTTCCCCAAGAAAAGAAACTAAAGTGCAATGGTTGATGGTGTGTAGATAGCAAGAGAAGAGGCTCCTAACTTACAAGATCCAGGTTTTCCTTCCTTACAATTCTATTTCACCATTGTTACCATTGCATTAAAACTAGAGATTCAGAAATAACTCAAACAAGCAAAAGAGGATGACTTTCAGTTATTGTTCATGATTAGATAGAAAGAGAATTTAACTTAAACCCTTGTTTGTCCCTTCATATGTAGATTATAATTAAACCAAGAATCATCCAACAAGCATAAGAAATCTTCACACATCTAACTTAACACATGGCCATAAAATGAATTCACATTAAAGATATTTATAAATATTTACAACAAATGAAAATAATAAACATGAAGAACTAAACTAAAATATGCACAAATATAAACATCATACAACAAAGTGTACTTTGCTTCGTATGGGGGCCCTCCATTCCTTAACGAGCTCACCTGAACAGCGATCACATCTTAAGAATTAAATAACACTCATAACTCATGATTTGGAGAAAATGATATTATTCATGATGAATGAACAATCATAAATCTGATGCTAATGATTATCTAACAACTGTTAGCTTCCTTTGAAGGATGCTCCTCCTATTTATACATGAATTAGGGATATCTACTCAATAAATGTAGATCGCTTAAATATCTACTAGATCCATACTTGTCTCAACTTATCTCTAAATGCTAGATACAAATCCTATGACACATCAATATCTTAAAGATCCTTCTCCTTGGAATATGGTCCACCTCTTGAGTTGAAATTCGAATTTGATATTGGGAGACCAAGTAAGACCCTTCTAGAATGTCCAAATAAGCCTACACATGTCACAAAACTCATAACACACACAAATATATATATATATATATATATATATATATATATATATATGAAACCATGTTAATTTCCTAGTTTTTAGTCATAAATTTAATTTAAATACATAAAATATATAACTTTGGAAAACAAGGGTCCTAACCCATATAATCATGAAGATGGTCACTTGATGTAGGGTTTTAGGTTAGATAGTTATGAACTAAGGGCTAAATAGTTATGAAATAATGGAAATATGGATGATAATTTTGAGACTCAACAACTACAATTGTAAATGTGATTTAAACTTTTTAAGACAACATGCATGAAAAAGGAAACCAGAGGCACAATAGGAGAAGGAACTTGGAAATGCAGCCTATAAGAAGAAAATTGTTGAACACAGACAACCTCATATTCAAGGCAGAAAATATCTTGGAAAAAGTTTGGGGACATGATATCTGTTTAATATTCAAATCAATATATGTGCCAAGATATGGTGGTAGGCAAGCCCGTCAAGTGTGAACACTCCGAGAAAATGAATTCTATTGACACTACTCGGGAATCTATGAAAAGGGAAAAAAAAACTTGTACGAAATTCATGACCTTCAAAGCTCATGTGGACTAAAAAATTCCTAATACGTAAAATCCATGGGAAAACTTGAATCCCCCATTGTGTTGTGCATCTATGTTTAGGTCATAAAAAAAAAAATGGATTTTTATCCTACAATTTTCTCTCTAGAGACCAGGGACTCCAAAATAGATACAAATTCTAGAGCCATGATTATGTTTGAAAAATTTGGATTCAATCACATGATGCATGTTGAAATTTCTATAAAATATGTGGTATGGATGAGCACACAACAACTTTATGGTAGAATTGGAGGAGAATCCAAATTATTGTTTCCTCACCAACCACTAGAAGCAGACACACCAATTCTATATGCAGAAAAAGAATGGTCAATGCAGAGATAATGTGTCAAAAATAAGTTAAAACAATAATGAAGAAGAATGAGTATTTGTAAAGGTAACGCAGCTTGGGACCAATTCAATTAAAAGGGAGTTAGATGAAAATAACATGTAGTGTAAGAAGCTAGAAGAGGAGGTTGCCTATATGAAAAAATTAAAAAAAGTGCAACAGTTCAGATTCAACCATAAAAGTTAATGAAGAAACTCTAAAAAGTCCTACAGAAGAAGATTCCAACAAAAACATGTTTTATAAACAAACAAATAAAAACAAGCAACAACATCAAGAACCAAAAAATAAGGCAAAGAAATGGTCATATACAAGAAGGTCATTTGCTCCTAGAGATGAATTGGGAAAATTTGGAAACTGTCAAAGGATAAAATATATCTCATGCTTTGATTGTCATGAACTTAGACACGTAGCAACAGATTGTAATAACAATAAGATCAAGACTATTCAGTAAAACATGCAGCAAACAAGAAGGTACTATCCAGCAAACAAACAAAGGTGAACATCAGCAACCAGGTAAATAAAATCTTTATATGGTTATTGTTATATGTGCAATGAATTTGGACATAAAGTTGTTGAATGTAAATTGTATGCAAGGAAGAGAACATGAAAACACACACCATTTATACCATATCTTATTCAAATAAGGTGTTATTTATGTAGCAACCTTAGACACAAAACTAAATATTGCAAACTTGCATATACCCTAAAGTCCTCTAGACAGAAAATGGAATCAATTATAAGCTAGCCAAACAATGAAGAAGATACTCACAACAACAGGAAGGTCCACTAAATTATGGAAGAGGAAGAATAAAGAACAACTAGTGACCTAGCTTGGTCTAAAGGGGAGCTGCTCATGGAAGAAATGAAGAACTTGTTCTAACTTAGAGAAACATCATTTCAAGGGGAGAGCAGACTCAAGAATACATTGGAATTAATAACAAATATGAGGAGACTAAACTCATGAAGTATGACAGAGGAATTTACTATATAGATGAGCTTGTCAAGATAATTCTCCAAGTATCATACATTTAAACTACTTAAACTAAAATGAATAGACTAATCGATCCTTGTAAGACATATTGTTGAATTGTAGTTAGGATCTAAGAGGGGACACATTGGATGTATCAATTCCAATTTCATATATTAGCTATGCAAAACAACACATACATCCAAAGATATTTGATGAGGCTGTAGAGGATCATGTCCATGGTTAGGAGGGAAAACCTTCCTCACAACAGTAATAAGGTGTTTTCTTCTTCAACATGGAACACTTCAGTAAATCTATGCATTCCCTGTGAAAATTCTACTGTTGTGTGATTTAATGGTATGTTAAATCCCTTGTTATTTTAATATGTCAACCTGGGGGTTTCGTAAACTTAGAAGAAAACCAAAATATATGGGACCTCAGATGCAACTGTGTAAAAGGTTTCTTTAGGATGGAAAGAAAGAAAGGAAATGCATATTACAAATAACTTCTAAAACTAAAAATTTTCTAGCTCAAGATGCAATGAGCAACAGAAGAAGCTCCTAAATTAGGAGGTCTTGGTTGTCCTTCCTCACAGTACTTTCCGCAAGAAAAGAAACTAAAGTGCAATGGTTGATGGTGTGTAGATAGCAAGAGAAGAGGCTCCTAACTTACAAGATCCATGTTGTCCTTCCTTACAATTCTATTCCATCATTGTTACCATTGCATTAAAACTAGAGATTCAGAAATAACTCAAACAAGCAAAAGAGGATGACTTTCAGTTATTGTTCATGATAAGATAGAAGGAGAATTTAACTTAAACCCTTGTTTGTCCCTTCATATGTAGATTAGAATTAAACCAAGAATCATGCAACAAGCATAAGAAATCTTCACACATCTAACTTAACACATGGCCATAAAATGAATTCACATTAAAGATATTTACAAATATTTACAACAAATGAATATAATAAACGTGAAGAACTAAACTAGCATATGTACAAATATAAACATCATACAACAAAGTGTACTTCGCTTCATATGGGGGCCCTCCATTCATTAACAAGCTCACCTAAACAACTATCACATCTTAAGAGTCAAATAACACTCCTAACTCATGATTTGGAGAAAATGATATTATTCATGCTGAATGAACAATCATAAATCTAATGCTAATGATTATCTAACAACTATTAGCTTCTTTTGAAGGATGCTCCTCCTATTTATACATGAATTAGGGATATGTACTCAATAAATGTAGATCCCTTAAATATCTACTAGATCCATACTTGTCTCAACTTATCTCTAAATGCTAGATACAAATCCTATGACACATCAATATCTTTAAGATCCTTCTCCTTGGAATATGGTCCACCTCTTGAGTTGAAATTCGAATTTGATATTGGGAGGCCAAGTAAGACCCTTCTAGAACCTCCAAATAAGCCTACACATGTCACAAAACTCATAACACACACACACATATGTCTATATATATATATATATATATATATATATATATATATATATATATATATATATATATATGAAACTATGTTAATTTCCTAGTTTTTAGTCATAAATTTACTTTAAATACATAAAATAAATAACTTTGGAAAACAAGGATCCTAACCCATATAATCATGAAGATGATCACTTGATGTAGGGTTTTAGGTTAGATAGTTATGAACTAAGGGCTAAATAGTTATGAAATAATGGAAATATGGATGATAATTTTGAGACTCAGCATCTACAATTGTAATTGTGATTTAAAATTTTTAAGACAACATGCGTGAAAAAGGAAACCAGAGGTACAATAGGAGAAGTAACTTGGAAATGCAGCCTATAAGAAGAAAATTTTTGAACACAGATAACCTCATATTCAAGGTAGAAAATATCTTGGAAAAAGTTTGGGGACAGATATCTGTTTAATATTCAAATCAATATATGTGCCAAGATATTGTGGTAGGCAAGCCCGTCAAGTGTGAACACTCTGAGAAAATGAATTCTATTGACACTACTTGGGAATCTATGAAAAGGGAAAAAATAACTTGTACGAAATTCATGACCTTCAAAGCTCATGTGGACTAAAAAATTCCTAATACATAAAATCCACGGGAAAACATGAATCTCCCATTGTGTTGTGCATCTATGTTTAGGTCATAACAAAAATTTGTATTTTCATCCTACCATTTTCTCTCTAGAGATCAGGGACTCCAAAACATATACAAATTCTAGAGCCATGATTATGTTTGACAATTTTGGATTCAATCACATGAGGCATGTTGAAATTTCTATAAAATATGTAGTATGGATGAGCACACAACAACTTTATGGTAGAATTGGAGGAGAATCCAAATTATTGTTTCCTCACCAGTGACTAGATGCAGACAACACCAATTCTATATCTAGAAAAAGAATGGTCAATGCAGAGATAATGTGTCAAAAATAAGTTAAAACAATAATGAAGAAGAATGTGTATTCGTGAAGAAGAATGAGTATTCCAAATTGTATGAAGAATCTTAAGTTGTAACATAGGTTGACAGTTAGATAGAGGCCAAACAAACAAGAGGAATGCAACATGGACAGATCAACTAAGGCACATGTAAGGCAATGTAGAGAATTGATGTGAATTCCCAGACATGTGAAAGACCTGGTAGGATGCAGTGGCAAAATAATCATAATGATATTTAGACTTAAAGGATACTCAAAATTTTGTAATGGACATATTAAATTCGGAACAGGCACTTATGATACTCTAGCTATGCTAATCAAATTTTACCAGGACATGTACGAGATATCAAAGAACACTAGAATTGAATGATAAAATCATGTAACGCACTCCAAAGAGGGTGTTAAAAAATTATATATTCATTTCACATGTCAGCGTTATTATATGGGCAGGGAATATGCATTGGTGGTAGAGTTATATCAATGGAAGAATTAATATTATACTTAGGTGATAGTAATTACATTGCAGGAGCGTACAATGATGACAGTGCGTTCATGCCTTGATTATGCGACTGTGAATGGAGTGAACCTTCACTACTTAATGCATTGGCAGGTGGACAGAGATATTCGTTGGCATAATCGTCAAACGTTATGTCAGAATAGTAAAGCCATTGCAGCAAGGCATTTTCCTTCTTTATGCTTGTTTCCATGAATGTTGTTTTAATGATCCAGACTTTTAGTTGACCTAGAATTATTGTTCATATAATTTTAATATCCAACGCGACCACTTCTGTATGATATTTCATCGAAATATGGGTGTTGGAAAGCCAATTAATTTATATTAACGTTGCATCTTTCTTACATATGGCATTGATTAGAGAAGCGTGAATATAATATCATTGCAGTATATTATTAACTTTTCCAACCATTGATATAGTTAATACATTGGAGCTGAGATAATTCTATTGAAGTTGCGTTAATTGCCCTGTGTTAATTGCGATTGAAGAAATATTTTTCATGTATTGGAGCAGGTTATTATGGTATCAAAGGAGCATTCCAACAACATTTATGAGTTCCTTAATGTTAATTTGCAATTGATATACTGGGTGAATTTAAAGTAATGTTGGAATTCAAACACACCATTCTAACAATGACACAGGTTCAAATGGTTTTACAATGCCATTAGACCGATAGCGCAAAAATCATTATGCCATGATGCCATTGTTGTTAATACAACATTCTTGATATGTGTTTTCAAATGGTGCCAAAGATCATAATATGCTGGACAAAGGAGAGCATTAATATAACAAACAGAAGAGCGTTGAGGTTTATGAACATTGGATGTGCATTGAGTTTGATTCTGTCTAAGAGAATTTGAGCATGTAACATTTTCCATGATATGGTGGAGTTGCTAGCGTTATCGTCAATATTCGTTATAATGGCAAGAGGATATGGTCAATTATTGGCAATGGGTGTTAGGTTGTTAGGTTATATGCATTGGCAGTGGCACAACATATTGTTTATTGAAGTATATTATTGGCATGCATTAATATTGGCATGCAAGAAGTGTAGCGTGTGTTACCTATAATTTGTTAATGTTTTATGCATCATGTCTGGATACAAGCTTCATCACCATGTTTCTGTCTAAGAGCAATCCAAGCATGCAATGTGTGGCCATCTGTTCCTCTGTGTATTTTTTGGATAAAGAGGTTGATATTATATAGTTTTTAACATATTTTCATTGTCAACAACTACACACGCAAAACCGCCTTCTTTGTTTATGAAGACATATATGTTGTACTGAGATGCTGAATCCTGAAAGAACTTTATTCTGGTCACAATTGTTTCAGTTGCTTACACCACTAGCATCATCATGAAAAATACTAAATTTTGCATCAAGAACAACAATTTCACCATCCTCAACAAAAGCATGTTGGTGATGAGGTTTGATTCAGTTCAACCCTTTTAGAACCTTCCCTTCTTCCATATATTTATCATGTAATATAGAATTTTTCATTTGGTTTTTGCTAAACAATTCAGTGACTTACTTTGCATGTTGGGGTAAACAATTTGAAATTAGATCTCAATCTTATCATAATAAGAAATCTATAAATTGTCAACATTTACAGCGCTTTCCTATCGATGCTTCAAATCCTTTCCACGACTATCAATTATAATATCATGTTTTTTGACAAATTCATCAGTTCTTCCACTTTCTAAAAATTCCTCAATATTCATGTTATAACTGAGCTAATAAAGTTGCGTTGTGTAAACCTTTAACCCAACATAACCATTTCAAACCACTTTGACTGGAATTTATCCCTTCCAATATGAGAGGGCTCTCTCAAAACACTTATCAAGTGAAAACAACTCAAATTACATATGACTAACTCTTATTTCCTTTTATGTGGTTTTACAAGTGAAGGAAAATGTGATGACAACCACCATTGGACATGGATTCAAATTAGAGCAAATCATGGCAAACAACAATGTTTAATGGAAGCTGAGGCATCTTTAGCTTTAAAACTAATATCAAATGAACATTCATAGTCATACATAGTAAGTGAAGGAAATTGGAGAACTTTGACAAGAATTCCAAGTAATCAAAATACTATGAATGCGTTGGACACCTAATCCTCTATGGGTTAGTGTGGAAGCCGAATAGATTAAGGAAGTCCAAGAGACCTTGGGATATGGAACCCAATGGTCACACAATGTACTATAAATATATATCATTTGTTAATAATAAATGAACTCTCATGTTTTATCTTTCATACTCTTTCTGCCATGTGTGTGTTTAACATGGTATCAGAGCTGCAGGTGTATTCCTGCTCTGCCTATTTAGTGTGAGCCACTTATTTCTGTGGCTTTTGTAAACCAATGCTCTCCTCCTGATTATACCTTTCTGAGCATTTGTTACAATAGAGGCTGTTACCTCTATTAGCTTTGCCATTCCTCTGTTGTGAGAAGTCCTGGCCCTCTGTGACTTAGATTCTCTATTCTGAAATCCTGTCAGCGATATTTTTGCTGCATTCTCTGCGCAGACTTTCCCAAATAAAAAAAAAATCCTGGCAGCTCTGACGCTGATGCTAACGCTTCCACTGGTCTGACATACCTGACGCTTATGCTTCCACTGGTCTGACATTCTTGCTCCTGTCGCTACCAGATACCTGCTCCTACTATGGAAAATTGTGCATTGAGACTGTTATATGAACCATTGTGTTGTTTGCACACTGCTCCTCTGTCTACGCTCAAAGATTCACAGTCACACCGCCATTATGCGTCATTGTATTCTGTTGAACCCTTTAAATACTGTATCGAAATCTATTTTCTTCATATGTTGTCAACTCCGCAGTTTATATACTCCCAATTGTGTTAAACAATACAATCGATGGCCAGTGTTAATACCATTCCATTGAATACTGCCATACCAGTCCTCGCCTCCTCCCATACGCTGTTGAATGCTATTATATCTATGTTGTTGAATGGTATAATGTTGCCTATGTTGGACGTTGTCCATTACCATTGATACACAGTTTATATTAAGGTTGCTAGATTCTTTCCACAAATATGTATAGCTATGGTTGATGTGAGTTGACTCAATGAAAATTTCTCCTCCGCACTGAATTTGTAGCCTACTACAGCTAATTCTTGGTGATGTATTGCCTGCAACCTTGTTTTGGGAGACTTGAAGATTTCTTCTTGTCCTGCTACTCAACCTCGGCCCTCCACACTGTCTCTCGCTGCTTAAGCATTGCCTCTGCATATACGTGGAATATAACACTGTGTGGCCACCATCGCTTAGACCATACTGTCTCCTCGACCTCCCTCCTACCGTTGGCCTATGTTCTTGGCCTGTACTTCTGTGTTACACTCTTGGTTTACATCGTGCTCCAAACCACCCGATAGTCATACCACCATATATACTATTCCTTTAATACCTCCCTCCATGGTAATACAACTCTGCTCCTGCCTGTTCGTTGGTATTACACAGTTGGCCTCCATACATAGTCGACCTCCATACATAATAGAGAAAAAAAATCAACGTCATCAAAGGAATTGCTTCTATTCGCAGGGATCTGACCAGGTAGCAACTGGACACAAAGAAATAGAGGCTTTGGTTTGAGTCTTGGATATAAGGAAACAAAAGATTGGGAACATATTAATATTTAGTCCAGCAAACACATACTAGAGCTGAATGTTTAGGAGTAGGAAACTATTATGAACAGTACATGTATAAGTTGGTGAATGCGATGATCCGGAACGTTGGCAGTGATAGTGAGGAAGTGGTAAACTACGCTTTTGTGTATACTGTTGAAACAGATTCTTATATTGTCCCATCTCGTACAGTGGATTGGGTACCAAACCCAAAATCTCTATAGCAACTTGGGCTGCAGCATGCTCAGCAGCCTTGCACTTCCTGAAATCTGACCGAGAAGAAATGTACCTGATCCCATCGATAATAACAGATGAACCGAATTTCGGCTCATGGGCAGGCCTTTCTTGTGTAGTCTCATAAATGGGCTTGGGTAGTGACTAACTTGTGGATTTTGACAAACCTTGCAAGTCAATTTCTGAGTATAATCCCATGCACAGTCCTTTATACCACTAAATTTGGCGAGTGAGGGGTCACTTCTGCTGCTAGGAGGGAAAGACCTGCCAAACTTATGGCACAGTGGGTCCGTCCTTCCCAATCTCTCGCTTTGTAAACATGCATGGAGATTAACTGTCTTCCAATAGTAACAAGTGGGCAGCTCTAGGTAGTTAAAGATTGTCTTTTAACGACAACAATGCCTCACTCATTTCCCGATTCAATGTTAAATGATATATGTGTTGGTGTATTAATCGTTATGGGTTTGGGTTGAGTCTGTGCTTTATATATATGCAGTGTGTTGAATATCGTTGGTTGAAGTATGCGTTCATTGATTTTTATTGAACCCTAGTGTATATTGAATGCGTAGAAGCTGTGTGTTAAAGCAACAAGCTGGTCGGTTCATCTTTGTGCATTCATACCTGCATGAACATGTGGAATAATCGTTTCATTGGTGCGTAGCTCCTACAAGTGGGTCATTGTTGTGTTCGTCATTCTTATTGGAATACTGGAGGTATCGTTGACTCTTTATATATATTGCATTCTGGCATTGGCGTTGTTAGCTCTCCATAAATTTTGTGTGATATATGAGTATTGAGGGCAGATTATTTTTCTTTGAAGAAAGTGGCAAGATCAGAGAATATTGGTTCGTACCCTAGTCAAAGCATTTATATATATGACCATTCAAGTCCTGTCCATGACATGGTGCTATAGTTGTTGAATTTTTGATAGCCATGATTTCTTCTTTGAAAGTGAATATGTTGGAGGAATAATTGGAACGACAGAGTTCAATGTTCATAAGCATTGGGGGTTGTTTATATTCTTTAAGGTTGTGGTTATTTGGAATTGTGTGAGATATCCATGCAACATTTTCATTAAATGGAGCAAATTGATGATGCATTACAGTTATTGAATAGTCTAATCTTTTCCACTGTTGATGGGATGGTAAAAGTCAGTAAGGAAACTCTTTTTAACATTCAAACTTTCTTGCAAAATGTACAAGACAAAATTGATTTCTTGCAGCTTGAATCACAGCTACAACAAGAAGAGCTACATCAAAATAGACATCATTCTGAACCTGTTTTTGTTCAGAACATTGAGATAACCACCCATGAGTAGCAAGTCAATAATGTTACAGTTCATTCAGATTTAGTACCCAATAAAGCAGAAAAATTACATGCAGATGCAGAAGTTCGTCTACACTTCCCAAGTCAGTCATCAGACCTTGGGAAGAGCTTGTCCACAACAAGAACAGAATTGGTCTTGGATATGACAAGGATGTGTCCTCTCATATTCCAAACTACTCCAAACCAATCCAATTTCAAAGCACTGGATTTCTTCAGGACGGTTCGTCTTCACCTGCTCCTCATGACAGTTCACCTTCAGCTGTTTCAGATTTTGGTTCTCTTCCACAACAGCCACAAAAGATTATGAAATGCCAACACTGTGACCGAGTTGGCCATTTGAAAGATCACTGTTTTGATCTTCATCCATGTAAGCACTGTCATAAAACCAGTCATTGTTCAAACAAATTCTTCAGAAACAAACCTCCTGCAAGAACAAAGATTCATCTTGGATGGATTGCTTCTTGGCAATGGGCATCAACAGCCAAGAAGATATTTCAGTCACATGTTAGAACATGTTCAAGAGTATTGAACAGTCTTGCAGTTGATTTTTCTCCATCATCTCACCTTGTATCTAACAGGGGGGGAAATGATGGTCATCTACAAGCTTAAAAGCCACATCAAGCAAGCCTAAGCCACAACCTGCCATACCAGATTCAGAATTGTAGCCAGAGACAAAGATGCCCCTAAGCATGCCTTCAGTCAGTGATACTTCTTCAAAGAATTGGGGACACTTCCTCTAGCAAAAGACTTCAGCTTCTTGCCAGTTTCGGAAGAGTTCCAAGAATTGCATTAAGCATTCCAGAGTTGGTGGTAATACTTAAACCATCACAGGTTGAGACCTCCCTTTTCAGGTTGAGATTCTCCCTTTTATGTGGGGTGAGACCTCCCTTTCATGGTTGAAGGTTTCCCTCTTCAAAACATTAGGAGCACTTCCTCTAGCAGAAGACCTGAGCTTCATGCCAGACTTGGAAGAGTTTTGGGAACTGCACTGAGCATTCCAGTGTTGGTGGTCATCCTTAAACCACCTCCCTCTATACCAACATTTCAGAGAGCACATTCAGCCTAGTGCTGCCATGCATTTTTGCACATTTTGTATTACATCTCTCTTCTTGGACTCGTACATAACCCTTCGGATTAAGGGGGGGAATGTTGGACACCTAATCCTCTATGGGTTAGTGTGGAAGCCGAATAGACTAAGGAAGTCCAAGAGACCTTGGGATGTTGAACCCAATAGTCACACAATGTACTATAAATGTATATCATTTGTTAATAATAAATGAACTCTCATGTTTTATCTTTCATACTCTTTCTGCCATGTGTGTGTTTAACATAATGCTTACAGTAAAACAAAAAACATGGTAAGAACACATGAAGCCATGACATGAATATCAGGTTCAAAAACATAGTTGTTGCAAATTTATATATTAACTAGATCAAAAGATTACCTAAGGTTAGTTCTTCAAATTATCGAACACCCTTTTAGAGTCAAGGAACCACAAATATATATAGTAAGACCACCATCATATCATTAATTACAAAAATCTACCACTTGGGCTAGATTCGATCAAACAATTTTGAAACCTTATCCTACTTGACACTTATTGAGAAATATTAGGGATTTTTGTTTTACATAATTTGAATACAAGTAGGAATCTTCCACCATAAATGAACTCAACCAAATTATGTTTGATGGAGCTTATCGAACTAAACTAATTTTTTGAATGTGTTGGAGTTGATTATGTGTCTCATGCCATGTGGATGTTGACCTGTCTCCCTGAAAAATAGGAGTTGATGTGGACACCCTTCATGACCTATATGTTTGTTCTAACTACCTGGATTTTTGATGTCCAAAAACTTCAAAAATGTAGAAAAAAGAAAGTTTTGATAGTTTTGTAGCAAAAAAACGAGTCTTCAGCTGTGTCGTAGCCAACTTTAGTAGAAAATTAAAAAAAAAAAGCCTTTTGCTACCCCTTTTCTCTTTTTGCAAGTTCTTAGGTTTTCCTTGATGTTTTTGACCTAAATACATACCTTCAGAACTTTCTTTACTGTATTTTAAGTTTTCCTTCTCCTCCATGAAAGTATACAACAATTTCATAGCAAATTTTTAGCTTCATTATGGGGGGTTGCTACGAAATTTTAAAACTATTAGTTTTTTGAATTTTCATGCTTCCTAATGCCTCCTTATTACTCCTAATACCATGTTCACTATACATACGGTTGAGTTTACTACTTTAAGCATAGTAAATATAAAATTGAAAGTTTTACCATATTCAAGGAGTAACATCTATTTCAGAAATAATCTTGAGATTTCTCTTTTTGAGTTCAACCTTAATCATTTCAATTTGAGTTTCTAGTGCTATAACTTGTCGCTATAACCTCTTCCTACCTGATTGTAGCTAGTTGTTCCTTCTATACATGTGTTTCAACATCATGTGCAAAGGAAAAGTCCTCTTTATCATCCTTTTGGATTTATCTGCAGTTTCATCATAAAAATCTATCTGCTTTGACACTTATTTTTGCCACTCCTCAAACTCAAGTTTGGAATTAATAACTTCTTGTCTAGCTTCTCTTAATTGTCCCATCAAATCCTCTATTTCACTTTTTTCTTGTACAACCTCCTTTCCTCTCTTTTTCTTTGATGGCCCTATTTTATCCAAAGGTACTTTTGGCATCTTTTCATCTTGTTGCATTGACCTTGTAACAGGTTTCCTTGGCCTAAATATGAAACCATGTTCTTCTTGTGTGAAGTCCAACTTCTTAGCCCTCTTGCTTTTCTTCTTGGTTTTAGTTTTGGTCACTTCGAAAGGCTACTCAATTGGGCTTTCTTCAATCTCAATAGCCTCTAGGATATCAGTTAGAGTTCCCTTATTTGTACTATGTTATTTACTTTGTCTTCTTGTCATCCTCCTCTCAGTGCTAGTTGAATCCTCTACTATAGGTTGATCTGCCTCTGGTTGTTGTTCTGCCTCTAGTTCTTGCTCTTTTTTAGGGGTTGCAGATTATTATTTTGGAGTTCTACTATAGGGGGTGGCAACATGTAACTCATAACCACTCAAGAATAGGAAGGTAAGGCAATATTTGTTTAACCTATTTAGCTCTTCTACAACTAAAATTTTAATAATGCCATGATGAAAATCAAAGGTCTCACTTGCATCAATTTTGGCTTGAATCTTGTCTGCCATTTTTCTGAAAATTCTAAACAGATAAAATGGAATGTCTAGAGGCTTCTTACGAGTGAAATAAGTAGAAATTTGAAATGATATTGATACACCATGTTGAATCTACCTTCACATGTGAAGTACTTCTGGATGACCATTAAGAGCTTGGAGAAATTTTATTTAAGGCAAGTTCTGGGAATGCCTACAATCATATCAATACTTTTGTGTTTCTTTTTGAGAAATTTATCACAGTTTTGCACCTTGATCTTATGGACTTTAAACCATACTACTCCTAACCTAGGGATCTTTGTAGCACGAGAAATTTTGTCAAGAGACACTCCAAAGTTTAGAAGATCGACTTGTGTTTCTATTCCAGTGAAATTCATAGCAAAATCTTTAGCAATCTGCGCATGGAAACCCTGTAGCTTTTGACAAAAATGTATGCATCCGATGCTGGCAAACACTTAAACAAAGGTAGGGTCCTCCTCTAGCAATTTCATGTCCATGGTCTCATAACACATCATTGATCCTCCTTTATATGTTTCCCTTTGTGCCATGGATGAAACACATAAGGTTCCTCCTTGTCACCTTCTTTCCACCTACAAATCAACCCAGAGACAGCTAGACAATAGTAGACCCTAACCTAGAGACAACAAGACCAGTATGAGAGCTAGGCTAGTGTAAGAGACAACAAAATAATTCTTTGACAGTGTGAATCTTATGACAGCAATGTAAAATACAAAAGAACGAGTTAGCAACAAGGAGCTACGCGACATCAATATATAGGGAAAATGGACAAAGACTGATAAAGTGTAATCATGACCCACCACAAGACTAACCAATCATACTTTTTAAACCTAAAGAACTGTTATTTCACCATTAAGCATAGTTGTGCACTTTATCAAATTTTCATAGGGGGACAGGTATTCAAAAAGACGTATTTGCTTCGGAAGTGTTAGGAAATTTCGTAGCAAATCCTCGGTATACATAACTATAGTTTCTACAGATTTCTATAAAATGGATGAAATTCCAATTATGAACAAATAAAATCGAAACACATGAAATATTGGAATTTGAACTTTTATGATTGACCCCATCTGAACTTAGATGGACCCCACATCATGACATGATGACCAAAAACCCTATGATCACGAACTTTATTTTAAGAACATTTGAAAACCCTAATTAATTTGACCAATAGACTTAACAAACTATTCTTAGGTGTTATCATGGATAACAATTCACATCTGCATAAATCTCCAATCCTCTGGAATTATCATTAGTTGTACCGAATCTATTCAGTTGGATCTATATCAAGTAGATGAATTAGGGTTTTGAGCCCTTGCTCCCACAGAACTTTCTTATAATTTGGTGATATTTGAGATGTACAGGATGCTGCATATTATTGACATATGGTATATGGATTTATTGATGTAATGGTAGTTGGTGTACCCCATTATTATTCTTCATTTATACCAATTTCTTTGATTACATTGGCCAATGTTATAATATTATTGATAACATCTTGGTTCATTTATATTAACGCAGCAAGGCAATATAAGGTAGTGTTATACTCAGTAATATTTTCAAAAATTTAGAGACCTTTAAAACTATATCTACACAGTCTAAGATGTCTGTATTCGTTGAGGAGTGGTGGCGCCGAAGTCCTTCAGTGTGTGGATCCTGTTGATAAATATATTGTTGGTGGGAATTGGTCGATATAATATTAGTATATGGAGGTGGTGGATTTTATTACAATGATATATCGTTATCATATGCAACACTGCCAATCTGGTGCAACATTATATAATATTGTATGGAAAGTGGAAACGCTATATAATATTGGCATTATATTATGATTGGATGATGATATTTTATATGTATGGTATTATATATACGTCAACTTCGAAATTTAAGTATTACATATGTGCTCGACTTGCAATGGAGGCAAATCCCGCAAGGAAAGCTAAAGCTAAGCATAAAACTGTGTAAGATCGTGAAATACAATTTTTGTGTAACTTCCTACCTATGATGAGAGAATATCTATAGTCTGTTGCATTAGTAGTCAAACTTTAGTGTTGTGTATTTGATAGAAGTTGATACTGATGATTCTGTTGTGCATTTCATTGTAGGTACTGCGGATTTGATAGAAGTTGATATTGATGATTTTGTTGTGCATTTCACTATAGCTACTGCACATTTGATAAAATTCGATACTGATGACTCTAATGACTATCCGAGTGAGGTCAATGTTGATGATTTTAATGATGAGAATAACCCAATGAATGACTGTCCTAGTGTTCAAGCCTCAAAAATCGCTGCAACAACATGTGGGAAAACCACATGATCGGGGACTTGAATATTGTCCCTTTTCCATTTGGATTAGTGGCTCTGACTGGATATAATGGGACAAGTTTCCCAATAAAAATGTGATACGATGGATGGGGTGGTCGATTACTAAAGCTAAGTAATAGATGGGGTGGTTTTCAATTGATATATATATATATATATATATATATATATATATATATATATATATATATATATCTATATATATATATATATATATATATATATATATATATATATAACCTATCTATATATTACCCAGGATTTTACTTATACTTGTGCGATCTACAATGATTATCTTTAGTACATGACAATGAAGATTAATCAAATACTAACAGAAATGAAAATCATTTGAAATAATTATTTTGATTAAATAGTTAATCAAAATAATTGATAAACATATATCGCATCAAATATTGTTTAAACACTTTCTCATCAATGTATTAAAAATAACAGTGCAAGCATGTTTAGAAATGAATGAATACAGAACTACATGAAAAAAGATACATGTGACAAATAATATGAACGAAAATGGCTATCAAATCTTAAAAAAAATAATACACAATGATAGAAGTACCCGATGCATATAAATATGCTCATGAAGAGAATAACTCCAGTCCAATATTTTTTATTAAGATGGTTTCCAAAAGTAAAAAAAGTGTAAGCTTTTAAAGTTTTTCTTTATAAAATTCAGGACCCTCTCTTAAAAGACATGAAAGGGTTTATATAATAGAATAAAATTACAAAAATAGGCATTGCATGAAGTTTTGAGGAGGTTTAAAAAACTCTCCTTAAAATAAGTTACAAAATTACATAAAACAGAAATGATTGAAATGACGAGCTCTAGCATGTAATGATATCTACTCTTTCATTTGTTTTCTAAGCTCATATATATCCATCATTGGCTTGACTTCAAGAGGCTAACTCATCCTCGTGCGCATCTGGCCTGTATACACCTCATCTGAAAGGGAAGGCAACATGTGCATGGTTGATTCAATTAGGAGGCATAGTGCTAGCCACTAATAGTGTGGATTTACCAAATATCTCCAATACACTTCCCAGTCTAGTGTTGTAAGATATTTAATAGCCTCTTTATTTTTCTTTGGAAGTTTCATGCCATTTTGCTTCTAGGCATATGATATTAGGGAGACTCCCATGTGGGCATTCCTGTATCAGATTGGAATTATGCAAACTGTCATTGATGGTTTAAATGATATTATTTGCAACATCAGTTGCTCTTGTGACTACCCCTTCTCCCTGTTTTGGTTGAATATCTCAATCAGTGAAGAGGATAACTTTGTGAGATTTTCCTATCCTGGGGAGGTCTACTTCCCTTCCTTCTAGAGTATCTTTTGTAGTAATGTATCCTGAAATATTCTCATCAATCTCATTGAAGGTGATCCTTAGATCGTATTCTTGAGTCATGAGTGAATAACTTTCCTTGCACATCGAATTGATGACTGATAGCCTCTGAAAAAACGTTGCTTGTTGCATTGACAACAAGGAATTGAGTTATAGTGCCTCTTTTACAAAATTCTCAATTTTAGGATTATCTTTCAGTTGTTCCACAAAAAATTGTAGTTGTTGTATTTGAGCATCTTTAGCACTTGTCTCTTCTTGATACTGGAACTTTAACTGATCAAATCTCTGTTGTAGTTGTGCCATCTATGCTTTCATTTGATGGTCTACATTTTTCTTTTCTTTGACCAATTGTTGCTCTAATTTTTGTATCCTTTCATCTTTCTCTCTTACTAGTTGTTTGACTTCCATTGCCTTATCAATAGTGTCAGATGCATAAACACCTGCAAACTGTGATAGCTTGGTCAAATTATCTGAAGGATCCATGGGGGTATCCTTCCAAACTACATCCATTAGCTCATGGTGAGGAATTATCACCGAGGATTGTTCTATTTTCCTTTTATTCCTATCTCATTTTACCACAGCCCAATGTTTTGGACTGTAAAAGACATCAAGACGAGGAATTTCCTCCACTTTGAGAACAATTTATGTTGAGGGTTAGGCCGAGATTATTTCAATCTCTTCTGTGGCAACATGTTTTTCAATAGCCTTGTAGGTGAGCAAGCTCTGTTCAATATTTTGGGGTGTATTGCGTGTTTTTTCTATTTCAACACTTTTCTCCCCATGCTATCCTTTGAGTTCTCAATCAAACTGCTACCATGCCTCATCTAGTTGAATTTTTAGGGGGGTTTCATTTGCATGCACTTTGGTGGAAACATCTTCCACTTCTTTCTCTATCGAGGCCTCTTTAGATTCCTTTTGAGTGTCCTTCTCAAAAATCCTTTGGACTATTATTTGGGTTGTGTTGTGAGCTTTCGGCTGATTTCTGCTTTGAAGTCTGTTCAGAAGCTTGCACTGATTTCTCTTCTAAATTATGCTCAGAACTGTGTTATGAGCATTTATCTGAATCATGGATTGAGTTCTGCTCTTCCTGACCATTTGGCTATGGGATCTCTAGTAGATCCAAAGGGTGTTTCTGTAACCTCTTCCTCCTATATTGGTGGAATTGGGACTGCTTTTGCAGTTCAAACCCCTGAGTAGCCAAAAGTTTTACCTATGAGAATAGCTCGACTAACTCAAACAAATCATTAACATCATATTTTTCAGGGTTGAATTTCCTTATTTTCACTAAAGCAGTGAAATTCAGAGCAACTTTATTAGGGTTGAACTCTCTTCCTAGAATAGTCGCGAGCTTTAAATATAAAATCTGATCGATTTCAAGTGCAACATGATTGAAATTGTGCAATGCATAGACACCACATTGGAGGGGAAAAGAAGGCCAAAGAGATTTTTTGGATTCGTTTAGGGTTTTGGTTATCCCATCCCCTATAGTCTAGTAAGCAATCTCCCTAGAAAGAAGCTTATCAGGTACATATGAAGGGAGGACATGAGGGGGTTCTATGCTTCCAAACACCTAGATATAGGTAAAAAATTATGCTCCGAACCACCTACCTACTCGTAAAATATCAATTTTGGCCTCATCAGATAACATTGGGGCCTTTTTGTCGAAAACAACTTGGTAGATAGGTAGCATGACTCCTTGAAATATTTTGTAAAAATGAGTGTGGAAATTGGATTCCCATAGGATGTTGTGATATATCTGAATAGGGGTAGGGTCCTGAATGGTCCATTTCCACCCCATAGTTAGGAAATTAGTGGTTAAACAGACTGCATCCATGATGTAGGCACTCATAAAAAATAGTGGGACTGTCCTACAGGAAACATGTCTATTTTTTCTATATTCCTTGATTTGTAAGGTGAGGTTATTAGACAAGATAGTTCCCTAGTCCATTACAAAAGAATTCACAGCTACGTCTATTAAGGGAACCCATTCAATAGAAAATTTGGTAGTGTCGACATACCCAAACAATATACACATCATGTCAGCAATATAATACGGAAAAACGAGAGGTTCTATAGGATACATACTCGATTTATCTTGTTTGTGCTTGTTTGAATTAGACATCCATTATCTAATTAGATCTATGTGGTTCCTCATTTTTTGTTGCGAAATGCTTGAGGAATTCTTTATCATATACCTTCTATGGGTCTCATATATGATACATTCTCTAGAGGTCTTCTGGTGTGAAGGAACCAATCACTATTTGTCTTGAAGTCTGGAATACCCTATCGACAATGTTAATATTGTCTATTATCCATTTTACCATATCGATGTATGGCAAAATCTTAGGTCTAGCAGCAATTATGTGTAGGAATGAGCTTACAACCTCAAAGTGAGAATCTTAAGAAGAAGTGGTAGCATCTGTTGTTGCTTTTCTTTGAATTATCCTTGGACCCTCACTTTCCAGTAGATGGTACATAGTTTCCCATGAGGAAGTCTCGTTGTCAACAGTGCATGTTGTATCTGAGAATAATAGCAGCATTTCTATTACATGAGATGTAGAATATTGTGTGACTTCACTAGAATTCTTTCATTTCTTAGACTTAGTCATTTTGCTACACAATTCTCTCTCGGGATAAATCCTACAATACAGATAATACATAGGAAATGAAGAGAAAATAGGAGTTAAACTTAAGATCATGCAACACATAAAGCTTTTGAAATGAAGGAAAGGGAGATTTTAATGAAAATCAATCTGAACAGATCACGAAATCTCCTTGGACCTTGAAACTATAAATACCATTAGAACCGATTAATTAACTGAAATCATGGCTTCATGTGGTTTATTTATTATTCATTAATATATCGCATCACCCCATAGGTTTATATTCAAGTAGAGATTTTGCTTAAGATTTATGATTTCCTTGGGTGATTTTATTTAATGAATAACTTTATCACAATCACAACCATTTAGAATGATACAAGCGAAGCTTATTTGCATTCTTGTGATACAACTAGATGTGATGTGTTTTTAATGGTATAGTTTTTTTTTTGTGAGGTTCAATGACTTATCGCGTTTTGCAAGAGGGATAATTTTTGGATATATTGTCTATTTTTCGTGGGATTGCGATGTGGAGAGTTTCCACTATAAGTAATTCTCATTAATAATTTAAGCTTTTATAAAGAATGAATATGCTTGGGTTCCCTGGGGGCTATCATTTATCACAGTCGCAAGTCTCGACTCGATAGGTGAACTATTATACTCTCAAAACTTTGCGATAGGTGATATTGTCAGATTTTCCTTTAAAGTGGCCTTGTTTCGGTCATTCAAGCTTTAATGAGGTTTTATTAAAAAGGAAAATCAAATTTATTCCTAAGAAAATCTTTAAATTAAATCATATTCCTATGTTTTTTAATTTTTTAGGGGTCCCTATTCATTTTAACATAATTTGTAAATTCTTTATGTAAAATAAATGGAGTTGGGAGTTGGGGGGGGTGGGGGTAGTTGCATAACACAACAATTGGTGATTCACTGGAAGAACCAGTTATCTCTGATAATAGTGAAATTAATAAAACTTTTCAAAGTAAAAATAATTCAGTAAAATAAAAATATTTTCGAAATATTTAGATAAGTAAGCACTATAAGAAAAAAAGTCATTGGTGAGGGGTTAAAAATGTCACCATAAGCTCATTGGTGATGGTCAAAAGAGCCTTCGTCACCAAAAAATAAATGTCACCAAAGGTGGCATCTCCAAAAGTATAGGTGTTGTGGTGACATTCAAATTCTGACACCAATAATGATTTATAATGAAGGAGAGTGACTGTCACCATTTCATATGAACAATGGTGATGGACCATAGCCTCCATCACCAAAAAATGAATGTCACCAAAGGTGGCATCACCAAAAGTATAGGTGTTGTAGTGGAATTCAAAGTTCGTCACCAATAATGATTTATAATGACGGATAGCGACTATCACCATTTCATATGAGCAATGGTGACGAACCATAGCCTTGGTCACAAAAAACTGAATGTCACCAAAGGTGGCATCGCCAAAAATATGTGTTATGGTGACATTCAAGGTCTGTCACGAATATTGATTATAATGATGGATAGTGACTGTCACCATTTCATATGAAAAACAACGATTTATTATGATGGATCTTTCATGACCGTCACTATTGGTGCATATATATGGTGACGTTTGTTGACCGTCACCAAAGGATTCATTGCCATAAGTATAGGTATTGTGGTGACATTCAAGGTCTGTCACGAATAATGACTATAATGATAGACAATGATCGTCACCATTTCATATCAACAACAACAATTTATGGTTATGGACCTTTGAGGGTGGTCACTATTGATGTGTATATATGGTGGCGTTCGTTGACCGTCACCATTTCATATTTTGGTGAGGGTGAAAAAATGTCAACAAAGCTCATTGGTGATGGTCAAAAGAGCCTTCATCACCAAACAATTATTGTCACCATTCCATATGGATGTCAGGGCATGATGGAATCAAACCACCAACCTCCTGCTTGTAAAGCAGGTGCTCTTCCATTGAGCTAGCACCCTTTAAAGAATTAGACTTTTAAAAATTAGACCTTGAAACTTCATAAATTGTAAATTCTACAACTTTCAATAAATTAAAGTCTCGGCAATATTTTACTAAACAAGCAAAGCAACATTGAAGTTGCAGGTCCCTACCTAATGGTTATGGAAGTTATGAAAAGTGGGTGGAGGGAAAAATAGTTATGTATAAGAGAATCAATATGTTCATTTGAATACTCAATTAGAAGTGAAACTCTGAAGACATTTATAACTTATAAATGACCTATAACTAGAAAATGCACCAAATATTGCAAAGGAAATGTCATAAGTGGATAGCATATGGAAGAAGAGCATTGATGAAGAAAAATTCAATATGTTATAGGTTGAGTGAAATAAAAATCTCAATGTTAATGTTTGGTGTTTAGATATTTGAATGATATCTAAACTTCTGTGCAAATGTAACCCAGGTATTCGGAAACCATGAAGGACATATTGGAATGATTAGCATTATAGGTACATCTAACAAGGCCCCAGTTTCCTAAAAGAAAGATAAAAAAAAAATCCAAAGAAGCAACATCCTCACAACAACAAGAAAAGTAAGGGTTTTGGTACTTTTTCACCATCACGAAGAGAGTAGGGTGATAGGCTCTATTTCGTTCTTCCTTCTCCCATTATGTCACCTTTGTAGATCCTTCAATCCTATCCCAAGTTGTTTTTAAGGGGGAATGTTAGGATATTTAGACAATTAGGATTTAATTAAGTTCAACTTAGTCTAATGTGTCTATTAGGTAAAAGTGTGTTTTCTAGTCTATTTCTTGAGTATGCATTATTTGCATTGTAGTTTGATGGTCATGATATGCTATAGACATAGAGTGATCTAATGGCTCATAGTGACAATTCTCTTATGTAAAATATTTTCTTTTGCATTAATAAATTTCCTCAAGTGGGCACATTGGTTGGCGCCATGGATTGTTTCCCTCTTAGAGGGTTTTAACCACATAAAAAATCTTTTGTTTTGATATTTGATCTGGTCGTGTCATTGGTTACTTAAGGTGTTCATCTTGTATGGAATACCTTGTTTACCTGAACAAAGTAAATGCATGCCCACAACCAAGCAATAATAAATGTTTCTTTGATTTAATGGAGTTGCCAATTTTTTGGTAGTAAACTATAACATTGGTGTAAAATTTCTCTAATCTAAGGGTAGTGACTTAGATATAAACAAGCATGAATCTCAAAACATGAAAAATGTATTCCAAAGAATATTTATGATACTTTAAACCCTAATCTATCCATATAAAAGGAACCTAAATGAAAGAACTACAAATATAAATATTGTTATAATTATTTAAAGAATATAAATAGTAACTTCATTTATAATATAAGGCATACATACTTTCACCTACAAAGAAAACTTTGATGAAGAAGTGGCTCCATAACCTCCTCCTTGGGAGGATCATTTGCTTCCATGGTTTATATTGATTCCCTCCTTGGTCGCAGTTAGCATGAAGATCCAAAACCTATCATCAAGAGGAAGGAATCTTTGAGATGTTTTGGCATAATTTTGGTAGCATGTACCTATTCTATGTGGATGGATGATAGATGGAGAGACCTTGAGTCTTTATTTATAATAAAGTAGTGTTTAAACCACCTTGAAGTGGTCATGAAATTTGTGGTTAATTGAGCAAGTTAAGGCTACTAATAGAAATTAATGTTTTAAAATGTCCATTTATAAGTTCTACTTTCCTTTTCTAGTAGATTATCATTATAAATAATCAAAATTAAGGTTTTTAAGGGCCAATGTAGGTTTTGGGAGTACTTTCTACACTAGCCACAACTTATTAGGGGTAAAAAGTGTATTACCCCTAATGGTTCCAAATCCAAGTTTTCTTCAAATGTTTCCATAGGTGTAATGAAGGTGGAAAATGAGGTGACGTTGGTGGAAACCATGTATTTTGATGATTTATTTTGGTGAACTTGTGCAAATGTGACAAGTACATAATTTTTAGGTGGTAAAAGCTAACTACATGCATATTTTTCTAGTTTTTTTGACCTATGGGTACCTTTACAAATGGAGCATCCCTTTATAAAATCGAAATATACATTTAAGAAAGGAGTTTAAGTAGTAATGAAGGACGTTTGAGAAAACCATGAAATAAACCCCATGGTAATAAGAGAATACCGTAGATGGCATGGAAGGATAGGAAATTTGAGCCAATAACAACAATGAAACCACCCAAGAAGAATAAAATGATAATTTATAAACTTGCATTTATCACTCGAAGCCTTGAAGGGAGCTGAGTACTATGGTTTTGTTTAAATCATGAGATGCACTTAAGAAATCACTTCCAAAACATAGTTTTTAAGACTAACTATGCCCTTATTAGGAAAAAGGGTGATTGACTAGATGTTGCTAATACTCAAGCTATGGTTGAATACTAATTGTCAATAACAAACCTACAACCACCCCTGTAATCTTTCAGATTCAGATAATTTTGAGGAGATCAATGAGAGATGGGCTGGCCATCATGCATTATTTAGCATGGAACTTGTGCATGAATTGTTTTCTCCTTCTTCCTATTCTTTGAACCTATCTCTTAGCCTTCACTATCTTCTTATAAATAGAGGCCATATCAATGAATGGGATATAGTAAGTCTATTATCAAGCATCCTCATGGCAGTGGAAGGCAATCAAATAGTTTTTTTGTCATCTTGTGCTCTGAATTGAGTATTGGGCATCAACACAAGAGAAACCATAATCCTAGCTAAGAATCCATATTATTCTTGCCACAATATGGAGATATTTGCTTTCTTTTTCCAACCAATAAAAGATGGAAAAGGATGAGCTCAATGAGCATGGAGATGGAATTGTAGCAAAGACTTAAGGTATCTTCATTTGTTGTATCTCTTTCAATATATAATATAGATCTATGTTCACCCCCCTCCCTTGGCCAAAAAAAGTACTTATTGACAAGCCCCTGTTTGACACCTTTTTGCACCCTTTTGGCCACCCACAACATACCCTTCTTACCTATATTTTCCTACACTATCCCTAAATTTTGTGTACAAAAGTAAATTTAGCAAAAGGGTGTTAATTAGCTATGTTTTATTATTATTTGTTGATTATTTGGTTAAAAATGGATCACTTTTGTATAGGTATCTACCTCATGTCGATGGCACACTCACCCATCCACCCCCCGTAGTAAAACCACTTACCATAAATAGCCCTTCTGTATTTTTCTAATCAAAACCACCATGAACTAAAAACGTACTCTGCATTCAAGATTCCTTGCCACCAAAAAAATCATGGAGATAGCTCTACCTTGAGAAAAAAGCTTGTAGCAAGGCTTTTCTAAGGCCATTTAAAATAAATGTTTTGCATAGCCATAAGGAACCCATATGGTCTATTTGTCTTCTGGCATTTGTAAATCTCATTTTTATTGCAAGATATGATACAATTATTAGAATGTGGAACATGCAGAAGGTTTCTAATTGAAGAATCACGACCACTTCATAGAAAAATATGAGCCATAATAGCACATATGGAGATGTTGGTTGTGGGTGGAACTAAGGTTTTTGTGAGAGATTGGCGAGCATTTCTTGAGCTCCCTCATTTGTTTGACATTTCAGGAATCACAAGTCAGAGAACTAAACTTTTCCTTTGTGGACATATTGGACCCATTACATACCTGGGCCTTGACTCTGTCAGAATTTATAGTGGCCCTTGGATATGGGCATTCATGTATGCAAAGAGATTGGCTACGATCACCGGTTGTGAGAGTCCCTCACTTTATATGTGTTGCACCCAATGACATTTATACATGGGATATTGAAGCAGGACATAAGCTAAGGATGAGGCTAAATGCATACACCTTGGAATCCAATTAATATGGCCATTGTAGTTGGAGATGATGAGGGAGTTCTGCGAATCTGGAATTCACCCAGGCTTTAGAGATTGAATGTAGAATCGCCAACATCCATACAAAAATGGTGTTTGGATGAGTCAAAAATCAGTTTCTACATCTCAAGACACAAAATAGACGGGCACCTATCAGTAAGATTCATATAAAGACTTTACGAATTCAATGAGGACCAAGTTTTGACTACATGCGAGGAAGCCATAATATCCAAATCAAGCGCTCAACATGGAGAACTACACACTAGCCTTTGCAAAATTGCAAAGTGTTAGTAACTTAATTGTTTTAAAAATCATACAGTGTGTTGGTAACATCTTCAATCCCTGGGAAATGGATACTAGATTGATTTTTTTTTTTTTGTAGCCATTAGAGTTGATGAGAAATAATGCCATTGCCTCTCGAAATGAATCATTGCTATGGATGATGGACCACACACATACTTCTTTGGTGCAAGATTACTTAAACACTGGGTAACTCACCCACTGTGTGATAAAAACATGATTATAGTTCGTCTTGAGGTTGCTTCTGAAATTGTAAAATCCTTAAGAAGTTCATATCGGCAAACCTTTTTTTGTTTATGAATATTTTGACAATGAAACTTTCCATGAGATCTTACTATTTGCATGTGAAGGGAAGCATCATAGAGAGATTCAAAAGTGTTGGAGATGCATTTGTTGATGAAATTTTAGTATGTAAATTCATCATTTTCAAGGTACCTATCAACAAACAGAGAATCTAATTGAAAACTACAAAGTGAGAGATAAGAAAAATAGAAGTAAAGGTCTTTTTACATTGTGACATTTAAGTTGAAATCAAGACTTAAAAGCCCATAAACAATGCTACTTTACAGTTATATCATTTCATTTCACACAGGGCTTACAACCCATGAATCCTGAGCTTAGAGCTCACAAACTGTGCTAATTTACAATTTTTATCATTTCACAAAGTGCTCAGCACCCATGCATAGATCCTTTATACAATTTCTATCATTTCAAACTCACATTTATTGACCTTTCATCTTTTGTAGTCTTTTTTATAAGATCACATAGGATTTAAGCCTAGGTTATCTATGATTTGAACCCTGGCCATCTTCACCAAAGTGCTACTGCAACGCCAAACTTAAACCTGGAGATCTTTAGGGTAGAGCCCACTCCCTTAACAAAGAGGCATTTACATAAATTTAAAATAAATGAATAAAACAGTATTAAAACATCCGCCACAGTTCCATTCCCTATATGCCCTATGACAGTAGTTTCAAAAGTGACAAGGTAAGGTGAAAGTCCCAAACGGAATGGCTACCCCCACCTCAGACCTCGCACCTAAGCCGACATAGGTCCAAACGTGGTTCCTGGTACGTATTTAATGTGTCCCCTGCACCCCCAACCCCAAAAATAATACTTGACTTAAATTACAAAATATTAAGTCATAGAATTTGTGGGTAACAAAATGTGTGAGAGAAGATGGTGTTGGACCCTCCTAGTTGTTATGATTATTGCAAGAAACCCAAACAAATAATTAAGAAATGAAAGAGATCATGCATGTATTCTCAATGTTTTTTCATTGATCTATTTTGCTTCTATTGCAGCTACCTCCTATATTCTGCAACTTTGGGAACATGATTTCCTATGTTGCCATTTCCCTAACACAGAAAAGCCACATAGTTTGAAAGTTTTTTTTATATTTTAAGCAAATGCACATGAACAAAACACAGGTTTCTCGAGGCAGAGCTACTTGCTCTGCACCGTTTGCAACTAGAAATACAACATTAAATTTTACTGCCCACCTTTTGAGAAAAAGAATGGCGGGGACCAAGTCACTAAAAGGGCAAGACTGGGATTAAGAATGTAGTCAATCATGAGTGTTCACAGTGCTTCCAAGCCCTGTAGAAGATTTTGCATTATTATGTCATTTGCATGGACTTCGAGGAGGAACAATAATTTTTTAGATGTGTAAATTGCAAAGACAAATTTGTGTTTAGAATTAGTTAGCACTATGATTAATCATATGGGAATCCAAGTTTTTGTTGTGCAGGGTCAAATTTTAGCTCAGGAATGTTGGATTTGGTAGACGCGATACAAGAGCATGCTATTAAATAAAATTGAATTAACCGCGATACAAGAGCGTGCTTATGGATCTCGATCTCACTTACGAAAGATAAGACCCATGAAATCAACGACCTCACCCAACAGAAAATCTGAAGAAAATGAAAGAAATTAAGAAAAAACCTACCTCGGAGGAGGTCACATGAAATCAATGACCCCACCCCATTCAACAGAAAACCTAAAGAAAATTAAAGAAATGAAGAAAAACCCTACCTCATAGTCAAACATTGTGCACATGCAAGATCCCAAGGTAATGGTTGATTTCAAATGAAGGCACCAGAATTCAACCTGTACATTTTGCGTCATCCCCAAATAAAAATAACAATAATATTTGATGGGCTTGCCTTTACCCAACATAAAACATGAATAAAATGAAAGAAATGAAGAAAAACCCTACCTCATAGTTAGACATTATGCACATGTAGAATCGGAAGGTAATGGCTGATTTCAAATGTAGGCATCATAATTCAACCAGTACATTTGGCGCCATGCCGAAATAAGAATAACAATAATATTTGATAGGCTTTCCCTCCCTGCAGTTACACTAATTCGATATAGAAGCCAAGAGTTGTAAGAGTTTGCTAAGGTGTGTTTTGAGGAGACAATTAGAACCATATTAGATTGCAATGGGTTGTTGCATGGGTTCACCAATAACACATTAATATTTAATTAATTATAAATTTTAAAAATATAATAATAAATATTTTAAATTAATAAATATATATAATATATTTAAATTAATAATTGAAAAATAATTTTATTTATATTATAATTTAATATAAAAAAGTTTCTATTTCTTAAAATTACATTTAACAATAATAAAATAATATGTATATTAACAAATTACAAACCAACATAAAATTTATTAGTAGTTAAGAGGGTTAAAAGTTTTTAAGATTTATTAAAACAATATTAGAACCATATTAGATTGCCATGGGTTGTTGCATGGGTTCACCAATAAATATACTCTCTAAATGATTACACTGTTTACTTATATCAAGTGTTTATGATATATGCTTAATGAATCTTTTTGTTGGAAATAGGAAGAGAAAGATGAGAAAGGAGAGGCACTGAGGTTTGTTGTAAATCAATTAAAAGGAAAGAAAATATCTCCAAATAATAGGATTTTGCAAGTTTCCTCTTCAATATGACAAAATTTAGTTGGAGCTAGGGAGTTGGCCTCAAAAACATTGATTGAGTACTCTAGAAATCAAGACCTCACATATCCAAGTCAGTCCATTAGATAGATTCATCTTGGACAAAGGTTGCAAAGGCTAAGGTGCAAACCTTCCCTTTTTAATGTGGGGTTTAAACCTTCCATTTAAGAATGATAAAAACAAGGTCAAGATCTTGAAAGGAGGTCCTTGATTTTACCAAAACTCAATATCAATGCTTAATCAATGGTGTGATTCTTTCTATTTGGGTTTGGCCTTGAACTTTGGGATCTATCTTTGGGTCTAGTTATCAATATGTCATTTCATTAATGTGTTGAGAAGGTTTTTAGGGCTATAGGGGATAAGATGGTTATTTCCAAATACCCCTCCCTTGAAACCCTATAAAGAGATGGTGTGCCCCATTTCGTTGTTGTAATATTTCAACCACAAGCTACTCCTATGAGGGTGCCCCTATTGGGAGGGTATGTAAAGGAAGTGAAAAAATAACAAAATTTCATGTTGAGTCAAAGGAAGGTTATAGATTGTAGGTGCATCTAGGGATCTCTACAAAGGTGAAGGGGAATGGAGTTTACCTCCTATTGCAACACCTCCTATTCCACCATTCGAGGTGCTAAAGGGAACTAAATTTAAGGGTCATAGGTGAAAGCTCACAAAGATCTTAACAATGAGAAGGTAGGAGTGATTTAGCATAGGATTGATTTTTCAAAAGTTGACTTTTTGGGTGAGATTTTCCAGTAAATGGAAAAAATTGAAATGCTACCACCTACAAATTAAGTAGAGTATGAGCACATGTTTCCTAATATTCAAAGAGTCTCTTCATATTTTTTCCATGAGATCCATGGCAAGTATGTTCAAGTGTCGATAACTCATGCTAACATATCATCTTTGATTCATGACACATATACTCCTTCAACTAGTGATGGAGAGTCCAACCAATGAGTAGGAAAGGTTGTTCATTGTTATAGACATTTTTGTGCCTTACAGCTCTAAGCATGAAATGTCCATAAACCAAGGGCTCCTAAGTCCCTAAAAGTGTTGTTCTAACCCCTAAAGGAACAAGGTCAACAAATTACAGCTTCTCCCAAAAGTTCTCCACCAGAAACTGCTCAGAATAAGTCAAAACAGGATCATTTTAGCTGCTCCACTAGCTAAGTGCGTTGCATAGAACCTAGATCCACTGGCTAGGTGCGTTGCAATGCACCTAAATGCACTATCAGGGTGCGTTGAGCAGGAAATGACAAATGGCAGTTCCATTCCGCGAGGTGGAGAGACAATGGAAGCTTCCAGAATATTCTCCTATGACACTTGCCTCACTGAATTCGACCAAGGATGAGTAAGAGGCCTTCAGTCTCCAAGTGGAAGCAAGAACTGACAGAGAGAAGCCACTAATCAAATCATAAGCTGACTCATCCTCCTTGCATACATCTATATATGGATCCCTCATCCCAGAGATCCAGGGGCTGGAATTTTGCACATTGTAAGGAATTGCTGTTGGTTTTGAGATAAACATCAGAGAATTGGGTGATCTATGCTTTTTTGGAGGTGAAGAGGGGCTTCTTTGCTGGGAGGTTGATGCTGGATTAGGAATCATCGGTTGTAACTCCTCTTGGATCTTCTTGTATATCAATAAAAACTATTTGAGTTTCTCCTCCATGCTTTTGTATCATTGATGCTTGTTACATTTGTATGGTTAACTTAAATCTGATCCTAAGTTATTTATGAATATAAATCCATGTCTTTGTATAATTTTCTTCTTCTGTGATCTTACAGGTACTTGGTGACGCTGGGCAAGTAAGGGAGCAGGTAGCTGGAAGCTGTCAAAGAGAAGAGAGATTGGATCAAAGGACTAGCGCAAGACACAGGTTGGTTCTTCCTATTCCTCTTTATTTATAGTTCGTAAAGGAGATACAAAAGTAGTTTTCTCTGTTTGTTTCTAAGGCAGCTGTCACACCTTAGTGGGATAGAGCAGTTCTAAATAGACACTTTTCCCGGTAACAAAATGGCGACTCCGCTGGGGACGATTGTCTAATTAGTTTGTTTGTGTATCTCTAGTTGTTTGTTTCATAAACTTATCAGTAGCATTCGAACTGAATTTGCCATAACGAATGCAAAGTAGACATTTGCTGCTTCAATCCATTCACTGGATCTGTTTATGATTTGAACAGCTGATTCATAGACTATCTGATTGCCCTTGTGATAGCTCTTAGACCCTCCTTAGATCTACCTCTAATTGTGCATTACTGATTGCTTTTACTCGACCAAAAACCAAAGACTAAACTGCAAACTGTGACCCAGAACCCGGATAGAATTCTCGTTTCTGCCCCAGTGCAGGTACTGTGAAGAGATCCTGCATTTCAACGCACTTCCCGAAAGGGCAACCTGCGCTGCAATGCAGTTTCTCTGTGTAACAGGTGCGCTGATCAGCCTAGCCCTGTGCAGCTGAGGTTCTTGTGTTTCATTCTTTCCAGTTTTGTCTCTGATTTTTGCAGCCTGTGATCAGTATATGATTGTTTCAAACCCCTTTTCCTTACAGATATTCCGCCTCATTTGTACAAAAGAACTGTAGATGTTTTTGTGTGTTTTTTGAGTCGTTTACAGTTTTCCATTGCAAAAGTATAATAATCGTACTGTCGTCCTTTGATTTAGATCTGTCGCAAGTGTCGATTTCGATCATAGGAGAAAGTTTATTTGTTGTTGATGGTCGATTATGCTTTTACTATTGCCTTTGGTTTGAATTTGTGACTTTCTAGTGTCAAAACGAGTATTTATTTCAAAATCATAAAGTGTCGTAATCATCTCTACCTTTTGATTTCGAAAAGAAGCTTGTTTGTGTTTGTCGCTTGAAAGCAAATTCAGATTTGTACATCAACTTTCTTTTTAGCATCAATACTAAGGAAGTGAAAAACAAATACATGCATGTGCATTTGCATATAGACAGTCTGTTTGGCTTGATTTAGGAAAGTGCATTTACAGTGTGCTCTTTGCTATTTGTGAAAAGATTGTGTCTTTCTTTTCCCCTAGTAGCTAGGATTTTCATTGCCGAAATGAGATAAAAGTTTGTTTATCATCTTTAGATTGCATTTTAGGAATTACATCTACATCTCGTGGTGAACCCAAAAGGCAAACTTCATAAGAAAGATCAACTTAAAATAAATTCAATGAATCTAACAACGCTTTGGAACGTAACGCACAACATTTAGAGGTCTAGGCTAGAGACGTATTCTGGCGTCGTAAAGCCTGGTAACTGTTGTCCTCACTGATGGTTGGGTGATTCCTCCACTTTGAGACGATAAGTGCCAGTACGGACTTGTGCTCCCATGTACCGTCGAGTATATTTTGGGAGACCCCTATAGGCTTAAATCCTTTATCCATAGGAAGCCGTGTCGGCCGCCCTACTGATCGCAATGCACTGAACACAGCATTCGGGAAGATTGACTGCCGTACCGTAAAAATTATTCTGCAGTTTTGCGATTGGTTTGGTACTCCCTCTACCTAGACCTCCAGAGCAGTCCCTTTCATTCCTTTTCAGACTCTTTAACGGAAAAGGTCCATCTGAGCACTTGTCACTTCAGGCTCATTAAAAATCGAAGGAGACTAGAGTCATCTTTTGTTTTTTCTCGACTCTTAAAAACTGAAAAAACAAGTTGTGTCAAAGCGTATAAAAATTTATTTTAAACGGAATATTCATACCCCTTTCCTACGTTGATCTTGGGTTGAGAAAATGGAGTCTACTAACCAAGGAATTCCCCTTGGTGGAAATCCTAGTCCCTTCTCCTCTTGGGGAGATGTTGGTGCACCCCATATGGCCACATTGTCGCTTCCAGGGCTGACAATTGGTTTGCCAGTATGGCTCTTCTCAACCTCTGTCCTTCAGAACACCACTATTCCTGAACAATCGAATCAGCAATTAGATGAGTCCAGAGTTGCCCACCAACCTTCTACTTCCTCTAATTCTTCCTCTCCTCCTTCCTCTTCGCTTGATGGGGCTGGTAAAGCCAAAAGTCAAGTTCCTAAGGAGAAGAAGGAAGAGAAGAAGAAAGAGAAGAAGAAGAAGGAGCCAAAGGCGAATGGGGGAAAACGAGTGTCGTCTAACGAAAATCCACACACTGCACCGACCAGGCCTAAATCGCCATGTGTCATTTGCAAAGGAGACCACTTTCACAGAGATTGTCCTTGCATCCCTCGGATATTAAGGGACTGGTCTCCTCGTTTGCACAACCCGGTGTCATCAACCTCTGATGACCATGTTGAAAGTACACCGTCGACTAGTGAAAGTGAAGCCCCAGGACAAAAAGGGAAATGTAGATTCCCTTGTAAACTGTGCGAAGGCGATCATGCCGTCCACCGTTGTCCCTTCTTAGACAAAGCTAAAAGAGTTTTGGATGATCGTCTGGTTTCGCCGTTACGACTTCCTCCTGGATATAAAAAACTCTTGCCGAGTCCGTCACTAGTCGAAAATCCGGCTGGCCCGCTCAGGTGGTCAGCTGAAGCACCTATCATTGAAGATAAACCATCTGGATCCATACCAGATGAAAGTCAAAAGGTCGAGGCAGTAGTTGACCCGGTCTTGCCTTCAGAGGTTTCATCTTCAGATGATACAGTCACTGAAGAGAACAAGGATGACACTGTCCAAATTCTCTTCATAAACACAGACTCCAACGAACATGGGGGCAATTTACCCGTTCCTTTACCGCAGGAAGGAAGTTCGTCAGAGCCATACCCGGCCGTCTATTCGGTCCCACCTCCAAGCAACCTAGTTGTCTCCTTCGACTGGAATCAACTAGGCAGACCCCGTTTACTAGCAAGCATACCATTCTGAATTATCGTTCAAATATATAGAATGGTTATGGCTGGTACCATCATAGATGAGGGGGCTTCTGTGAGTATCCTTTCCTCAACTGCTTGGAAAGCGCTTGGTTCGCCATCGCTTTTGCCTGAGATGAGAAATCTGACGGGCTTTGATAAAGGAACCAGTCGACCTTTAGGGATCCTTCCCGATGTGCCCATAACATTGAGAAGGAAGACAGTTCGCATGAACGTAATGGTAGTTCAAGGACCCCTAGATTACAATCTACTCCTTGGACGAGACTATATTTATTGCATGGGAGCAATTGTCTCCTCACTCTTTAGAGTAATGTGTTTTCCGCACGAAGGAAGAGTGGTCAAGCTCGTGGACCAGCTTTCATTTCCCGGATCACGCATAGCAAATAGTCATATACCGTCCCTAAATGGTCTTTTCACGCAAGAAATGTCTCAATCTCCAGTCCGTCCTCCCGATGAGCGCGAGTAATTCGCAGGGATATGACTGAAACCCAGGGGGCATGCATCCTGATCTGCTTCGGCAGGAAAACTTCGGGTATAGGGTAGGTTTTCACGGGAGAATATGACTAGTCTGTACCCCGTCCGTGATTGGAAGAGGGGTTATTCTAGAACAAGATTCTCTTGTCAAAGTTATGTGAGTTGGCGGGCATCGCCGCTCACCTTTGTTTATCTCGGTAGACATCGCCGAAGAAGTGTTTTGTTTGCGATGTGAATAGAGCAATCTTTGGGTAACCTGTAAGAGGTAGGTCTCTCTCGGTAAAACAAATGTTTTAACGGAATAAAGAAGAGGTAACCTTGAAACTCTGTTTTATACCTGGGGGCATGCAAACCTTTTGGAGTGCAAGAAAAGAGTGATTATTTATCTGTTTTTTAGATTAGTCGTTACCTAACTTGCATAAAGAAAGGATGTGGGGCAAAACTCTAAAAATTGCCGTTTTTATATGGGACTTTCTTATCACAAGACTGGATTAATCGAGCAGTGTTACCGCGAGGTTCAAGCTCGTTAAAAAATAAACCCGGACCGAGCAAATGTTTCCACCCGTGTTTAAGCTCGTTAAAAAATGAACTATTCCCTGGTAAATAACCACCGTGAATGTAGTACTTCAGCCATTAAAGCCTTGGTCGTGTTTGCACCGTCACCTCCACTTTTTCATTGGCCGATCATTCACCTCCATTTGATTGTTTACCCGTTTTGAGGAACAGCTGCAAAGAGTGATTTCACTAGCCATCCTTGTGACACTGCCGTGATTGGAAAATTCCAAACCTTACCTGGAATCAACTGCTACCCATTTTATCACTTGTTCCTCAAAAGACGAGTCTTCTTTAAGCTCTTTTCAACTGACTCATAAAATATGAAAAGATTGTCGAGTCCTTGGCCTTCCAGCTCGTTAAAGGGACAAGAAGTGTTATCCCTCCTCTATATTTTAATCTTTTTCGACCTGAGGGATTATTGCACAAAAAGATCGAGCGCTTGTTTTGTTCAGCTCGTTAAAGCTATCGAAAATTCATCCCTTCTGTATTGTTTTATACTTTTTCGGACTTAAGGGATTAGATGACGAAAAAGGAATTTTGGAGTTACCTTTACGTACCTTTTCAGACTCTCTAAAAATGAAAAGGACCGAGTTATCTTTGTCGTTAAACTCATTAAAAAGATTAATAGCGACAAACTTGTCTTTAGACGAGAACGAGTTTCACTATCGCTAAGCTCGTTAAAACATAGCGATGGGTTTGCCCGAAGGGCAAATTATAGAACAAGCATATGTTATCCTCCTCAAGCTTGAAAAAAATAAAGAGGTACTGGTCAGCAATGACTGGGGAAAATTTGGGAAGAAAACTCAAAGAATCTTTATTGGTAGCAAGTCGCTCTTGAACATGACACTTCCACTCCGTGCCCGAGTCGGGTTGGGTTGTTTCATTCACCGGTCACATCGCCATGGTCACACCATACCATCCACATTTGGGGTTAATGCTACCAATCCATCACATCAGTGTCGCCGACATGTTCAAGAGAAGTCATCCAGAAAGGCCACCTGTGTCCCGCCCACTACCATACATTATACTCCATTCTTTCATGACCGCCACCCTGAACCGTATATCATCAGATCGTTTTCACCTCCATCAAAATCATTTGCTCCGTTCCGTGTCATTGATGTGGGATTCATTAAGGCCCTCCTATGACGGATCACTTCTTGTCGACATCAGCTCATTATCCAAGAAGTTGGTCTAGGAACACCCCATTCAGTACTTTGAAGCTTGCATGCCTCAATGGCAAGTTTCTCACTTCCAGCGACAGGTTTACATCAATGACCTTTGACCGAAAGATTTTGCGTGGTGTTCGACGCCAAGTCCTTTATTCACACCACGTGAATTGTATGCAGTACCTTGAGGATTATTATCATTATCGGTGATTCCTCTCGCGCTTTTTAACAGTTTACATCATTGACTAGTAATCAAGCGATGTCTTTCCATGTTCGACTTCAAAACATTTCTCACATGGATCGACTTGTACTTCGAGTGAAGATCAGATGAGATTGAAGACCTCGGATCTAGTTTCATCCATCCGGGCTGCGATATATATTCAGGGAAATAAAGACATTCGAATGTACAGCATTGCAGCACAGATAATCATCCTACCAAAAGGATGATGGCTCTATTAGAATCATCAGTCTACCATCAGACGATTGTCTGTCCTATGTACATGAAAATGAATTTATAAAGCTGAGCATGGGAATGCCCGCCTCAGCTAGATCATGAAAACAGTATGAAGATAATGTATTGTATTGTATCTTATTACAAGTCTCCTCCCAGCATTGAAAGAACTTCGGATCCTCATAATAAAGCATTTCACCCGATAAACGGCCTCATACTTTAGGGGGCAACTGTTATAGACATTTTTGTGCCTTACAGCTCTAAGCATGAAATGTCCATAAACCAAGGGCTCCTAAGTCCCTAAAAGTGTTGTTCTAACCCCTAAAGGAACAAGGTCGACAAATTACAGCTTCTCCCAGAAAGTTCTCCACCAAAAATTGCTCAGAATAAGTCAAAACAGGATCATTTCAGCTGCTCCACTAGCTAAGTGCGTTGCATAGCACCTAGATCCACTGGCTAGGTGCGTTGCAACGCACCTAAATGCACTATCAGGGTGCGTTGAGCAGGAAATGACAAATGGCAGTGCCATTCCGCGAGGTGGAGAGACAATGGAAGCTTCCAGAATCTTCTCCTATGACACTTGCCTCACTGAATTCAACCAAGGATGAGTAAGAGGCCTTCAGTCTCCAAGTGGAAGCAAGAACTGACAGAGAGAAGCCACTAATCAAATCATAAGCTGACTCATCCTCCTTGCATACATCTATATATGGATCCCTCATCCCAGAGATCCAGGGGCTGGAATTTTGCGCATTGCTGTTGGTTTTGAGATAAACATCAGAGAATTGGGTGATCTATGCTTTGTTGGAGGTGAAGAGGGGCTTCTTTGCTGGGAGGTTGATGCTGGGTCAGGAATCATCTGTTGTAACTCCTCCTGGATCTTCTTGTATATCAATAAAATCTATTTGAGTTTCTCCTCCATGCTTTTGTATCATTGATGCTTGTTACATTTGTATGGTTAACTTAAATCTGATCCTAAGTTATTTATGAATATAAATCCATGTCTTTGTATAGTTTTCTTCTTCTGTGATCTTACAGGTACTTGGTGAAGCTGGGCAAGTAAGGGAGCAGGTAGCTGGAAGCTGTCAAAGAGAAGAGAGATTGGATCAAAGGACTAGCGCAAGACACAGGTTGGTTCTTCCTATTCCTCTTTATTTATAGTTCGTAAAGGAGATACAAAAGTAGTTTTCTCTGTTTGTTTCTAAGGCAGCTGTCACACCTTAGTGGGATAGAGCAGTTCTAAAGAGACACTTTTCCCAGTAACATTCATTTACAAGGTTGGCATCAATCAAGTATTCTCCCTCTCTGTCCAACTCTAAGATGGGGAGTGTGTATAATGGAATTATTATTGTAAACAATTGAAAATATTGGATTATCTTCAAGTTCAAGGGCTTGAAGTGGTTGCCTCAACCTACAAATCTTTAAAGGAACTATGTGTTTTTCAATTATACCCTTACGGTCAAGGAGCCACAAAAGAGGAAGGTCGTATGGCTATTTTTAAGGGGTTGGCCTAAGCTCACTTATGTACTAACTTCTTCTATCAAATAAAAAATGTAACTTTGGTTACTATTACAATAAATTAAATTACTCTGTTCTCACTTGTTTATTCTTGTGTATTACTGGTCCCAAAAAATTAGATCATGTGATAAGTAACCTCTACTTGAAGGGTTTGTAGCAGTTGTTCAATATTGTAAAAGTCTACAATGTTTATCTTTCACTAACTTTCTCATGAATAAGGCCTTTCAAGGTATTCTAAACAAATACGTAGAACAATCATTGGCAATATTATGTGCTCCCTCTTTATTGACATCCATGGAGGAATGTTATTGTTAATAACAAAAGCAGGTCACACTAAGTAAGTAGATTTGAGCTCTCTAAATGGATTTACACCATGAGCTACCAATGAAAGCCTAAGATTAAAGAGAAACCAGTGGCCCATAAAACATTAGTGAAGTGATGGGATAACACCAAATTCATTCAAGGAATTTAGCTAAGTGTTGTACTCCACTTAGACTTTCAAGTTGGTAGTTTAAGCTTCCATGGTCATAATGAGCATATCGTATAGAGAGGAAGACATAACCCATTTCTACAAGAACAGGATCCTTTTGTTCTATGGCTTTATGAATACAAAACCATCTTGAATGAGGCGGAGATCATCTCCAACAACTTTGTCCATGCATAGGTAATTTCAAGAATCATTTCCTCGGTTTATGTTTCAAATTATTTATGTCCTCCTACCTGTTAGATTGTTAATCATGTTCTTTGACACATTCCATAACATATCCTTTGGGTTGGATTTAGAATGTATCTTGCAATCAATGTATTTTTCCAAAATATTTAGAATTTGAAGCATATTCACTACTATCTTATGACTTGTAATGACTTTATTTCCCCACTCTATAAATTATCTTTGAGAAGGAGTGCCCTGATTTCTCCCCCACAATTGTGGTTTACTTGGAGCTGATTGGTAATAGATAGGTAACTAAGAATGGAAGATACATACATGCATATGGCGTTACTAATATTGTAGGGCCTACTTTAGATTCAAGTTCCACATTAGTGATTTGGGGTCTTCTAGATTTGATTGGGAGCCCATTTTGATTACATAGCTCCATCCCCTTGATGTTACTCTAGACATTGGAAGCTTCCCAACTCTGTGAAGATCACCTCAAACGAAGTTCGTATGCGAAAGTTACGTCTCACGCAAGTTGACGTACTTTATTGACCATGAGTGGATTCCATGTCCACCCCCATTACTCACACATGTGGGGGTGTTCCAAATTAGAAACGATAATTGAAGATTGAAGCATGCAAAAACCCTAACCTTGATGTTGAATGACTACACGTTGTGTTATACTAGGTTACTAGGAAAGGAAGGGGCTCCATTCTTTTGGCATTATTATTATTCCATAGTTGAGGATGGAATCAAAGAATGGGATATCGAGCATAACATAAGAGGAATAATATTTTTGTAGTAATCTTTCATGCCATAGTGTCCATGCCCACTCCATAGTGAGTGACCCTTTCTTTGTACTTATATTTCATAATTGAAAAAGAGAGACTAGAGCATATGCCTCGCCTTCTAGCTAGGATTTCTCTCGTATTAGGTTTCCCAAGTCATATATTCTATTCATTTGTGTGGATGGTTTGTTTATTTTCTTGTTTCTTCCATTTTGATTTCAAATATATCCATAATTTGGAGTGATACACTAGTAATATTTAATCTAAGATCTAAGATAATAAACTATGTAATAAAATATTTCAAAACAATGTAAGAACTAGCGTGACAAACTATTCTAATAGAATATCCACAACAATTTAAAGATCAATGAAATCATTCTTAATGATTGTCAATCATTGGATTGACAAACTCACAATATGACCTAGAGTTTCCTACCTATGAGCGCTCTCCAGTGAAAACCTTATTATGTTGTGTAATGTGGTTTTGTTTACTTCTTGCAATTATATTTATGTCTATTTTTCTCTAACTATTATATTTCAACAAATAAGGAACACCACAAGTGGTATCATAACACTTTGTTATGCTAGCATGCACTCTTATTTTAGAGAAGAAAAAAAAGAGCAAGGATGTGTTTTGATGTCTCTAAGTATCACAATGTTTTTGTTTAATAGGTAAACCAGTGGTTGGGGAAGAATACACATAGAAAATACAAGTGACATGACTTGGTTGGACACCTTTCTAACATCTATTAGTACCCCTTTACGTAGTATCATATCGTAAAACACTTGTATATGAATTTGTATTCCACATATCCTTAGGAAAATTGGAAGCCCCGTAGGAACACTTGAAACCAACCTAACATAATCATATAATCCATCTTGTTAACATCACTTTTTTGGACACCCTTTTAACCTTTGTTGGTGTTCCTTTAAGTAGTATCCCAACAAACATCACTTGTAGATAGAGTTGTGTTATGCATGTCCTTAAGGATAGTGGAAGACCCTAAAAAACACTTGAAACTAGCATAACATATTCCTATCAACCATCTTGTTATAATACATCAAGAAAAACATATGAGGAGATCAATATTGCATACCAAGGAATTGAGTAGTACAACGAAGGGTACTATTCTTCCTCCTTAGTTAGTGCCATGGAAGATGTGACCAAATATTATTATCAAAAACTCTTTGGTATATCAAAGAGCTAGAAATTGATGCTTCTTTTCCACTAAGACCCTACAAACCCTATATTCTCCTTGAAAACCTTAGCCTCTATAACAAAACAAAAAATTTCCTACATAATTTAAAATGTCATGAATTGGAGAATTCCACCAATTCAGTGACACTCCAAACAAATTTTTAGAAAAGTAAATGCCTATCTCAAAAGACCCCATGTGTGGCATTGATCACCATTATTTCACTCTCTAGTAAATATTTTTTGGCGGACTCACCAATATAATTTATTTTGATCCCTCTCCACATATTTCTGTCAGGGCATTGATTATGTTGGGCTATATCTTACACAATCTTTCGAATGGCTATGTGGTCCCATGACACACACCTACAACATGTCATCCATAGATGACACAAATTAAATGGTCCAATGCCTCTCATAGTACATTAACACTCTCACCCGGTCACTCAGCACACCACAGACCAACATACCTTCCCTCATAATGCAAGTTGGCCTTTATTTTGAGAAGATTAGGAATTTGAGGGTAAGCATGACAAGGGTGTCATTTTCTCAAGATGAGTCTCTCATAAGGATAATAACTTTAATGAGAAACAAAATCACAATATTCACCACTCACTTCTTACCATTCACACACCATCAAACAAACCCTAAAAATGTCATTCTTAAAATATCTTGTGTAGTTTCCTAATGTCATTCAAGTAGAATCTTAGAATTACTTATGTTAGTAAGTAGAATCTTAGAATTACTTATGTTAGTAATGGTGCGACCATTTTTTTATTCTCTTAAAGGAACTCTTTCTATATATGCACCCCATCAAACATAAATCATAGAGTCAAAATGAATGGAAATGAATGAATAAGAGGGTGTGCCGGGGAGTGTCATTGAGTGCTAGGCATACCAAGGAGGGAGTGACAATGCATGCTAGGGAATGCTAGGCCATGTCAAGAAGAGTCAAGGTGTGCTAACATGTGCCAAATAGTGCCAAGGCATGCCAAGACATGCCATGTGCTAAGGCATGATAAGATGTGCCAAGTGTTAGGGTATGCAAACGTGTGTCAAGGAGTGTCAAGGAAACAAAAGGGAACACCAAGTTAAAATGCAAATAAATTAACACATAAGAGGGTTAATAAGTTAGGACCTTACCTTTTCAAGAGAGGCATTCTAGGCACACTAACACTAGTACCAATATATGTCAAGGGCAAAGTGCTAGTGTGTCTCAAGTGTGAATAATTGATCTCAAATAAATTTTATCTGAAATCGTGGCAAGGAATTCTAGGGAATTCCAACGCATGCCAAGAATTGTCAGGTTCCACCAAGTGCCAAGAGCCAATATGTTATAGGGAGTTATAGGGCATGCTATGGAGTGGATAGGGCATGTTAGGGAGTGAGAAGGCGTGTCAAAGACTATTAGTGCATGCTAGGGAGTGTTAGGGATGCAAAAGGGAGCGCTAGGGATACAAAAGGGAGTGCTAGGTCAAAATTCATAGAAATGAATGAATAAGACTGTGTTCTAGGGAGTTTCAATGAGTTCCAGGTGTGTCAAGGATTGAGTGTCCTAAGAGAATTTAAAAATAAGAATGATAAGAGGCTAGTATGTGGTTGCAACAAGGAGCTAGACAAAGTAGTTTCAAGAAAAGGGAGACTTTGGGTTGGGAACAACATTGTTTTGTCAATGACTTGGTTGGGTTTTCAAGTCGTAAAAAATGTAAGGCTATCTATAAGGGAATGATAGCTAGGGAGTGTCAATGTGTGTTAGGGAGTGTTAGGGAGTGCCATGGAAACTGAAGGGAGAAATAGTTGAAAATGCATGGAAATGAATAGATAAGAATGTGTAATAGGGAGTGCCAATGAGTTTTAGGTGTTCTAAGGAGGGAGTGACAAGGTTATATGTTAGGCAGTGCCAGGGCATGTCAAGGAGTGGTAGGGTGTGCTAGGGAGTGCCAAAATATGCCAAAGAATGCAAGCAGTGTTAACGCGTGCCCAACAGTGCCAAGGGATTATTAAACATGCAAGGTGCTATGGCATGTCAAGATGTAAACTATGTTGTTCAATTGTTATATGGCCATTATTGGACATGAGCCTTGACTTGATATCTTGTAACTTGTTAAGTGGGATAAGTTGAAATTGGACATGAGTAGCCTAAGATGAGTTATAGTCAGTTCTTAGGTGAACAAGGAATAGTCTAGTTGTAGTAATCGTAACTTGGTCAAGTTGTTGTAGTCGATGAAGGACTTGGTTAGGTTCCTAAGTCCCAAAAAAAGTAAGGGTAGTTGTGAGGGAATGATAGATAAGGAGTGTCAGGGCATGCCAAGGAATGAAAATGCATGCTAACATATGCCAGACAATGTCAATGTATACTGAGGAGTGTTAGGGAGTGTCAGGGCATCACAAGGGAGAACTAGGTCAAAATGCATGGAAATGAACGAATAAGATTGTGTGCCAAGGAGTGTCAGCAAATTCTAGGTGTCCCAAGGACAAAGTGTGCGAGGAGAAGTTCATAATAGGACTTGCAGGAGGCAGGCCTATGGTTCCCATGTTACAAAAAATGTAAGGGCAGTTGTGAGGGAATGATAGCTAAGGAGTGTCAGGGTGTGCTAAGGAGTGAAAAGGCATGCTAACACATACCAAACAGTTTTGTGGTATGATGGTTTGATTTAATTTTATGGTGTTAATTTTATTTTCCGCTTTACGTAGCACTATTTTTCCTATTTTGGAACATTACAATCAACAAGTTCCAAGTGTGCTAAGGAGGGAGTAATAAGGTATGATATGCATTGCTGCCAAGGCATGCTAGGGTGCTAGGGAAGCATACCAAGATGTGCCAAGCACCAAATTGTGCCAATGTGTGCTAGGGAGTGTGAGAGAAACATAAGGAAGAACTAGGTAAAAGTTCATGGAAATGAAGGAATAAGAGTGTGTGACAGGGAGTGTCAACGAGTTCCAAGTGTGCTAAGGAGAGAGTGACATGGTATGCTAGTTTGCACTAAGTCATGCTAGATTTCTAGGGCGACATGCAGCCAAGATGTGCCAGGTGCCAGGGTGTGTCAGCATGTGCTAGGACATGTTAGGGAGTGCCAGGGAAACACAAGGGAGAAATAGGTCAAATTAGTGCATGCAAATGAACAAATAAGAGTTTGTGACAGGAAGTGTCAGTGAGATACAAGTGTATTGAGGGAGCAACAAGGTATGGTAGGCAGTGCTAAGGCATGCCAGAGGCCAAGGCAACATGCCAAGATGTGCCAGGTGTTAGGGTGTGCCAATGCATGCCAGGGAGTGTTATGGAGTGCCAAGGAAACAAAAGGGATTAGTAGTTTCAAATACATGGAAATGAATGAATAAGAGTGTGTGATAGGGAGTGTTAGTGAGTTCTAGGTGTGGTAAGGAGGGAGCGACAAGATATGTTAGGTAGTGCCAAGGAATGCTAGAGTGCCAAGGAAACATACCAAGTTGTGCCATGTGCCAGGCTGTGTCAATGCGTGCCATCGAATGTTAGGGAATGCCACAAAAACACAAGGGAGAACTAGTTCAAAATGCATGGAAATGAAGAGATAAGAGTGTGTGATAGGGAGTGTTAATGAGTTCCAAGTGTTCTAAGGAGGGAGTGACAAGGTTATATGCTAGGTAGTGCCAAATAATGCTAGAGTTCCAGGGCATGTCAGAGAGTGCTAGGGTGTGCTAGGGAGTGCAAAGCATGCTAAGGAATGTAGGGGATGCTAGCAAATGCCACATAGGGCTAAGGGATTGTTAGACGTGCCATGTTCTATGGCATGTCAAGATGTAAATTGTGTTTCTTAGTTCTTTTATGGCCATGGTTGGACGTGAGCCTTGAATTGGTAACTTGTTAAGTCAGATGAGTTGATATTGGAAATAAGTAGCCTAAGATGTGTTATAGGCAGTTCTTAGGTGAAGAAGGCATAGTCTAGTTGTAGTAACTATAACTTAGTTAAGTGTTGTAGTCGGGGTAGGACTTGGTTGGGTTCTGGCCAAGTCTAAAACAAAGTAAGGGTAGTTATGAGGGCATGATAGCTAAGGAGTGCCAGGGCATGCCAAGGAATGAAAAGGTGTCCTAACACATGGCAAACAATGTCAATGGATGGTGAGGAGTGTTAGGGAGAGTCAGGGGAACACAAGGGAGAACTAGGTCAAAATTCTTGGAAATGAACAAATAAGAGTGTGTGGCAAGGAGTGTCAGTGAATTCTGTAGGAATTTACAGGGTAAGTTCCTCATATAGAACACCAAAGGACACCTCTCACAAACAGATCACAGATCAATACACCAGTATTTTGACGTGGTTAAAACCCTCAAAGAGGGAAACAGTCCACGGCCTGAGCCAACGCGACCACTTCAGGCAATATATTAATAAAAGAATGAAAATTTACATAAGCTTCTCTCATGAACAGTTAACCTACAAATGACCCTCCATGCTCTTTAAATAGAGATCATGGACCAATTGGGTGTTAAGCCACGGATCAAGTGTCGGTAATACCGAGGAGAGAATGAACCGTCAGATCACTACATATCGTGACCGTCGGATTGTAAGTTACAAACGTACATAGTAAAGAAACACACTTTACCTAACTCTACACTATACCAAGTTATACTTAACTATTTCCTATGTGTCGAAATATCCTAACATCCCCCCTTAAGAACAACTTGGGATAGGATTGAAGGATTTACAAATATGACAAAATAGGAGAAGGAAGGAGGCACTAGAGCCTATCCCCCCTTAGTGACAACTTCCTAAACTCCAATCATAAATCGAAGTTTAGTAAACTTTGCCTCTGTGAGAGCCTTTGTAAAGATGTCTGCAACTTGATCATCTGTTGAACAATATTGCACTTCAAGAACATGGTCGTGAATGAGCTTTCTGATGAAGTGCATGTGCAATTCAATGTGTTTGCTGGGCTGATGTTGGACTGGATCTTTGCATAGTTGAATGGCACTTTGATTATCACACCAAAGTGTAGTCGGATGCTGCTGCTGAAAGCCAAACTCTGACAGGATCTGACGAAGCCACAAGGCTTCCTTACTAGCTTCTACGGCACCACGATACTCTGATTCTGCTGAAGAAAGAGAAATGGCACCTTGTTTCTTGTAGGCCCATGTAATAGCTCCTGAACCAAGAGTGAACACATAACCTGCAGTAGACTTTCGATCATCAGGGTCACCAGCCCAATCGGAATCAGTGAAACCAACCAATAGAGGAGCTGCTTCGGCACTGTAACGAATCCCAAACTGAACTGTACCTCGAACATAACGAAGTATTCTTTTAGCTGCTTTCTAATGACTTTCATGTGGGTTTTGCATAAACCAAGCAACAAGGCCAACGACAAAGGAAAGGTCAGGACGAGTATGGGTTAGATACAAAAGTTTTCCTACAAGTTGATGGTATAAGGTAGCATCAACTTCAGGAGAAGTACAAGTGACTGAAAGTTTGACTCCAGACTAAAAGGGAGAAGGGGATGGCTTACAGTCTTCCATGTGAAAATGGCGTAGAATATCACAGGCATACTTGGACTAGGAAAGGGAAATACCTTCCTTGGATTGCAAGACTTGAAGACCAAGAAAATAATGTAAGTGTCCTAAGTCTGTCATTTCAAACTTCCTTTTAAGGCTAGACTTCACATGTTTTATAAGGTTGGAATCACTACCAGTCAGGATAAGATCATCAACATAAAGAACAAGAATGATAAGTGACTTGCCCACTTTCTTGGTGTAGACAGTATTGTCAGAATGACACCTAGAAAAGCCAGATTCTAAAAGAAAGCTATCCATTTTGGCATACCAAGCTCGAGGAGCTTGCTTGAGACCATAAAGGGATTTCTTAAGCCGACATTCAAGGCTGGAGTCTGTTTGTATAAAGCCAATAGGTTGTTCCATATAGATTTCTTCATGCAAGTCCCCATGCAAGAAGGCAGATTTAACATCCATCTGATGGACTTCCCATTTAAAAGAGGCAGCAAGGGAAAGAACAAGGCGGATGGAGTTCATTTTGGCAATAGGGGAGAAGGTTTCAGTATAGTCAATGCCTTCAACTTGTGAAAAACCCTTAGCAACAAGACGAGCTTTATGTTTATCAATGTTCCCATCTAGTCCATACTTGGTTCTGTACACCCATTTGCATCTAACAAGTTTTCGTCCCTTTGGTAGAGGAACAAGATCCCATGTATCATTTGCTAATAATGAATGATATTCTTCATTCATAGCTGCTTCCCAATCTGGATGGCCTGAAGCTTCTGCAAAGGTGTCAGGATCATAATTCGCTGAAGCTTGAGCCAGTAAAGAAGAGGCTCTATCGAACTGAGAACGTGTACGTCGCTGATCTATAGGATCACCGGCAAGATCACCTGCTGCATCCCGAGTAGCGCGGACCCATTTTGGAAGCTGAGGAGCTAAAGGAAGATCCTTAGAAGGTGGGGGAGGATTTTCATCCTCGCTTTCATCATCTGAAGAAGAAATATTTTCAAAAGTAGAAGAGATAGGGAGAGGTGGCACATCCACCGAACTAGGCTCGTAGGCTGATATATTTTCAGCAAACTTTACATCTCTTCTAATGATAACATTTTTGGACTTAAGTGGAATAAGTCTATATCCTTTGACATCTTCAGAATATCCAACAAAAATACATTTTTCACTCTTAGGTTCTAAAGCTTTATGTTTCTCATTTGGAATATGGGCCCATGCTTCACTTCCAAAAACACGAAAGTGACTTACATCTGGTTTAATTGAGCTCCATGCTTCTTCTAGAGTGATATTCTTTAAAACCTTAGTAGGAGTGCAATTTATTATGTAATTTGCACAGTTAATTGCTTCTGCCCAAAAATTAAGACCAAGTCCTTTAGATTGAAGCATACAATTAGCCATTTCCTTTAAGGTGTGATTCTTCCTTTCAGCTACACCATTTTGTTGTGGAGTATATGGAACAGTATGTTGCATTTGAATTCCATTCTCAGTGCAAAAGTTGATGAATTTGTTGTTAACATATTCTCCGCCATTATCAGATCTTAGCTTAAGAATTTGATGTCCAGATTGTTTTTCAACAAAGGCCTTAAAGGCCAAGAACATGTTAAATACTTCACTCTTGAGTTTTAAGAAGTAAACCCAAGTGCGTATGGAGAAATCATCAACGAAAGTTAAGAAATACTTGTAGCCAAAGAATGAAACAACTAGAAGTGGACCACATAAATCACTATGCACAAGTTGTAAAGGGGCTGAGGCGTGCCAAGAGGCACGTTTTTCAAAACTATCCCGATGATTTTTTCCAAGTACACATCCGGAACAAACACCATCTCTGCAAGATACCATTGGAAGACCTGTCACCATATTTTCTTTACATAGATTCTGAAGGGAGCGATAGTTTAAGTGACCAAATCGCTCATGCCAAAGTTTGCTCACTTCATCGTTATGAGCAACAAATACCGAGGGAAGATTTGATGACCCAAACTTGTGAAACTTATACAACCTTGTAGAATCATCAGCAATGCCAGTAGCTAAAATCTGTCTAGGATCTCTTAGGTCCTTAATTACAACATCGTGAGGTGAAAATTCAACAATTTTACCTTCACCTGAATGAGTTATCTGATATACAGATAGAAGGTTGCAGGATAAGGTTGGAACACATAATACATCATTAAATTGACCATTGTCTATATGAACAGTTCCAGTCCCTACAACACTAAGAGATCTATCATCACCAACATATATATTTTTGGTGTTACAATCATTTAAAGAAGAAAACATGGCTTTGTTTTTGGCCATGTGATAAGAAGCTCCAGAATCAATGAGCCACTCATGAGAATGAGAAGAAGAAGATACATTTAGTGCATAGCCAGACTGAGATGCTTGACAACCACATGCAGAAAGTGTTATTCCTGAAGATGAAGTTGAAGTTGAAGAGTGCTCCAAATGGATGTTATGTTTCTTCATTGCTGCTTCCAAGGCTTCCATCTTCTTAAAGCATTTGGATTCTAAGTGGCCATCTCGATTACAAAAGTTGCAATGCCTATCAGTCTTCTTCCCTTTGTTTTTATTTGTCTTATCATTTTGTTGAAATGATTTTTCATTTTGAGGCTGAAATTGCTTAGGGCCCTTGTTTGGTTTAGGACCATTCCTTTTAGGATACAACTTCTTAGGATTCTTTGAATTTGGTTGCTGCTAGGCGGCTAACGCTTTCTTAGAAGAGTTTCCAAGATTAAGAAGACCAAGGTGTAAGAGTTTTTCTTGTTCTTTTATTAAAGAATCGCAAAAGGAATCAAAGGAAGGGGACTTGTAGGCCTGTCCTTGAGAAATGAAGGCTTCTCTTGTAGAATGGAAGGTGGAAACAAACATAGAGTAGGCTGGTCCCAACTTGGTAAGAATGGAATAGATAAGGTTACTATCTTCTTTCTTAACCTTAACACCTTCCAATAGATGTCTAAGGGTCTTGAACTTGGACAAAAAATCTTCAATGCAAGAAAAATTATTGGGGTCCAATGTAAGCAACTCATTTTCGAGTTGATAGGCTTTAAGTTCATTTTTAATTCCAAAAACTTTAGTGATCTGTTTCATTGCTTCCTCAGAAGTATCAAGTTCTACAATATGGAATCTAAGATCTGGAGAAATAGACATCCCTATCAACCCTCGTGCTTGATCTTGTCTATTTTCCCATTTAGCTGCCTTATCTTCATCTTTTGGTTTGTTTTCTTGGCATGAGGCTATTCTGTAGAGACCTTTACTTCTAAGTAAATCCACAATGTAGGACCACCATTGGAAGTAGTTGGTGCTGTCAAGAATAACTTGGCATGGACTTTCCATTTTAACAGAAACTAAAGCTATAGATGCTGAAACTAAGTGTTCCAATGGAAAGATCTCAAAAAATTAGGCTGGTTCAAAAAAAACGGCTCTGAAAACGGCTTCCGGATGAAGAAGTTATGGCTTTTTGAAGAAAATTTGATGAAGATGCCGACGAAGTGCGAGAATGTGCGGAAATGAATGATAATGTTAAAAAAAAATCCCCCCCCTTTCCAAACTTAATCTAATTAGCTCAAGAAAAAGAAGACTTGAACTCAAGACCTCTACAAAATAAAAAACACCAAACCCAACACGGACATACAAAAAAAAACAAACCTTACGGCTCAAAGTTAGCTTTAGACGGAAACTAAATATTTTCCACAATGTTTCCGGTTTTCCAAGATCACACTAAGGCGTAACGGAAAAGAGCATACGCATGAGAAAAATCCTTCCTTTCTGTTTCTGATTTGCCCAGATCGCATAGAGTCACGGGGCAAAGAGCATACACAGAAATGAAAGGTATAGATCCGATAATAAAAAAACAAAAGGCTAAATAAACAGAGAGAAAATCACTGTAAACTACAAATAAACATTGTATACCTCCAGATCTTAAAAATGACGTAGCTAGGGCTACCAGAAACCTTTTCGTGTGAAACGAAAGGGGTTCCTCACTGGAACAGATGCTCCTAACACAATAGAGCAGTCCTCTCGGCCCGAAAGTAGTCAGAAACAATAGATCTAGGAAACGATAGTCGGATGCAGTTCTGCCGGCTTCATATTTGGATCACCAACGGACGTGGCCCTCAAATAGCTCTGATACCATGTAGGAATTTAAAGGGTAAGTTCCTCAGATAGAACACTAAAGGACACCGCTCACAAATAGATCACAGATCAATACACCAATATTTTGACGTGGTTAAAACCCTCAAAGAGGGAAACAGTCCATGGCCTAAGCCAACGCGGCCACTTCAGGCAATATATTAATAAAAGAATGAAAATTTACATAAGCTTCTCTCATGAATGGTTAACCTACAAATGACCCTCCATGATCTTTAAATAGAGATCATGGACCAATCGGGTGTTAAGCCACGGATCAAGTGTCGGTAATACCGAGGAGAGAATGAACCGTCGAATCACTACATATTGTGACCATCGGATTGTAAGTTACAAAAGTACATAGTAAAGAAACACACTTTACCTAACTCTACACTAGACCAAGTTATACTTAACTATTTCCTATGTGTCGGAATATCCTAACAAATTCCAGGTGTCCCAAGGATGAATTTTTTTAGGAGAATTTCAAAATAGGACTTGCAAGAGACAAGCCTATTGTTGTGATAAGGCATGGACAAAGCAATTTTAGAGAAAGGGAGACTTTGCATTGGGCACAATATTGTTTTGCTAATGAATTAGCTGGGTTCCCAAGTCGTAACAAAAAGTAAGGTTATCTATGAGGATGTTAGTGTCAGTGAGTTCAGTATGTCACCAGTGATAAAATATGCTCTTACAAGGTGTTGTTAGGGTGTCAAGTCAAATTTTTGTGGTTTCAGAGAGTCTTCAAATAAAAATTTTGTCACTCGCCAGTGTGTTTAGGGTTATTTCCACTCTCTCAAGAATTTCATATGCCGATCACTTTCATCACTCAGTTGAGTCTACAATCATGAAAACATCATTAATATCACTTTAGTCACATAATCATGGTCTCCATTCAACTCAGTGTCACCATTAGGTCATTAGGGTTAAGGTCACAAAATCAATCATTTCATGTATAAATCTGGAAAATGAGGAGTAGGAATAGGTAAATTTGTTCAATAACACTTGATTTAAAATGTAATTTATTTTTTTAGATGTAATAATGTTCATAAGGTTATAAAGTTACAAGAAGAGGTCCTAAGGCTACAAAACTCAAAAAGAAAGTGAATTGGTGAGGTGGGCCATCCTACCTCATTAATCACTTAGACACCAAAAGCAAATTATAAAATCACATGGAGGAGCTCATTCACACTCATTTGCACTTGTCTACCATCCTAGAATCAAGCTCCTCCATCTCCTTTGCAAAAAATTGTGATTCTATAACCCTCACCAGCAAAAATTGACTCTCGCTGCACACAGAGAGCCTTCACTGCACACTTGGACAACATGTTGTGCACAGGGTAGAGTTGTCCAAAATTGTTGTTTGACCACCAAAATTCATTTTTCAAAGCTCCTCTTTAGTCATTTCATCCTCCAGGCTCTATAACAAGTAAGAGTAATCATTTTCATTCCCCTTTGCCTCATATGTCAAGAAAATGATCAAATACTTCTTCTTCTAGGGTTTATATGATTTTCATGGTTTTGATCCTCAAATGATGAGTTGCTGCCATAAACCCTAGATTCCTTGTCCCTACACCTCTGTTTGTAGCTAATACACCATTTCCATCCATCAGAAAGCCTTATCCCCTCATTTTCTATCATTTTCCTCTAATCCTTAATCTACCTTATCTCTTTCTATGATAGTCCTCTGTTTTGGCCTTCTCCACCTCCTCCCCTCACTCATTTCCCAAAATTCCTTTTTCTCCTACTCACTGAAATCATCCCCTACCCTCCTAATTTTCCTTACAAATTTAGGCAACTCCTAAGTCCATCATACCACCTCATTCCCTCACAACAGAAAATTTCATGTTTTTGCTTGCCTTTCACCTAGGGTTTGAAGTATCCAGCCTGACTCATCACCATCAGAGAAGGGGAATTACAATAAGGGGGGAAAGATACTGAGCTTTGAGCCCTCTAATTGCAATGAAATCATCTCCTCCCAATCTGTCATGAAATTCTTTGAAGATGTCAATTGTTTAGGGTTTTTTCAAAGAGTACAGGAAGTAGGTTACCATGATCATCTCACGGGTATATTTTCCCTCACCTTGAAGGAAGACAAGATCACCATTGCAAGGACTGATTTCATGCTTTCAGTGGATACCATCTCTCAAGCTAAAGGCATACCAAACCATGGTGAAAACTGGTTCAAAGGCATGAACCTAGACCTAGAAGAGTACAAACCCTACTTGAAATCACAATGCAAAGGAGCTCACTTACATGTTTTCCAATTCAAATACTTGTTGGAGAGATATGCACCATTGATGAACGATGTCATGAAGTTATTCACATGTGAGGGGAGATTTTCTAGGCTATATCAATACCACATAAGAATACTCATGCACTTTATAGTTGCCAAGTCTCTAAATTTGTCCAACTACTTGTATAGGAGCCTAACCAAAATGTCTGAAAGGGTGCAATTGAAAGGAAAAGTGCATTATCCCAGCCTCTTTCACCATAGCCTGATAAAGGTTATATCACTCCATCACTTGAAAGAGAAGAACATGACATGGTACACCTTCATTGAGGCAGCATTGAAAACACATATAATCACTTCACCAAGCCAACACCAAACCATGTCAGTACAACCCATGGAGGTGGGGTCATCAAGAAAACATGATGAAGTTTCCAAGGCACCTAGGCCTGAGTTGAAGAAGGCATATCAGAGAGGCAAAAGCCTTTTGTTTCCTCCTCAAATTGAGGAAGGGGCTAAGCCTACTACATCAGCAGAATAAGGATCACCATCACATCATGAGGCTTCTTTGCATGATGAGGAGCCCATTGATCATGCCTTTGACCTAGTTAACTTGGAGGCACATAATGAGCATCAAACCCTGAAACAAGTCATAAAAGAGTAGGATTCTCATATCATGGAGCTCAAGGACAATTTGGAAAGGGCCAAATTCATCATTTCATTCCTTGAGCAAGAAAACAGTTAACTTAAGGCAAAACAACTAGTCATGGAGAAAGAGCATTTCAAAGCCAAGAAACAAGAGATGAAAGGCAAGGCAGTGATGGACCATGAAGACACTGAGCATAATGAAGGACATGTGGCAAGGAAGAGACCAAGGACAATGGGCCTTACGAAGGCACTTCAGAGGGAAAGAGGACAAAATCCACCAATGGAAGGATTGACCTTTAAAGAGAGGATTCTCACGTAAATAAATGAGGAAATGGAGTTTTGGCTTGACAAAGTCAATTTCCACCTAGAGAAGCTCCTTGACGAGGCCAATGGGGATAACAAGTTGCAAAACAAAATGGCCATCCATTATTACACAAGGAATCAGGTTGCCAAGGTCAAAATCAAGCAGTTGAAGGAAAAACTCAAGGAAACCCTAATCAACCAAGAGGAGAATGGTAAGTTATATTTTCTTGTTGATGCATCAATGATTTCATAACATACCTCATCAGGCATATTTGGATAAATTTTTGGAGGATTTGGAGAAAATTTTGTTTTTGGTGTAGACTAATGCAAACTTGCAATTTTTTGGCAATTTTCTGTCTAGGAGTGCAACAAGCTCATGCTGCGCTTCTTCCTCAAGTCTCCAAGTGATGGAAATTCAGAATTTTTGGAAATATTATGAGCCCCTCTCAAAACAATTTTCCCAATTTCCTAGTCTGGGGTGCAATCTTTTAGAAATTTGCAAAAAAGAGGCCAAAAATCACCTTTCTGCCCCTCTTTTTCCATTTCACTGCGCACTTGGAAACACCTTGGGAGAATGGAAATGTCTCAGCCAAAAATGTGTCATGTTGAGTGCAAAAATACTCTAAAGACATATACAATCTTCCATATTTCCATAAAAGGCTTTAGATCTGGATTCAAAAAGGCACTCAAAAATTGCCTCCAACAACTCGCTGCACACCTAGAAATTCCTGAGATTTTTGTAAAATTTTTGCTGTGTAATTTTTTGTAATTCCTAGTTTGACTTTGGTAAAAGTGAAAAGGGTGAAGTAGATGAATGTTAGGGGTAAAATTAAATGTAAATAATGGGTGGTTAGTATTTGTAATCTATTTTGATAGAAATTTGACCTCATTTATGAGAGAGGTTGGAGTCAAAGTTAATTGTAGAAGTTGATTTTAACTCCCCAAAAATCCTTTACATTCCAGTCATCTCTTCGTTGTGATTTCATAGAGAGAGCCCTCTCTGGTTTGGTAGATCTAGCTTCCAAACCAAAAGCCTGGTATGTGGTTACCTCCATCGATCTCCTCATCATCCTAGGACATTGTGGACGATAACAGAGGGCATGACAACTAGGGAGTGCCAAGGTGTTCTAGTGAATGTAAGGTTCCCAAGTCATGGAAAAATGTAATTCTAGTTGTGAGGTCATGACTGCCAAGGCGTGTTAGGGAATGCTAGGGAATGCTAACATGTGCCAAATAGTACAAATACATGTCAAACAAACTAATATGTCCCAAGTGCTAAGGCATGCCAAGATGTACAAGTGTGTGACAATGCATGCCAAGGAATATCAAGGCAATAAAAGGGAGGAAAAAGTTGAACTATGAGGAAATGAGCACATAATAGGGTTAATATGTCATCAATTTACCTTTTCCACGAGGGGCATGCTAGGCACACCAACACTGGGTGCCAATAGGTGCCAAGTGCCAAGTCTCAATGCATTCTAAGTGCCAAATCTTCCTTCGTTTATTCTCATCTAGTTTCAAATAATTGATCTCAAATAACTTTAATATTAAACCATGCCAAAGCATGCCAAGTCATCTCAACGCATGCCAAACATGCTAAGACTTGCTAAGTGACAAAATGTGCCACGTGCCAATGTGCGTCAGGGAGTGTGATGCATGATATGAAGTGGCAGAGCATATCGAAGAGTGCTAAGGTGTGCTAGAGAGTGCTAATGCATGTTGGGGAGTGTTAGGGAGTACTAGGATGACACAAGGGAGAACTAGGTCAAAATGCATGGAAGTGAATGAATATGAGCATGTGTCAGGGAGTGTCAATGAGTGCTAGTTGTCATGCCAAGGAGGGAGTGACAAGGTATGGTAAGCATGGCTAAGACATGCCAGGGAATATCATGGAATGTCAAGAAGTGCTAGAGTGTGCTAGGTAGTTCCGGGGTGTGCTAACATGTGCCAAATAGTGCCAAGGCATGCCGGTGCAAAGACATGCTAGGATGTGCAGGGTGCCAAAGTATGCCAATATGTGTCAAGGAGTTTCAAGGCAACAAAAGGAATAACCAAGCTAAAATGCAAGGAAATCAACACATAAGAGGATTAATAAGTCGAGACTTTATATTTTTCAAAAGGGGCATGCTAGGCACACTAATAATATGTTCCAATACATGCCAAGTGCCAATGTGTGCCAAGTGCTAATGTTTGTCAATACAATATTATTCCAAGGTGTTCCAGGGCATGCTAGGGACTACTGGGGATGCCAACACATAATAGGGGAGTGTTATGCTATGCTAGGGCATTCCAGCATGTGCTTGGGCGTCCTACTCATGGCAAGATGTTCTAGGTACAAACATGTTCCAAGACATGTGAGGTGCCAAGGAATGTTAGTGTAATGTTCCAAAGCATGTAAACGTGTGCCATGAGTGCCGAAGAGTGCTAGGTCTCTCTCATTAATAGAATTGATAGGGCTTGATTATGTATTAAATAATATAGTTCCTACACATACTAGTGGAACTTTATTTAAAGGAAAGTTGCTACATAATAAACCTCATAGAGATGAATCATGTGTTTACTCATAGGAAAACAATATTCTTATGACTTGAGATAAATGATACACACTAATTACTTCTTAACAAATTGAATGACTATTATAACCACTATGAACTTGGACACATAATGAAAAAGACTCCACAACAATGGTCTTAAATCATTATCTTTTGACAAAAAATATAGTAACAGGTACATAGTGTCATCAAAAACTCATTGGAATGATCAATGATGATGAAAATTTTTTGATCCTCACCAAAAGTAACCAAAAATAGCATCGATGAGTGTCAATAAAAGATTGTAACTAGAAGTGTCACTAAAGAGAGAATTAGTAATGGGCCTTTAATGAACCTCACCAAAAGTGTCACCAAACAGAGAATTAGGGACGGGCCTTTAACGACCCTCACCAAAAGTGTCATTGAAAATTGCTTTGGTGAAAAACCTTAAAGGACCATCATTATATACACTTACAACAATGATTTTTTAAAGACTGTCATCATATGCGACATTGGTGACGGACCTTAAAGGTCTGTCACAGGCATGAAGCATTATCAAAAACTCATTGGAATGATCAATGATGACGAACATTTATTGACCGTCACCAAAAGTAACCAAAAATATCATTGGTGACAGTCAATAAAATATCGTCACTAGATGTGTCACCAAAAAGAGAATTAGTGATGGTCCTTTAATGACCCTCACCAAAAGTGTCACCAAAGAGAGAATTAGTGACAGGCCTTTAACGACCCTCACCAAAAATGTCATTGAAAATGGCTTTGGTGACAAACCTTAAAGGACCATCACTATATACACTTACAACAACACTATTTTAAAGACAGTCACCATATGCGACATTAGTGACAGACCTTAAAGGTTTGTCACAGGCATGACCCTCACTAATGACATTTTCTCTTGTAGTGAACATTACTCTAAACATAAAAAACTCACTCAATTATAGTTCTTTTTATATCCTCTTATAGATGAAAATCCTTTTTTTCTATATCAGTCATTAATTAGTTGTAAATATAAAGTATGGGGCTTTTACAACTTAGCATTTTAATATACTCATTTGTCATAGGTAGAGCCACTACTACTAGCAAATGTCCATAACCTCGACAGGGTTACCTTTTAACCATCAATGATTCAGAGTCCCATCCATATAAGAGTGGAGTCTTTAGAGATAATTTCAAAAGTATATATATATATATATATATATATATATTTAATTTTTTCTTTTTTATTTAGTTACTTTTCTTTTAACAACTTTTTATTACCTAAAATCCATTGTCCTGGTTTGGTGACCAGAAAGTGACAATGTCATTCACTTGTTGTAATTGAACTGAACAAGCTGGCTCATGATGAGACCCCTTGTCTTAAGATTAAAATAATCATAAGCCATTACCTTGGTTTGGTATTTAGTGTTGGTAATGTCAGTCTATTATTTCCTTATGAACATGGTAAGCAGGCTCGTGATGAAATGCCTTATCTTTTAAGGTTAATATATTTTTGAATTACACTCCAAAAATAGTAAAGTTAATGGATGGGGAGAATCATTAACTCAAGAGTTTTGGATGACAATTTTAGAGTTGGAGATGCTTAGCTGTAGTTATATTTTACTTTGTTAAAGATAACCTTTCTTGACTAATTATAGAATAAAAGGATTTTATAAAGTTGATGTTTTCAAAGAATTTATAACTTCAATGGAAAATAAAATTTCAGAGTTTTATGATACTTAGCTAATTTTCAAATGTTGTGATCATTTCCTTAAGAATTTCTACTTTCAAAGCAAAAGATCAAAATATTTCAAGAGTTTTTATTGTAAAGCCAAAAAGTGATGGCATTTAACATTATGTTTCTAAGAAAAGACAAAAAGTAAATGCAATAATGTTATAATAGAAGATGTAATCTTCTAAGAAATTTTTTTTTTTCAAAATAAGCCCATTGACAGGAAGATAATTTCTATTTCCAGATAAATCTTGCAATATGAATGTTGATGGGCCTATTTGTTCATCAATTTGAAGTGGTCCAAGCCACATTTTCTGGAATTTAGTATGCTTTCATTTTTCCTCATGTGCCTTGGCCCATTTAAGGATGGTATCTCCAATTTGAAAAGATTTTATGGAAATAGAACTTGCATCAAAAGAAGATTTGACTAGTTGTTGATGCCGAGTATGTGTAAGTTTGGCTTTCTCTCTCTCTTCTTCTAATTTAAGAATTTGAGACTGTCTTATTTGTAAAGAAGAAGAAGGTGCTTCTTCAATAAATTGGACTAGGGCTAATGAGGGAATAGATAGGTTTGAAGGGATGACAGCTTCTTTCCCGTATACTAGATTGAATGGAGAAGTGCCTATTGTGACCTTCTGGGTTATTCGATCTACCCATAGTGAAAATGTCAAAGATTCATGCTAATTCGTTTGGCTCTGATCAACGGTTCTTCTAACAATCCTTATGAGGTTCTTGTTGGTTGATTCTACTAAACCATTTCCTTGAGGGTAGTAGTTAGCAGAGTATTTAAGTTTAAAACCCCTCTTAAGAGTAAATTTAGTCATATTATTTCCTAAAAAGTAAGATGCATTATCAAACATAAGTGCAGTTGGTAAGCCAAATCTAGTAATAATGAATTGATCAATGAATTAAATGATAGCATCAGAATTGGTTATCTTTATTGGAATTGCTTCCACCCAATTAGTAAAATAGTCTGTAGCGGTAATGATATACTTATATTTCTTTGAGGAATGAGGAACAATCTCACCTATGATATCCAATCCCTATTGTTCAAAATGTTGTTCAATGTTGACTGGTTGTAGAGGTAAGGCAGGTTTATGTTGTCTCCCAGTAGCAGTTTGACATATTTTTCATTTCCTCACATATTCATGGGTATCCTTGAACAAGTTCGGCCAATAGTACCCAACATGTAGGATCTTATGTGCAATAGTATCTCCTCCAAAATGTCCATGAGCTAGTCCATCATGGAGTTCCTGCAAAACATTCTCTGCTTCACAGTTTTCAAGGCATCTTAATAATACAGAATTGTAATTTCTCCTGAATAACACATCATCAAGGATTTCATATTAATTTGCTTTCAATATTAAAGCTCTTTTCCTTTTATGATTGAGTTCAAGACGAGCATGTCCATTTTTCAAATAGAAAATAAGATCAACATATTGGGACTCTAAATCATTTATGCTTACCTCTGATATATGTACAGTGTTACGGGAATCCTCATCTCCTGGTAGGATGGAAGCTCCTATAAGAAGACTACGAAAACCTTTTCCTTTGACAATTTTAGCTGGTCTAATGTCACTATCATATTCTTGCAAAGTTGTTACCCAAATTTCCCTTTTTTCTCCTACTTCCCCTTGCATAAGTAATTGTCTCACTGCTGAGAATGGGACTATTATTTTAGTATGGGTTTCGACGAGAAAAGGCCTGAAGTTATTTACATATTTGAAAACAAAAAAATACTATTTCTCCACCTCAAAATAAATTATTTCAACACCCAGAGACTTAGAACTAATGAAAGAGATGGGTGCTTCAATTTTTTGATCATTAAGTTGCGTTGAAACAACAACATAAGAAGTTTCAGAAGCGAATGTATACAAAATGAAATGATTAGAAAAATTTGGAGTTGTTAAAGTGGGAGAATTCATAATATTTTGTTTGATTAAACAAAAAGCTTCTCTTTCGTTATATCCCCACTTAAATATTGAATTTTTCTTAATCATGGTTTGTAACGGTAAAACAATTTGGGAAAATTCAAGGACAAATCTCTTAACAAAATTTATCTGAACTAGAAAATACTGCATAGATTTTTTTATTATTGGGTAAAGAAATTTTAGAAATCTCTTTTATTCTATCTGGATCAATACAAATGCCTTTTTTGGATACAATAAACCCGAGAATCTTAGCTTCATTTAGAGAAAAACAACACTTCTTTGGATTTAATGAAATTCCATACTTTTTGCAACGTCCAAAGATCTGATTTAAGTCATGTAAATGGTTATTTCTCTTCTTGGAATAAACAGTTATATCATCCAAATAAATGACAACAGTTTTGTTTATCAGACCTTTGAAGGCTATATCCACAACTCTTTGGAAAGTTTCCCCATTTAGTGTTGAATGTAGTCTTTAATCTGTCATTAGGATGAACTAGAATTGGGTTATATCCTGAAAATCCATAAAGAAAAGACATTTGTTCTAAACTCGCTACTGATTGTAGTATTTGTTCCATGGTCGGTAATGGGAAATTTTCCTTCTGACAATATTCGTTGGGATTTCTAAAGTCTATACAGATGCGAATGTCACCATTCTTCTTCCTGACAGGTAGTAAGTTTGAAACCCATTTTGAATGCCTAATAGGAAAGATAATCTGGATTTAAGGAGTTTATTCAACTCATATTTGATTTCACTTTCTAAATTGGGATGAATTTTCCTTAGTTTCTGTTGTACAGGTTTGTCATTGGATATCGCGGGAATGCGGTGTTGTATGATAGAGGTATCATATGTTTTAATAACATCATAGTTCCAAGCAAAGATACCTTTATACCTTTTTAATAAATGAATAAAGGTTGATCTCTCATCAGGAGAGATACCAAGTCGTAGATTAATGTTTTTAGGTTTGATATCAATTCCAAGGTTTACTAGTTCAAACCTTAAAGTTGAAATTTGAAGTTTAGAATTAGTAACCTTTTTAAATCAGTCCTTAGGATCATAAATATTCTCCAGTTTTACCATAGATTTAGGTATGTGATTTTCATTGGACTTATGTTTTAACTGATTATCATGCTCATTCTCATCTATTATTTTATCATCATATGACCCTTCATATGTCAAAAATATTATGATATCCTCATCATTGTTGAAGACTCGCCAATTGGTGACATTAGAAGAAATGGATGGTTGAAAAATTAATTCTATGGAAAACCTATCTAGATTGTAATCCTCTGATGGTATAGGCTTGGATGTTATGTTAGCCAGAATGTCAACACTTGCATTTTGAAGTCTAGGTATAGGAGAGATGTTGAATGGTAAAAAATGTGAAGTAAGATCTTGGACTAATGATTGGTAATGTTTTAAATGTCTAGAAAGATAATGAATGGTGTTTCTTATTGCTTGATAACAATTTCGGAATCTCCAAAAACTTGAAGATATTTGATATCAAGGCCTATTGCTTTATACAAACCTTGAATGAGTGCCTCATATTCAACAGTATTATTTGTGCATTCAAATTCTAACCTACATGCTAGCATGATTTTTTCTCTTTCTGGACTGATTAATATACAATTGGCTCCTACACCATCATTGGATTTAGATCCATTAAAATACAATAAACAAATTTTTAACTAATGGTTTATCTACAATATTTATACATCTAGAAGAATCTGTTTGAGAAAAGTTCTAAATCTAGGAAGTAACAGATTTGTCCAAAAATCTACTAGTCTAACCCCATATTATTATTAGTACAACCCCCTTATTATGTTGTTGTGCCCACGTAGTCATCATATTGTTATTATTTTTCACCATAGAAGCCCACAATTGTTATTGTTGTGCCCTTACATTATTCTTGTTATGTCCACTCTGACTATATTATGACCCCTTAGACTCCTATATATAGAAAGGAAGTCTTGTCATTTGTATCATCCAAGAATTGTTCATTTGTGTAATGTAAAGGAGGTTTCCCCCTCGAGGAGGATAATTTTTAAGTTTTTGATCTATCTTTTCTGTCTTCTTGTGAGCTGGTTTCATAACATTTCGTATCAGAGCTTTGGATTCTAGGGTTTCGTTGCTCCAAAAAGGTCATCGTGGTATTTTCAATATACATTTTTTTCTACGAAGTTTCAGAAGTTAAAAAAAAAACCATTTGAGCTAAAATCGTTCTAAACCTTAGTTCAACATTTCAGATCTTATGTCGCTATATTTGCAAATATATGATCAGAGGAAGTTAGGGTTTATATAAGCTCCAGAATTCCACCTCAAACGAGTCATCATGGAATCTTAGATATAAATTATTTCTACGAAGATTTAGAATCTGAAATTAAAACCCATTTGAGCCAAAATCGTGGTGAAGCTTGGGCCTGAATTTCAGATCTTGTTTCGCTATAATTTGGGAGATGCAGTCCAAGGCATTTATGGTTTCTACAAGGTCCTAAATTAAATCCCAAACAGGTCACCTCCAGAAAATCGTCATAACTTTCTCTCTGACCATCAGATTGAAATTTTGTAAGAAGCTACATAAAGAGGACGGACTATAATTTTTCTTGTACTATTTTCAGATCTGAAGGACGAAACCGTAACATGTGGAACTTCATACAAGTTCTCTCTACTAAAAACGTATATAAGCAAGTCATTTTGGGAGATTGGGCATAACTATTTCTTGGAGAATCCAATTTCGATCAGACTAGTGGAATTGGAAAGAGGACGTCGAAGGCTACTTCAGATTGCAATTTCAGACCTTGGAGATTTCAAATTCAAATATACAATAGATTCAACATCGAGCTGCTACAAGCAAGAAAAATAATCACTCGAATCAAGAAAATAGAGACACCTAGTAAGCAAAATTGGATGGAGGATTTGAAGAATGCAATCAAAGCTAAGATAAATAGTTTTATATGTGCCATGGAAGCTAATATCGATGGTAGGGAAGCAAATTTGAAGAAAGGCATGGAAGATTTGAATAAAGACATGGAAGGTTTGAAGGAAGGTGGGACAAAGCTGCTACAAAAAAGGCCTCCTAATTATGAAAAGGTAGTAGAGGAAACTCATGATGAGAAAAAAATAAATGTTAATCATGATTTCATAGAATCTAACATTGGATTGAAGGCCCTCCATATTCCAAAGATTGATATGAGGAAGTATGATGGCAAGGATCCCATAACATGGATACTAGTAACAGATAGAGAAATATTTTGATCTACATGATGTGCAACTGTTACAAAAGGTACGTATTGCATATTTATATTTAGAACCGAATCAATTTTTATGGTATAAAGAGATTTGTTGTCGTAAACCACTTGTCACCTGCTTAATTTTCACGGAGGAAATGATAGCACATTATGAGGATACACAGAGAAATACCTTCTTTAGCCAATCGATAAATCTCAAACAAAAGGGTTCAATGGCAGAGCACGTTGAGGACTTCTAAAAAATGAATATAAGGTTAAATGATATTCCAAAGAAGCAGAGGATTGATGTCTTCATAGGGACTTTAAAGCATAACATTCAACAAGAGGTTTGCCTTTGGGAACCTGATTCATTGGAGAAGGCATATAGGTTGGCAAGAAAAATTGAAAGAAAAATTATGGCAACAAGAAAGCCTACCACTCATAACTATAAAGATGGAAGTGTTGTTGCTCCTAGCCTTTCACTACCTACAAGGTTGAGACCACAACAATTGGAAGAAAAGAGAGCAAAAGGGATTTATTACAATTGTGATAGAAAATACACTAAAGCTCATAAGTGTGCTGAGAAGAAATTAATTTACATGGATGGGGAAGAGGAGAAAGAAAAGGAACAAGAAAGTCAAAAGAAGAGGAAATACACCATGAACCAATCCCAGAGAAAGAATAAATGAATCTGACCATATCTTGTAATGTCTTGGTAGGAATTACCACTCCTCAAACTCTCAAGATAGAAGGGAATATCAAGAAGAAAAAGGTAACAATGTTGATTGATTCGGGTAGTACCCATAATTTTATTCATTGTAAGATAGCCAAGGAATTGAATTTCTTCCTATATCTAGCACCAGAGTGTCAAGTAATGGTTGCAAATGGAGGAACCATAAATTTCTCTAGAAAGTTCCATAATATCAAGCTATCCATGGGAGAATATGCCTTGAATAGTCCAATACTTTCCATTCCAATGGGTGGTGTGGATGTTGTACTAGGAGTTCAATGGCTACAATATTTGGGTATGATAGATTTTATTTTTCAAGAACTTTTCTTAAAAAAATTGGGAAGGAAAGGAAGTTGAATTAATGGGTATCTCAGGGAAACCGAGAAGGATAATCAGCTCTAAATAGGATGACAAAGCTTCTAAATAAATAAGAACGGGGAAAAATTGCACAATTATGTTCACTAGAGGAACCCACATCGAAATCATCTATTTCTCCAGATCTCCAAAATGTTCTGAACAATCATGCCAATGTATTTGATACTCCCAAAGGCCTCCCACCTATTCGTGATCATGAGCATGCTATTCATTTTGATTCCAGGAAGTGTTCCCCCAAACATCAGACCTTACAGATATCCACATGCCCAAAAGAGTGAAATTGAACATATGGTTTCAGAAATGCTAGAGGTTGGTGTACTTCAACATAGTCAAATGTCTTTCTCTGCTCCAGTGGTATTGTTACACAAGAAGGATGGATCATGGCACATGTGTCCGGATTATAGGGAGCTCAACAAGCTTACTATTAAAGATGAATTTCCCATTCCCATCATTAATGAATTATTGGATGAATTACATGGAGAAATTTACTTCACCAAGTTAGATCTTCATTCAAGATATCATCAAATCCGAATGAAGATTGAATACCTTCCAAAAAAAAAATTTAGAACTCATGAGGGTCATTATGAATTTTTTGTCATCGCTTTTGGCCTTACCAATGCACCTTCTGCATTTCAAGGTTTGATGAATTCCATTTTCAAACACTTAGAAAATTTGTGTTAGTATTTTTTGATAATATACTAATCTACTCAAGTCTTGGAAGGATCATGTTCAACATGTTGACAAGGTGCTCAAACTATTGGAGGAGAAACAATTATATGCAAAAAGCGCCAATTGTTTCTTTGGAGTACAAGAGGTGGAATATTTGGGTACTCAATTAGCTCATATCTCATCTTATCATCCTGAATCAGATGGGAAAATTGTGATAGTGAAGAAATGTTTGGAAGGATATCTTTGTCGCTTTGTATCTGATAAATAGACACAATGGGTTAAGTGGTTTCCTATGGATGAATGTTGGTATAACACTTCCTTCCATATTACAACAAAAATGACCCCATTTATGGCACTTTATGGGTATCATCCACTGTCCATCACATCATCTTTAAAAGAAAATTCTAAGGTTCAAGCAGTCGAGGATCACATCGAGCATCAACAACAAGTTCTCAAACTCTTAAAGGATCACCTCACTTTGGTGCATATTAGAATGAAACAACATGCAGATCAACATCATAGCGAAAGAAGTTTTGATGTAGGTGACTGGATATTTCTACGACTACAACCATACAAACAAATGTCCCTCAAGCAAGATAAGAAGGATAATAAATTATCGCCAAAGTATTATGGTCCATACAAGGTGTTACAAAAGATTGTTACCATGGCATACAAATTGGAGCTTCCTGCATCTTCCCGAGTGCACCCAGTTTTCCATGTTTCATGTTTAAATAAGGTTATAGGTGAGAAGATCCCAGTTCAAACAATACTGTGGGAACTTGAATAGGAAGGAAAAATCATATTGGAACCTGAAGCAGTCATGGAAACACGCATGGAAACAAGAACCTGACAGCTACGAAATCGATCAATTTCAGAGTATCTCATCAAGTGGAAGAACTTACCCGTTGAAGATTCCACGTGGGAGGACGAGAATTTTATATAGAAGCATCCAGAACTATTCAAGCATTGAGGACAACACTTTTTGAAGGAGAGGTACATGTTAGGTCCATATATTAGTAGTGTAACCCCTTGTTGTTATTAGTGCAACCCCCTTATTATATTTTTGTGCCCATGTAGTCCCCATATTGTTATTATTGTGCCCCATAGAAGCCCACTATTGTTATTGTTGTGCACTTACATTATTATTGTTATGTCGGCTCTAATTATATTATGAACCCTTAGACCCCTATATATAGAAATGAGGTACTGTCATTTGTATCATCTAAGAATTGTTCATTTGTGTAATGTAAAGGAGGTTGCCCCCTCGAAGAGGTAGATTTTTAAGTCGTTGATCTATCTTTTATATCTTTTTGTGAGTTGGTTTCATAACATTTAACTAATGGTTTATCTACAATATTTATACATCTGGAAGAATCTGTTTGAGAAAAGTTCTCAATATGGGAAGTAACAGATTTGTCCAAAAAATGTGACTTTTGTGCATTGAAATTTCCTATAACTGATTCAGCAAAATAATTTCCATTGATAATGTTGTTAAAAGCTATTGGCTCATTTTCGTCTTCAAAATCAATTGTTGTGTGCTTCAAATGATTTTCTTGGTCTATTCTAATTTGGTTTGGCATTCCATTGTAAGGGAGTCACATGTGAGACCAATCTATTGCAAGATATCCGTGGAGTTTCTCAAACCAGCCTCTACTAAGAATTAAACCATAGAACTTGGGAATATCAACAACTAATATATCAATTACTTCACAAACTTTCGAATTAGAAGAGATTCTAATAGTGACCGAATTCATTTCTCCTAAGACCTCAATTTTTTTTTCTATCAAGTTGCACAATATGAAAAACAGACTTTTTGGGTGAGATATTTAATTTAGTGCAAATTGTTCTTGGCATAATGTTTGAAGAAACCCCTGAGTCCATTAAGTAGTTGGGTAGATTTTTATTGAATATTTCATAAGTCAAGAGGAAAGGGGGAGTATGTGAATTGGATATGTCACAAATTAAGATAAAATCAGTAGGATCAACCTTATTTGATGAATCATTAGGGGTTTTACCCATTCCTCTGAAAGATTGGGATATCACAGCAATAGGAAGAGGAGAAGTAGGAACTGCGTTCAATTGTTTCAACAATATTTTTTGTTGATGTTTAAGATTACTAAGCTCATGAAGAGATATATTGGCTCTGGTTTTCTTCATGTCCTCCACTATGTTATACTCCATGGCATCAGTAACTACCAAGGTTTTACATGAAGATCGAGGATTAGATGAGGATGGAGTTGGTTAAGGAGATTTGGGAAAAGAATTTTTACTGGCCACTTTCTCCTTGGTAGTAGGGATAGAGGGATTTTTCTTTCCATTTGATTGTGTTGAATCAACAGGGGTTCTTACTCCTAGTCCTAATGGGTAGAGCTTCTTTCTCTTCTTCATTATCTAAAACAGGTAGGATGAGATCCCACATTCCATGTACTTCAACCAATTCTTCATCTTCAGTCTCTTCATCAGTCAATGTAGTTTCTTCTTCCTCTTATTCTAAATCAGATTCAACATTGGATATTGTGTTTGGTGGCTGAGGATTAGAGGTATTATTCCTCTTAAAGGATTTGAAAAGTTTCTTAGAAGAGGATTCAGCTACTTGTTTCTTAATCTCTACCATTTCATATGACATCGTTTTTAGGATTTTTTGCAGACTTTCAAGATCAAAAGGATCCTTAGGGGATTGCTTCTTTGATTCATGCTTAAAAGTAACCTTTTTTGTTTTCCCATCTTCCTGGGTTGTCTTCTCTTCCAATGAAACTATTCTCTTTTCTAGAGATAGGGCTTCTTTCATTTTTTCTACAAGAGTAGCCTTATTAGCTCTATCTACAAAAATTTCTATATTGGAAGGAAGAGAAGAAATATACCACTTGATTTGGACATCAACACCAGGGCTTGATGTGGCTGGGATTTTGATTAGCAATTTATTGAATCTAGAATTGAAACCCTTGGTCTTTTCACCTGATTTAGCTTTTAAATTAGAAAGATTATTGATAAGGGATGCAATTGTACGGTCATCAACAAATTTGGCTAGAGATTGCTCTTCAAACATATCCCAATTAGTAATAGAAACTAGTGGTAATGAAAAATACCATGAGCCTGCTGATCCTTGGAGGGTGTACGGAAATAATCTTACTACATAATCTTCTTCAGCCACTCCATTACGATTAATAGCTAACATATAATTATGGAGATGTTCCTCAACACACAATCCATCATCAGGACAAAATTTTGGCATCCATCTTTCAAGATGTTTAGGTAGATCATGGAGGTGAGGTGCCATTTTTACAGCGCCAGGATTGGCCCATGCTCTCACTAGTGGTGGTGGTGGTTGTTGTCCTACCATTACTGGAGTTTGAGGGGGTGTGGTTATTGAGGGAGTTTCAATGGAAGAAGAGGCAGGTTGTGTACTTGAGCTGGATGAACTAGAACCGACACCTTGAGAAGAATGGATATTAAGAGGAATGAATGGAGGGAATGAAGGTGTTTGTGGAGGGGAATTTGATAAAACCTCACTAGTTGATGTCAGTGACTCATATTTCTTAGTTTTCTTTCAGAAAGAAGGAAGAGGAAATTAAAATGAAGGAACCCCAAGCTTCTCACTTTGAGTAATGGGTTAGAATCTGATTGGGCTACAAAACAAAAGTAATACTTCATTCAGATGCTTCAGATGGGACGGGCTTTTCTGCTGAAATAGAGACTTCCTCTAATTTACTTATTAAAGTTTGAATCTTAGGTGCTTAGGATTGTAATCTGAATAAGGTGCTTTATGGATTGTACTCGGAGATTTAGGGGGTGCAACTTCTGATCTAGAAATAGGAGTCTCAAATGAGGATCTAGTAGTTGGAGGTGATCCTGAGGGGGAGTGACTCTTGGAATGGCTTGTTAATTTAGATTGAGTTCTCTTTTCCATTCATAGTCTTGGTCATCCTTGTAGCACTAAAATTTTGAAGCCTTGAAAATTGCTGCAACAACATGGGGGGAAACCACCCGGTCGAGAACTTGAATACCGTCTCTTTTACGTTTGGATTAGTGGCTGTGACTGGATATAATGGGACCAATTTCCTAATTAAAATGTGATATGATGGATAGGGTGGTCTATTACGAAAACTAAGTAATAGATGGGGTGGTTTTCAACTGAAATATATATATATATATATATATATATAGAACCTATCTATATATTACCGAGATATTACTTATACTTGTGTGAACTACAATAATTATCTTTAATACATGACAATGAAGATTGATCAAATACTAAAAAAATTGAAAAACCTTTGAAATATTTATTTTGATCAAATAGTTAATCAAAATAATTAATAAACATATATTGCATCAAATATCATTTAAACACTTTCTCATCAATGTATTAAAAATAAACTTCCAATCATGTTCAGAAATTATTGAATGCAAAACTACATGAAAAATGATACATGTGACCAACAATATAAAGGAAATGTTGGGTTGTGTTATATTCTATTCACGACTAGCCCACATAGTTAACTGGGGGTTAAAAGGGGGGGAGGCCCCCCCCTTCGTTGCGTTGATTGCATAGTGGGGAGAGCCACAGGGGGTTTGAGGGGTGCAGGTAACCCCACTCTAGGTTGGGCGGACCTACCTATGGCTTTTTACATGATTTTTCGCACATGGTTTTGGACACGATGGTTTTTGGTCCATGGTTTTGGACGCGATGGTTTTTGGTCCATGGTATTGGATGCTTCGGCATGTATAAATATGTATTGTAACATTGAAAGGAATATAATGAAAAATCAAGCTACCAGTCCCGGTTTTGGGATCCAGGGAAAAATCTCTATGTATATGTGTTTTATGTGTTATTCTCTCGCATTGTTTATTTTTTGTGTTTCAAGATTCATATGTGTTATGCTCCTATACCAATAAGTGTCATATTTCATGATTGAATTAATGGGCTATGTAATATGTTCATGCCTTTACTTGTTGCAAAGGCTTTCCATATTGTAAAAAAATCAAAAGATTTTAAAAAATGTAAAGAGGGTATACCCTAAAAGAAAAATCAAAGGGTGAAAAGAATGAAATGGTAAAAAAAGTGAAAGAAAATGAACTCCACCAAAAGAAAGACCAAGGAAAGTGTGCAAGTCTAAATGCCACTACTTTTCACTCTTATGTAATAATCAAATTGTGTGCAACTTGTAACTTATGCCACAATTGGTGAACAGTCAAACATCTTAAGCTTGGCTAGTTCATATTTGAATTTCATGTTTTAGAAGTAGAGAATAAAATCTGACCAAACTGTTTAATCTTGGCAGATAAGTAGATAGGTAGAGTGAATAAAAGGAGCTCAACAGTTTAATATGTGCCCTTGGATGTAATAAGGTTAGACTTAGAGAGATTTCTATATGTAAAAGAAAAGTGTGATAAGGGTTTGCCAGTCCAAGAGCACCCTAATAAAGAAGAAAAAATCTCAGGCTAAAGTAGGTAGGGTAGGTAGATGGTGTTGCAGAACTACTTGTGATGGATAATGTCTCTAAATGTGTTAATTTTCACTTTCATCACAAGTGCAAGGCGGACATTTCATTTGATGCAGTTCAAGCAAAACAAGGTCAAATAATTAACTTCCCTTCACATTTTTCCCTAAAGATTTCACTAATTCCCCCTGAAGTATTAAGGTCTTCGAAAATTAAAGGGGCTCAGAGCATTTCTCAGACTTTTGGAGGAACTGGACCCTCGGCCCAATGATTTAAAAAAGCCTAAGTACTTAAAATTGTCCATAAACCAATCATTTTATTTCATAAACTCATTTCCTAAAGGAAAATACACAATATCACCTAAAAAACCCCATTTTCCACTCTAAGCCTAAGTTTAAACATATACCCAAAACGTTTTAACTTAGCGCTTTCATCTCATTTACCATATTAATCTCTGACTTATATTATATAACTCCCGAAGAGATTCACCCTATCCCGTAATATGTAGATATACATAAAAAACCCCAAATTGTTAAATATCCCGCCCCGGTTGAATACAACCATAATCAACGTTTAAAAGAGGATTAATGAGTTAATCCGTAACTCATTAAGAACCTCAACTTTTCGCTTTATTACATGGGATTAACTAACCCTCTGGGTTAATTAATAACCTTCATAACCATTCGCAATCACCCCGATACAATTTATTAACTTGTTAATTGAATCGGGCCCGCCGCAGTTAAAGTCCTGCCGTACCCCACTCCCCGTCCACCGTCTGATCATTCCCCCATCATCCAACGGTTGACACTGATATCGCTAACCCTTGGTGACCGTGCTTTAGTGCGCGATCACCAGGCGGTTTTTCCCCCGTACTCCCGCCATGCGTCAGAAAGTCTATGTGATCGATCGCCCTGGGCTGAAAACTGCCCACCTCCAAAAGCAGTGTGAGCACATACCGCTTACCGCCTCCATGAAACGATAAAATGTCATTTCCCTGCATACGTCACCCACCCGATAATCCAAAAAACCCCGCCAACCTAGATTTTGCGAATAAAACCAATGTAATGTCATTTTCACTGTTATATGCTGCGACTATTTTCCCATGCAAAGCGACGTCCCCGTCAACTGCCAAAGCTTTCCAAACGCCACCTGATCAAGAAACCTGTAGCAACTCAGCCCGGGACCGGTTATCCAACCAGCCATTATACTGTTCACTTTTCCATTGCAGGTATTTATCCGTTTCCACCGAAACCCTGCAAGTTTTGGTTTTATACTGAATATTCCACAGAAAGGACCAATTTCGCTATACATTCAAGTCGTTGTTCACTATATAGGTTCCCAAACCTACTGTTTTCACTATTTTTCACAGAAAACCCAAATTCCATTCCTGAATCCACAAGAACCAGAGATGGAAACTCCTATAGCCCTGAATGTTGTACCTATGAATGCCCCTCACGAAGATTTAGATTATCTGCCTCTGGCCGATAAACAGTTTCAGATAAAGGACTTATGCAGTGATGAAAACCACCTTAAGATCTTTTGCCAAGCTAGAGACAGTTATCTTAATAGCTCTGACATTTTAGGACTGTGGGAATCCAACCTTCCCATGTACTTCCTCCCTTCAATCCATGTTTTCCCAGATATCATTCATCATTGTTGTGCCAATTATGACCCTAATCAAAGAGCAGTCATGTCTCCAAGTCAAGAAGTCCTTTTTCCCATAACTGCTCAGTCCATCAATGAAATGCTGCAATTCCACTCCATTCATGCTCTTACTCCCCTTTCCATGGGATACTTACTTGAAAAAGCTCCCCAATTATCTCAATCAGAACTGACTCGCATCTGTCAGATGTTCATGGACCCTAAACATCAGCCCAAAGGCCCACCTCCTTATCTGCAGGCTTTCTTTACAGATACAGGAAAAATTATTGTTGATATGATAGCCTCAATCATGGGATTCAACTTCGGAGAGTATGTTGATGAGATAACCTTAGTATTATTGTCAATTTTTACTCCATGACAACCCCCTACTATTAAATATGATTATGCCTCCTATATTGCCAACTAAATTCATGACCAATTCTTAAGACTAGACAATGAAGGAGTCTTCAAATACACCACTTTTATCTATCATCTTCTGTTGTATTATCAGTCAGACAGCTTCCCTTTCCATGTCAAGAAACTTGACACTAGAGGCAATCCAAGGTCTGTCATTTTTTGGAGTCCCATTTTCCATAATTCCATTGAGACCCCTTACACCTACAATGAGTTCATTGACCCATTTGTCCATCTAGCAACCACTTTATTGACAAGAGTTTCCCCTCCTAGGATAAATGGTGATATGAAGAAAATCCTCCAGCTCTCCAAGAAGTACAAGATAGGTGACTGGTACCTATATAAGAATCACACAGAAATCAAGATTTATGGATGTGAACTCTACCCTTTTAAGCTGCCAAAGTATGTTCCAATGAGACTCTTTACATTGGAATATTTTAGGCAAATGATAAATGCAAACCTAGTCCATTTTTGTAATGCCAAGAAGAAAGCTCAGCTTAGAATCAAGAACCAGCTAGGCCCTTTTGTCTGCAACACTAGGGAAGCATGGAAAGAAGCAGAAAAAATTTTAGAAGAGCAACTTAAGTTACAAAAGAGTTTTGAGTGGAAACCATATGATCCTAACAGTTTTATATGTGATAGGAGAATGAAGAACAAGTTGTCCCCATATATTCACCATAGAATTCCAGAAATTGAAAAATATGCAAATATGGATGAATGGAGGGAAGGTACCCTAGTAGAGCATGATAGTGAACAGGTCAATTTTGAGAAAGTTATGAGAGATCTTGAGAAAACACTTGACTTGGATTCTTTTGGGCAGGTATCATTTAAGTTATCTCAAAGGTCAGGAGTTGGTGCCTCCAGTGCTAGAACCTCTCAGCAACCTTCACAGGAAACAAGTATACCAGCTACAGGGTCATCAAAGGGCAAGGAATTAGAGACTAGCTTTCAACACACTCAATAGCCTACAATGTCCAAGTAGCCTAAAAATTCCAGAGAACAGGCTCAAATACAGACTCCTCCCACTCAGGTCAATATAGGAGAGCCTCCAATTCTGCAAACTCCTTTAAATGAGGAAAGAAACAAAAAGAGAGACAGGGAAAAAACTACCCCTGCCAGTGAACCATCAGGACAACCTAGAACAAAGAGACAGAGATTAAATCCCCTTTCAGAGGAGGAATTTGCAGAAGAAAATACATATAGTCAGAGGGAAGAAAGAGTGGAAAGCCAGCAAACTTTCCCAACAGGAGGAACATCCACTAGCTCTCAGAGGTAGGAGCTAGAAAGGCAGAAAAGTGTAGAGATATCTTCTTCCAAGCCACTAGGGACTGATGCCTCAGACATCAAGAAAACATTCACAGAAATAAAAGCCAGGAATGATCCATTGAGACTGCAGGTTTATAACAGATATTTGAAGATGGCTCCTACAAATCAACAGAGATTGATGTCAGCCTATGACATCAAAGAAGGCAAGACGATAATGAGCTATTTCAAGCCCAAGGTGCAGCAGTCGACATCAGTAGTAGATTATCTCAGAAAAAACTTTGAAGTCATGGCAAAGGATATTCATCCTTTGGATCAAATTGAGTTGCATAAGCAAATGGGAGAAATGATTTACTCAACCTTGACTAGCAAGGCAATGATGGCCCACAAGTTACAAAATTCTTTGGACAATACTACTGCTCAACTACACTTGGAAAAGGCCTCCTCTTAGGCCAAAGATAACAGAATATAGTCTTTCGAAGAAATAATTATTGGATTAGGACATGATCCCAAAGATGTGAAAGGTGTAGCAGCACTAATCAAAAAGAAAGATGAAGATATTGCTACCCTAAGGAAGCAACTAAAACTGCCACCTTCAAGACACCCAGAGACTGATGAGGTTATAAAGCAAAAATATGAAGAAGAAATGATGGATTTTCTCTTAAAGCTTAATGAAAGACTGAATGATACTGAACAAGCACTTAAAAAGGCATTGAAGGACAAGCAAGGAGAGTCGACCTCCCATCCTCCCAATGTAATACCAATAGTATCAACAGCAGTTCCATCAATTCTTGGAGTAGCATTGGCACCAAATATTCTAGCAGTCATAGCAGAGGCAGTTACAGGTACAACAACAACAGGAACAACAGGTGTAGCACAAGGCAGTACTGCTAATTTGAGCACAAAAGAGCTAATAAAATCAATGGAAGACCTGAAACTACAAGTTTCAGAACTAAATAAGCTAAAGGAGCAATATGCCAAAATGGAACGAAGCTATGATCTCTCAAAGGTAAATGTTGCAGAAAAAATAAGAGAGATTAAAATGTTAGAAAACAAAGTAAAATCATTGGAGAAGGATCTTACATTTGACAAGCCTCTAACAGAGATCAAGAGAATTCTTTGAGCCAACATCACTCAATCCATAAATGATGTTTGGCCTTCTATCTAAGTAATTTTTTAGCAGATTGTTCTTGTGAAGGTAGCCCAAGAAGAAATCCAAAGAACAACAGCGGAATTAGGAAAAATGCCCGAGGAAGCCAATAGGCTTATACATTTTTTTAATTCAAGAAATAAAGAACACCTAGAAGAAATAGGCATTAATGATAGGACAGAAACCATTTTGGAAATAAAAAGGGTATTAACCACGAAAACTTTAATGCAGAATTTAGAAAGAATATGTCATGACATCAGGGCAGAGATTAATGCTTTTATGGAGAAGTTTGATATTTTGCAGAATAAAGGGCTACCCAGTCCTTTAGTGATTAATGACGGGTTAATGAGGCATAAAGATTATGTGGAGAAATTAAATAATTATGCAGGCAACCAAGCAGGTTCATCAACAAGTGCAGCAGGGAAAAAAGCGTTGCCTACAGGCAGGGTGCTTTATGACAACCTAGAGAACTTATTCTATGTCGAGCATGAACTGAAACACTTGTTTCCAATTCAGCCTACATTTTTTAGGTATACAGAAACAGATGAAACCATCAGAAAGCTTCAGAAAACCAGAATACCACAGCCAAAATGGTGGGAAGAAATTCTTGAAATTTTGTAATTTATTCTAGGTAAAGGGTAAATTTTGATTTTTACTACAGTCAATGAAGATAAAGAGGATGAAAAGAAATCAACAGATAAAGAGTATCAGGTGCAGGTAAAGTGTATCAGTAGGGAGGTCAAAACAGAGCAGCCATCACATAATTACACCAAGGACAACAAGAGGCCAAATCATAGAGCCTAACTCCAACACATTCTCGAAAATAGGGACAACAAACCATTCAGTTACCCTATTTGTCATCTACGAGGTCTTCTAGCCCTATTTTCTTGAAGAATATGATTAGTCACCCCATTTTATATCTCACTTTGTTATGAGATATTTCATTGTAAAAAGTTTGTATAAATACCCCCTCAATTAGAGTATTGAGGGTGGATTCTTAGACATTGCTGTAACATTGACTATTTTGAAATAAAGTGTTGTTGGACCAGCTTTTGTATGGCTTGCTGGATAAAGAATTGAAGCAAAGAACTTTTCACAGATTTCTTGAATCAAACACTAATCAATAAGTCCTCTATACCTTATGTTTTAAAGTTTTCCTTGTTTATTATATCATCCACATTTCATATCTGAATGATAAATGAAAAAGATTAATTCTGAATATGCTTGATTGCACTCTGTTTTCAATCATTATTATTCTCCATGTTTTCTTTTGAATTAGGATAAACAGTAAATCTTAATTTCTCCTATTTTCTAGTTCATTCATTTTGATTATTTATTAAAGAATATTTAATTTCTCTTTAGTAGTAATCATTCAAGTTCCCTCTTTAAATATGCTGAAGGATTCTTAACTGCCCTTCACCCATTTTAAACCCATTCCATCTATTCCAAGTCTTTGTTTGTTCCATATTTGACCATCTTGCCCTGTGAAACCATCTTTTTTTAAGAAACCAAGGCCAGTTAAGCCATCTTCTTTGACTCCATTAGCCCAATGGCCTAAGCTACTCAGTTTTACCCCTCTGCTATTGAATCTCACCACCTAAACTCAAACAAAACTCTTAAACTTCACAACTAGCCTAATATCTTTCAAAACCAAGCTAAATCATAAAGAGAGAGCCCTCTCTGGGTACAGATTGGCTAGATTCTATACCTAAAAGTTGGTTTGTGGTTACCTTGGACCCCTTTCCTCTTCCCAACAACTTCTAGGAAAATCTGAGTGATAACAGTATGCAGGCAATTTCTGTACGAGGTTAAAACCTACATTTGGTATCAGAGTTGTTTTGGCTTCAAGGGGATGCCTTTGTTGCTGAGGGGTTTCGCTCGGGCCTGTGGTAGACCTTATTCAAAGGGATATCTGCGAGATCAATTCTAGTGGTGAAAGAAGAAGGTGAGGAGTGGAAAGATAGAGATCGAGAAATTTAATGGTCAGAGTTTTGAGTTGTGGAAACTCAATACGGAGGATCTGTTGGTGGATAAAGATCAGTGGATCGTGGTATATCTGGGTACTAAACCAACGAGAGTGTCTGATGAAGAATGGAAGAAGTTAGATCGGAAGGCAAAGAGCACAATACGATTATCTGTCTCAGATTCAGTATTGTTGAATGTATCAGGGGAAGCTATAGCTAGGGATTTGTGGGACAAGTTAGGGACTTTGTACTAATCTAAGTCTCTGGTGAATAAACTGTTCCTGCAGAAAAAGCTGTATAACCTGAGGAAGAAAGATGGAGAATCGGTGACAGACCATCTGAACACATTTAACACTATGGTAAGTCAGTTATTATCTATTGATATTAAAATTTTAGATGAAGATAAGTGCCTCAGTTTGTTGTGTTCTCTACCAGATTCGTGGGATAGTCTGGTTATTGCAATAGGTAGAAATACAATTTCCTTGCAGTTTGATGAAATAGTCTCATCCTTGCTGACGGAGGAGATGAGACAAAAAATATGGAGAGCGAGAATGGTGATGCCTTGTCTGTATGAGGATGGTCCCAAAACATAAACAAAAATAAGTCATCAAGTGGGAGATCTAAATGTAGAGGGAGATCTAAATCTCCAGGAAAACCTATAAAGGTGGTGTGCTAGAAATGCGGAAAGGAAGGGCACTACAAAAGGGACTGTAAATCTAAAGCTCCTGATAAAGGAAAGGGATCTGATGATGCTCCTTCTACAGAGGCGAAAACCACCTCAAATGAAGGTGGGGATGTGTACCTGGCTTCTTCAAGTACACATGTAGATCATGAGGCATGGTTGATTGACTCAGGTGCATCCTTTCACTTCACTCCCCATAGAGGGTGGTTCTACGAGTATGAGAAATATGATGGTTGTGATGTCTTCTTGGGGGATGATAGGAAGGCTAGAATCTTTGGTCGCAAAAAAGTAAAGTTGAAGTTGCAAGGTCGAAGGGTTAGAACACTTCCGGGTGTTCTGCATATTCCTGCATAAGCCAGAAATATGATTTTTGTAAGCAAGTTGGATGATGCAGGTGTAAAAACAATTTTCGAGAAGGATACCTACAAGATGGTTTAGGTGGAACTGGTATTGATGCGGGGAGTTCAAATTGGTGTACAAGCTGCAAGGTAGCACTGTTTTTGATGGGTGCAATAGTTCCGTTGTTCCTGAAAGTGGGGCATAAAATCTAGTAGTCTCTGGAGAGAAGACCATGCTGTGGCATCAAAGGCTTAGACATATTGGAGAGAAGGGCCTTCAAATACTTCATGGTAAAGGTATGGTAGAAATTATGAGTAATAGCTCTCTGGATTTTGATTTCTGTGAAAATTGTGTATATGGGAAACAAAAACGGGTGAGTTTCCCCTCTGTTGGTAAGAGGGCAAAACAGATATTAGAGCTTGTGCACATTGATGTGTTTGGACCTGTGAAGGTTCCATCACTGGGTAAGTCTGTGTACTATGTATCATTTATAGATGACTTCTCAAGGAATACATGGATATATTTCCTTAATAAGAAATCTGAAGTCTTTGATAGGTTTAAAGAATTTAAGGCTCTGGTGGAAAACCAGACACAAAAGAATATAAAGGTGTTGACGACAGATAACAGTGGAGAGTTTTTCAGTAAGGAATTGGAAGAATTTTGTAATAAGTGTGGTATAGCATGGCAGAAGACTACTCCATATACATCTCAACAAAATGGAGTTGCAGAAAGAATGAACAAGACGTTGATGGAAAGGGAAGAAAGCATGCTTAGTGGTGTCGAGTTGGGACAGGAATTCTGGGCAGAGGCGGTGGAGACACCATGTTACCTGGTCAACAGATCACCTTCATCAGCATTGGAGGATAAGACTCCACAAGAGGTATGGACTGGTAAGAAACCCTCTCTTTCACATCTGAGGGTATTTAGATGTGATGCATATGTACATGTTCCAAAGGAGAAACAAACCAAGTTGGACAGTAAATCTGAAAAGTGCATCTTTATTAGGTATAAGGATGGTTTAAAGGGTTATAAGCTTTGTAACCAAGTAAAAAGGAAGGTTGTGTACAACCGAGATGTGGTGTTTAGAGAGGTGAAATATGTTATTAAACATGAAGTCCAACCAAACGAACCTGAGAAGATAGAGTTTGAGCTAAAGGAGGAAGAATCAGACTCTACAGTAGAGGAGGAATCAGAAGATGAAGAGCCACAAACTTTGCGTGTGAGAAGATCAGTTTGAGAAAGAAGGAAGCTAGAAAGGTATAGTCCATCTGCTTTCTGTTCAAATTTTGATTTATCTATTACTCATGATGATCCCAGAACTGTGAAGGATGCAGTGGATTCAGAGGATGGAAAACTATGGAAAGAGGCCATGGTTGATGAAATGGCATCTTTGCACAAAAATGAGGCTTGGGATCTGGTGGAGTTGTCGGCTAGAATAAAACCCATTGGAAGCAAATGGGTGTTCAAGAAGAAGACAAATGAAGAAGGAAAGGTGGAGAAATACAAAGCTCGATTGGTAGAAAAAGGTTATTCCAAGGTGCCGGAAATTGATTTTGATGATATTTTTTCTCCTGTTGCCAAGGTAACTTCTATTAGATTACTTTTATCTATTGCTGCTACTTATGATTTTGAGGTAGAACAGATGGACATGAAGACAACATTTCTTCACGGGGATCTGGAAGAGGAGATCTACATGAAGCAACCTGAAGGCTTTGCAGTGAAGGGTAAGAAAGAATTGGTATGCAAGTTAAAGAAGTCTCTGTATGGGTCCGGGGCACACATCAAACCCCCTGTGACTCCCCCCGCTACATAATCAATGCAATGATTTAGGATCCTCATTGCAAATCACTTTTTCCCATGTGATGATCGTAAACACCTTAAAGAAATTGTGATATGCGACCAAACCTCCCGTTGCGACATACTGATCAAAATGCCTTAACAAATATTCCATTATAAGCAGGCAACATATATAACATCCTTTTAAAAACTGCGATGCGCGAATAAAGCAGCAAGCATGGGAAGTAACTGTATTTTAATATAATAATGAATGGTTTGACATGGTAATTAATGTTTAACAGCCTGAGGAGTGGTAATGATTTTCCAAGTTATGTCTAGTTAACACTGAGTATCTCATTTGAAATCCTCCCATGATTCAAAGTCATTTCACAAATCTTGCAGTCTTAGTTTCCCAGTATTTTCTGCATTGATATATCTCGTCCATTTCAAGCAAGCTGCAAAAGAAATGTCATTGTGGAAGGGATGCAGAAATAGAAAAATCAAAGCATTATAGATTCTGAGCTATCAAAAATGTCTCCTATATTCTCTGATACGGTCTACAGCGTCGATGGGGGGACAACAACTTGGGAGGTTATATGGAATATGCTTTAGGTTAAAAGTCCCAAGATTACTGTCACAAAAGCAATGACTAACTCAACAAAACCTTCGGGACTCCAATTCAAGGATTCTACTTGTTCTTTCCTTCACAGGATAGGAGCAAGATGAAATATCCTCCCATACATTGATATGATTAGGTGGGTGGTGGAAAACCTTACTATTCAAGATAGGCAATTGAGGAACTGGAGAATGGAACTCATGGGGTGATTCAAAGAGGAAGACCTGAAGCAAATGTACCATATACCTGACACTCAGGGTATATATGATAAAACATACATGGTCAACTTCACCAAGAAGGATGAAGAACCTTTCAAGATGATCTAGGACTCGAGGGTACAGGAGAAGAAGTTCAAATTTGATAAAACAGGAATGTACTCTGTAGCCTCTTTGGAAAATCCCTACAACTATGTAGCTCCTATGTTATGTAGACTATACGGGCTACCTAATAATGATAAGTTTTCCATACAATGGATTCATTTGATTGATGCCTATGTCAATTCCCACATTATGAATTGGGCCACCATCCTATCTAATAACCTAGCCACTGTGATCACTGAATATCGACAGAAGAGAGCCTCCTCTCCAGAGAACCTTCTCCATTCTATTTTAGTGCCTACATTATGGGTGCCATCTCTTTCTGCACTAAATTTCCAATCATGGGTTGGAAATAAACCTTACAGGACACCTACCATATCCATCTCAGCCATAAACAAATTTGGGAATCCCATTATATACCCCATTTCTATAAAATATTCCATGTTGTTATTTTTCCATTACATCAATTAATTTTGAATAAGAAAGCCCCCAGGTTTTCCAAAGAAGCCGCTACAGACCTTCTTGCATTTAGCAAATATTTTGTTGAAGAATGGTTCACATACATCAGGGTTTTTGGTAGTACAGCAGACCCACATGTCCTCCCTTTGTATGTCTCTGATAAATTGTTAGCAAGAGAAATAACTGACCAGACCATGGGAAAAGTCTTGACTAAAGTCCTGAAAGAAAACAAGAAGTTATTATGGCCATCTTTTACTATTAGGTGCGGTTCCTTTTCATTAGCAAATTTTAACCATGCAATAAAGGAGTCAGTAAGCCTGGAAATCCTTAAGCTCCATACTTTGCCCAAAAGGCAATTTGATCTAGAAAAGATAGCATATAACATCACTACTACAGTAAATATCAAGCCTTATAACCATGAGGCTAATGATTTTGAAGACCTTTTATAGTCGACTCAATCTTTCAAACAATCGTTCGAATGGGCAAGGACAAATCTGAGTCCTGAATATTTTGAAAGCTTTCAGGAGTTCAGAAACAAAAGGCTCGAGGTAATCCCACAACATTTGTTAAAAATCAAAGACAAACCTACACCCAATGTGACCGTCGATAGTGAGGGACCTCATTCTCGCATAGAGTCTCAAGTAGATACAAGGAAAGCACTAGATATAGGGAAGGCCCAAGACACCGAGAATACAGCAGAATCCAGCTGGAAGTCCGCCGAAAAGTAGGATAAGAGTACCCCACCCAAAGATATCGGTTCAAAGATTAAAACCAGCAGTTTGGAACAGGAGTGGGATCAGATCAATAAGAAACTACAAGACACTGCCAAGACAACAGATACCCAGGAAACTATGGAGTATCAAACTCCTTTGCATGTTCAAAAAAATATAGAGTCTGAACCAATGGATGAGCAAGCAACAACGTCTCAGTAGACCAAAATGATCCCCACTTTGCCCACATCAGAAATTGTCTTGAACATGACTGAAATCCCTCCTCTTGATGTGTTCTACATCCCACTACACAAGGGTGTAGTAAGGAGACGTAGGAAAAGGAGAAGGATGAAAACACCCAAATTCTAACCTGGGAATGAGCTAATGGACATAGTTTGTAAGGAAATCCCTTCCAACCCAACTAAAAACTTGACTATATTGTCATAGTTTATAGGAGCATATACAACTGCCACCATGGACAAAGCTACAGAGATATCTATTTTGTTGAAGGAAAAGGAAGAGAAGATTGCACATCTCGAGTAGCAAATCAAAACAGAGAAGGCAAGTGTGAATAGGTAGGCCACTGAGCAACTGACCCAATTGCAATAGAGCATGGAGGTGCTAACGATAATCCACGAAGTAGAGATATTTGCCAAAAACATGCAACTCCAAGACTTACAGCAAGCTGTGGAAATATATAAGGATGTTTCTACTATCGAGGAATTCATGAAAGAGGTGCTAGAGCTAAATTCTCTCTTATTAAGACAACCAGAACAATTTTGACAAAAGATGTCACATATCACTCCTTATCTGATCACTAGTGACTAGCTAACGCATAAAGCGATTGACCAGAGAACTGATTTTACTGATCTAAACACAAGAATCTCAAATTTCATCGAATGGCAAGAAACAGAAGAGGGAAGGAAATTTAATCTGCTTGAGATCAAGGAGACACACAAGGACATTGTTTTAATGTATTGGGATGCAAGGATCAAATAAGCTGAACTAGCAGTGGAAAGAGCAGTCGGGGTGTCAAAGAACATAGTAAAGGTGGTAAACCACACATTGTTTGCCACCAACCTAGTGGAAGAAGGAAACCTGAAAGAACTGCCCGATCTAAATGACTTGCATAACAGATGGAACGAAACAGCGGAAACGCAAAGGGAAGCAATCAAAAAATTAGCAAAGACTGATTGGGAGTCGTATTGGCAATACCTCGTCAAGCCACACAGTCAAATCATAACCCTTAACTGCTCACTCCATTCAACTCAGCGGATGCTACCACCTCTCACAGATGCAATTTTCGCAAGACAGGTCAGAACACAGTTTGGGGAACCTCCTCAAGTCAAACCGATGGCCGATATATGTGATTTGAAAGACAAGCTGGCAGACAACAAATCATCATCATAGCCTCTCCTCATCAAGTCACTTTTTATTTCTAGAGTTAGTTAACTATTTAGGAGGAAGGTTATTTGAAACCTCCTTAAATTTTTGTATCATCTAATTTTGAACATTAGTTAGAATAGTATTGATACCCTTCTCATGCATTTAGAGAAGGGTCCAGAATTTTATCAAAAACATTTGCAAAGAATGTACTATTGTAAGTTTGCGAATGCTTTGGTGAAATTATGGAACACGGTCATTTCTTTTAAATATCAGACTACTTTCCTTTGTTGATGCACTTTTATATACTTGGAAGATAATTTGATCTGAAGAAAGGAGTTGATCTATGTCATTAGTCAAATGAGTAGAAATTCACATATATGGTACTTCTATCTTATATGATTAGTCCTGTTTCTGTTTAATTAGTGACAACACTTTATTTTCACGAATTGTATATGAGATATGTTTTTTTTTCTGTTAAGTATTAATTTCACTATTGTATGATGCCTAGCTGAGATTGTTTATTTTCATATATATATATATATATATCATCACATATGAGATATAGCTTATACATTTATTTGACTAACTATTTAGTCAAAGTAATTAACTTTACACGTTATCATCTCTTTTTTTATGCGTGATTGATCTTTATTATCACATGTCAAGCAAATCTCTTTGTAGATCACAAGTTATACAGAAATACCCGGGTTTATATTAGATTAATTTAGCTATAGATTTGCATGATAGAATAAGCCATTTAAGTTATCATTATTCTATTACAATCACTCATAAACCACCCACTCTCATTTTAAAACCCATACTGGGAAACTAGTCCCATCATCCCCAGTCGAAGCCACCACTTTAAACGGAAAAGGAGTTGTCTTAAGGTCTAGACTGGGTGGTTATCCCCCATATTGGAGCAGCAAAAATCTAAGGTCTCAATGTTTTGGTGCTAGAAGGAGGGAAATCTGACTATGAATGGAATATAAACCTAAAGATCAATCGAAAAACAGTCATAAGAGTCAAAACCCCTCCACCATTTCTACACCTTCTAGGTCTCGTTCAAAATCTCCAGATCAGAAATCTAAAGTTGTAAAAACATCTCCCTCGTCTCCTAAAGTAGTAAGACAGCCACCTTCTCCAAATTACACTCTCGAGTCTCCTGAAGTCCATTCTTTGATACAGAAATTGGAACAGATATCCATTTCTGCTCAGAAAATAGAGAGGCCTGAAACTTTTGAAGAAAGTGTTACTTCCTTATTACGAGAAACTGGTCTATTAACTAGATTGCAAAGTGAAAGGCTTGGAGTAACTCCTTTTTAGTTTCCCATCCCTCCACAACATAGGAAAGTTATCACATCAAGATCTGAATCGGATACCAGCTGTTAGTGCCTAGATTTACCTCAAGCTGAAAAGGTAGTATCCAGGGCCAACATCAAACCACGCTCAGCCTGGTAGCTAGCCCTACCAGGTCAGGAGAGGGCTCTCTCCGGACCAATCTCAGCAAATGATGATTAATGGGGCTTGAGATGATTGAAATATCTTCTGATTTTAGGCTAGGTATATGTGCAAGAGAGTTTGATTTGATAAAATGATGATTTGTTGGCTCAAAGGGAAAGACATATTTTGGGGTGCAGGGATTGAGGCTCAGTTCTGCAGAGATCTCGATGGGGCAAGGTAGGCAATAGTTTTGGAACTTAAATTTTAGTGAGATGGAAAGAAAATACAGGTGAGGTGTTGAAGAGGGAAAGAGAAATCATGAATCCTCCCCAAACAGCTGAAAACATCAAACAACTAAAGCAAACTTCAAGTAGAGCATTGCACTTTCAATGAATTCTACTTACACTCTTGTTTGTTTAGTTCAGAAGAAATAAGAAAGATAATGTAATGACATAAAAAAATTCACAATCACAAAGAGAAGCACTGTACCAAGACAAATTGCCACATGAATCCCAAAGAGTGCTGCAAATCCTGATCTCAATTCCTTTGCCAAAGTACTGAAAATGAATGTACAATGAAGCTCAAGGCTTTCTCAAGAGTCCAACCATGCTAATGACTGGAAAAGCAAAATAATATAGACAAACCATAGCTCATCCTAGCCTCTAGGGGTCGAGCTCACATGTTTAGGAGCTGATCCAACTGATTCTAAACTAGGAACTAGAAATTAGGCCATGAAACTGCCTGCCTCTATAAACTAGGGAACTGATTCATTCAGTTTCAAACAACTTTTTAACTGGTGAATCTACCTTACCAAGTGAGAATTTGACATATTTACATCATAATCCATCAATATACATGAAATTACATCAAAAATTTTTCCATTAAGGAAGTGAAGAAGTCAAACTGGCCAAAATTGGGCAAAAAACAGAGCAATACTTGGTCAAACTGGCAAAATTTCCTCTATGCGCTGCCCCTAATTCTCTATGCGTAGCACCTGTTTGGACCCATTTTTGGAGGCCTTTCCGGTGTCCAAATTAGCTCCATGTGTACTTTCTGGAAAGGTCTGCCTATCTAATTTCCAATCCAAGTGGAATTTTTCAATTTGGAGTTCATTTGCCTTATAAAAAATCAAATCTCCCAAGACTAGTCAAAATGTGCAAAATGAGGCTGCCTAAAGGCAGAGTACTGTTGCAGTCAACTTTTGAAGGGCTTAATCAACTCCAAATTGAGCTCATGAGAGATCATTGGAAAGATATTTCTGTCTAGTTATCACTTGACTCATCAAGCAAGTCATTTGGCCAACCAAGCTAGGAGAAAACGTGATTTTCTGAAGGTCACTTCAGAGGTGCATCAATTCTCCCGAGGCAACTGTATTTTTGACATTTATCTAAACCCATGACACCTGAGTAAAAAGCGAAGGATTTTTTTCTTCCTTGGCCTATTTTGGACAAAAACCACTCTCTGTTTTCCCAAATTCATATTTTATTGCTCCGAAACATCATTGGAGTAAAATCTATCCCGATATGTGGAACAGGGGATTTGTCAAAATGAAGTGAAATGAAGGGGATAAGGAGCTTCTAAATTCTTGAGAACATTTTGGGAAGTAGAGAGGGATGTTAGGAAGCAGGGGAAAGTGAAATTTCAAATATTGAGTGAGGGGAAGGGGTCCAAAAGGGTAAAACACAGGTCTAGCCTAGAAAATTGCCAAGTTGTAGCAAGAAACTAGGGTTTGTGGAAAAATGAGGAATTTGGGGGATCTCAGTGATGGGAAGTGTTTAATAGGGTACATTAAGGATAGGGGAAGGTGTATGAACATCAGGATACAAGTTTTGCTGATGATTTGACCATCCAAGAGAAATTACCTTCAAAACCCTAGGAGAGGGAAATGAACCTTACCTAGGCACAACTGAAGCATAAACAAGGTGTAAAATGACCCAGTGGAGCTTGACATGATGATGAAAACCATTTGAATGATGGCACACTTAGCTGAATGGTGACATGGACCAGCATTTGGACAAATTTGACAGGAGTAAAAGCAAACCCTAGACCTAATACCTAGTGACCAAATTTTGCTTGAAGACTCACTGAAATGACAAAATTTGACTTTGACACCTTAAAATTACTTTGTAAGAGCATGCTTGATCACTGGAGGAAGGTTGCAAAGACTGACACTAACACCAGCGATATCACATCATCCTTCCATCCATTCACTTCTACATCCATTTCTACTCAATCCACTGCTTCCCAACTATCCACTTCTCCAATTAGTACTGCTACTAGTAGTACTAACCTAGCAGGAAGTTCTTCGCCATCTATAACTACTTCTCGACCGGCCTTCCCATCTTCCCAGTCTCCGACTCAAGCTATGGCCAATCAACTAGCTCAACCTTGGACAAATCATGTTGTTGTTCTGGTTGTTAATCCAAATGCTCTCACAGCAAACCCAAAAAAATGGTTATGTAAGTACAATGTTGATGATGGTCTTCCAGCTAAAGAACATCTAAATAACTTTATGTTAGCCATGAATCTTAATGGAGTTTCACATGAAGATGTTGTAATCAGATTGTTTCCTTATACCTTCCAAGGATCTGTTGGGTTTTGGTATTTTTCCCTTTTAGCAAGTTCAATAAGAGACATGGATACTTTTCAAGAAGTATTTCTTGCAAAATTTAGTGATGACAGGACTATAGCATCCTTAATCAATGATATTTCTAACTTAAAAGAAAATTCAGATGAAAGGATTAAAGACTTCAACTCCAGATTTAACAAGTTACTAAACAAAATCCCAACTGCCTCAAAACCTGCAGTAGATGTACAAATATAATTGTACATATCCTCTCTTCCTTCTAATATTGGAATTTTTGTAGATAGAGCCAATAAGGCTACCCTTGTAGAAAACATGAAAGAAGCCCCGACTGTAGAAATAATAATTATAGCTTTAGAAACAATATCATAGACAGACGAAATGAATTCAAAGAAAGTAACATTTAAGGATGATTCAAGAAAGAAAACTTCAAAGGACCATTTCGATCTTGAAGGCCTTCAGAAAGTGTTAAAAACCATGTCCAATGAAATGGTCGAAATCAAGAAGTAGGTCATAGAATCCTCTACTCCCAAGAAACATTTTCGCCCATTTAGACGAAACCCTTCTTCTGCATCGCAATCACCGAATATTATTTCAAATGCTAAATCTGATCAGGAAACAGAAGAAGACTCACCAACCGAAGAGGAATCTGAAACGAAGAGGAAGTTGAATTAAATGGAATGTGGGATTTCATTCCTCCAACTGAAGAAGAAGCACAAGCTATGCCAGTAACTACAAGAAGTAAAAACTCTCATAATATGTCTATAACAAATTCGAAACAAAAAACTGCTACTCCTGTAAAGGAGAAAACAATAAGTAAGTCTAAGACTAGTTAGGCTGATCCTATTCCACTAGATCCTCCAAATGCTTCCAAAACATTGGTAATCTTACATACACTGGAATATAACATAGTCTAAGATATGAAAAAGACGAGAGCAAACATTTCATTACACGAACTCACTAAACTCAAGCAACAACAAAAAATTCTATTAAGAAAGTTAAAATCATTTCCTGTATCCCCTCTACCATCTACTGTAGTTACTCAAGCTGCCTACGATATGGGAAAACCTCCCTTCCCTTCAAATAAAGTAAATTCAATAGATTTAGTCCTGAAGGTGATAGGTCCATCTCTCATACACCTCCATTTCTTCTTAGTTATGAGGTTTTCAATAAAAATTTCCATAATTGCCTTGTTGATTTAGTATCCTCTTCAAATATTATGCCAAGGACCGTGTGCACCAAATTGAATATTACACCTCAAAAATCTGCATTACACATCATTCAATTGGAAAAGACAAAATTAGAGGTACTTGGAGAAATAGTATCAGTTTCAATTAGGCTTTCCTCTAATCCAAAAGTTTCACAAATAATCGATATTCTAGTGGCTCATATCCTTGAGTTTTATGGTTTAATTCTAAGTAGGGATTGGTCTCAAAAGTTGCACGGATACTTTGCAACTGATTGGTCTCACATGTGGTTGCCACATAATGGTAAACCAAACCAAATCAGACTAGGTCGAGAGAAGTTCATGAAATACACAAGCACTGATCTCGAGGGAAGCAATGAACCTGTTTCTTTCACCAATAATATCATTGGTAATTACTTAGCTGAGTTATTTTTGGGATCTTTTAATGCTCAAAGGTCCCCCTTTTCAAATGATGTTGTAGTGTCTCAAATAGAGAATTTTTCACAAACAGATGCTTCAAGGTGTGTAAATATAGTAGATAAAATTTTAGATAATTCATTATTTTGGACTGTTTATTTTTATTGCTCCAAACCTAAGGATGGTGGAGGTACATGATGTATTTTAATCAACCCACAAGGAGAGAAGACCATGTTAGCCTACAGACTTGAATTTCAATGCACTAACAATACCGCAAAATATGAAGCATTGATTCAAGGGCTATATAAAGCCATTGGCCTTAATATAAAATATTTGCAAGTATATGGAGATTCTGAAATAATCGTTAAACAGGTAAGAAGCACAATTCATTGTGTGTTTGGTCACCTTAAACATTATCAATCTCTAGCCCAAAATCTTACTTCTCATTTCACTGCTTATAACATTTCTTCAGTTCCCAGATTACAAAACGCAAGTGCTGATTTACTTGCTAATATGACATCCAAGCTTATACCTTCAGAAGAGTTTAGTCTAGATAGATTTTCAATAGAGTTAATTTTTAGGCCTTCCATTCCCGATAATGTGACAAATTGGAGAGTGTTTAATAATGAGGCTAATATAATCAATTTTCTTATATCAGAACGATCTTATGAGGAACAGATCATAGATGAACATAAGCATGATATGAAAATCAACCATAAACAAGATCAAAACCCGATTCCGAAGTCTAGAGTTAAGATGGAAGATCTCTATGATTTAAAGGATAGATTCAAGAAAACTACCAACTCCAAAACTTAGAGTTCCACTCTGAGATTTGAAGTAGTAAACCTAGGTTCAACTGAAAAACCTCAAAATGTCAACCTAGGTCTTGGTTTATCATCTGAAGAAAGGATATCATTCATTAAGTTGTTAAAAACATATAAAGGTGTCTTTTCCTAGGATTATGTAGATCTCAAGACCTATGATACCTCTATAATTCAACATACCATACCAATGACTTCAAATGAAAAGCCAGTACAACAGAAGCTTAGGAAAATTCACCCAAACCTTGAATGTCAAATCAAATCTGAATTGAAAAAGCTTCTCAAAGCCAAAATAATATTTCCTATTAGACACTCAAAGTGAGGGTATCATATATGGTCCCTGTGAGGAAGAAGAATGGTGATATTAGGATTTCTATTGATTTTATAAACCTGAATAGAGCTTGTCAAAAGGATAACTTTCCTTTGCCTACTATGGAGCAAATATTGCAATCAGTTGCAGGTTCCAAATTAATGTCTTCGCTAGATGAATTTTCAGGATACAATCAAATTATTGTACATCCAGATGACAGATTGAAGACAACATTCAAGACCAAGTGGGGGACATACACTTATCAGAAGATGCCTTTCGGACTCATAAATGCAGGTGCTACATTTCAATGTGCTATGGATATTGCTTTCAAATGTATGATTAATAAATCAATTTTTATTTGCCTAGATGACATCACAGTTTATTCTAAGGATATAAACAATCATTTAAATTACGGAAAGCACATTTTTGAAAGATGCAAGAAATATGGCATTTCTTTAAATCCGAAAAAAAACTTATTTTTCTTTACCAGGAGGCAAACTCCTTGGATTTATAGTGTCCAAGAAAAGGATTTACATTGATCCTGATAAAGTCCAAGAGATTGAAAAAATTCCTCTCCCACATAACAAAAAGACGATGCAATCGTTCCTAGGAAAAATTAATTTTGTAAAAAGATTTGTTCTGGATTTTTCACAGGTTTTCCTACCCCTTCAAGTAATGATAAGAAAAAGCCCAGTCTTGAAGTGGGGTAAAGATGAAAGAGAGCTATTTGAGTTGATTAAAAAATCCATTATCAATGCTCCTTCTTTAACAACTCTTGACTTTCTCAAACCATTTTTGTTATACACTTTTTAATCTGATACATCATATGTAATAGTTTTAACATAGGTGAATGATCAAAATATCGAGGCACCCATCTCTTTTTTTAGTTCTAACCTGCAAGGTGCCGAGTTAAATTATTCATCTGTTGAGAAACAAGATTTTGTTGTTTTTAAAACCTTGAAAATTTCAGACCTTTTCTTCTTAAAACTCATACAAAGATAGTAGTACCTTACCCTACAGTAAGGCATTTATTGATTCAAAGATAAGTAGGGGAGAAAAGAGCCAATTTAGTTACTGCGCTTCAAGAGTACGATGTAGAAATACGACCAGCTAAAATTGCTAGGGGCCAAGGTTTTTGTAGGGTGTTGATTGGAGCTTACCACTTATCATCAGAAGAAGACTAAGGTAATGGACTGCAAATATCAGAGGTAAGCCTCAATGATGCACAATCACAATATTTTGATTTGAAGTTTTATTTGAAGAATGGGTATGCTCATATGCATCTCAATTATAAAGCAAAGTGTGCTTTAAGGTTGAAATCAAATCAGTAGGAATTAATCAATGATATATTGTTTAGGAAAAATTATGATTCGGTATTGTTAAGATGCCTAGAATAACCTGAAGCTGAAAAGGTCATGCAGGAATTATATGATGGACCAACTGGAGGACATTTTGGAGGAAACACCACAACTCACAAAATCCTCCATGCAGGTTATTATTGGCCAAAACTATTCAAGGATGCACATGAATATGCAATAAAATGTAAAACTTGTCAAAATGCAACCAAAAGAGAAAAGAAGCGAGCACTCCCTTTGCAACCAGTGAACATCCAACAACCATTCGAACAATGGGGATTAGATATAATTGGTGAGATTGTTGCTAACTCTTCCAAGTAGCACAAATACATCCTTACAACTACTAATTATTTTACAGAAGGGTAGAAGCTATCCCACTAAAGAGAGCTAATACAGAAAGTGTTACAGACTTCATTGATCAGTACATAATTACCAGGTTTGGCTTACCTACAACTTTAATGTTTGACAATGCATCTTATTTCTCTGGAAATACAATGGTGGAATTTGCTTTGAAGCGAGGTTTTAAATTAAAATATTTAGCCAACCATTATCCACAAGGTAATGGATTAGCAGAATCGACAAACAAAAACCTCATCAGAATCATTAAAGGGACTATTGACCAAAATCCTAGGAATTGGCACAAAGCATTGACATTTTCTCTTTGGGCAGACATAATTACACATAAGGCCCCCATCAGTTCTTCTCCTTTTTCTTTAGTTTATGGAAAAGAATTTGTTATCCCCACAAACATAGCAATTCCATCTCTCGCCCTAGTGCAATTCATCAATGAAAACCCTTCCTATTCTCTCCAAACAAAACAATTCCATATTCTTAAACTCGAAGAATAACGAGAACAGGCTAAAGCAACCCACTTCCATCATAAGCATTTAGTCAAAGCCTCTTTTGATACAACCTCTGCCAGTCATAAAATTTTTGAAGTAGGCGATTTGGTTTTGAAATGCAACAAAACACACGAGGAAAAAGGTAAACATACCAAATTCCAAAGACTATGGCTTGGCCCTTTCCAAATCATTGAGAAAATTGGTCAGTCAACATTTCTTTTACAAGGCTTATCAGGAAGGACAAATTTCTTGCCCGTTAATTGGCAAATTCTGAATAAATAATTTTCCTAGAAGATAACCTCTTCTGATTTTGTATCATATCCCCTTTAAAATTCTTAGGAAAATAAAGGTTAAGTAGTATTTACTTTTGTTTTTTCAAAATAAAATCTTTGATAATATTTTTTATTTTTTGCTTCTATAAGTAGGATAAAGTTAAAGAAATATTATGACATTTGATTATCAAAGTAAGCCTAATTTCTTTGGAAAAACTTGATCTTGCTGAAACATTTATTCTATGAACAAACTCTTACCTTTACAAAGTATAGATGTTTTGTTATCATTCAAGAAAAGAATCTTTAACCTAGTAAGCACTTTCTACAGATAAGTATCTCAAAAACTCTACCATTATCATCCAAAACTCTTAAATGAGCCAATGATTAACCCCATCTGATCAAATTTTCTTTGTCAGAGTATAATTCTAAAATATGAAATACTTAGGAGATAATAAGTCTCATTACGAGCTTGTTTACCATGATCATAGGGAAATAATTAAACTGATATTACCAAAACTGCATACCAAAACAGGGTAATAGCCAATGATCTAATCAATCAAAGGATAAGGGATCTCATCAAGAGCTAGCTTGTTCAGTTTAGTTACAACCAGTGAGTGGCATTGTCATTATTAGGTTACCAAGCCTAGACAATGTCTTTTAAGAAACTTAAAAGAAAAGATTATATAAAAAAGAAAAAGGACAAGATCCAAATGAGATTGAAAGCAAGTGAATATCATTTTCAATTTTGAATATTGCTTCAGATGGGACAATGAATCATTGTTGGTTAAAAGATAACCCTGTCAAGGCTATGAACGCTTGCTGGCAGTAGAGGCTCTATCTGTGATAAATGAGTAAACACCAAAAACTAATCTGTAAAAGACACCTATTATATCTCTTTAAATCTTAATATTGACTGGTGAAGGAATTTGTATTTTTATCACTACAAAGAGTAAAGTAGTTGAATAAATAGATTGAGTAAGTGATTATGATTCTATAGAAATGTTGTTTACTTTATAACTCATGTAATTATTATTCCTATAACTGTACATACTTTGAAAGTTCTAGAAATTTCAGAAAAGCAATCGAAGATAACTGGTTCTCCCAACTGAATTGCCAATTGTTGTACTACAAGACAACCCCCCCATTTATATATAGTAATAGATAATATTAGAGATATAAATGGGGACCCTTTTTAAATTTTTAGTATTTAAAAAATAAATCCTAACTCTAAGAAATTGCATTGAAAACTCTTAGAACAACCCAAGTTTAGGATCCTCATCACAAATCACAAATCGCATTTTTCCCGTGTGATGATCATAAACACCTTAAATAAATTGCGATATGCAATCAAATCTCCCGTTGTGACATACTGATCAAAACATATTAAGAATTCGCAATCGCATTTCACAGGAGTCACATGTAAATAAGACGTGCCACTATTTCATTCATTAACGATTTTTGAAATGCGATATTGTGATATTTGCAATTGCATTTCGCATTCTAAGCAGGCAACACTATATAACAACATTTTAAAAACTATGATGCGTGAATCAAGTAGCAAGCATGGGAAGTAACTGGGTTTTGCAGCCCAATCAAAGGTAATGATTTTCCAAGTTATGGCTAGTTAATGCTGAGTATCTCATTTGAAATCCTCCCATGATTCAAATTCATTTCAGAAAGCTTTCAACCTTAATTTCCCAATATTGTCTATGCTGATATATCTCATCCATTTCAGGCAAGCTAGAAAGTACATGTCATTGCGGAAGGTGATGCAGAAACAGAAAAGGATGAGCCTTATAGTGTCCGAGCTATTAGAAATGTCTCTTATATTTTCTGATACAGTCAACAGCGTTGATGGGGGAGAAACAACTTGGGAGGTTATGTGCAATAGGCTTGAGGATGAGCGTCCTAATATTATTGTCACAAAAGCGACGAATGACTCAATAAAACCTTCGAGACTCCAATTCAAGGATGTTGTCTGTTCTTTCCTTCACAGGATAGGAGTGAGAGAAAAAATCCTCCCTTACACTGATATGATTAGGTGGGTGGTGGAAAACCTCACTATTCAAGATAGGAAATTCATGAACTCGAGAATGGAACTCATGGGGTCATTCAAAGCAGAAGACCTGGAGAAAATGTACCATATACCTAACCCTCAGGATATATATGATAAAACATACATGGCCAACCTCTCCAAGAAGAACAAAGAACCTTTCAAGATGATCCACGGCTGGAGGGTACTGGAGAGAAAGTTCAAATTTGATAAACCGAGTATGTATCCTATGGCCTCTTCGGCAAACCCCTAAAACCATGCAACTACTATGTTGTGTAGACTATACGGGTTACCTAATAATGCTTGGTTTTCCATAGAATGGATTCCTTTGATTGATGCCTGTGTCAATTCCCACATTATGAATTGGGCCACCATCCTATCTGATAACCTAGCCATTGTCATCATTGAATATCGACAGAATTGATCCTCCTCTGCAGAGAACCTTCCTCCATTCTATTTTATTGCCTACATTATGGATTCGATCTGTTTCTACACTAAATTTCTAATCATGTGTTGGAAATGCAGCTTGCAGGACCCCTACCCTATCCATCTCAGCCATAAAAAAAATTGGGAATCCCATTATATATCACATTTCTATAAAATATGCCATGTTGTTATTTTGCCATTACATCAATTAATTTTCAATAATAAAGCCGTTAGGTTTTCCAAAGAAGCTGCTACAGACCTTCTTGTAGTTGGAAAATATTTTGTTGAAGAATGGTTCACATACATCAGGGTTTTTGTTACTACAATAGACCCACATGTCCTCCATTTGTATGTCTCTCATAAATTGTTTGTAGGAGAAATAACCTACAAGACCGTGGGAAAAGGCTTGACCAAAGTCCTGAAAGAAAATAAGATATTATTATGGCCATCTTTTCCTATTAGGTGCAATTCCTTTTCATTAGCAAATTTTAACAGTGCAATAAAGGAGTCGGTAAACCTGGAAAGCCTCAGTCTCCATACTTTGCCCAAAAGGCAATTTGATCCAGACAAGATATCATATAACATCACTACTGCAGTAAAGGTCAAGCCTTACAACCACGAGGCTAATGATTTTGAAGACCTTTTAGAGTCAGCTCAATCTTTCGAACAATCGATTGAATGGGCAAGGACAAATCTGAGTCCTGAAGATTTTGAAAGCTTTTAGGAGTTCATAAACAAAATGCTCGAGGTAATCCTAGTACATTTATTAAAAATTGAGGACAAACCTATGCCCAGTGTGGCTGTCAATATCAAGGGACCTGATTCTCGCACAGAGTCTCAAGTAGATACAAGGAAAACACTGGATACAGGGAAGGCCCAAGACACGGAAAATACAACAGAATCCAGCAGGAAGTCAGCCAAAAAGTAGGATATGAGTACCCCACCCAAAGATATCGGTTTTGAGATCAAAAGCAACAGTTTGGAATAGAACTGAGATCAATTCAATAAGAAACTGTAAGACACTCCCAAGACAACAGATACCCAAGAAACTATAGAGTATCAAACTCCTTTGCATGTTCAGAAAAATACCGAGTCTGAACCAATGGAGGAGCAAGCAACAATGTCTCAGCACACCGAAATCATCCCCACTCTGTCCACATCGGAAATTGTCTTGAAGGTGACTAAAATCCCCGATCTTGAAGTGTTCTACAGCCAGCTGCACAAGGCTGTAGTAAGGAGACAGAGGAAAAGGAGAAGTTTAGAAACACCTGACCTCCCACCTAGGAATGAGCCGATGGACATAGTTTGGAAGGACATCCCTTCCAACCCAGCTGAAAACTTGACTAGATTGTCACAGTTTACAAGAGCGTATGCAACTGCCACCATGGAAAAATATACATAGATATTTTTTTTGTTGAAGGAAAAGGAAGAGAAGATTGCATAGATTAGGCAGCAGTTCGAAACAGAGAAGGCAAGTGTGAACAGGCAAGCCACTAAGTAGCTAGCCCAATTGCAACAAAGAATGAAGGTGTTGAAGATGAGCCAAGAAGTAGACATATCAGCCAAAAACATGCAACTCCAAGACTTGTAGCAAGCCATGGAAAGATATAAGGATGTTCCTACTATTGAGGAATTCATCAAAGAGGTGCTAGAACTAAATTCTCTCTTATTAAAACAATAAGAACAATTTTTCCAAAAGATGTCACATATCGCTCCTTATCTGATCACTAGTGACCATCTAGTGGGTAAAGTGATTGACCAGAGAATTGAGCTTACTGATCTAAACACAAAAATCTCAGAGTTCATCGAATGGCAAGAAACAAAAGAGGGAAGGAAAGATAATCTGCCTGAGATCGAGGAGACACACAAGGACATTCTCTTCATGGATTGGGATGCAAGGATCAAACAAGCCAAACTATCAGTGGAAAGAGCAATCAGGGTGTTAAAGAACATAGTAAAGGTAGTAAACCACACTTTTTTTTCCACCAACCTGGTGAAAGAAGGCAACCCGGAAGAACTGCCCAATATAAATCACTTGCATAACAAATGGAAGGAAAGAGTGGGCACGCAAAGGGAAGAAATCACAAAATTAGCAAAGATTGATTGGGAGTCATATTGGCAATACCTCGTCAAGCCACACAGTCAAATCATGACCCTTAACTACTCACTCCATTCAACTCAGCAGATCCTTCCACCTCTCACAGATGAAATTTTCACAAGACGAGTCAGAACACAATTCGGGGCACCACCTCAAGTAAAACTAATGGCCGATATATGCGATTTGAAAAACAAGCTGGCAGACAGAAAATCATCATCATAGCCTCTCCTCATCAAGTCACTTTTTATTTTTAGAGTTAGCTGACTAGTTAGGAGGAAGGTTATTTGAAACCTCCTCAAATTTTTGTATAATCTATTTTTTAACATTAGTTAGAATAATATTTATACACTTCTCACGCATTTAGAGAAGGGTCCAAAATTTTATGAAAAAAATTTGCAAAGAATGCACTATTGTAAGTTTGTGAATGCTTTGGTGAAATTATGGATCATGATCGTTTCTTTTAAATATCAGACTAGTTTCCTTTGTTGATGCACTTTTGTATAGTTGGAATATAATTTGATCTAAAGAAAGGAGTTGATCTATGTCATTAGTCAAATGGGCACAACGTCACATATATGGTACTTATATGTTATATTATTAGTCCTGTTTCTGTTCATTGGTGACAACACTTTATTTTCATGAATTGTATATGAGATATGTTTTTTTTTTGTTAAGCATTAATTGCACTATTGTATGATGCCTAGCTGAGATTGTTTATTTTCATATATATATATATATATATATATATATATATATATATATATATGCGTATAGTTTATACATTTCTTTGACTAACTATTTAGTCAAAGAAATTATCTTTACACGTTATCATCTATGTTTTATGCATGATTGATCTTTGTTATCACATGTCAAGCAGATATCTTTGTAGATTGCATATTATACAAAAATACCCAGGTTTATATTAGATTAAGTTAGCTAGAGATTTGCATGATAGAATAGGTCATTTAAGTTATCATTATTATATTGCAATCACTCGTAAACCACTCACTTTCATTTCAAAACCCATACTGGGAAGCTGGTCCCATCATCCCCAGTCAAAGCCACCACTTTAAACAGAAAAGGAGCTGTCTTAAGGTCCGAATTGGGTGGTTATCCACCATGTTGGAGCAACGGAAATCTGAGGCTTCAACACTAGGTTAAAGATTCTTTTCTTGACTGGTAACAAAACATTTACACTTTGTAAAGGTAAGAGTTTGTTCATAGAATAAATGTTTCAGCAAGAGCAAGTCTTTTCAAATAAATCAGGTTTACTTTGATACTCAAATGTCCTAATTATTTCTTTAACTTTTCCCACTTATAGAAGTGAAAAATCAAAAATATTATCAAAGATTTTATTTTGAAAATCCAAAAGTAAATACTACGTAACCTTTATTTTCCTAACAATTTTAAATGGGATATGATACAAAATTGGAAGAGGTTATCTTCTAAGAAAAGTATTTTTCATAATTTTCCCATTAACGGGCAACTGTCCTTGCTGATAAGTCTTGTAAAAGAATTGTTGATTTACCAATTTTCTCAATTATTTGGAAAGGGCCAAGCCATAGTCTTTGGAATTTGGTATTTTTACCTTTTTCCTCGTGTGCTTTGTCCCATTTCAAAACCAGATCACCTACTTCAAGAGTTTTATGACTGATAGAAGTTGTATGAAAAGAGGCTTTGACTAATTGTTGATGATGGAAGTGGGTTGCTTTAGCCTTTTCTCATTCTTCTTCGAGCTAAAGAATATGGAATTGTCTTGCTTGGAGAGAAGAGGAAGGGTTTTCATCGATGAATTGGACTAGGGCAAGAGATGGAATTTCTATGTTTGTGGGGAGAACATCTTATTTTCCATAAACTAAAGCAAAAGGAGAAGAACCCATGGAGACCTTCTGTGTAATTCTGTCTGCTCAAAGTGAAAATGTCAATGCTTTGTGCCAATTCTTATGATTTTTATCAATAGTCCTTTTGATGATTCTGATGAGGTTTTTGTTTGTCGATTATGCTAATCCATTACCTTGTGGATAATAGTTGGCTGAATACTTTAATTTAAAACCTCGCTTTAAAGCAAATTCTACCATTGTATTTCCAGAAAAATAAGATGCATTGTCAAACATTAAAGCTGTAGGTAAGCCAAACCTGGTAATTATGTATTGATCAACGAAATCTGTGACACTTTCTGTATTAGCTATCTTTAGTGAGATATATTCTACCCATTTTGTAAAATAATCTGTAGCTGTAAGGATGTATTTGTGCTGCTTGGAAGTTTTAAGAACAATCTCACCAATTATATCTAATCCCCATTGTTTGAATGGTTGTTGGATGTTTACTAGTTACAGAGGGAATGTTGGCTTCTTTTCTCTTCCAGTTGCAGTTTGACAAGTTTTACACTTTATTGCATATTCATGTGCATCCTTGAATAGCCTTGGCCAATAATAACCTAAATGCAGGATTTTGTGAGTTGTGGTGTTTCCTCTGAAATGTCCTCCATCTAGTCCATCATGTAATTCCTGCATGACATTTTCAAGTTCAGGTTGTTTTAGGAATCTTAACAATACCAAATCATAATTTTTCCAAAACAATACATCATTGATTAATTCAAACTGATTTGATTTCAACCTTAAAGCACACTTTGTTTTATAATTGAGATGCATAGGAGCATATCCATTCTTCAAATAAAACTTCAAATCAGCATATTGTGATTGTGCATCATTGAGGCTTACCTCTGATATTTGCACTTCATGACCTTGGTCTTCTTCTGCTGATAAGTGGAAAGCTCCAGTTAGCATCTTGCAAAAACCTTGGCCCCTAACAATTTTAGCTGGTTGGCTTTCTACATCATACTCTTGAGGTGTAGTTACCCAATTGGCTCTTTTCTCCCCTACTTCTCTTTGAATCAATAAATGCCTTACTATAGGGTAAGGTGCTACTATATTTGTATGCATTTTGAGAAGAAAAGCTCTGAAATGTTTCAAGGTTTTAAAAACAACAAAATCTTGATTCTCAACAGCGAAATAATTTAACTCGGCACTTTGCAAGTTGGAACTGAAAAAAGAGATGGATGCCTCGATATTTTAATCATTCAGTTGTGTTAAAACTGCTACATCTGATGTATCGGATGAAAATTTTTACAACACAAGACATTTGAGAAAGTCAGGGGTTGTTAAAGAAGTAGCATTGATAATGGATTTTTTATCAACTCAAATGACTCCCTTTCATCTTTCCCCACATGAAGATTGCGTTTTTTTTATCATTGCTTGAAGGGGTAGGACAATCTGTGAAAAATGTGGAACAAATCATTTTACAAAATTAATTTGGCCTAGCAACGATTGCATAGTATTTTTCTTATGTGGAAGAGGAATCTTTTCAATATCTTGGACTCTATCAAGATCAATGTGAATCCCTTTCTTGGACACTATAAATCCAAGGAGTTTGCCTTCTGGTAAAGAAAAATAAGATTTTTTGGGATTTAAAGAAATTCCATATTTCTTGCATCTTTCAAAAATGTGCTTTAGGTCATTTAAATGATTTTTTCTATCCTTAGAATAGATTTTGTCTTAAATCTGTCATCTGGATGTACAAGAATTTGATTGTATCCTGAAAATCCATCTAGAAAAGACATTAATTCGGCACTTGCAACTCATTGCAATATTTGCTCCACGGTAGGCAAAGGAAATTTATCCTTTTGACAAGCTCTATTCAGGTTTCTAAAATCAATTCAAATCCTAATATCACCGTTCTTTTTCCTCACTGGGACCATATTTGATACCCACTTTGAGTGTCTGACAAGAAATATTATTTTGGCTTTCAGAAGCTTGTTCAATTCAGATTTGACTTGACTTTCAAGTTTTGGGTGAATTTTCCTAAGCTTCTGTTGTACTCGCTTTTCATTAGAAGTTATTGGTATGGTATGTTGAATTACAGAGGTATCGTAGGCCTTGAGAGCTGCATAATCCCAGGCAAAGACACCTTTATATGTTTTTAACAACTTAATTAATGGTATCCTTTCTTTAGATGACAAACCAAGACCCAGGTTGAAATTTTGAGGTTCTTCAGTTGACCCTAGGTTTACTACTTCAAATCTCAGAGTCAAACTCTGAGTTATGGAGTTGGTAGTCTTCTTGAATCTATCCTTTATATCATAGAGATATTCCATCTTAACTACAGACTTTGATATTGGGTTTTGATCTTGTTTATGGTTGATTTGCAGATCATGGTCATGTTCATCTATGATCTGTTCCTCATAAGAACCTTCTGAAGTAAGGAAATTGATTATATCAACATCATTATTAAACACTCTCCAATTTGTTACATTATCAAGGGTGGATGGCCTAAAATGTAAATCTATTGAAAATATATCTAGATTAAATTCTTCCGAAGGTATAAACTTGGATGCCACATTAGCAAGTAAATCAGCACTTGCGTTTTGCAATCTAGGAACTGAAGAAATGTTAAAAGTAGTGAAATGAGAAGTAAGATTTTGGGCTACAGGTTGATAATGTTTAAGGTGCCCAGACACACAATGAAGTGTGTTTCTTACTCGTTTAACAATTATTCTAGAATCCCCATATACTTGCAAATATTTGACATTAAGGCCAATGGCTTTATACGGGCCTTGAATCAATGCTTCATATTATGTGGTATTGTTAGTGCATTGAAATTCAAGTCTATGGGCTAACATGGTTTTCTCTCCTTGTGGGTTGATTAAAATGCATCCTGCACCTACACCATCTTCAGATTTGGAACCATCAAAGTAGAGAGTCCAAAATAATGAATTATCTAAAATTTTATCTACTATATTTACACACTTGGAAGCATCTGTTTGTGAAAAATTCTCTATTTGAGACACTACAACATTATTTGGAAAGGGATACCTTTGAGCATTAAAGGATCCCAAGAATGACTCAATTGAATAATTTCCAATGATATTATTGTTGAAAGCAATAGGTTCATTGCTTCCTTTGAAATCAGTGGTTGTGTATTTCATGAACTTTTCTTGGTCTACTCTGATTTGTTTTGGTTTACCATTATGTGGCAACAACATGTGAGACCAATAAGTTGTGAAGTATCCGTGAAACTTGTCAGACCAATCCCTACTTAGAATTAAACCATAAAATTCAGGGATATCAACCACTAGAATATCGATTATCTGTGAAACTTTTGGATTAGAGGAAATCCTAATTGAAACTGATGTTATTTCTCCAAGTACCTCTACTTCTTTACTGTCCAATTGAACTATGTGTACTACAGATTTTTGAGGTGTAATATTCAATTTGGTGTACACGATCCTTGGCATAATATTTGAAGAGGCTTCTGAATCAACAAGGCAATTATGGACATTTCTGTTGAAAATCTCATAAGTAAGAAGAAATGGAGGTGTATGAGAGATAGACCTATCACCTATCAGGACTAAATCTGTCAGATTTTCTTTATTTGAAGAAGAGGGAGATTTTCCCATATTGTAGGTGGCTTCAGTAGCTACAGCAAAGGGTAGAGCGGATACAGAAACCACTTTTACTCTCTTAATAGAATTTTTTGTTGTTTCTTGAGTTTAGTGTGTTCGTGTAATGAAATGTTTGCTCTCGTCTTTTTCATATCTTCGACTATCTTATATTCCACTGTATCCGAGATTACCAATGTTTTGGAAGCATTTGGAGGATCTAGTGGAATAGGATCAGTTTGACTAGTCTTAGACTTCTTACTTACTGTTCTCTTCTTTACAGGAGTAGTAGTTTTATACTTTTGATTTGTTATAGACATATCGGGAGAGTTTTTACTTCTTGTAGTTACTGGCATAGCTTGTGCTTCTTCAGTTGGAAGATTCAAATCCCACATTCCATTTAATTCAACTTCTTCTTCTGTTTCAACTTCCTCTTCGGTTGGTGAGTCTTCTTTTGTTTCTTGATCAGATTCAACATTTGAAATAGTGTTCGATGGTTGCAATTCACAAGAAGGGTTTCTTTTAAATGAGCAAAAAGGTTTCTTTTGATCAGAGGATTCTGCGACCTTCTTCTTGATTTTGACCATTTCATTGGACATGGTCTTTAACACTTTCTGAAGGCCTTCAAGATCGAAAGGGTCCTTTGAAGTTTTCTTTTTTGAATCATCTTTGAATGTTACCTTTTTAGACTTCATTTCATCTGCCTATGACCTCTTTTCTAAAGCAATGATTCTTCTTTCTATAGATGGAGATTCCTTCATGTTTTCAACAAGGGTAGCCTTCTTGGCTCTATCTACAAAAATTGCAATATCAGAAGGAAGGGAGGATATGCACCATTCTATTTGTACATCTACTGCAGGTTATGAGGCTGCTGGGATTTTGTTTAGTAACATGTTAAATTTGTAGTTGAAGTCTTTGATCCTTTCATATGAATTCTCTTTTAAGTTACAAAGATCATTGATTAAGGTTGCTATGGTCCTGTAATCACCAAATTTTGCAAGAAATACTTCTTGAAAAGTATCCCACTCTCTTATTGAACCTACTAGAAGGGAAAAGTACCAAGACCCAGCAGACCCTTAGAAGGTATAAGGAAACAGTCTGATTCGAATATCTTCATGTGCAACTCCATTAAGATTCATGCCTAACATAAAGTTATTGAGATGTTCTTTAGCTGGAAGAGCATCATTAGGATTGTACTTAGGTAACCATTTTTCTGGGTTTGCTGGGAGAGCATTTGGATTAGCAACTAGAACAACACCAGGATTTGTCCAAGATTGAGTGGGTTGATTGGCCATAACTTGAGTTGGAGGCTGGGAAGATGGGAAGGATGGTCTAGAAGTGGTTATATATGGCGAAGAACTTACTACTACTAGAAGCAGTACTACTTGGAGAGGTGGAGGGTAAGAAGTGGATTGAGTAGAAATGAATGGAGAAGTGAATGGATAGAATGGTGATGCAATCTCGCTGGTATCCAATTCAAAGCTTGATGTGATAACTTTCCTACATTGTGGAGGGATGGAAAACTAAAAAGGAGTTTCTCCAATCCTTTCACTTTGAAATCTAGTTAATACACTAGTTTCTCGTAATAAGTAACTCTTTCTTCAAAAGATTCAGGCCTCCCTTGTTTCTCGGCAGAAATGGATATCTGTTCCAATTTCTGTATCAAAGAATGGACTCTGGGAGACTCAAGAGTGTAATCTAGAGAAGATGGTTGTCTTACTACTTCAGGAGATGAGGGAGATGTTTCTACAACTTCATATTTCTGATTCGGAGATTATGAATGAGATCTAGAAGGTGTAGAGGTGGTGGAGGGTTTTTACTCTTATGAATGTTTTTCTATTGATCTTTAAGTTTATATGGCATTCATAGTCGGATTGCCCTCCTTCTAGTGCCAAAATGTTGAGGCCTCATATTTTTGTTGCTCCAACATAGGGGATAACAACCCAGCCTGGACCTTAAGACAACTCCTTTTCCATTTAAAGTGGTGTCTCCAACTAGGGATAATGGGACCAGTTTCCAAAATGGGTTTTAAAATGAGAGTGGGTGGTTTTCGAGTGATTGCAATAGAATAATGATAGCTAAATGACCTATTCTATCATGCAAATCTCTAGCTAACTTAATCTAATATAAACCTGTGTATTTATGTATAATATGCGGTCTAAAAAGATATCTACATGACATGTCATAATAAAGATCAATCACATATAAAACAGAGATGATAATGTGCCGAGATAATTTCTTTGACTAAATAGTTAGTCAAAAAAATGTATAAACTATATCACATATATGATGCTTTATATATGAAAATAAATAATATCAGCTAGGAATCATACAGTAGTGCAATTAATACTTAACAGAAAGAACATATCTCATATACAATTCATGAAAATAAAGTGTTGTCACTAATTAAATGGAAACAGGACTAGTCATACAAAATAAAAGTACCATATATGTGAAGTTCTACTCATTTGACTAATGACATAGATGGACTCCTTTCTTCAAATAAAATTATCTTGCAAGTATACAATAGTGCATCAAGAAAGGAAAGCAGTCTGATATTTAAAAGAAATGATCGCATTCCATAATTTCACCAAAGCGTTCACAAACTTACAAAAGTGCATTCTTTGCAAATGTTTTTGATAAAATTTTGGAGCCTTCTCTAAATGCATGAGAAGGGTATAAATACTCTTCTAACTAATGTTCAAAAATATATTACACAAAAATTTGAGGAGGTTTCAAACAACCTTCCTCCTAACTATTCAACTAACTCTAAAAATAAAGAGTGACTTGATGAGCAGAGGCCAAGATGATGATTTGTTGCCTGCTAGCTTGTCTTCCAAATTGTATATATTGGCCATTGGGTTGACTTGAGGAGGTGCCCCAAACTGTGTTATGACCTGTCCTACGAAAATTATATCTATGAGAGGTGGCAACATCAATTGAGTTGAATGGAGTGAGAATTTAACTGTCATGATTTGACTGTGTGGCTTGACGAGGTATTTCCAATACGACTCCCAATCAGTCTTTGCTAACTTTGCGATTGCTTCCCTTTGAGTTTCTGCTCTTTCCTTCCATATTTTATGCAAGTCATTTTATTCAAGCAGTTCTTTCAGGTTGCCTTCCTTCACCAAGTTGATGGCAAACAAAGTGTGGTTTACCACCTTCACTATGTTCTTCGACACCATGATTTCTCTTGCCATTACTAGTTTAGCTTATTTGATCCTTGCATCCCAATCAGTGAAAAGAATATCCTTGTGTGTCTCCTCGATCTCAGGTAGATTAGCCTTCCTCCCCTCTTCTATTTCTTGCCATTCGATGAAATCTGAGATTCTTGTGTTTAGATCAGTAAACTCAGTTCTCTGGTCAATTGCTTTATCCATTAGCTGGTCACTATTGATCAGATAAGGAGTGATATGTGACATCTTTTGGCAAAACTTTTCTTGTTGTTTTAATAAGAGAGAATTTAGTTCTAGCACCTCTTTGATGAATTCCTTAATAATAGGAACATCCTTATATATTTCCATGGCTTTCTGCAAGTCTTGGAGTTGCATGTTTTTGGTTGATATGTCTACTTCATGGCTTATCTTCAACACCTTCATGCTCTCTTAAGATTCGGCTAGCTGCTAAGCGGCCTTCCTACTCACACTTGCCTTCTATGTTTTGAGTTGTTGGTCAAGCTGTGCAATCTTCCTTCCTTTTCCTTCCACAAAACAAATATCTCGGTAGCTTTGTCCATGGTCATTGTTGCATACGCCCTTATAAACTATGACAATCTAATCAAGTTTTCAGCTGGGTTGGAAGGGATGTCCTTCCAGACTATGTCCATCGTCTCATTCCCAGGTGGGAGCTCAGGTGTTTCTATCCTTCTTCTTTTCCTTTGTCTCCTTACTATAACCTTGTGCAGCGGGTTGTAGAACACATCAAGAGGGGGGATTTCAGACACCTTTAAGACAATTTCCAATGTGGGCAGAGCGAGAATGATTTCAATCTATTGAGACGTTTTCACTTGCTCATCCATCGGTTCAAACTCTATTTTTTCCTAAACACGCAGAGGAGTTTGATACTCCGTAGTTTCCTAGGCATCTGTTGTCTTCGGAGTGTCTTGTAGTTTCTTATTTAATTTATCCCACTCCTACTCCAAACTATTTCTTTTGATCTCAGAACTAATATCTTTAGGCGGGGTGCTCATACCCTACTTTTTGGCTGACTTCCTATTGGAATTTGTTGTATTCTCGGTGTCTTAGGGCTTCCCTGTATCCACTTGAGACTCTATGTGAGAATTAGGTCCCTTGTTGTTGACATTCACACTGGGCATAGGATTGTCCTCGATTTTTAACAAATGAGCAGAATTATTTCGAGCCTTTTGTTTTTGAACTCCTGAAAGATTTCAAAATCTTCACGACTTAGATTTTTCCTTGTGCATTCAAATGATTGTTTGAAGGATTCAACCGACTGTAAATGGTATTCAAAATCATTAGCTTCATGGTTATAAGGCTTGATCTTTACTGTAGTAGTGATGTTATATGCTATCTTGTCTGGATCAAATTGCCTTTTTGGCAAAGTATGGATCTTGAGGCTTTCTAGGCTTACTGACTCCTTGATTGCATGGTTAAAACTTTCTAATGAAAAGTAATCACACCTAATAGGGAAAAATGGCCATAATAACTTCTTGATTTCTTTCAGGACTTTGGTCAAGCATTTTCCCACAGTTTGGTGGGCTATTTCTCTTGCTAATAATTTATCAGGGACATACAAAGGGTGGACATATGAGTTTGTTGTACTACCAAAAACCCTGATGTATGTAAACCATTCTTCAACAAAATATTTACCGACTGCAAGAAGGTCTGTAGCATCTTCTTTGGAAAATGGGATTACCAAATTTGTTTATGGCTCAAATGGATAGGGTAGGGGTCCTACAAGGTCCATTTCCAACCCATGATTGGAAACTTAGTGAAGAAACAGATGGCATCCATGATGTAGGCATTGAAAGAGAATGGAGGAAGGTTCTCTAGAGAGGAGGATCTCTCATGTCGATATTCGGTGATGACAGTGGCTACGTTATCAGATAGGACGGTGGCCCAGTTCATAATGTGGGAATTGACACAAGAATCAATCAAAGGAATCCATTCTATGGAAAACTTGGAATTATTAGGTAACCTGTATAGTCTACATAACACAGCAGCTACATAGTTGTTAAGGTTTTTCAAAGAGGCTATAGGATACATACCCTTTTTATCAAATTTGAACTTGTTCTCTAGTACCCTCCAACCCTAGATCATCTTGAAAGGTTATTCGTTCTTCTTTGTGAAGTTTGCCATGTATGATTTATCATATATGTCCTGAGGGTCAGGTATATGGTACATTTTCTTTAGGTCTTCCTCTTTGAATGGCCCCATGAGTTCCATTGTCGATTTCCTGAAGTGTCTATCTTCAATAGTGAGGTTTTCCACCACCCACCTGATCATATCAGTGTATGGGAGGATTTTTGCTCTAGCTCCTATTTTGTGAAGGAAAGAATAGGAGGCATCCTTAAATTGGAGTCCCAAAGGTTTTATTGAGTCAGTTGTCGCTTTTGTGACAATAACCTTGGAATTCTCATCCTCAATCTTGTTGTATATGACCTCCCAAGTTGTTTCCCCCCCATCGGCATTGTAGACCGTATCAAAGAATATAGGAGACATTTATGATAGACCGTATCATGAATGAGCTTTTTTATATTTTTGCATCACCTTCTGCAATGACATGTATTTTGAATCTCACTTGAAAAGGAAGAGATATATCAATGTAGATGATATAGGGAAATTAAGGTTGAAAGCTATAAAAAATGACTTTGAATCATGGGAGGATTTCGAATGAAATATTTAGCGTTAACTAGCCATAATTTGAAACATCATTACCTCTCCCCAGGCTGCTAAACGTTAATTACCCTGTCAAACTATTTATTATTATATTAAAATAGAGTTACTTCTCACACTTGTTGCTTTATTTGCACGTTGTAGCTTTTTAAACTATAGTTACTTCTCACACTTGTTGCTTTATTTGCACGTCGTAGCTTTTTAAACTATGTCATAGAGAGTTTCCTATTTATAATGTGAAATGTGATTGCGAATATTGCAATATCACATTTCACAAATCGTTAAAGGATGACACAATGGCAAGGCTTATTTATTTGCGACTCTTGCGAAATGTGATTGCGAATTGTTAAGGCATTTTGATCGGAATGTCACAGCAGTAGTGGTGGGTTTGGGAGGGGGGGGGGGGGGGGGGGGGGCTGGGGTTAATCACATATCGCAATTTCTTTTAGGTGTTTATCATTATCACATGGAAAAATGTGATTTGCGACGAGGATCCTAAACTTGGGTTGTTTTCTAAGAGTTTTGAAGGAAATTTCTTAGAGTTAGGATTTATTTTTCAAAGACTAAAAATTTAAAAGGTTCTCCATTTATATGTCTAATATTATCTATTACTATATATAAATGGTGGGTTGTTGCATAGTACAACATGTTGATGTTGTACTAGGAGTCCAATGGCTACAATCTTTGGGTACGATAGATTTTAATTTTCAAGAACTTTTCTTGAATTTATTTGGGAAGGAAAGGAAGCTGGAACTAAGGGGTATCATAGGGAAACCGAGTAAGATAATCATCTGTAACAACATTTCAAAGCTTCTAAAGAAAGAACAATGGGATGTAAGTGCACAATTATGTTCACTAGAGGTTCCCACATTGAAGTCATCTATTTCTCTAGATCTCCAAAACGTTTTGGAAAGTCATTCGAAGGTATTTGAGACTCCCAAAGTCCCCCCACCTATTTTGATCATGATCATGCTATTCATTTGATTTCAAGAAGTGTTCCCCCAAACAACAGGCCTTACAGATATCCATATGCCCAAAAGAGTGAAATTGAATGTATGGATACAAAAATGTTAGAGGTTGGTATGATTCAATCTAGTCAAAGTTCTTTCTCTCCTCGAGTGGTATTGGTACACAAGAAGGATGGATCATGGCACATTTGTCTAGATTAGACAAAGCTCAACAAGCTTACTATTAAAGATAAATTTCCCATTCCTGTCATTGATGAATTATTGGATGAATTAAATGGAGAAATTTACTTCACCAAGTTGGATCTTTGTTCAGGATATCATCAAATCATAATGAAGGCTGAAGACATTCTAAAAACAACATTTAGAACTCATGAGGGTCATTACGAATTTTTGGTCAAGCCTTTTGGGCTTACCAATGCACCTTCTACATTTCAAGGTTTGACAAACTCCATTTTCAAACGCTTCCTTAGAAAATTTGTGTTAGTATATTTTTATGATATACTAATCTACAACAACTCTTGGAAAGATCATATTCAACATGTTCACAGGGTTCTCAAACTATTAGAGGATAAACAATTATATGAAAAAAAATCCAAATGTTTCTTTCGATTAAAAGAGGTGGAATATTTTAGTCATATTGTATCTCATGAAGGTTTTAAGGTAGACCCTAGAAAATTAAAGCCATTAAGGAATGGAAAATTCCCACATCCATAAAGCATCTACGAGGATTTCTCGGGTTGACAAGGTATAATCCCAAGTTTGTTAAGAAATATGGGAGAATAGGAGCACCTCTAACAACATTACTAAAGAAAGATGCATTTTCTTGGACTCCAGAGGTAATGAAGGCCTTTGAACATCTTAAAGAGGCAATGTGCCAAGCACCAGTCTTAGCTACGTCAGATTTCACAAAAACCTTTACTGTGGAATGTGATGCCTCGGGAAATGGAATTGGTGTTGTTTTAATTCAAGAAGAAAGACCCATTTCTTTCAAAAGTCATCCAATCAAAGGAAAGTATTTACACAAAGCTATTTATGAGAAGGAAATGTTAACAATACTTCATGCACTTAAGAAATGGTGACCTTACCTAATGGGAAGACATTTCAAGGTAAAAACGGATCATGAGAGTCTAAAAGACTTTTTTAAAACAAAGATTATCTTCAGAAGAATAGCAAAAATGGATCACAAAGATGTTGGGTTATGACTTTGAAATCATCTACAAAAAAGGGAAACAAATTGTTGTTCCAGATGCACTCTCAAGAAAGGATGAGGATGTGGAATCATTGTTTTGTCCCATTTCTATTATCCAACCAGATTGGATAAACGAAGCAAGGGATGAATAGGAGAATGACAAAGAAGTGTGGGTACTCATTCAAAAGTTGCAGCAAGATCCTAGTACATCTGATACATTTAGCTGGAAAAATGATTTGTTATGGTATAAAGATCGCCTATACCTTTGTAAAGGTTCCCAACTCAAACAAAAGGTTCTTTTGGAATTGCACACCTCTCCCTTAAGAGGGCACTCAAAATTTTTGAAAACTTACCACAGGGTTAAGAAAGAATTTTTTTGGGATGGACTTAAATATTCAAAAGTTTGTGGTAGAATGTTTTGTTTTCCAAAAGAATAAAGTTGAGACAATTAAGACCCCAAGTCTATTACAACCTTTATCCATTCCAAGTCAAAGTTAGGAGGAGGTTTCAATGGATTTTATCAAAGGTTTACCCAAGTCTGAAGGAAAGAATGTCATCATGGTGGTGGTTGATAGACTTACCAAGTATGCACACTTTTGTGCATTATCTAATCCATTTAAATATAGTACAATTGCTACTACATTTATGGAAACAATCAAAACCCAAATATTATTATAAGCGGCAGAGATCCCATTTTCACTGGAAAATTTTGGACAAAATTATTTTCTTGTCTGGGTACTCAGTTAGCTCATATCTCATCTTATCATCATCAATCTAATGGTAAAACTGAGATAGTGAACAAATGTTTGGAAGGATATCTTCATTACTTTGGATTTGATAAACAAACACAATGGGTCAAGTGGTTGTCTCTCGCTGAATGGTGGTATAACACTTCCTTCCATACTGCAGCAAAACTGACCACATTTATGGAACTTTATGGATAAACAATGTGAACTTTGAAACGGGAACTATAAACTCAAAATGGGAACTCTGGCCAAAAAACCCTGAGAAAACATAAAAACAGTGCCAAAAACGAAAAGTGTGTATACTGGAACGATGATTTTTTTTAGGGTCAATTTTGAAGATGTTTTAAAAATGGCAATGAAAATGAAATTTTCGTGCAAAAAACAACTTGAAAACAAAAAGTGATGATACTGGCACGATGATTTTTTTTTAGGGTCAATCTTCAACATTTTTAAAAAATGCTAGTAAAAACGAATTTTTATGTGCCAAACAAACTTGTTTATGAGGAAAAAAACACACTAATATTTTTGGTAGAATAACATTTTTCTTCCCTAAATATAAATTCAACATGTTCTCAAACATAAAATGCTAGATACAAAAGAAATTGAAATTTTTTCAACTATAAAATTAAAAAACCATGACATTATGAACAAACTACATCACTAAATGAATTCAAAAGTCATTATTTGTATATTGAATGCAACATTCTTGGAATCGCCCAGCCACTCTCGGCGGGGGGCGAGCCGTAGGGGTGGCACGGGCGCCCACCCCACGCCACCGTGGCATCCCGCCCACTGGCCCCTTGGGGGTGGCTGAGCGATTCCAAGAATCGCCCAACCAGCCCCGAGGGGTGGCCGGGTCACCGCGGTGGCGCGGGGTGGGCGCTGCGGCGGCATGTCTTCCCCTCGGGGGTGGCTTGGTGATTCTCGGAATCACCCAGCCACCCCTGGGGGGCGGGCAAGCCGGCTGGGTGGCACGGGGTGGGCGCTGCTGTACCACCCCGCCCCACCCCGACGGCCTGCCTGCCCCCCAGTGGTGGTTGGGCGATTCCAAGAATCGCCCAGCCACCACCGGGGGCCAAGCAGGTCGCCGCGGTGGTGCAGGGTGGGCGTCGCAACACCACCCCGTGCCACGCCGATGGTGGCTGGGTGATTCTTGGAATCGCCCAACCACACGCGGGGGGCAGGCGGGCCACCGAGGTGGTGCGGGGTGGGCGCTGCAGCACCAATCCGCACCACCCCAGGGGGCGGGCAGGCTGCCAGGGTGGCACGGGGTGGGCGTCACAGCACCACTCCGCCTTGGTGGCGCCGGGTGGGCGTCGCAGCACCACCTCGCGCACCTGGCTCAAAATCACCCAGCCACCCCCGGGTGGCAGGCAAGCCGCTACGGTGGCATGTGGTGGGCACCCGCAGCACCACCCCGCACCACCCTGGTGGCCCGGTCACCCCTCGGTGGTGGCTGGGCGATTCCGAGAATCACCCAGCCACCCGCGTGGGGTGTGTGTGCCGATGCAGTGGCGCAAGGTGGGCCCTGCAGCACCACCCCATGCCACCCCAGTGGCCTGCCCGCCCCTTGGTGGTGGTTGAGCGATTCCGAGAATCACCCAGCCACTCCCAGGGGGCAGGTGGGTCGTCGCAGTGGCACGGTGTGGGCACCGCAGCACCACCTCGTGCCACCACAGTGGCTCGCCCGCCCCCTGGTGGTGGCTGGGGGATTCTCGGGAATCACCCAGCCACCATCGGGGGGTGGGTGGGTTGCCGGGGTGGCGTGGGATGGGCGCCACAATCGCCCTACCACCCCTGGGGGGCAGGCAGGCTGCCGGGGTGGTGTGGGGTGGGTGCTGCTGCACCACCAGGGAATCGCCCAGCCACCCCTGGGGTGGTGCGGGGTGGGCGTCACAACACCACCCTGGCGGCCCGCCCGCACCCCATGGGTGGCTAGGCGATTCCGAGAATCGCCCAACCACCCCCGGAGGGTGGGTGGGTTGCCGTGGTGGCGCGGGGTGGGCGCACAGCACCACCCGCACCACCTCAGCGGCCTGCTCACCCCCCGGGGGTGGCTAGGTGATTCCGAGAATCGCCCAACCACCCCTGGGGGGGGGGGGGGGGTGCCGCCGCCGGGGTGGCATGGGTGGGTGCCGCAGCAACGCCCACCCCGTGCCACCACAATGGCCCGCCCACCCCCTGGGGGTGGCTGGGCGATTCCGAGAATCGCCCAGCCACCCTCGGGGGGTGGGCGGGCCACCGTGGTGGTGCGGGGTGGGTGCCACAGCACCACATTGGGAGATTTGTAGACATCAAAGATCCATTAGAAGATGAAAATGAGCAAAAGGAAGCAGAAAATATTGTAGAAGAAGACAATGATGAAACTCTAGAGGACGAAGAGTTTGGATTACGTGACATTGTTGATTAAATTTAAGTTATGCTTGGAAATCAAGCTCATTTTTTGTAACTATTAATTAGTTATTCTTGTAATGTTTTGACTTTGACATTTTATGAGAAGAATAAGCACTCAATTAAGGTTGTTATGCGTTCAATATTTGTATCATGTTATTTTCACATTAATTTTTATGTTAATCATTATTTAAAAAAAAAACAGCGATTATTATTTTTTTTTGACATGAAATTGATAAAAAAAAAACTATTATTTAACCATTTTTAGTTAAAATTTTCCCATAAAAATTGTGATTTTGACATGTCATCTCTAGCAAAAAATTACAAAAAATGATCAAAATGTGTAGTTTTTTAGTTATATTTATGTTAAAAATGGTTATTTTTATGTCAATTGTTAAAATATATTGTTTTTTAGAAACAATTATTTCATATGGATTGAAAAATTAATTAACGCTATATAAATATGTAGAATATCAAAAATTCAAAATATCGACCTTTTTCTTTAAATATGCAAAACAATAAAAACCTCACTACAAAAAATTAGAATTTAAAATAAAAACAAGAAAATATGAAGAAAAATACCACCTCAAAAATTATTAAATTTACAAAATAATTATTTACATTTCATACATTAGAAAGTAAAAAAAAAAAATAATAAAAACCTTTTAAAAAAAGGGCCTGGTGTAGAATTACCACTTTTTTAAATCAGCATAAAAAACACTACCATTCTAAAACGCAATGTACATAAAAAAATTTATGGTGCCAAAAACTATGCTCTAAAAAAAACATGTGTGTTCTACATCACCCCTTTTCCAAATCGGGTCACTTTTTTGCTATCTCTACAAAACGGGTAACAGTATGAGTTTCCATTTCAAAGTTTACATTGTTGAATCCATCATCCATCACACCATCTTTAAAAGAAAATTCTAAGGTTCAAGCAGTGGAAGATCACATCGATCATTAACAACAAGTTCTCTATCTCTTAAAGGATAACCTCACTTTGGCGCAAAATAGAATGAAACAACAAGCAGATCAACATCGCAATGAAGGAAGTTTTGATGTAGGTGACTGGTTATTTCTACGACTACAGCCATACAAACAAATGTACCTCAAGCAAGCTAAGAAGGTTAATAAATTATCACCAAAGTATTATTGTTTGTACAATGTGTTACAAAGGATTGGTACTATGGCATACAAATTGGAGCTTCCTGCATCTTCCCAAGTGCACCTAGTTTTCCATTTTTCATGCTTAAAGAAGGTTATAGGTGAGAAGATCCCAATTCAACAATATTTCCAAAACTTGATAGGGAAGGAAAAGTCATATTGGAACCTGAAGCAGTCACAGAAACAAGAAATCGATAGCTACACAATCGATCAATTTCAGAGTATCACATCAAGTAGAAGAACTTACCCGTTGAAGATTCCAGATGGGAGGATGAGAATTTTATACAAAAGCATCCATAACTACTCAAGCATTGAGGACAACACTTTTTAAAGGTGAGGGGCATGTTAGGTCCCTATACTACTAGTGGAACCCCTTATTGTTATTAGTGCAACCCCCTTATGGTATTATTGTGCCCATATAGTCCCCATGTTGTTATTATTGTGCCCCATAGAAGCCCACTATTGTTATTGTTGTGCCCCTACAATACTATTGTTATGTAGGCTCAGATTGTATTGGGACCCCTTAGACTCCTATATATAGAAAGGAGGTCTTATCATTTTTACCATCAAATAATTGTTCATTTGTGTAATGTAAAGGAGGTTTCCCCCTCGAAGAAGCTGATTTTGAAGTTGTTGACCTATCTTTTTTTCTATTTTGTGAACTAGTTGCATAACAAAAGCATTACTTCCCAACTTTGTCGGATGAATGGGAAGTGGCAAAAAAACTAGCCACCACAAAATTAAATAATGATTCTATAAATAAACAATAATGGATATGAATACCAAAATGAAAATTATTTTTTAGCAAAATATATAACTCTATGTTACAAGGCAATATCTTCATAGTAAATGATTCACTGTAAACTATATTCAACAAAAAATCCCCCATATAGTACAAAAACATGATGCAATGTTGACTAATACTTTTGAAAAGGATAAATATGCAATGTGGAGCATCATTTCTACAAAGAATATTATTACTTAGACAACAATTTAATAGCATTATTACTTAGGCAACAATTTAATAGCAGTCACCATCATCTTAAAAATTGTCATAACCAAAAGAAATGTTAGTCATCCAAATCATAACACAAGCATGAGAAGAGCACACAAGTACCGAATTTCACATCTCAATGAACCTAGTGAGACAAAGTATGAAGGGTAGTTTCCTATAAAATAAGCATAAAAAGAGAAAGTGCATACCCAATTTCATGTCTTATGGCCCAAATGAGACAACATATGAACGCCAATTTCTTGGCCTGTTTTATGGTTGTTTTACAAGTAGTATATATACACAAAATTTGCAATGACATATTTTTCTAGAGATATGACGTTGGTATATATTCACCCTAGGCGTAATTACAAGGGATCAAATATTTTAGGTTATTACATACATATTTGTCAACCTAAAGTGCCAATCAAACTTAGCTAACCTTCGAATGTGAATTTTTCATCCTTAACATTGGTTTAATCAACTATTACAATTCTTAACCTAAAGTGCCAATCAAACTTAGCTAACCTTCAAATGTGAATTTTTCATCCTTAACAATGGTTTAATCAACTATTACAATTCTTAGGTAACTGGCTAACTCCTTATAGTATTTTTATTTATATGGTATATTTAATAGTTATGGAGCAAAAATTATTATTAACTTTAAAGTGGGGCAGAAATTTACAATTAATATAAATTCAAATAACTTTTGTAACTCTATTTACTATATACTTCATTCAAATCATTTAAATTAAATACATATATTTATACTTACACATTCACGAAAAATATTATTGATAATAAATACAAATATAAAGAATCATTCCCTAAAACACTTTCTGCTATCAATATAAACTGAAATAACATTGAAGTAAATCCTTAATTCAAATTGAATCTTCAATCACATAAACTCATGTTACTCTTCGGAATAAATACTTAATTCAAATTGATTAAATTAAAGACACTCATTTCTCCTTGAAAAAAATTGACTAAAAAAATATCATTAAAAAATAAGCACAAATATAAAGAATAATGCCTTGAACACTTTCGGCAAGGACTTTTTAACACAAATCTTTAGACACTTTATGACAAATAAAAGAATAAAACTATAAATTTGCAATGTTATTGGAAGAGATCACTGACACAAGGACGTCTATATCTGAGTACGTGAATTGAATTTCTTTACACAATTCGTTTTAATATTTAGAGTCAAATTATGAACCCGCTGACATTTGGTTTTATTACGCCGAAGGTGTTCTTTTACCTGGTTGGGTTGGAAAACATTATTTAGCCAGCGAATCTTAGTGCTCCATTTCCGTCATTCCAACTAATCGTAGAGTTCTATTTCTTTCTGAAAAAAGAGTTCTATTTCGTTGTCCTTGTTCTAGTAAAAAAATAACACATGGATTCATTTTTCTAAACACATCTCCCATTTATGATGCACTCTTCCTCACCTCCTTCCCCTCTTCTCTATCTTCCGGCACTATTACTGCCCTCACGACTCTTGATTTTTCTGAACACATCTCCCATTTGTGATGTGCTCTTCCTCAACTCCTTCAACTCTTCTCTATCCTCTAGCGCCATTACTACCATCACGACTTTTCATTTTTCTGAACACATCTCCCATTTTCTATGTGCTCTTCCTCACCTCCTTCCCCTCTTCTCCATCTTTCGGCGCCATTATTTTCCTCATGGCTCTTCATTTTCTTGAACACATATCTCATTTGTGATGTAGTCTTCCTCACCCCCTTCCGCTCTTCTCCGTCTTCTGGCGGCATTAATCTCGTCACGGCTCTGCAAATATCCTCCCTATTTCCTCCACCATCGTCTCATCTAGGGACCTCCACACCCACCTTCAATTCGGTGAGAATCAATCGGTCATTCAAAATCCCTGATCCTAGAGCATTGACAATGAGGAACATTATTTGTTATGTACTGAAGGAGGCATACACAATGGAAGAAGCCACCAGAACGATCAACAACGTCACTTTCCCCACGACAACTGAGGATTTGCACCGTTGTCAACAGACCTCGACACACACAACGCAAAGTGCCCCATCCAGTCCTAGAAGAGGAAATGGATATCTTTGTGGAGGGTTCTATTTCAGTGCACCCACTAGCCCAATGTGATTGGTTGCTATTTTGTTTGAGTTCGCCAAGTCTATCAAAGCCGTAGTGTCCTTTGTGTGGGAGGAGAAGCCTGGTATTTCGAAGAAGAATGAAGGGGAATTATTTTGAAGAATTTGGTGGCAAGGACAACACTATTAGGAACTCTAGTGGAGACTATTTTTAGTTCAGTGCATGGTTCACAATGGCGGATGGAGCATTGAATTCATAGCGCTTATTATCTACGGCTGATGGGCTCCTCTGTAATGAACATATTAGATTGTTGTGCCCTCCACTAAGAAAATTTCAAATTAAGAGAAAAAGCACCAGGAGGATTAAACAGTTGCATTGTTAAATCAAGTTCAAGTAAGAGGCAGGAGGATCTAAGAATTGTCCTGTGAATCCTCGATAAGTTTTACCAAGTCTAGTAGGAAGATGCCCATTTCACCTCATGAGCTCCACTATACTTCCAATAGGGCACAATATGAGGAGCTAAAGAAAAATACTTTTTTGTCCTATAGACAGGGTCTACTTGGGTGTTTGGGCTTCACTTATAAAGGTTATATTGCCGTGAATGGATTGACTACGATATTTGAAAACTGTTTCTTGATGAGTTCTCCCCAAAACATCGATCTGGGGTAGGGCACAATAACCATGCCCAGTAATGAATGCTTTGTGCCTATTTGATCTGTAATTTCTATATTGAAAATTTGTTTCTAAGATATTTTATGTTTTCATAAGTGCAAGCCATTCGGGGCCAGTGGATTTTTATTTCTTGAGAATCTAGAAATAGGCCATATTGAAGAAGCCTACGTTTAGCCTGCAATAGTCGTTGCAAATGATGCTACTAGACAGACAATGTGTGGAGCTCGTTAGAATTGGGACTACTGAAGATCCTACTGCTAGAACTGTGGCGAACTCTTCAAAACAATCATTTTTAAGCAATTCATAAGTATTGATGTGTAGTGTGTTGAAAGGTGAAATGCCCCTCCTTTATCTACAATGTATTACGAGAAGTTGTCTCGGTGTCATGCATTTCTAATTGCAGATAATCTAAGGTTGTAAGGTTGTATGAAGCACCTACATTTCTAATATAGGAGTGTTTTCTCTCTGAATTAGATGAAACCTGCAAGAAAAAGGGAAATATTTGGATAGAAAGTGATCTAAGGATGACATGATGATAGTTGTTATCCTCACTTTTGGAGCATGTAAGAATATTCATGGGCATGATGTTATATGACTAAGATGAATGGAAAATTTCAATAGGGCTTTGATATTTCTGAATGGACGGTTTCAGTAGGGCTGTGATATTTCAAAACAAATTTAGCATAGCTATGATATTACAGAACAAATTTACCAGAAAATTATATGCTTATTTTCTATGTATAAATACAACTGATAAATCCATTGTATTTAAGTACTTTGCAGATTATTCATATGAATTTCTTCAATAAACTATCAAAGCCACTGAAAACATCATGCTTCTTCTTTCTTTTATGTGGTCTGTGGTGATTTGTTGTTTTTATTCTCTTACTTGTTTCTTTTTCTTCATACTTAATACTCTTGCCATACAGTTTATGATTACTATCTCGAAGGCTAGCTACCTCAGTTGATATACAAGCTAACCTAATGTAGTCTTAGCTATTGTGCTAAACCAAAAGAAAAAAATGTGATGTTATTCCTTTGGTTATGCTAATTTTGTCTACATGTGGGTTCTTTACATGTTAGCATCACATAATATAGAACTATCTAAATATTACTTGCTATTCTGATGTTTAGTATTTACCATCTCCAAAATTCAATTCTTGTAAATGAGTTTCATGTATTTACTTTGCAAATTTAATTGTAAACTCTCCTGTTGGTCAGTGTGTGGATCTTGTATGTTGATTACAATGGATCAAAGCCTGGAAGGCTCCCACATCATTGTTAGCTGGAGGAGCAGGGTAATATATTGGTTTCACAAATTGCAGTCTTCATTGTAAATTAGTTTATGGTTTCCTTTATATCTCAAACATCTCAAGAGATCCTCAACATCATCTTGCTAATCTACATGAGGTTTATTAGAGAAAAGAGCTTAAAAATTATCATGACTTCTAGGAGCCATCAAGGTCAATCCTGGAACATAGAAGTTGTTGCTGATGCCATGAATGTATCCCCTTACAATTCTTAAGGTTGAGCAACAACTACGGCATGAAAAACATTACAAGCATGTGAGCACACATGGTGTAAATTATTGGGCTCACAACTTGCTTTGAGCAAGATTTGGAGAGAGTATGTCAGGATCACTTTAAGAGAAGGTCGAGGGTATTGGATTTGGATTGAGTTTCAGGGTTGTAGCACTTAATCCAAGCTTTAGGAAGCTTTCTACAAAATACATTGTCTTTGCATACAAAAGAACCTACAACATGGAAATTTTGTTGGATTATGATGGTACTATGATGCCTCAGACTTCTATCACCAAAACACCAAGTCCACGAGTAATATATGTTAAAACAACTTATGAAATGACCCTAAAAAACTTGTCTTTATTGTGAGCAGAAGAGGTTAGAAATCTATCGTGAATTGTTTTCAGCTTGCCATAATTTAGGGATTGCAGCAGAGCATGCCTATTTCGTGAGACAATCTCTTGACAATTATTTTCTCATTTTTTTTTGTTACATTCTAATTGATCATGACTTTTGTCTTCTAATTTTTTTTGTGGTTCATGTGGAGCCAAGATTCTAAATGGTTAACAATGCTTCTACCCACCATAGACTTTGACTACAAGAAAACAGCATAGCCTATTATGAATTTAAATATTGAGACCACTAATGGTTCTGCCATAGAAGCTAAAGAAAGTGCTTTAGTTTGGCATCATGAGGAAGTTGATACAGATTTTGGATCATGCCAATCCAGGGAGTTTTTAGATCATCTAGAGAGTGCTTGCAAATGAGCCTATGGAGTTCAAATGTGGCCAACATATTTTTGAAGTTAAACCCAGTGTACGAAAAATACTTATATTCCCATTTAACATGAATTTGTGCGGAGGAGTTTCTATTTCCTTTTACTAATATGTGGGCATGATAAATTGCTCAGTTGGTTTTTTGTGAAGTAGGTTTTAGTGTTTATAGACATTTGATTTGGAATTTACAAAGTGTTACTAAAACTTTGGTAGCACAAAAACTTCTGTCGACAATGGTTGAAAGATGAAAGGCACTGAATTTTGTTTTGTGCATATGAGATGACACATTATGTAATCAGTGCATTACATCATTACATTTTTCATGCTTAAGAATTTAACCAAATTGAAGCAGAGTTTCACTAGTCGAGATCAAACCACTAAAGAATGGTTAATTTCCTTAAATGTACAAGCTTGAAAGTATTTGACCAGTGTAAATTATTGATGCACCATGGGAGAGACTGGAGAGACCCTTGTACAAACCAAATATCCAAAGCAAAAGTATGTCCCTATCAATGCAATGTTGGTGGACTCTTATTGGGATACATGATATTATTAGAAGAAACTTCATCCGTAGTTACATAACTCTAAAATATTCAATTCCCAATAATTTAACATTGCATACACACAGAATCTAAAGAATTAAAATAATCGCAATTTGATAGATGAGATTATGGTGAAAAGCCTTCACCTAAAACAATTGTCTTAACATAGCAATTTCTCTCCTTTATTACTCTACATGATCAATTTTATACTGTAGGATCTCATCCTCATCATTGTCCCTCCTCAATCACACATAATTATATGCGTGTATTATAACCAAAGCCTATCGGAAACTGTTGCACCTTTTTCTTAAGGATATGATTATATTAGTAATAAATCAAAACCGAAAAAAAAACTAGGTTATTTATCAAAGATTAAAATGTTTTATGGTGATCGAGTAGGTTTCTATACTAGACAAAAGAAGGGCCGAACAATAGAAATGATATGGCAAATTCTTATATTCAACGGGAATAAGAAAATATAACAGGAAATGGACATGATATCACAACATATTTTTAAAGAAACTTTAGGTGTACTTTATAAAATTCATAAACAAAAAACACACACAGTAGTGAGCACCTAGCATACAATGATTTCACTAAGTACATTGAACATACAACAAATCTGTCAAAAATTTGTTTTGAAAGGTCATAGGTATGCTAAATCTCTTCTATAAAACATCAAAGTTCTGAAATTTCTATTTTCTATCTATCTAATCTTGTTAATACATGGTTATGATACAATAGTAATCATTATGATAACCTTTTGTATAATGAATTACTTAATATTTATGGTGATGATTATTTGTTAACATCTACTATGACCAAACCAACAACTGTTTGACCACTTAGTGAAACATTATAGCCTTTAGGAAGTTCTCCATAGATTTATGCATTTAGTTGAACACATTTTCATAGAGAAATCAAGTGGATCACCTCCATGGCTTTTTCACATTATTTAGGCATGTGCTTCTCTTTGAGATAGGCTCTGGTATTCCATTGTATTTCATCTTTGCCCCTATAACAGGTCTATTTTTTACTCTTTCCATTTTTATTTTTTGGTTCCTAGGGTAATTAGAACACAAAGCATCCCAAAATTGTATCAGACAATAGCAAAATCCAATGCCAAACCATATTCCATGGGATTATTGGCATTTAATAAAACGTGGTGGAAATGGACTTTGTGGAGAGCCAAAAGAATTGTATTGCACTTTTCAAGTTGGTGTAGGTTAATTGGGAAGTGGTACATAATGTCTTGTATAGTGATGGATTTTGCAGCTCAAAATGCTTGTTTATAGACTACTTTAATCATTCATTGGTTTGTGTAAATATTAAGGATGGAATATATTATAGGATATTCTTATGTCTATTCATGCCACTAAGACGATCTTTCTTCTTTTCACTTGAAGATGTGCATTATAGCCATTGTCACATCCCATTTTATTGTTCTCTGTCGCAGTTAATTGACTCTTTGTGTGATCTATATTTGTAGTTCACTCTCTCATAAAGTCTCTATTCAATAGCTTAATTGGCATAATTAGCTCCAAAACATTGGTGGTGTAGATATGCATCATGTATCAACAAAAAAAAATAGGATTCACTTAGTGAATGCTTATGTTGTTATATGGTTAACAAGACAAAATCTTGTCATGCATCAATGGTAAAGGAAAGCACTACAACCAATATTTACATAGAAGCACATTGGTATGAATAAATGCATTTATCCAGATTTAAATAAAAAATATCACTTGACAACAAAGTTTTCTCAATTTGTTTTCAAATAATCTTCATCTAATATTTATTCTATTAGAGATAAGAGTTTTTAATTTAGTAATTTGGTTTTCCAGGATGATATTCCCAAATTTTCTATTCCTTTGGTGTGTCTTTGCACCTTTAGGGACAACTTCTAGTTCATATCGTTGACGTTGGAGAGGCACATTATATGGAAAGACGGCATGCAACATTTTTTAAATATTTCCTTTGTTTGTTCATTGTAATAGTTGTTGCAATTCACCTCTCTGTGATTAATAGTTGCTACATTTCGTTTAAAGAAAAAAATTGTGCACGTGATCAGTGTCCAACTATCTTAGGTTCAGAATTAAAGTTCATCAATGTTTTGTTTGGTCATATTCTTATATGGAAATTACACAGATGATGACAACATACAAGCTCTTAATTGTATGCATGTTGATGTTACATAAATATTTAAAAACAAAAAGCTAAGCCTTCCATGTAGATATTTTAATTTAGTTAAAAAATAGATCTATTAATTGTATGTGTGTTGATGTTACATAAATATTTAAAAGAAAAATGCTAATCCTTCGATGTAGATATATTAATTTATTTAAAAAACAGATCAATTTTTTAAATAGATCAAACATCGATTGGTAATATGAAAGAGTTGTGTGGTCAACAACAACACTATTCAAAAATTATTGTGCAAAGCTAATACAATTTCGTGAATTACAAAGCAAATTGTGTTATGATTAATTTTACATTTAATAAATAGATTTTCTACACACCACACATAATAATGTATATTTATTCATAATGAAACTAACTGTTCCATTAAAAATTAATTACGATTAATTTTGTTGGTGTATATGCACATTAATATAGCATAAACTACACTTAGTTTCAGTTAGTTTCAGTGCTTTCATGTGGTGTACATGCACATTAACATAGCATAAATCGCACATAGTTTTAGCTACCTTTAGTGCTTGCATGCAATTAAGCTTAACTTGGCTGCTTTATGGATTGATTTTTTCATCACTAGTGAATATATCTTCCAATTTTCATCAATTCTTGCAAGTTTATGCAATTATACTCTAGCTAGGTTGTTACCTAACCAAGATCTAATAATTTTACATGGTATCAAAGCGATGAGGGGCTTGGAGAAGGTGCATGAACAAATTTTTGAAGGTTTAAATTTCAAAGCATTGGAATCTACTAGGAGATTGAAAGTGCTTGAATTTTCCACAAATTTAAAGTGTCGAAAACTACCAAAGGATTGAATTAGTGAAAGAACAGAATTCCTTGCTTCCACCATTCTCACATCATACAATTACTACGAATGGAAGCCAATGATTTTGATTCATCTTAGGAGCAAAGGCTTGTACCAGATAGTCTTAGGAATTCAAAGGAAACCAATGTCAAAGGATGAGAAGTTTGAATGGCTTGATAAATCTAACATGACTTATGGAAGATTGTGTCTCTTTGTGACTTTTCTATTATTTGTTATATGGTGATGAAGATGATTGAGAAGAAATCCATTTTGATACAAAGAGCTCGATCTATCATAGCAATCATGAAACCAACAAAGATTTCTTTAACAACGTGGACAAATATTTTGAGACAGTGTTGCACATGAAGACTATTTCTTATATTGTTGGTGAGACTTTGTACAATAACAAATATGTTGCACATGGCGAAATATCTTCCTTTGCTGGAGATGAAGACTCTGTTACAGATGGGGACACTTCTTTTCAAAACATAGAAGAGGAATTTGATTTGTCTACTATTGATGATGTTGATGATGCAAATATAACGAGGTCTCAATTTGATGATACCTCGCATGCACTCTTTGTTGTAGAGACATGCATTCATCCAAGGAGGCATCCATAACACCATGCATGCAGATGCATGCATGCATCCACGAAGGCATCCCTAAAGCTATGCATGCACCACTAGAGACAGGAATGCCCATGCATGCATATATGGTATGTGCATCTGATCATCAAACACATGTTGAGGTTGCAGGGAATCCAAATTGGCATGCAACCGTGGATAAGGAGACTCAATCCCTGATCTAAACATGGGAGTTAATACCTCTACCTCCGACAAGGAAGTGTGTTCTTCCAGATACATTTTTAGAGAAGGAGTCCACCTCTAGGGATGTAATCAGTTTGGGGTCTGTCCATATTTGTTAGTTAAGAAAGAAGCAGGCTCCCATTACTTTATCATTAACAGAGGCCGGGTATAGAGGAGCAGTCAATGTTGCCATTCAGGTTATTTGGTTGTAACATTTCCTTTTTGAGCTTGGTATCATTATCCATCATCTGACCGTCATATGGTGTGAAAATCATAATACATTGAAGTTTTGCAGAGAAATGCAACAGTTGCAGTCCAAACATATCGAGATCCCCATGCACTACATTAGAGGATTAATTCATGATGGGATCATATTTCTATAGTATTGTCCCATTTCTGATCATATTATCAACATCTTCACCAAGACTGTCATTGAGCAGAAGTTTCACTTTTTACTGGATGATCTTAGGGTGAAGAACACAACTTCCTAGCAATTGTCTTTTCTTTTACTTTTGCATTGTATTTTGGGGACGAGTTTTGTTCCCACTGGTTTTTTCTTATTTATTCTTTCATGCATTCTACATAGGTACCTAAAATGGCCTTGTTGGTAAGACCCATCCATCTTGAATCATACTCACCTAAGTTATACTTAAGGGTGGATATTGGTGCATACGTAATTAACATAGCATAAAGCACACTTATCTTTAGTTGTCTTTAGTGCTTGCATGTGTTGTACATGTAAATTAACATAGAATAAAGCACATTTAGATTTAGTTAGCTTTAGTGTTTTTATGTGGTGTACATGCACACTAACTTAGTATAAAACACACTTAGCTTTTGTTAGCTTTAGTGCTTGCATGTAGTTAAAATTAATTTAGCTACTTTATGTATTGATCCTCTCATCACTAGTGAATATACATAATTCACTCACTCTTCCATTTTTTCTCAATTGGTGTAGGTTTATGAATTTATTCTCTAGTGAGGCCCTTGTGTGTGTAAGTTCTAATAATTTAACAAATTTAATCAACCAACATCAATTGTAAAGTCAGCATAAAGTTGAAAGTTTATTGAGAATTTAATTTTAAAAAATAATTAAAGTTGAAATGAGCATGACTGTGTGACATATCCACATTATCAATGGAGAGATATTGTATTTAATCCTGACCCTTTTGGATAGGTGGAATTTTGTTGGTATATATGCTTTGTATGAATCAAAGAAATTGTCAGGCCCAAATGATATATTTTACACATAATATTTTCCACTCACAAAAAAATTCACTTTCTCCTTCACTTCCTTTTCTCTACAGAATATGCTCGGGGAACTGAGAATGGGTGCTTTAAGTTAATTGAATTTTGTATTAAAAATAGAGTAGTGATACATTATTAAGATCTATATATTATATTATGGAAATAAGTTAATAAGTAGATAAACTTAGTGTTAACGGTGTTGGACCTGCCAACATTTAGGGGATCACCCCGGTATGAAGCCCCAACTAGACCTCACACCGTTTGGTGTGGGAGTCCCATCCAATATGATGGCCTAATTGCCATTGTCTTAAGTATTTGCCTCAACTCTTTCTTGTCAGCATATGAGAGTGGTTGGCTTTGTCTTTGAGAAGTAAGGTTCGTGTGCCTGGTGAGTGTGAGCATACTTGTGTCAATGGTTCATTCACTATGAATGGGAGAGCGTGAAGGTTAGCTCCAGGTTGGATGGGATGAGTCTCAACTCTGCTAGGAACACACAACACAACAAGACATGCACAGTTTCTGAAGGAGCAGTCCACACGGATGTGGCAGTCACAACATACAAGGTAAGATAACACATACAACACTCACGGATCAATCTGAATGAGTGCAAAAGTTGTTATAGCAAGCTTTATGAGAAAGGTTTGTCTGATGTCCAGGAGAGAATTCTACACGGGTGATGTTAGCCTCCTGTTGCAACAGGGTATCATTTTTCATGATTGACATTTTTACATGCCAAATATGTCATACTTTGCAGGCTGCAGTGTTCCATATTTCCACGAGGTGCCATGAAGTATGCTTAGTCCAAATGCATTGTTGTATTCCAATTTTTGATGAGTTGTTCCAGTTTCGAAGAATTTTCATTTAAGGGAGGTCCAAACAGTTTAATCTTGGTCTCCCTAGGTTTCAATTTCCTGTTTTAGAATATAGAGAATGATATCTGTCCAAACAGTTTAATCTTGGCAGATCTGTAGATAGGTAGAGAATCAAAGGGACCCAACTGTTTAATCTGGGCCCTGGCAGAAATAAGTGTAGATTTAGATAGGAAAAATTCAAAAGAAAAATTGTAAATCTGGGTTTGCAAGTCTAAGTGCACCCAATTCAAAAGAAGAAAAAACGTTAGGAAAGTAGGATGGGTAGGTAGCTATGTGGTTGCAGAATAATAATTTATGATCAATTTTGTGTTACAAAATGCTTTATCTTTACAGATCACAGTGCAGGCAGTTTTCATGCAAAGGAGCTCAAAGGTGGACATAACTAACTCCCCCTTCTTCTAATTCCCCAAGTCACTTACTAACTTCCCAAAGAGGTCAAGATCTGCTTGATTCCTCTTAGTTTCATCATCCTCCATATCAGTTGCCTTGGTGAAGATCTGCTTCATTCAAGGATTTTATTTCTTTTCAAACTCTTTTCCCCAAAATTAGCCTAAGGTCCCTGACCTTGGCGCTTGCTTATCATCTGCATATTAACTACTAACAGTATTATATAACTCCCTATCAGTTTTCCCCTTTCCCCTACTAAAACTTTGTAAATAAAATTCCCCTATGTAAATATCCCCCCTGGCAATATAGCCATATTCTTTCTAAGTCAGGGAAAGAACAGTCCATCTGGGGCTGCTTTTAGCCCATCCGTGTCCAAGCAGGGATTAATCTGACACCTGGCCAGATTAATAACCTCTCCCCTAACCCTAAACCTTAAAAAAAAACCCTCTTTCCGCCCCTAAACCAAAGTTCTGTGCATAAATCTTTAAACCCACACACAAAAAACCATTATTTACCCCTTATCCCTAAGCCCCAACTGTAAATACATTAACCGCGCTCATTTTAAACCCATAAAACCCCTTTCCCTAAGTCTAAACCCCCGCGCGCATTATTAAAATCGGGATATTCCTTGTATATTCCCCCGTCGTAACCCCCCATTTCTTTGTCCTCCCCGCCAGCCGTTAGATCTGGCCCATCCCAGATCTACGGTGGGCGGGCCTTCTCGCGCGCCAACTGCCCGAGCTTTAGCGTCCGGGAGTTTGGCGGTTTTTCCGCCGTACCCCACCACGCGTCAAGCTCTGGGGTGTGGCGGAGCCCCTTCCCCCAAAAACCGCCCAGGCGCTAAGGCGGTGCGCCCAAAACCGCTTACCGCCCTCCCCTGTGACGTAAGCCCCACGTCACCTGCCGCGTCACCCCCTGCCCAGTCACCGCGACACATCGTCCGCCTGCGTGGCCCCCTGCCACCGTACCGCCGAGTCACCAGCCACGTGGCCTCCTGCCACCGTACCCTGCCACTATACATGCCACGTCACCGTCCGTACATGATGACGTCACCTGCTGACGTCATCCTTCTATGTCATCATGCTGATGTCATCGCTGATGTCACCCACCGTACGAGGTCCCATCGCTGACGTCATCAGCACTTTTTGGCGCGAAGGAGCAAAAATCGCACTTTGGAGCCCCAGAATCAGTTTCTGAGGCAGTTTTTGATGAGCGATTTGCGCCTAAGATTTTTTAGGCCTGAATAGGGAATCTTTTCATTCTGCAGCCCCCAGGAAGCCCGAAAGGCGCCGAATGAACCATTTTTCTTCGCAAAGCTTGCCGAGAGGAGCAGAAAACAGCTTTGAAGGAAACAGAGGCCGAACAGTGGCCATTAATTTGTGATTAGACCCACCAGCACGTCAGAACAGCATCGGTTTATTGCCAAAGAGTATCAGAGGAAGATGAAGAGCCAAAGAGTATCAGCCAAAGATTTTTTTAGGGGCTCGAAGCACCTGAACATTGATGAGGCCCCCCACAAAGTCAAATCAAGAGGCGTAAGCCCATCCTTGCCCTCAAATCAAAGTTAAAGCTTTAAATGCAGACAGACAGCAAATAAGCAGAAACCCATACACATTTATTGCAGAAAACACTGCACCAAGCCGCCAAGGACTATATCATTTACTCAGTTTTGATACAGCAGCCCTGAGCGCAGCCCGATATATTTTTTGCATTTATTTCTGGATAGGATTAGGTTAAGTAATCATCTTTCTTTCAGACTTGTTTAGGTCAAGTTGTAATAAAAGCAGTTATAGAGAGTTTTTTTCCCTATATATACCGCCCTCTACATTGTTACAAGGGTTGGTTGATTGAGAATTTTCACTAGAGACTCGCATTGTATACCTGAGTTTTTCTATAATCAAAGATTGCCGAAATCTTGGAGAGCAAACTGACTGTTGTAAATGAATGTTTTTTGGAGATATGAAGATGGAATTCTTGTGCTGCAGCCTGAAACAATAAGTGCATCTTACCTCTGTTTAATTTTTACCACTATCTAAATAGCAGAAAGAAAGAATAGCTTAGAATTTGTTTAAATGCACTCTATGCTCAATTTCTGTTATTTCTTTATGTTTTCCTCTGATTGAATTGGTTATGAATATGAATTCCTCCTGGCTCATGTTTACCCCGATTCATTTGTGTTGGCCAATTATCTAGGGATTCTTCACTGCCCCTAGGTAGAGCTCTGTTACCTCCATCTGTTAAACTGATTGAGAGATCCTTAACTGCCTCTCATTACTTAACATTCTTTCCATCATGTAAACCTGAAATATTGTTTCATGCGCAGCTATCTTGCTCCATTTTCCCTCTCTTGTGACCAAAGAAATGCACTAGCAGTTCTCCTCCTCGACTCCACGCCCAATGGTTTGAAACATCCAGACTATACCTTGCCTCTCTGTCTGAAAACATCAATTTTCCCACCAAAAACAAAACAAAAACCCTCTGAACTCAAAACCTAGCCTAAAATCCTTTTCAACAAAGCTAAATCTAAAAGAGAGAGCCCTCTCTGATTGCAGGTTGGCTAGAACCTGCAGTCCAAAGTTGGTCTGTGGTTACCTCGGCCGTATCCTTTTCCGGAGCTTAAGGACAACCTGAGTGATAACATAATGGCGACTCCACTGGGGAACTTCCTCAGATAGTTTCACAAAGAAGGTAAGAAAGCTCCGCTGAGACCATAAATCAAACTTTTCAATTGTTGTTTATCTCTTAAAACTACAGATGAAGCCTGAATGTCAGCCAGGAAGCCTTTGAAACTGTTTTTTGCTTTGCATTAACAGGAGTAAATAAATGCTGCTTCAGTCAATCTTCATGCTAGTTTTAAGTTACAAACAAGTTGTCCCATATTTTAATTAGTCCCTTGTTGATTACAAAAACATTCCCAGGAAAAATACCCAAAAAACAATTTGGAAGCTGGCTCCCAAGAAAAATCCACGATATACAAGGTCAAATCCAGATCCCAACCCTCCAGCTATTTTTGAAAACCCTAACATAATCTCGAAAATCCTTAGGAAGCAAGAAAGACAGGAAAATTTTGCTGATTTGAGCCCTGAAACAGCTTACCCTAGTAGTATTCCGACTCCTGTCAAGGTTTTGTTCTGGTCAACCCCTATTTCTCTTAGTTCATCATCTACATCTCGTAGTACTCCTTCCACACCTTCATTCACCGTACATACTAACACTACTGTTGTTTCCAGCGTTCCAGTTACTCCTGTGATCCCCGTTACTCCAGTTGTTCCACTTATCCCCGTTGTTCCACTTATACCTGCCAATATGGCTAATAGATATGCACCCCTGCAATTACCTGCTAATGCCGGGGCTTTACCTCAAGAGTACCAATCTAAAATCACATATTTTGACAACACCGGTCCTTTCACAGCCCTTCAGCACACCAAAAAGATGCAAGACTATTTTGAAAACTACGAAATAGATGATGATAGTGTAAGAATGAGAATTTTTGTTCAGAGTTTAACAGGTGATGTAAGAACTTGGTTCAGATCACTTGCTGCAAATTCCATAACTACCCCAGATGAGCTTTACCAATCCTTTACCAACAGATGGGAGAAAAAGAAAGACCCCTTGCACATACTAGCTGAATATGATACGATCAAACGAGGTCCTCAAGAGACTGTTTTGGAGTACTGTGCAAGATTCAATAATATATATAACGCAATACCGCAGAACCTAAGGCCTCCACCTGACCTTGCCTTGTACAAATTTCCCGATGGATTCGACCCGGATATGGCATACCAGTTAAAAGAAAGAGCTCCTCAAACCCTTGCGGACATGCAAAATGTTGCTGTTAGCGTAGAAGCCAATTTAATTGCCAAAAGAAACAGAGCTAGAATGGAAAGAAGAACCACCTTTAAGGAAGAACCCTCAGCTTTTGATCAAAAGCTTGATGCTATCATCAGTGGCTTGCAAAGGCTGGGAGAAAGAGTAGAAAATGTTGAGAGAAAAGCATCACGGGAAGGACAACAGTCTAATACCATAAGGAACCCAAATTTTAGAAAAACGCAGAACATAAATGCTGGTAGGCCTAACCAAGACCATGATATAAGACCCCCTTTCCAAGATAATTATGTCGAAGGATCTACTTCTAGTGAACCCATAGAGGACACTCACATGAACTTAATGGATCTAAAGGGTGAGCACCAAACTGTCCTGTCCCAAGAAGACCAAAATGAACCTGATTACAATCAGTTTCAGACTAGGTCTGGCGAGTCTTTTGATTTTAAACAAGGTTATGATACCGCTGTGTATGAAGTACACAAACAATATAAGCTGAGAACTAGGACCATTGACATTTCCGAACCTAGTAAAACAAAGGATAGCAAACAGCCCAACAAGATCAAAGGCAAGGCTGTCATAACAGAACCAGCTGATATACCTATTCCAAACCCGCATCAAGTGACTGTAGAAGACATAACAGAAATACAGCCTTCCAAAGATCAGCCTTTGCCACCTTCTTCCTCGAAAGAAAGCTCGAACAGGGTCCCAAAAAACTTTCCTGAAGTTGAAAAACCGCAAGCAAAAACTTCCCATAACGTTGATAAACAAGAGAAAAAATCAGACAATTCAAATGAAACAAAAAAAACTCCCATTATCAACAACAAGTCTCCACTAGAAAAGCCATTTAACTTAGAGACAAAAATAGCTAAGTTGAAGATATCCATTCCCCTCTCAGAATTGGCCTAACATGATGTATATAGGCAGCAAATTCAAAGATCACTTCAAATGCCAGAGGTTAAGGATGATGTAAATGTTTAGACGACACCCCAGAGCTGCTATTTGGCCCAGAAGTTAATGGAAAATCAACACATGGACCTGTCCCACCCTTTTATGTCAGTTTGCATATACATGACAAAGTTTTGCACAACGCTATGTTTGACTCAGTGGCATCGCACAATCTTATGCCCAAAGCAGTTATGGAAAAACTGAATCTTGATGTCACAAGACCTTACAAAGATCTGTATTCATTTGACTCAAGTCAAGTGAAATGTCTAGGCCTCATCAAAGACTTGTGTGTCTCTTTAGTCCAATATCCCAACAAGACCATCCTCATGGATGTAGTGGTTGCTGACATTCCACCAAAGTATGGTATGCTCCTGTCAAGATCATGGGGAGAAAAGCTCCAAGGATCCCTTCAATTAGACCTTTCCTATGCCACCATTTCAGTCTTTGGGCAACCAAAGAGACTATATAGAGAAACGCTCATGAAATATGTGGTAAGTAGTGAGAGCAAGCCTGAAAATTTTCCCATTTACTCAATCCACTCTGATATGGATTCCTTTATTTTGTTTAATAATGATACAAATTCTCTAATTGATAATGAGCCCTTTACTCTAGAGCAACAAGCACACATCAACAAAGAATCAGTTGCACACACTGACGAAAATGTCACAGCAGTTGATGCAACCAACCTACCAAAAGAAGTTCCCCAAACAAAATTTTAAATCTGCCCAATCCTAAAACAGCGCAATCTCTTGATACTGACCATAAGCAAGAAATCACATGGTATTTAGAGTTTGATGGCTCTGTCAACAAGTTAGGAGCAGGGGCAGGTGTATGGATTCACAACACATATAACAACCATGTAGAGGGCCATGCCTACAGACTGAACTTCAAATGCACAAATAACATGGCAGAGTATGAGGCTCTGCTTTTAGGCCTTAAACTCCTCAAAGCTCTAGGAGCTGCAAAAGTGTCTATTTTAGGAGACTCTGATTTAATCATACAACAGATGAAAGGAAATTTTGTAACCAATGACAACAGAATGAGAGCCTATAGAACTGCTGCTACTAATATACTCCAGGCATTCATTGAATTCAAGCTTGGCAAGATTTCCAGAAATCACAACATTCATGCACACAGCCTAGCCACTTTTGCTAGTACATGTAGGCTTCCTTTTGACCCAAACCATCACTTCACAGCTGAAATAAAACATAGGCCCACCATCCCAAATAACGTTAAAGACTGGCAAGTATTCGAAAATGATGTCCAGATTAATAATTTCCTTACCCTTGAGCATGAGTTTTCGAATATTAACATCGACATGAATGCTATGACAGATCCAGAACACCAAACAAATGAAAATCAGCAAGATATAATAGCTGCAACAGCCAAGCAAATCCTGAAACCAACTATTTTTGACAAAGAAAACATAGAACAGCTGAAACAAATACACTTGGAAGATATAGCCAAAACAGAGGCAGACATCATTGACTTAAAGGATAACTTTCTGCCCGCTGGCCTAACCCCATTAGAAGATATGTTTGATGCTAATGACGTGCCCAGAAAGCCAAAATTGCAGCCTATAAACACTTATATAGAGGAACATAACATTGGGACACCAGAAAAGCTGAAAATGATCAAACTGTCCAAAAATTTGCCACCTGATCAAAAGCCCAAGTACATTGACTTATTCAAAGAGTTCCAAGATGTATTTGCTTGGAGCTATGAGGATCTGAAATCCTATAACACCTCGGTAATCCAACACACCATTCCTTTAAAACCAAACCAAAAACCCTTCAAGCAGAAACTTAGAAGAATTAACCCTATGCTTCTTCCCCCGATTGAGAAGGAAGTAAAGAAGATGTTTGAAGCAGGCATAATAGCACCCATCAGATTTTCTGAATGGGTGTCTAATCTTGTTCCTACCAGAAAAAAGACAGGCGAAATCAAACTTTGTGTAGATCTCAGAAATTTAAATCAAGTCTCCCTAAAAGACCATTACCCTTTGCCCAAAATGGACCACATCTTGTAGAGAGTAGTGGGGTCATCTAGAATCTCCTTGCTAGATGGTTTTTTAGGTTTCAACCAAATACTTGTTCACCCGGACGACCAAGACAAAACAACCTTTACTACACCGTGGGGAACATTCAAGTATGTAAAGATGCCATTTGGTCTTAAAAACGCCGGTGCTACCTTTCAACGTGCAATGGATATTGCTTTCGCCAAAGAAATACATGACTTCCTAGTTGTCTACCTTGATGACTTAACCCCATTTTCCAAATCTGATGAAGAACACCTCAAGCATCTTAGGAAAATTTTCATGACATGTAGGAAATATGGCATTTCCTTGAACCCCAAGAAGTCTCTGTTTGGCCTCGAAGAAGGCAAATTACTGGGCCACATCATATCAAAGGATGGGATCAGAATTGATCCCGAAAGAATACAAGCCATCCTCCAAATCCCATTTCCAAGAAACATTAAAGAGCTACAAGCATTCCTTGGAAAAATCAACTTCTTGAGAAGATTTATTCCAAATCTAGCTGAGCTGATAAGATTGTTAAGCAACATGTTAAAGAAGGATGCCAAGGTAAAATGGTCTCTTGAAACCAAGCAAGCATTTGAGAGTATCAAATCAGCCTTAACACAAACCCCTGTCCTAACTAGCCCACAGTTTGACAAAGATTTTATCATATTTTTGTTTGCATCTGATCACACTATAGCCGTTGTCCTTTTGCAAAAGAATGAACAAGGAGCTGAAAAACCAATCGCTTTTTTCAGCCGAGCTCTGAGAGACGCCCCTTTGAAATACCCAATCATGGAAAAACAGGCCTACGCACTAGTTAAGGCCATCAAGGATTTCAGAGTGTACATTTTATATTCACACGTAATTGCCTATGTCCCACATGCTGCTGTAAAGGACATATTGACTCAAGAAGGATTAGAAGGCAAAAGAGGCAAGTGGATTGCAAACATCCTTGAATATGACATAGAAATAAAACCAACCAAGCTGATAAAGGGACAAGGTTTAGCTAAACTGATGTATGAAACAAATTTTCAAGCCTTAGAGATTAACTAGCTGGACAATGAACCGGAGCTGGCGACTCCACAGATCAGTGAAATTTTTTTACAATCCCCATGGTAAGCTGATATATGCTTTGTATTGTTAAACCTGTGTGCTCCCCCAGGATTGTCCAGAACCAAGAAAAGATTTTTGAAAATGAAGGCTTTAAAGTTTTGTGTTATAGCTGGTGCATTATTTTGGAGAAATCATGAAGGTATATTGCTTAATTGTTTAACCATGAATGAAACTAACAATGTCATGAAAGAATTCCATGCAGGTGACTGTGGAGGACATCTATATTGGAAGTCTACTGTTGATAAAATTTTAAGGGCTGGTTTTTATTGGCCCTCTCTTTTTGCAGATGTAAAGAAGTTTTCCATGTCATGTCACAAATGCCAAATTTTTGAGGGCAAGAGAAAGCTGTTACCCCTGCCCCTTAAACCCATCTCAACCGAACAACCTTTTCAACAATGGGGTCTTGACTTCATTGGAGAAATCCATCCTTCCTCAGGCCAACACAAATGGATCCTAACAGCCACCGACTATTTCACTAAGTGGGTTGAAGCCATTCCCTGTAGACAAGCCAATGACACCATCATTATCCAATTCCTTGAGTGCAACATCCTTTCTAGATTTGGCTGCCCTGAGAAAATCATCACTGACAATGCCGCTGCCTTTAAGTCCAAAAAGATGATCAATTTTTGCCACAGATTTCATATTACCTTGGGCCACTCCACAGCCTATTACCCTCAAGGTAATAGCTTGGCCGAGTCATCTAACAAAAGCCTCATCAACATCATAAAGAAAGTGCTGGAAGAAAACAAGAAGAACTGGCACAAAAAACTGGTAAATGCCCTATGGGCAGACAGACTTTAAAGCAAAAGATCAATTGGGATGAGCCCTTATGAGCTAGTATTTGGCATGGAGGCCAGATTTCCTTCATCCCTGGGCATTCCTACTATCAAGCTGTTACAAGAGATTCAGGCTGAACCGAATGACATTCAAAGAAGAATCAATCAGACCATCCATCTGCAGCAAACCAGAGAACAAGTTTATGACAGAGCTCAAATTGTGCAAGAGAAGCTCAAAAAGATGTTTGATAAGAGAGTTAAGGCTGAGGATTTCAATGTTGGTGACAAAGTTCTAAGATGGGACTCAAGAAGGGAAGACAAGGGCAAACATGCCAAGTTTGATTTTCTATGGAGAGGTCCATTGGTTATTTCTGCTGTTCAGGGAAATAACACTTATTTTCTCATATCTGTGGAGGATTGTTCTGCTAAAGAAGGCCCTATCAATGGCCGTATGCTGAAGCATTACCAGGACCCCTTTTAAAGGGACACAATGCAGTTTTGTATATATCTTTGTACAGTCTTAGTTGTATATATCAGCATTTTGTTTTCATTTTCATAAGCAAGCCGATTGTTTAAAGAACAACAGTAAATTCTGTGAAGACGTAGCTGATGCAAGTGCCCCAGTTCTGAAAACTTTGTCTTTGCACCAAGGCACAAAACAGCAAAAGGAAAATTGTCACATTACAAGCAATTCATGGTAAAAAAGAACTATCCGCAATCAAAGGCATGTTCCAGCGGCATTGTACATAATTATCAAGCACGCAGAAGAAAGCAGGCGATGCTGTACAGTTCATAGTAATTCAGTTGAGGAGGAGGTTGTTCATAGTTCAAAGTTTATATTTTTAGCAGCCAGAACAAAGAAATGTTTCCAGTCTATAGCAACAAATAGAAAATCAAGGCAGTCTGACCTGCTGTTCTTGACTTTTCACAAGGAAAAGCCATCCCCAAGTGGAGCCACTGTTAGCCTCCTGTTGCAACAGGGTATCATTTTTCATGATTGACATTTTTACATGCCAAATATGTCATACTTTGCAGGCTGCAGTGTTCCATATTTCCACGAGGTGCCATGAAGTATGCTTAGTCCAAATGCATTGCTGTATTCCAGTTTTTGATGAGTTGTTCCAGTTTCGAAGAATTTTCATTTAAGGGAGGTCCAAACAGTTTAATCTTGGTCTCCCTAGGTTTCAATTTCCTGTTTTAGAATATAGAGAATGATATCTGTCCAAACAGTTTAATCTTGCAGATCTATAGATAGGTAGAGAATCAAAGGGACCCAACTGTTTAATCTGGGCCCTGGCAAAAATAAGTGTAGATTTAGATAGGAAAAATTCAAAAGAAAAATTGTAAATCTGGGTTTGCAAGTCTAAGTACACCCAATTCAAAAGAAGAAAAAATGTTAGGAAAGTAGGCTGGGTAGGTAGCTATGTGGCTGCAGAATAATAATTTATGATCAATTTTGTGTTACAAAATGCTTTATCTTACAGATCACAGTGCAGGCAGTTTTCATGCAAAGGAGCTCAAAGGTGGACATAACTAACTCCCCCTTCTTCTAATTCCCCAAGTCACTTACTAACTTCCCAAAGAGGTCAAGATCTGCTTGATTCCTCTTAGTTTCATCATCCTCCATATCAGTTGCCTTGGTGAAGATCTGCTTCATTCAAGGATTTTATTTCTTTTCAAACTCTTTTCCCCAAAATTAGCCTAAGGTCCCTGACCTTGGCGCTTGCTTATCATCTGCATATTAACTATTAATAGTATTATATAACTCCCTATCAGTTTTCCCCTTTCCCCTACTAAAACTTTGTATATAAAATTCCCCTATGTAAATATCCCCCCCTGGCAATATAGCCATATTCTTTCTAAGTCAGGGAAAGAACAGTCCATCTGGGGCTGCTTTTAGCCCATCCGTGTCCAAGCAGGGATTAATCTGACACCTGGCCAGATTAATAACCTCTCCCCTAGCCCTAAACCTTCAAAAAAAACCCTCTTTCCGCCCCTAAACCAAAGTTCTGTGCATAAATCTTTAAACCCGCGCACAAAAAACCATGATTTACCCCTTATCCCTAAGCCCCAACTGTAAATACATTAACCGCGCTCATTTTAAACCCATAAAACCCCTTTCCCTAAGTCTAAACCCCCGCGCGCATTATTAAAATCGGGATATTCCCTGTATATTCCCCCGCCGTAACCCCCCGTTTCTTTGTCCTCCCCGCCAGCCGTTAGATCTGCCACGTCCCAGATCTACGGTGGGCGGGCCTTCTCACGTGCCAACTGCCTGAGCTTTAGCGTCTGGGAGTTCGGCGGTTTTGCCGCCGTACCCTCGCCACGTGTCAAGCTCTGGGGTGTGGCGGAGCCCCTTCCCCAAAAAACCGCCCAGGCGCTAAGGCAGTGCGCCCAAAACCGCTTACCGCCCTCCCCTGTGATGTAAGCCCCACGTCACCTGTCGCGTCACCCCCCTGCCCAGTCACCACGACATGTCGTCCGCCTGCGTGGCCCCCTGCCACCGTACCGCCGAGTCACCAACCACATGGCCTCCTGCCACTGTACATGCCACGTCACCGTCCGTACATGATGATGTCACCCGCTGATGTCATCCCGCCATGTCATCATGCTGATCATGCTGACGTCACCCGTCGTACGAGGTCCCATCGCTGACATCATGCTGACGTCATCAACACTTTTTGGCGCGAAGGAGCAAAAATCGCACTTCGGAGCCCCGGAATCAGTTTCTGAGGCAGTTTTTGATGAGCGATTTGCGCCTAGGCTAGATTTTTTAGGCCTGAATGGGGAATCTTTAGGGAATCTTTTCATTCTGCAGCCCCCAGGAAGCCCGAAAGGCGCCGAATGAGCCATTTTTCTTTGCGAAGCTTGCCGAGAGGAGCAGAAAACAACTTTGAAGGAAACACAGGCCGAACAGTGGCCATTAATTTGTGATTAGACCCACCAGCACGTCAGAACAGCATCGGTTTATTGCCAAAGAGTATCAGAGGAAGATGAAGAGCCAAAGAGTATCAGCCAAAGATTTTTTTAGGGGCTCGAAGCACCTGAACATTGATGAGGCCCCCCACAAAGTCAAATCAAGAGGCGTAAGCCCATCCTTGCCCTCAAATCACAGTTAAAGCTTTAAATGCAGACAGACAGCAAATAAGCAGAAACCCATACACATTTATTGCAGAAAACACTGCACCAAGCCGCCAAGGACTACATCATTTACTCAGTTTTGATACGGCAGCCCTGAGCGCAGCCCGAGATATCTTTTGCATTTATTTCTGGATAGGATTAGGTTAAGTAATCATCTTTCTTTCAGAACTATTTAGGTCAAGTTGTAATAAAAGAAGTTATAGAGAGTTTTTTCCCTATATATACCGCCCTCTACATTGTTACAAGGGTTGGTTGATTGAGAATTTTCACTAGAGACTCGCATTGTATGCCTGTGTTTTTCTATAATCAAAGATTGCCGAAAGCTTGGAGAGCAAACTGACTGTTGTAAATGAATGTTTTTTGGAGATATGAAGATGGAATTCTTGTGCTGCAGCCTGAAACAATAAGTGCATCTTACCTCTGTTTAATGTTTACCACTATCTAAATAGCAGAAAGAAAGAATAGCTTAGAATTTGCTTAAATGCACTCTATGCTCAATTTCTGTTATTTCTTTATGTTTTCCTCTGATTGAATTGGTTATGAATATGAATTCCTCCTAGCTCATGTTTACCCCGATTCATTTGTGTTGGCCAATTATCTAGGGATTCTTCACTGCCCCTAGGTAGAGCTCTGTTACCTCCATCTGTTAAACTGATTGAGAGATCCTTAACTGCCTCTCATTACTTAACATTCTTTCCATCATGTAAACCTGAAATATTGTTTCATGCGCAGCTATCTTGCTCCATTTTCCCTCTCTTGTGACCAAAGAAATGCACTAGCAGTTCTCCTCCTTGACTCCATGCCCAATGGTTTGAAACATCCAGACTATACCTTGCCTCTCCGTCTGAAAACATCAATTTTCCCACCAAAAACAAAACAAAAACCCTCTGAACTCAAAACCTAGCCTAAAATCCTTTTCAACAAAGCTAAATCTAAAAGAGAGAGCCCTCTCTGATTGCAGGTTGGCTAGAACCTGCAGTCCAAAGTTGGTCTGTGGTTACCTCGGCCGTATCCTTTTCCGGAGCTTAAGGACAACCTGAGTGATAACAGGTGAGACAGCGTTAACAGTATATACAACACATTTCTATTAATAAATTATGCATTACAAGTGTCAAAGATAAATCTTGCAACATATACAATACATGTGTGAAAACTTGTTGGCCTATTAGCAGGCTTCTGAATTAAGCGAAAGTTCCAAGACACATCGTTACACCATACATCACTAACCCTGAGTGTGGGGCGTTGGAGCCACTACTTACTCCTCAAAGAAACAATTACACACTCTCTTGGCTATGTGGGAGGAGCTGAGGTGAAAGGTCCTTCTATGTACAAATGAGGTGGTATTTATAGCCAAGGGTGAAACTGACCCTTGTGGCTTTTCGATTACCCTCATGACTGTTTGACTTCTAAGAATTTTCGATTTACATGAGTCTTTTCTCAACAAGTAGGTCTCTTGGACTTTCACGTTACATCACATTGATTGACAACATATTCCATAGTGGAGATGTGGGCGACATGACTCATGACATGACACGACATGACTTGACATGACAGTGCTAGTACATTTGTGCTGTTGTTGGAGTGCATGTCGAGCTACAATGTTGTTGGGTGATGGATGTCTTCATGGCATATCACAGCTTCAACTCCGCATGGCGAAGTGCACAGACTATTCAATGGTCCTTGGTTTGCTTGATAAAGCTTTAGCATGTTGTTCCTTGCTTTCATGCTCGAAGGCTTGACAGACTCATCTGTTCGTGAAGGTGCATGTTCATCGCATTCGTCCATTTCACATGCATCATTCATTCATATGTTGGTGAACCTATCCTTCTACATGTGCTCCCTTCGTTCATCCCATTCGTCATCTTTCCATGTTTGTTGGTGTACCTGTACCTGCAGTCACTCATGACCAGATGACATCAAATCCAAAACCTCCTAGTCTAACATGACGCATGATCATTTCATATGTAGGTGACTGGGAGAGGTAGCAAGGTTGTGAAGCGGGATGATGGCCCTGGGCACTGCTGATGAAAGATGTGTAAGAGTCACTGAGTGATGGAGACGGGAAATCTGAGTCGACAATGATTGCCTACAAGGTTTGCCTCGGTCAAGAGCCAAAATTGTGCAAATTTTTGGAGGGACAGTCCGAGCAGCTGGAAGGAAAGGCATACATGCTCTACGCATTTTTCAAAACAAACGAGCAGTGGTGCTAGACAACCAAATTTGCACAATTTTCCAGAGGAACAAGCCAGGCTGCATGAAGGGTCAGCAAGCAGGGATTACATAGTTTCTTGGGGAACTGCCTGGGAGACTGGCAGACAAAAATGCGCAATTCCTAGAAGGAACTTCGAGTTGGCTGCTGGGATCACTGGAAACCAAAACTACGGAATTCCTAGAGGGAATTGCTAGTTGGCTATTGGAGTCACTCACAACAGAAACTATGCAATTCCTGGAGGTTGACCTACTGATCATCTCTATCCAATTTTTGGGGTGAGTTGATTGATGGGCATCAGAAGTCCTACTCATGAACACTACGCAATTTCTGAGATGAATAGTCGATCAACTTTGAGGATCACTGACCGAGAAAACTACGCAATTTTCTGAAGGAGACAAGGACTGGCACTTGGTGTCTGTCTTGCATATCTACGCAATTTCCTCAATCCGTTGAGTGGCTGAGGTCAATGGCCTCTATGCAATTTTTGAGGGGAGTCAGCCCTGGGGTGATTGTCAAGTCCAACTTTCCGGGTGGCCAGCATGAGAGTTGATTGAATTGCTTGCAGGCAATGCAACTTGAAAAGACTAGCTTGGTGCTTCTGCATTGTTCTAGTTGATAGTCGATCAATTCGATGGCAAGGTGATTGTCCGGATGTCAAAAGAGAGTATGGTCGTCAGAAATTCAGCAAAAATGGCTAAGTGTGTGAACAATCGAAAGATGCATAGGTGATCATACGAACACACACTGGCATGACTTGACGACGAAACGACCAAACCATCCAGACACACATGTTTAACATGACTGGCCGATGGTGCAAGTGACAAGCGTGACACTCATGATTGATTGTTCATTGATCGATGCGACACTTGTGCAACAATGAATGCGACTCTGTGTGTGTGCGATAGATGCTTTTATAGCGAAGACAACAAGCACATACGGAGCAAAGACTTTGAGCATAACTAGAACATGGTCACAAGCATGACTTAGACCTCGTCATCCACAGACTTGAATGCAATGAACAAGCAAGGTAGATGTAAAGAATCACATGAGCTCATGAAGTGAAGTCGAGCGTGTGCATTCATCAAGTGAAACTCTTCAAGGGAGGCTCCAAAATTGGTGCTGGCCAAAATTTTGAAGGGTGGTTGTAGCCGTTACAACACTTGCCGACACATAGGTAGAACTCCAGCTTCTCTATTTCACTTCGTTGCTAGCACAGGGCATTGGTCTTTCAAGGAGTATTGAATCTTTGTGCGGGTTACTTCAGTTTCACCACTTACCCCACGAACATACATGGTTCACCCTTTTCCACTTAGTCAAACAAAATCAAAAGTTTAGCTTAGATCCAAGTGTTTTGAATCCAGGAAGAGTAGTTTAGCTCGCGAGTTGAAGATTTTCAGAGTATATGTTTTCATCTCTAGTGTTGCTCCACTGCCAGCAGGACTGGGTAGTACCCCGGCGGAGTCACGCAGGAACACATACATTGATCCACTGCCAGCAAGCTTGGTTAGTACCTCGGTGGAGTTGCATGCTACACCTCTCTACGTGGGAAGCCTTTCTCTTCTTTTGCCTTTGTATTTTTCAAGAGGATTGTGCATAAACACTTATTTATTTTTGGGGCGGAAGAGGGATCCCAACTTATTGAGAGCAGAAGAGGTTGTTCCTTCAGAGAAGCATGTAAGACCTCTGACATAAGTTTGCTCGTTTAGATTTTCCCCTTCTCTGTTTCTACTAGTTGTATGAGCTTGAACACACAGAGCAGAAGGATGAGTACAGGCATGGGGTTTCCCAGTGTGGACACAGGTTCATGGTTGGACCGAAACTTCCCTTGCAAATGGTTCGTATTATCTGTCAGGACTTCATCAAACGAAGGTTATAACCAAGCACAAAGAAGACAGACAAAAGACTAACCAAGTGCTGCAGTATCACAAGTCTCTTCAAATTTCACCCACATACTATATTTAGAAGCCAAAGCATGGTAGTTGGCAACACTTATTTCTGAAAACTAAAATAGTAATATATCAACAAAACAAAACGAATGTAAACAAAAATAGTAAGAAGAATCAAACAAAGCGAAAACAAAAGGTAATAAGCAAAACAAACATAATGAAAACAACAAGTAGCAAACAGACTATGTACGTGGCATGGGCGCAGCTTGACCTACTCAAAATAATGATTGAGATCTTGGCCATTGATAGGAAGGTTGTCAATCCTCCCGTCAAGTGATCGCAAATGATACATGTATGGGCCAAGCTTCCCATGAACTGTTTATAGGCCAATCCATAGGGATTGGAACTTCGTATGTTTTCCTTTGTCTTCATGGGGCTTATCCCATTTCAGAACTAAGTCACCCATATCGAAGCTAGCTTTCCCTGCAGACTTCTTATCAAACCACCTCTTGATACGGTTATGGTGGAATGTGAATTTTTTTTTTTGGTTTCGTCCTTTCTTCCTGAAGCTTATGGAGAGTATCCATCCTACGTTGAACTAGCTAGAAAGGCTTGCCTTGGGATTCTTAGGAAATATGAAGAGTAGGAAAGTAGATATTTGGCGAGAGGATGGCTTCTTTATTGTAAACCGGGAATTATGGTGAGGTATTCAAAGAGGATTAGGTGTTACATGGTCAGCCCATTGTGCATTCATAAGGGCAGTATGTCAGTTACGTTGCTCAGAGAAAACAGTCTTCTTGACTATATGGATGAGGTTTTTATTCGTAGACTTTGCTAACCATTTCCCTGCAGATAGTAATTCGATGAATGCTTTAGCACAATACCATTATGTAATGCAAAGTCATAGAGTTTCAAGGAAGAAAAATAAGTTGCATTATAAAAAACAAGTGATACGGGAACGTTGACGCGTGAGATGATATTCTATTGGAGGAAGCTGATGACCTCCTCGTCATTCACTTGTTTGAGTGGAACCACTTCTAGCCACCGTGTAAAGTATTTAGTTGCTGTTAGGATATAGCGGTGTTGTTTTGACGAATGAGGGAAAGTTTCCCCAACGATGTCCAGGCCTCACTGTTGGAATGGTGTCGTCAATGCAACAGGGTGTAGTGGGGTTGCTGATCTTCATGTTCTATCAGTGCATCAGTGACAAACTGGGAACTTGTGGGCATTGACATGCACATATTTGAACAATGTGGGCCAGTAAAAAACGACTCGCAAAACCTTGTGTGTAGTGGTATTTTCCATGAAGTAACCCCCAGCGGATCCGTCATGTAGATCTTGAAGGACCTTCTCTGATTCCTGTGCCGCTAGGCACCTGAGCAAAAATACATTACCATGCTTTCTACAAAGCACTTCATGCACCGACTGATTATTTAAGGCTTTCAGGCGCAATGCCCTCTTTTGTCTGATAGAAAAGTGAGAGGGTATGGTGCTATGCTCAAGGTACTGGCGTACATCTATGTACCAAGAGGTTCTGTTTGCCGTGGGTGTTGCTCGCCTTATGTCGTACGTTTTAATCTCTTTCTCCCAACCGACAAGCTCCACTTCATTCTCCGGAGCATGCACTACTTCATCTGCAAGTCTGCAGAGCCCATGTCCTTTGATCATGTGCACTAGATTGATTTCAAGATCATATTATTGCAAACCTATCATCCAGTTCGCACGTCGTTCTCCAAAATCTTGTTGTACTAGCAATGTACAAACTACTGGGTGGGGGACAAAGACTATGCAGTTGTTCTTCAGCAAGTAGGGCCTGAAGTGTTTTACCACCTTGTAAACTACATAAGCTTGTTTTTCAATGATGGGATAGTTAAGCTCCAGCCTCTGCATGCTTTCACTCATGAAAGAGGGGATGTTCATCATTAGCTTTGTCTTTCTGAGTGAGTACTGCAGCTAGTGAGTTATCGGAAGTGAAGGTGTATAACAGGAAATATTTTTTGAAATATGGGTTGTAAAGTGCAGGAACTTTAGTAATGGCTTGCTTAATCCACGCGAATGCATGCTTTTCTTTCTTACCCCAGGTGTACACTACATATTTCTTGATCATGTCCTACATGGGCTTGACTATTTGGGTATAATCCAAGATGAATTACTGGAGGAAGTTTATCTTGCCCAAGAAGGACTGCATGGCCTTCTTATGGAATGGGTGAGGAGTCCATGCGATGTCTTGGACCAGGTCTGGATCCACCTTGATCCTGCTCTTGGCAACAATGTTTCTGAGGAGGTATCCCTCCGACACGATGAATACACTCTTCATGGGATTCAAGGAAATCTCATATCTTCGACATCACTCAAAAAATTTCTTCAGATGGCATATGTAGTCTTATCGTCTTCTGGAGAACACAGTCAAATCATCGAGGTATAACACCACGCTCTGCCCAATGAGTTTGCGAAAGGCAATGTCCATAGCATGTTGAAATGTTGCGCTTACGTTTACAAGCCTAAACGACATTCATCTATAAGCGAACGTACCCCACTTGGTATGGAAAGTGGTTTTGAGTCTATCAAGTTCTGCTACCATAACCTAATTGTATCCTAAGAAACCATCAAGGAGAGAGAACATATGTGCCTCAAATATTGTTTGCAAAATATGGTCCGTAGACATCACGGGGTAGTTGTCTTTGTCCGAGGCACAGTTTACGTTCCGGAAATCGACACACAAGCGGATTTCCCCAGACTTCTTTCGTACAGGCACAAGGTTGGAGATCCAAGTGGAATGCCGAACTTTATAAATGATCCGTGCATCCAACAATTTAGTAAACTCTTTCTGTATGAGGGGTTCAAGCGACAGATGTAATTTTCTCAACTTTTGTTGATATGGCTTGACCCCTTCCATGATTGGAATGATATGTTGGATGATCTGCGTGTCATAAGTTTTCAAGTCGTCATACATCCACGCGAAGACATCTCGGTACTGTTGGAATAAGCATATGAAGGCTTTCTATTTTTGCTATGTACAACATGTACCAAGATTGAGAAACTTCAGATCTTTTTCTATTCCCAGGTTTATCAGTTTGTTCCTCATGGTGGAACTATGGGTCTTGCTGTTCCTTGGCCCTTGGAACCATTCTTGCAAGTCATATAGCTTTTTGAGTGATGCCACACCTTTTTTGATAATGTGGCCTTTCATGTCACCAGCTTCTGCTTGCAGAGAGCACTCGTACTCATCATGATCTATTGTTGCATCTTTGAAAGTGTCAGCATTGGCCATAAAATGTAGTATCTGTTGATCATCATTAAACATGCATAATTTAGTTATGTTGTCTAGGATATATGGTTTGTACAAAATTTCAATAGTAAATCTATCTCTAATCGGTGACATTCTCGAGCCTGCATTTGCCAGTGCATTGGTAGTTGCATTACGCGTACGTGGTACAACATTGATATTAAATGCTTGGAAGTTTGAGATTAGTCGCCATACCTCTTCTTGGTAACTTTTGAGATGTGGTGATAAACAGTGAATGTTGTTACGTACCTGTCGTACCACTATCTCTGAATCACCTTCCACTTTGAGCATGACCACATTGAGGTTGATGGCTTTCTACAAGCCCAACACGAGTGCTTCATATTCTGCTACATTGTTCGTGCACTCAAACTCCAAGCGGTTTGACACCAAATTATTCCTGTTGCAAGAGTCTATTTGAACACACCTGGCTCGAGAGCCATCCTTTGTCTTTGATCCATCGAAGTACATAGTCCACAACTCATCTATACATAGACCTCTTGATGTGCTATTACTATTGCTACTACTCTCGCTGCTGCTACTACTACTATTGGTACAATGTGTTGTACAAGTTTCATTACCATCAGTTGGGAAAGGAAGGAGTCCCAATTGTGCCTCTGGAGGGGTTGGAGCTGGTCATGTAGGATAACACCCGAACATTGTCTCAAGGAGGCAGTTGCCGAACATGAGTTCTGTGAGATCCAACAATTCATTCTCGCCATTGATGGGAGTGACATTATGCTTCATGTACCTCTCGGATTCTACCCGGATTTGGTTGCACTTGCCCTTGTGTGGAAGCCACATGTGAGACCAGTCTATACCAAAATATCCATCCAACTTGTTGGACCAGTCCCGACTGAGTAATAGACCATATGCTTCTGGGATGTCCACAACCACTATTTTGATGCATTGGTGGACTCGATGGTCATGAGATAGTCAAATGATCATGTCTCGTAATTCACCAATGGCTGGTATCAATGTTCGATCAAGTTGGATGATTCATGTGGATGCCTTGCTCCACTGTGCATTGATCCTTTTAGTGATGGAGAGCAGCATGACGTTGGCTACTGCGCCAAAATCAGCCAAATAGTTGAGAACATTGCAGTTGAAAATTTCAAAAGATAGCAGGAATGGAGGGAAACCTCAGTTTTCTTCTTACATTCAGAGTGTATTGAGCACAGTTGAAAGTGATCTCGAAGGTGTTCATGCTCCCTTGCTAGTAGACGCTGCATTGTCTGTCGTTTTCTGTCCTGCGCAACAAGATATCTCGTTGACTCTAGATCTTCGCCAACTCGAACAGACTGATGTTTTCTCGAGTTTTCTTCATGTCATCAACAATGTTGTAATCTAGAGGTGGTAGACTCACCGAGGTGTCCGGGGTGAAATGAGTGTTTGTGTTATCCGGCGAAGTGTTTTGCAGCTTGCTGCTCATGGATGTGTTTTTGTTCCCGCTGTCCTCCCAAACTTTCTTTGTGTTTTCTGCTTTGGGTTAGTTGGTGGATCGATCTTCCTTATTAGCAACCTGATATTTTCTTGCATCTCCCCAAGTGTAGGGGGAGCCCCTTTACTTCTAAGATTGTAATGGTCAATTTGCTTTTGGGGCTACTTCTCAATGTTCATCTTTGCCATTGTTTGTGAGCACTGATATGTATTGACCACATGCTCAGAGCTTGATGGCTTATCAGGTGGAACCTCTTCGTCATTGTCCGTTTCTTCGGGTTGCTCCTGCATATTTCTTCCTGCCTTGAGTGTATGACTGTAAAAATAATTTGTGACTCACTTCCAGCTCGAACAAGAGTTCTCAGGATGATTTTCTTTGTGAAAAGAGCAGAATTTCAGATCTACACACTATTCGAGCTGGAACACAGGCTTCTACATAGTTTTTGGAATGAACTGGCTATTGCTTGATGCACTGCTTTCCTGTCTATGCTTATACAGGTGACTGCTTGCAAATCTATCTAATCTACGTTTTTTGAGTTCAGACATTTTAATGGACAAGCTCTTGACAAGATGAGTGAGGATCTCAATGTTGGTTGCTTCCTTGTCTCTATCCTTGATCGTTGTTGCTTAGGGATTTCTACTCACATCCTTGGAGTCCTTCGTTGATTCATCATCCTTGATAACTCCGACTGCACGCAAGTCTTTCTCAACAATGATAGGCTCTTCATAGTTTTCCAATAGTGTTGGTTTCGCATCTCGCTTGATGAACTGCGCAATGCTGGTTGGCAATGCGGACGTGTAGCAATCAGTGGTGATGTAGACATGAGGCTTAGTGTCTACTGCGAAGTTGTTCAATATACGTGTAAACCTCTTATTGAAATCTTTCACCTTCTCTTTTCCCTCCATCTTGAGGCTTCGCAACTCTTTGAGTAGCATGGTTGGGGTCTTGTCATCAGTGAACTTCTCAAGGAACATGCATTTGAATGCAACCCAATTGTGTATAGAGTTCGGTGGAAGGATGTGATACCAAGCAGCTGCGTGACCAACTAAGGTACATGGGAACAATATACATGAAACATCATAATAACGTACCTCAAGGGTCTGCAGCTGTAGGTAGAAGTTATCTAAGTGGTCTTCTACCTTTACCGTGTTGTCAAGGTCGAACTTGACATTCATTCCCTCTGCTTGCCTCATCATCTTGTGCAAGACAGCATGGAGAGCCAATGGTCCGTGAGTCATCCATTCAAGATTTTGGTCAACCATTGCTTCGTCTTCTTCGATGACTTCCTCTCCTTTGGAGTTTGATGGTTCCGACTCTGAGTTTGTTGGTTCGTCTCTGCCTCCACCTCCTCCACTACCTTCCCCTCCACCTCCTACATCGAAGTGTAATCCCAAGGTCACAAGAGTGCCTTGTTCACCTTGCCAGTGGATTGGAGGTTCCTTTCCATCTTCAATAGCTTCTTCCAAGCCTTTAAGCATGGCAAGGACTACTTCTTCCACTGCTGATACAACAACTCCTGTGGGAGTGGCTTTTGGCTTCCTAGATGTGTGTGGAAGATGTTATATGCCTAGGATTAGTCCAACTGCTTTCGCAAGCTAGCGAGTGAAGGGACGAACGGAGCAAAGGTGTTGATATGAAATCTCGTGTTTAATTCTTGGAGGTGAGGAGTAACCAACTACAGATTCGCGTGAGAGGGAGTGCGAGTTACTGCCTTGACCAAATGATTGATGAGTGAGTGTGAGGGGAATTTCAACCATGTACAACTGGCTACCCTCCTTCTAGCGCCAAAAGTGTTGATGGTGTTGGACCTGCCAACATTCAAGGGATCACCCTGGTATGAAGTCCTAACTAGACCTCACAACGTTTTGTGTGGGAGTTCCATCTGGTATAATGGCCCAGTTTTCATTGTCTTAAGGATTTGCCTCAACTCTTTCTTGTCAGCATAGGAGAGTGGTTCGCTTTCTCTTCAAGAAGTGAGGTTCGCGTGCCTAGTGAGTGTAAGTGTACTTGTGTTAATGGTTCTTTCACTGTGAAGGGGAGAGGGTGAAGATGAGCTCTAGGTTGGATGGGATCAATCCCAACTCGACTAGGAACACACAACACAACAGGACATGCACAGCGTCTGGAGGAGCAGTCCACACGAATGTGGCAGTCACGACATAGAAGGTAAGATAACATGTACAACACTCACAGATCAGTCCAAATGAGTGCAAAGGTTGTTACAACAAGCTTTATGTGAAAGGTCTATTTGATGTCCGATAAGGTAGTCTAAATGGATGAGACAACGTTAACAGCATATACAACACATTTCCATTAATAGATTATGCATTACAACAAATGAAACAATTCAAATGTAGAACACATGTTGAAGAAACATGCATTACAAGTGTTAAAGATCAGTCTTACAACAGATACAATATGTGTGAAAACATGTTGGGTGTAGGTTTTAACCCCGTACATAAATTACCTGCATATGAATTCTAAAACACAGAAAATAAACAATGCGAGAGCATAACACATAAAACACATATACACAGAGATTTTTGCCTGGATCCCAAAACCGGGACTACTAGCTTGATTTTTCATTATATTCCTTTCAATGTTATAATACATATTTATACATGGCGAAGCATCCAATACCATGGACCGAAAAACCATTGTGTCCAATACCATGGACCGAAAACCATCGCGTCCAAAAAACATGAGCAAAAATCATGCACAAAACCATAGGTGGGTCCGCCCAACCTAACATAGGGTCCAAAACCAAAATTTTCTGGGGCACTGCCCCAGATCCCATAAAGTGGGGTTACGGGTACACCTCAAACCCCCTATGATCCTCCATCCCCCCCCGCTACACAATCAACGCAATGAAGGGGGTGCTCTGCCCCACCTCTAACCCCCCGGTTAACTACATGGGCTAGTCGTGGAAAGAATATAACATAACCTAGCATTCTCCCACTTGTTGTTTTCTTTGCACAGGGGGCCACAAGAGAGCTTAGTAATTTTTCTAGCCCTGAAATGCCCATTGTTTCTCTACACCAAGAGAACCTCTCAGAGCTCACATATTTTGTCAATGCATCTGCAGTATTCTTCAAAGTGTCCACCTTTACCAGCAACACCTTTTTGTCTTCTATCATATCCCTCACAAAGTGATACTGAACATCAATGTGCTTTGTCTTTGAATGATATGCAGGGTTCTTTGCCAAGAAAATTGCACTTTGGCTGTCACAGTCTATTCTTATAGCTTCCTGTACTAACCCCATACTTGAACACAATCTCTGCAACCAAACTGCTTCCTTGCTTGCATGAGTGGATGCCATGTATTCTACCTCTGTAGTTGATAGTGCCACTACAGATTGTTTCTTACTCATCCAACTGACTGCACCACCAAATAGGTTAAAAACATACCCACTTGTAGATCTTCTCTGATCCAGATCTCCAACCCAGTATGCATCAACAAAGCCACGAATATCCAACACTCTATCCAATCTTGGTCTTCCTTGGTCGCACAAACCATAATCACTAGTGCCATGCAAATACCTGAAAACCTACTTCACTGTTGTCCAATGCTCCTTCCCTGGTTTTGACATAAACTTGCTCAATACTCCCACTGCATGTGCAATGTCTGGTCTAGTATAGACCATTGCATACATCAGGCTACCAACTACACTTGCATATGGAACACGGGACATGTCCTCCTCCTCTTCTTGTGTCTTCGGACACTGTTCAGTAGATAACCTCACACCTACAGGAATGGGAACCTTAACCAGTTTACTATCCTGCATATTAAAACTCTGCAATATTGTCTCAACATACTTCCTCTGGTTTAACCATGCTCAATCTCTTTTAATTTCCATGCCCAAAATATAGTTTTTAGCACCAAGATCTTTCATGTCAAATTTGGAGGACAAATGGGTCTTCAAATCTTGGATAATTTCTTCGTCATTTCCAACCAGCAACATATCATCCACATACAAGACCAGATAAATGACATGGTCACCAATTAATTTAAAATACACACAGTGATCTGCTTTGCTTCTGGTGAAGCCAAGTCCCGGTATAAATGTATCAAATTTCTGATACCACATCCTTGGTGACTGTTTTAACCCATACAAATACTTCTTTAACTTGCATAATAGTTCTTTCTTACCCTTCACCACAAAGCCTTTAGGTTGCTTCATGTAGATCTCCTCTTCCAAATCCCCATGAAGAAATGTTGACTTCACATCAATCTGTTCTACCTCAAAATCAAAAGCAGCAGCAACAGAGAAAAGTAATCTAATAGAAGTTACCTTGGCAACAGGAGAAAAAATATCCCAAAAATCAATTCCCGGCACCTGGGAATAACCTTTTGCTACCAACCGAGCTTTGTATTTCTCCACTTTTCCTTCTGCATTTGTCTTCTTTTTTAACACACATTTGCTGCCAATGGGTTTCCTTCTAGTCACCAAATCCACCAAATCCCAAGCCTCATTTTTGTGCAAATATGCCATTTCATCAACCATGGCCTCTTTCTAGAGTTTTCCATCCTCTGAATCCACTACTTCCTTCATAGTTCTCGGATCATCATCAGTAACAGACAAAGCAAAATTTGAACAGAAAGCAGATGGACTATACCTTTCTGGCTGCCTTCTTTCTCGAACTGATCTTCTTACACCCGGATTTTGTGGCTCTTCATCTTCTGATTCCTCCTCTATTGTAGAGTATGATTCTTCCTCCTTTAGCTCAAACTCTATCTTCTCAGGTTCCTTTGTTTGGACTTCATGTTTAATAACATGTTTCACCTCTCTAAACACCACATCTCGGTTGTACACAACCTTCCTTGTTACTGGGTTCCAAAGCTTATAACCCTTTAAACCATCCTTATACCCAATAAAGATGCACTTTTCAGATTTACTATCCAACTTGGTTCTTTTCTGCTTCAGAACATGTACATATGCATCACATCCAAATACCCTCAGATGTGAAAGAGAGGCTTTCTTACCAGTCCATACCTCTTATGGAGTCTTATCTTCCAACGTTGATGAAGGTGATCTATTGACTAGGTAACATATTGTCTCCACCGCCTTTGCCCAGAATTCCTGTCCTAACCTAGCACCACTGAGCATGCTTCTTGCCCTTTCCATCAATGTCTTGTTCATTCTTTCTGCAACTCCATTTTGCTGAGGTGTATATGGAGTAGTCTTTTGCCGTGCTATACCACACTTTTTACAGAATTCTTCAAATTCCTTACTGCAAAACTCTCCTCCATTATCTGTTCTCACCACCTTTATCTTCTTCTCGGTCTGGTTTTCCACCAGAGCCTTAAATTCTTTAAAGCTATCAAAGACTTCACACTTCTTCTCAAGGAAATATATCCATGTATTCCTTGAGAAGTCATCTATAAATGATACATAGTACATAGACTTACCCAGTGATGGAACCTTCACAGATCCAAACACATCACTATGCACAAGCTCTAATATATGTTTCACCCTCTTACCACGAGAGGGGAAACTCAACCAATTCTACTTCCTGTATACACAATTTTCACAGAAATCAAAATCCAAAGAGCTATTACTCATACCTTCTACCATGCCTTTACCATGAAGTATCCGAAGGCCCTTCTCTCCAATATGTCCAAGACTTTGATGCCACATCATGGTCTTCTATCCAAAGACCACTAGATTTTTTGCTCCACTTTCAGGAACCACAGAACTATTGCACCCATCAATAACAGTGCTACCTTACAGCTTGTACAAAGTTCCAATCCGAACTCCCCGCATCAATACCAGTGCTCCCCGAACCATCTTGCATGTATCCTTCTCGAACACTGTTTTTACACCTACATCATCTAGCTTGCTAACAGAAATCAGATTTTTGGCTAATGCAGGAATATGCAGAACACCCAGAATTGTTCTAACACTTCCACCTTGCAACTTCAACTTTACTTTTCCACGACCAATGATTCTAGCCTTCCTGTCATCCCCCAAGAAGACATGACCAACATCGTATTTCTCATACTCACATAACCACTCTCTATGGGGAGTGAAGTGAAAGGATGCACCTGAGTCAATCAACCATGTCTCATGATCTACATGTGTACTTGAAGAAGCCAAGTACACATCCCCACCTTCATCTAAGGTGGTTTTTGCCTCTGTAGAAGGAGCATCATCAGATCCCTTTCCTTTGTCAGGAGCTTTAGATTTACTGTCCCTTTTGTATTGCCCTTCCTTTCTGCATTTCCAACACACCACCTCTACAGGTTTTCCTGGAGATTTAGATCTCCCACTCGAGGACTTATTTTTCTTTCTATTCTAGGTCCACCCTCGTACAGACAAGGCATCACCATTTTGGCTCTCCATATTTTTCTGTCTCATCTCCTCCATCATCAACGATGAGACTATTTCATCAAAATGCAAGGTAGTTGCATTGCTACCTATTGCAATAACCAGACTATCCCATGAATCTAGTAGAGAACACAACAAACGGATGCACTTATCTTCTTCTGAAATTTTAATATCAATAGATGTTAACTGTCTTACCACAGTATTAAATGTGTTTAGATGCTCAGTCACCGAGTCTCCATCTTTCATCCTAGGTTATACATCTTTTTCTGCAGGAACAATTTATTTACCAGAGACTTAGATTGGTACAAAGTCCCTAACTTGTCCCACAAAGCCTTCATCGTAGCTTCCCCTGATACATTCAGCAATACTGAATCTAGGACCCACAATCATATTGTGTTCTTTGCCTTCCGATCCAACTTCTTCCATTCTTCATCGGACACTCCCGTTGGTTTAGTACATGAATCAACCGTGATCCACTAATCTTTATCCACCAATAGATCCTCCATCTTGAGTTTCCACAACTCAAAACTCTAACCATTAAATTTCTCGATCTCTATCTTTCCATTGCTTTCCATGGCTGTCACTTATGGCGAAGTGCATAGAGTATTCAATGGTCCTTGGTTCACTTGATGAAGCTTTAGCATGTTGTTCCTTTCCTGCATGTTGGAAGTCTTGACAGGCTCATCTATTCGCGAGGGTGCATGTTTGTCATGTTCGTCTGTTTCACATGCATCATTCGTTCATCCGTTGGTGAACCTGTCCTTATGCATGTGCTCCCTTCGTTCATCCCATTCGTCATCTTTCCATGTTTGTTGGTGTACCTGTACCTGCAGTCACTCATGACGAGACGACATCAAATCCAAAACCTCCTAGTCTACCATGACGCATGATCATTTCGGATGGGGGTGACCGGGAGAGGCAGCAAGGCTGCAAAGCGAGTTGATGGCCCTGAGCACTGCTGATGAAAACTACACAAGAGTCACTGACTGATGGAGACGGGCAATCTGAGTCGACAGTGACTACCTGCGAGGTCTGGCTCGATTGGGAACCAAAATTGCGCAAATTTTTTGAGGGACAGTCTGGGTTGCTAGAAGGCAATCCAAGCATGCTCTGCGCATGCTTTAGAATGAATGGGAAGTCATGTTAGACAACCGGATTTACACAATTTTCTAGAGGAATGGGTCGGGCTGCATGAAGGGTCAGCAAGTAGGGATTGCGCAATTTTTTGGGGGAACTACCCGAGAGACTGGCAACCAAAACTATGCAATTCCCAGAGGGAACTACCAATTGGATGTTATGGTCACTAGCAGCCAAAAAAACGCAATTCCTAGAGGGAACTGCCAGATGGCTGCTGGAGTCAATGGCAACAGAAACTACACAATTCTTGGAGGGAATTTCCAGTTTGCTACTAGGGGCTGCTGCCAAGGAAAACTACACTGAGGCCAGTAGATCGGCCTTTTGATCATCTCTACGCAATTTCTAAGATGAGCTGACTGATGGGTAGCGGCAGGCCTGCTCATGAACATTGCACAATTTCATAGATGAAGAGTCGGTCGACTGTCAGGATGACTGGCTAGGAAAAATACACAATTTTCTGAGAGAGACAAGGATGGGCACTTGGTGTATGTTTGGTCTATCTGCGCAATTTACTCAGTCAGTTGACAGAGTGAGGTCAGTGGCCTCTGCGCAAATTTTTAGGGGAGTCAGTCCCGGGGTGACTGTCGGGTCCGATTGTCTGGGCGGCCAGCATGAGAGTTGATTGAATTGCTTGTTGGCAGCGCAGCTTGAAAAGACTAGCTTGGTGCTTTTGCACTGTTCTGGTTGATAGTTGATCGAGTCGATGGCAGGGTGATGGTCCAGCTATTAGAAGGGAGTTTGGTCATTAGAACTTCAACACAAGTGGCTAAGTGTGTGAACAATCAAAAGATGCATAGGTGATCGTACGAACACACACTCGCATGTCTTGATAACGAAATGACCAAACCATCCAGACACAAATGTACAACATGACTAACCGACGGTGCAAGTGACAAGCGCGAAAATCGGGATTGATCGTTCATTGATCGAGATGACGCTTGTGCAATAGTGAATGTGAGTCCGTGTGTGAGTGTGACAGATGCTTTCATAGCAAACACAATAAGCACATACGAAGCAAAGACTTTGAGCTTAACAAGAACATGGTCATAAGCATGACTTAGACATCAGCATGCAAAGACTTGAATGCAATGAACAAGCAAGTAGATGTAAAGACTCACACGAGCTCACGGAGTGAACCTGAGCATGTGCAGTCATCAAGTGAAACTCTTTAAGGGAGGCTCCAAAATTGGTGCAGGCCAAAATTTTGGAGGGTGGTTGTAGCCACTTCAAAACTTAGTTAAAAATTATTCTAATAAATTCAAATGTGTTTACCCTAATAAATCATGGCATTTCAAGAAAGATTGTGGGAAGAGGTAGGAATCTAAGGAAGACTCCAAAAAAGAAGAAAATTTAGTTGAATCAAGTCAAGGTATGGTTGATGAGGTATTATCTATTTGTAATGTTTCACAATACTAAGAAGAATCGTTGTTAATATTTGGTGCTTCATGTAATATATGTCCACATAGAAGTCAATTTTCTTCTTATCAAGCTTTTGATGGTGGTATTGTTCTTATGGGAAATAATTTTTCGTGTAACATTGTTCATCTTGAAAACATTAAAATGTTTTATTATATTATAAGGGTATTGACAAAAGTTAGACATGTGTGTGAAATAAGAATAATTTAATTTCTTGGGAGTTTTGGATTCTAGATGTTACAAATGGACTAGTCAATGTGGAGCTCTTCATGTGTCCAAGGGTTATTTGGTGGTTATGAAGGCTACAAAGATTGGAAATATGTACAAGATGGAAGGGAGTACTCAAAACAATGAAGTAGTGATGGTATCTAAGGAGGTGAATGAATCTACTTATTTATAACATCAATTAATAGGTCATATGAGTGATGAAGAGATAGAGTTATTGATAAATTGTAAATTGTATTCAAATTTAAAACTTTTGAATTTGAATTTATGAAAACATTCTATTTTGGAAAGCAATGTAAATAGAAGTTTAACGAAGGAAGTCATACAAGAAAAGGTGCTCTAGACTATATCCATTCAGATGTTGGGCGGCATTCCATATAGCTTCCTTTGGAGGATCACATGGATATTATATAACATTTATAAATGATTTATTTAGAAAGATGTGGGTCTATTTCTTGGAAAGAAAATTTAATGTGTTTAATATGTTCAAACAATTTAGAGTTATCGTAGAAAATAAAACTAGAAAGACAATCAAATGTTTAAGAAGAGATAATGGAAGTGAGTTCACATCTTCATAATTTGAAAATATTGCAAAGTTGGGATTGAAATCATAAAACTAGTGTATATTCTCCCCAACATAATGGAATGGTAGAATGTACTAAGAACGTGCTTTTTTTGAAAAACATAAGAAACATGCTCATCAACTCCAAACTGCAACAAAAGTTGTGGGTAGAAGAAATCGCTAATTCTTGTTATATAATAAATAAATCACCATTAGTTGCAATAGATTGTCAAATTCACAAGAATGCATGGACGTGCCATCCTTGTGATTACTCAAATTTAAAGGATTTTGGTTGTGAAGCTTATGCTCCATTCATAGAAACCAACATTCGAAGTTAGTCCCTAGATGAAGAAATATGTCTTTGCTAGTTATGATGATGTAATTAATGGAAATAGATTATGGTATCCTACTTCCCACAAAATCTTCATTAGTAAATATGTAGTATTTGATGAACCCTCCTCATTAAATCAGATATTGGAAAAGGTGATTTGAAACTTGAACAAGTGCCACTAAATCAACAACATGAGTTAGAGACTCAACCGTCTACAAAAACTAAGAAACAAAGAGAAGCTTTTGATTAAAAAGAATATGTAAATGCATAAGATAGGAAAATGTGGAAATTCTTTAGTCTTCATCCTTGTAGTTTAAATATTATCTTTTTTTAATCTTTTCTAATTGTTTTCTTTATTTATTTTGCCCCAAAAGAATTACTAGAATTACTTAATTTAGATGAATTGGGGATTTTTGAAGACATTAAAGCAATATAAATATAAAAAACAACAATTTTAACAATAATAAATTGCAATTTTAGCAAAATTATATTATTGGATTTCAACATCTTTCGCCAGAACAGTATTAATAGATTTCAATGATTGCTTTATTAGATTCCAGTAATAGTTGCTCAAAAAACCTTAATTAATGTTTGGAGTTGTCCATACTCCTTAAATCCACAAGTTTTATTCATTGTTCCAACATAGGACTATCTCCTAAAGTTTTATTCATTGTTCCAACATAGGACTATCTCCTAGTTTAGTACGATATAATCACAATGCATTTTGTATCACAGACAACTCCTTAAATCCAAAAAGTTTTATGCATTGTTCCAATATAGGACTATATCCTAGATTAGTACGATATAATTACACTTCATTTGTATCACAATTTTATTTGATTTCAAGATCACAGAAAATTAAGATAGGATCTAATTGCAATTCACTTTCATCGCAATTTTATTTGATTCAAGATTTCAAAACGTCTTTAAATGTATTTTTGATGCTTTAGAGTTCACGTATGCACAATGCTCAATGAAACTACAACAATAATCCGAGTAAAAGTAATACATAAAATATTTATGTAATTTTTTTTATATTGTATTCAAAAACAACAAATTCATTATGCAGTTGTGCACGTATTTATTTGAAACTCACATCAGTAAGCATAAGCATAAGAAGGATCATAAGCAAATTAAAAAACCGACAGCAAATTTAAATTCAACACAGAGGTAATTTATCCAAATGACAAAAGACACTCGTTCTTCAAATGTGGTATAATTGCAGCACATACCCACTTGAGAATACAATGACATCCCTTGTGACGAGAATTGTAGGTATGCTGCTTTTCAATGGAAGAAAAAATTGTGTCCAAATAATTTACGGTGTATAATATCACAAACAAAGCTTCACCTTCAACTTCAATTTTCCAGGATAGGGTCAAGACCAACGAACATAACACATTTCCTTCCATTACATTGAAATATCTATTGGAGACATAATATGGACATGAAGATCAAAATATATACAATAGTGATAAACCTTGGACACATATCTAAGAATGGACTTGTCAAAACAAGTGGCATTCACACTTTTCTATTCTTCTAATTAACTGATTTCCTTTGAAGATTCAAAACATATTTCTGTGACATCTTTGGAAGCACAATTGCAGGATTTCAATGATGATTTTCGAGAAATAACCCTGTTGTTATCCTCCGTAAAAGCCCACCCCTACGTCTCAGTGGAGCATTTGAAATTTCATAGTTATGGATATATGTAATACTTTAAGCATTTCAAAAACAATTCTAATAATCGGTTAAAGAAGAGAATGTCTAGTCTACATTAGGGCAGAAACTATGCAAGGCTAAAACTGTAAATTTAAAGGTTAAATTAAGCATTTTCAATGCCTATTCAACATTAGTGGTAAGTTTTCATATCTTTTGATTTCGATTTAGATTGCTCAGACATACAGCAAGCCTATTTGACCTCAACATTCATATAGATTTATGCACACTTCCACATTGGTTTGGGAAATGAAAATTATATCTCAAGTTCATATGTTATCTTTAGTGATTTGGGTAATGAAAAGTATTTCCCAAATGTTATTTTGCTGGGTTTAAAAGTTAAGAAATGTGTTTTTCTAAATTATCAAATTTAGTAAGAAAAATATGTTGTAATTTATAAGTTATCTAAAAGTTGCAAAAACATTTTTACTAGCTATAAGAAGAGAGATCGGTGAAGAAAGATAAAAAGAGACAAGAGATAAATATATATGGGAGAAGAAAAATAAAAAGAGAAGGAGATAAAAAAGAAGTATGATATGTATACCTCAAAAGACCAAATAACTATATATCATATTTGAAATAACTACATATCTCTATTTAAGAAGAGATATAAGAGAAGAAAGCTAAGAAGCAATAGGAGATAAAGAAGAAGTATGATATCTATATCTCAATAGACCAAATAACTATATATCTATATATGGGCACTAATGTTGGAATTCAGAGGCACAACAAATCAATTAAAACACACAGCAGAATATCAAGCACATATGACACAGTATTTAACGTGGTTCACCCAACCAATCTGGGCTACGTCCACCAAACATAGGCATCAGGAATTTATTAATAAAATCAGGAGATTACATCATGAAATCCTCACAAAACTCTCACACTCATAGCAAACCATCCGAATGGTTGCCTGTTATATAGCATAGAGAATCTAACAGCCTCATTAACTCCCTCACATCAAATATAGGAGGCATTAACTCCCTCCCAACAACCTGGAGTTAATCTAGGACCTGAATTCTATTGTTGTCATCAGCTGAGATTTTTCCTATTTTGCTCCAAACAGAAAATCTCAAAAATCTCCACCTTGACAACAATTCCCCTGATGCCCTGTTATTATTATTTTATCTTTTCTGCAAGCCAAGAGAAGCCAAACACCAACGTAGCTTCTCTAACAAAACTGGTTTCGTGAACATGTCTGCACAGTTTTCCTTTGTATGCACCTTTTCAAGAGAGACTCCTCTTTCAGTGATAACCTGTCTTACAAAATGATATTTGATTGGAATATGCTTTGATTTACTATGATAGGCTGGATTCTTAGCCAAATGTATTGCACTTTGACTGTCACAAAGTAACCTGATGTTATCCTGTAATCTACCAAACTCACCAAGCAAACCTTTCAACCAAACCACCTCTTTGCAAGCATGCGAAGTAGCAATATATTCTGCTTCAGTAGTGGATAACGCGACAATGTTATGTAGCGTTAACATCCAACTGATAGCTCCACCTGCAAGAGTAAAGACGTACCCTGAAGTTGACCTTCTCTTATCCAAATCACCTGCAAAATCGGAACAACATATCCGCAAACAAATTCACTACTCTTATTGTAGGAAATACAATAACTACTTGTGCCTCTCAAGTACCGAAGCACCCATTTCACTGCCGACCAGTGTTCTTTACCCGATTTTCCATGTACCTACTGACAACCCCAACTGCATGTGAAATATCTGGTCGAGTACAAACCATCGCATACATTAAACACCCTACTATATGGAATTCGATACATATAATCCTTTTCTTCATCTGTATTAGGACATAAACTCGAAGAAAGCTTAAAATGGGAAGCTAAAGGGACTGAAACAGGCTTCACATTATTCATACCAAACCTCAAAAGTATTTTCTCAATATACTTTTGTTGTGATAGCCACAGCTTACCATTGCCCCTGTCTCTGAAAATCTCCATGCCTAAAATCTGTCTTGCCGCTCCTAGATCTTTCATATCAAACGTCCTTGCCATCTGAGTCTTCAACCTGTTGACTTCTTCAATGCTTTTGCTTGCTAAAAGCATATCATCAACATACAACACTAAGATAATGAACATGTCATTATTTAACTGCTTAAAGTAAACACAATGATCATATTCACTTCTTACATATTTCTGACTCAACATGAAAGAATCAAACTTCTTATACCACTGCCGAGGCGACTGCTTCAGGCCATATAATGACTTCTTGAGCCTGCAGACAAATTTCTCATTGCGATGGTGAACAAACCCTTCTGGTTGTTCCATATATATTTCCTCATCTAAGTCTCCATGTAGAAATGCAGTCTTAACATCTAACTGCTGCAACTCTAAATCAAGCAAAGCCACTAATGCTAACACAAGTCTAATTGAAACAATTTTAACCACTGGTGAAAAAATCTCATGAAAGTCAATACCGGCTTTCTGAGAAAACCCTTTTGCAACCAGCCGTGCTTTGTACCTGTCTTCCGTATCATTCACACCACGTTTCAGCTTGAAAATCCATTTACACCCCACAGTTTTCCTGCCTTTCGGAAGCTCAACCAGATGCCATGTACCATTCTTACTTAAGGCCATCATTTCGTCCTTCATGGCTGCTTTCCACTTGTCACTATTTGAACCTTCTACAGCTTCCTGATAACACAAAGGTTCATCATCATTAGCGATCAAAGCAACTGAAGTAACATGATCATCATACCTTCTCAGAGGGCGTTTGATCCTTGTAGACCTTCTTAGGAATGTTTCTGGTGTTTCCACAATTGGCTGTCTATCATCTATAGGAACTTCTTCATGATCGCCATGTGAGACCTGTTCATGACCTCCATCTGAACCCTGTTCATAATCTGATTCTGAAACCTGTTCATGACTAGAATCTGAACTATGGTCGTTATGACTATCATTAGAAATGCTGTCAAACTGAATATGCTGGAAATCAGATACATCATCCTGTTTCAATCTTCTATCTACATCTAACTGTACAAGAGAGGATTCATCAAACTTTACATCTCTGTTGATGATGATTTTGCGGGTAGTAGGATCCCACAATCTATATCCCTTTGTTCCATCACCATACCCAACAAAGATATACCTTTTAGACTTTGGATCTAATTTAGTTCACTGATGTTTAGGCACTAGAGCATATGCATCACAGCCAAACACTCTGAGTTTAGAATAGTCACAAGGGTGTCCTTTCCATACCTCTTGCGGAACCTTGCAGCCTATCGCCGTTGATGGAGATCGGTTTATCACATAACAAGCTGTTGCCACTGCTTCCGTCCACAACTCCTTTTTCAACCCGGCGTTACTCAGCATACACCTTGCTCTCTCTAGAAGAGTCCTGTTCATGCGTTCAGCAACTCCATTTTGCCGAGGAGTATAAACCATGGTCTTATGTCTCTCGATCCCTGCATCCTTGCAATAGCTGTCAAATTCCTTGGAGGAAAACTCACCACCATTGTCAGTTCTTAAACATTTTATAGTTCTACCAGTGTTGTTTTCTACCAATGCTCTAAACTGCTTGAAAACTGTAATAACATCAGACTTCCGTTTCATCATGTAGACCCACACTTTTCTAGAAAAGTCATCAATAAACGATACAAAATATGACGAGCCACCATATGACGCAGCAGGGGCTGGACCCCAAACATCTGAATGAATATAATCAAGTATCCCTTTACTAGTATGTTTGCCTGTTTTAAACGTTTGTTTACTTTGTTTTCCAAACAAGCAATGTTTACAGAAATCTAACTTTCCAGATCTTAGATTAGGAAGTAACTTGCGGTCAGCCAAAATTTTCAGCCCTCGTTCGCTCATATGGCCCAACCTTTGATGCCATAGGCGAATTGAACTACTGTCCTGTTCAGACACCGACACATGATCTGACCCAGTTCTACCTTCTAATTGAAAAAGATTTCCTACCTTCTTAGCCTTCATCACTAGTAAGATACCTTTATAGATTTTCATAACTCCACCTTGAATTACAATTTTATATCCATTCGTATCCAGTGCTCCTAATGAAATTAGATTTTTTCTTAGATTTGGTACATGTCTCACATCAGTTAACGATTTGGTTGTGCCATCTAACATTTGCAGTTGTATACTTCCTATTCCAACAATACTGCAAGTGACATCATTACCCATGTACACGACTCCATCATCAACTGATCTATATGTCTTAAACCAATCTTTATGAATACACATGTGGTTAGATGCCCCGGAATCTAACAACCAATGTTGATCATGTTTTGAAACATTAACAGACAATACCTCATCACTCATACCTGAACCAGATACTGAACCTGTATTTGTGGTGTTGGCTTCCTTCTTTTCTGTCGAAGAGCCTTCTTTAGCAGCCTGCTTTCGCTTCCAGCAATCCTTTTTCAGATGTCTAGCCTTGCCACAATGCCAGCACTTCACCTTTGTCTTCTTTCCTTTGGACTTTGAACGAGAGTCGCTATGCTTTCCCCCGGAGTGTCTCTCTCTTGAGCGACCTCTGGCCATCATTACCTCTGATGTAGAGGTGTCTGCATTCGATCTCTTCCTCGTCTCGTCAGACAATAAGGCTCCAACAACATCGTCAAACTCAAGAATGTCTGCTGTACTAAAGCTTATGGAAGTAACAAAGTGATCCTATGATTCGTGCAATGAACACAATAAAGTTATTGCCTTATCCTCTGAATCAAATTTCACATCTAGACTGTCTAATTGCACCAGTAAGGTATTAAAAACATTTAGGTGATCAGTGATCGAGGTACCTTCTTTCATCCGCAAACCGTAAAGCTGTCGTTTCAGGAGAATCCGATTTGTCAAGGATTTCGTCATATACAGCTTCTCCAACTTCGTCCACAAACTAGCTGCAGTCTTCTCTGACACGATGTTAAATAAAACATCATCAGCCAAACACAACCGAATTCCTCTCAAGGCTCTGCCATCCAAGTCATTCCACTCATCAACTGTCACGGGGGAAGGCAATTTCGACCTGCCCAACAATGCCTTTGCCACGCCCTGCTCCAGTCAAACGCTCCACGCACAGGTAAGCAATCAAGGCTCCACGTAGGTCGTAATACCTTCAGGCACGCTGCCAGCAAAGGATCCACGCAGCAGCAATAAACTCCACGCACCAGCACGATCGCCTCTGCCTTCTTGAGGCTCCAGGTTTGGGACCCGCGGCACAACGGCGACCTCGTCCTTGGCTTTGTGGACGACTGAGCTTAAATCCGCTTGGAAACTTTTGCTTCAGCTAACAGAAGCCACATTACCGCAGCGCTCCACCTCCAGTATGTAAATCCAACTCGCCTCAGTTCTCGGCCTCCAGCAATCAACAACGCCTCCAACATGCTCTGATACCAATTGTTGGAATTCAGAGGCACAGCAAATCAATTAAAACACACAGCAGAATATCAAGCACATGTGACACAGTATTTAACGTGGTTCACCCAACCAATCTGGGCTACGTCCACCAAACATAGGCATCAGGAATTTATTAATAAAATCAGGAGATTACATCATGAAATCCTCACAAAACTCTCACACTCATAGCAAACCATCCGAATGGTTGCCTGTTATATAGCATAGAGAATCTAACAGCCTCATTAACTCCCTCACATCAAATATAGGAGGCATTAACTCCCTCCCAACAACCTGGAGTTAATCTAGGACCTGAATTCTATTGTTGTCATCAGCTGAGATTTTTCCTATTTTGCTCCAAACAGAAAATCTCAACAACTAAGAAACTAAATAGTTGGACCAATAGTTTCTACTAAAGACGACCTAATAACTATGCTAACACTTAGCAGTTAAATGGCAAAGATCAATAGCGTCTTCACACAAGGTAGTATCATTTTAGCAGTTAAATAGAAGGATCAATAGCGTCTTCACACAAAGTAGTATCATTTTAGCGGTTAAGTAGAAGGATCAATAGTGTCTTCACACAAAGTAGTACCATTGGGATCGGGATCGGGATCAGGATCGCGATAGGGTGGGGTGATTGTGCGAGTATCAGAAGTCATCATTGCATAAACAATAAGATAGATGAGGGATTATAGGGAACAAGAGGCAATGTTGCAAAAATAATATAAGGATATCTGTGAGGATTGATAAGGATATGATTATATAAACCATAACAAAAATGACAATTAGGATTAGCAGACATTGCTATGAAAATAATAAGAAAAATGTTGATGACGACAGGGGAATTAGAATAATGTCAATCAGGATGGGGAATGAGAGTGAGAACATGGAAGGAATTTGGAATTTACATGTTTGAGCTCTGAATTATGAGGATGGGGAATGAGGGTGATGTTTAATCAGATGGAATTTGGAATTTTAAATATCTTAGTTCTGAATATATGCATTTAAATCCCAAGACTTAGAGATAGCCAACTCAAAATCAAAACCAAAATCAATTGTGATGAGAAAGTGACAAAGGAACATTGCAGGGCTATGCAGAGACTGTTGTAGAAAGAATCAAGAGTGATAGGCATATCACTCAGTGATGCCTATCAAGATCTATAGGGTCACTCTGAACACTGAAAACATAAGAGGAACGCCCATTAAGTTCAACAGGAATAACAACAATAGGAATTCCTATCAGCCTTAGCAAGCCTCATTGGACAAGAGGAATGTGTTGGAAATTTCTGGTAATTTCAAAAAAATATTGAACAGAGGAAATACTCTGTTTCTGCCACAGGATCTTTTGCACAGGGAAGCCCCAAATAAAAATTTCTGAGCAGAGCAAAGTTTCTCAGCTAAAATAAACTTGTATTAACTTATAAACTGCCTGATACAATTTTCTTCCTCTCTTTCAGAGGGATTCACCCAAAAAAAACATTCACCAAAAAAAACTTTGTCTCTTTTACAAATGATTTTTACACTGTTGTGTAAAATCTTCATTCACATTTACTGCTGTAAAAGGGCTTTTACATTTACTGCTGTAAGAATAAAAATTCCTTACATGGATTTACTGCTGTAAAATAAAAAAACTTTCACATTTACTTCTGAGTGAAATCTTTCATTACATTCCTGGGTTTTCATATTACATATAAAAAAAAAATTATACTTGTGCTACTGTGCCACACCATACATTTCATTTCAATGCATATGCTCCATGATTTAATTCGCACTGCTGTGCATTGGATTTCTTGTTGTTTTCTTTGCTCCCGCGAGCCCTCTTTTCATCCCCTGTTACAATGTGCGATAATAACACAAAAACTAAAACATATACCAAAACAAAAGGATTTTTAAATGTTCGTTGACTTACCCATACCTGTTTTAAATTCCCCATACTTCCGTATGCAATAAAAACATTAAAATTTAAAGTTTCTACCAACCTTTTACCTACGACTATGACAATCTCATTAAAGTGCATTAAATAAAGCCGGCGGTAAAAGTAAAATTAACGTTCTGGCAGGTTGGATCGAATCCATATGCGTTGACCTGATCGGACGCATTTCGCACACCAAATTCACACAAACCAAACGACTTTTAACGTCCGGGAGAAGGGCAGTATTGGGTTCGTACAGCAGACGCGTGGCAGCAGCTGATTGTGTCGGAGGGCTCCAGGGAAAAACAGCCTTTGCCAAAAGGCGGTGCGATAAAGATAGGTGGTTTTCGGGAATGGTTTTGTGTTGCCGTTTAATGCAGCTGTACGGCAGGTTGAAATTAATATTTCAACACTCCCCTTTAATTTCAACTGCTGGGCATTCAGTCATACCCAAACACTTCCTCAAAAATTCAAAGCTTTTCTGGTCCAGTGGCTTTGTCAGGATGTCTGCTACCTGTTCCTTAGTCCTACAATGTTGTAGAACAATTTCTCCATTGCTCACCAATTCTCTGATGTAGTAAAACCTTGTGTCGATGTGTTTCGTTCTCTTATGAAACACTGAATTCTTGGATAATGCAATAGCTAAGCTATTGTCACAAAAAATCACTGTTTCTTTTGCCTGCTCTTGGCCTAAGCTCCTCAACATCCTTCTCATCCAAACTGCTTGACATGTTGCTGCTGTAGCTGCCACATATTCAGCCTCTGCTGTAGACAATGCTACAATGGACTGCTTCTTAGAAGCCCATGAAATGGCTCCTGAACCCATGTGAAAAACATAACCGGAAGTACTTTTCCGATCATCTACACTTCCAGCCCAATCACTATCAGTGTATCCAACTAAATCTGAATGTTCTGAGACATTATATAAGATGCCAAAACTTTTAGTACCTTTAACATACCTCAGAATTCTTTTTGCTGCCTGCCAATGTGCTTCCTTTGGCCTCTCCATGAATCTGGAAATTAAACTAACAGCAAACATTATGTCAGGCCTAGTTGCAATTAAATACATAAGGCTGCCAACTATGCTCTTGTACAAACTAGGATCAAAGTCCTTGCTGCTGTCCTCTTTGCTGAGTTTTAATCCCATTATTGTGGGAGTGATTGCTGCCTTGCACTCTTGCATATGGAATCTTTCCAACACTTCATTTACATATTTTGCCTGTGAGATAAAAATTCCATTTTCATTTTGATCTACTTCTATTCCTAAGAAGTATCTCAACAAACCCATGTCAGTCATTTCAAATTCCTCTTTCATGACTGATTTGAAATTTTCAATGAGATGATCATCATTACCTGTGAAAATAACATCATCAACATATAAGACAACAATCAAAATTTTACCATCTTTTTCTTTGATGTAGAGGGTGGGTTCTCCCTCACACTTCTCAAATTCTTTTTCCAATAGATAGGAATCTATCCTACTGTACCACGCTCTTGGTGCTTGCTTCAGCCCATAAAGAGCTTTCTTCAATCGGCACACTTTGTGCTCTTCACCTTTCTTCTCATAGCCTAGAGGTTGTTCAATGTAAACCTCTTCCTTTAACACTCCATTCAGGAATGCTGACTTCACGTCCATTTGGTAAACTTTCCACTTTTTTTGTGCTGCTATGGACAGCATTGCTCTCACGGTTTCCATTCTAGCAACCGGTGCGAAAGTTTCCTCATAATCTCTTCCATACTGTTGCTTGTACCATTTGACAACCAACCTTGCCTTGTGTCTTTCTATCTTGCCTTCAGCATTGCACTTGGTCTTGTAGACCCATTTAACTCCTATGACCTCTTTACCTTTTGGTGGCTCAACCAACTCCCATGTCTTGTTTCTCTCTATGGCATTGATCTCCTCATCCATAGCTTCTATCCATTTCCTATCCTTAATTGCATCTTCGAAATTAATAGGGTCATCAACATGACAATACAAAGCCAATAAAGAGTTCATTCCTTCATCATAAATGTCACTTAAATTTCTGAACTTCTTACCTCTTTCATTTGGTGTGCAAGTGCTTGAAGATGCACTTGAATTTCCTCCTTGTGGTGTGCTTGGAGAAGCACTTTCATTTATCCTCAAGGGTGTTCCTTGCTGTCCTTGTGTTGGCGCTGCTGTTTGGGGATGTATTTCAGCCACCTCCTCATCATCTTCATCATGAGACAAACAGCTTTTAACATTCACTGTTTTCTCTATGCTTCCATCCCAAGCTTCCTCCTCAATGAACTGAACATCTCTGCTGACAAAAAACTTCTTGGTGGATGGGATATACAACCTATAAGCTTTGGATTCCTCATTGTATCCAATGAAAATACATTTCTCCCCTTTGCTGTCCAACTTCCTCCTTAGCTGATCCGGAATGTGTGCATAGGCCACACATCCAAAAATTTTCATGTGGGTGACTCCTTGCCTTCTCCCACTCCATGCTTCTTCCGGCACTTTGTTCATCACAGCTTTTGTAGGACACCTATTCAAAATGTAAACTACACAATGTACAGCTTCAACCCAATAATCATTTGGCAAATGCTTTGCCTTCAACATGCTCCTCGCCATATCCATGATGGTCCTATTCTTCCTTTCAGCAACTCCATTTTGTTGTGGGGTGTACCTAGCTATGAATTGCTTATGTATTCTGTTTTCTCTACAAAACCGTAGGAATTCCTTGGAGATATACTCACCTCCTCTGTCAGTTCTCAAAACTTTGATATGCAGCCCGCTTTGATTTTCTACAAGTGCCTTGAAATTTCGGAATTTTTCAAACACTTCACTTTTGTTCTTAAGGAAATAAACCCAAGTTTTTCTAATGAAATCATCAATGAATGTTAGAAAATATTGGCTGCTAGCTAGTGATGGAGTTTGCATCGGTCCACATAAATCTGAGTGGACAATCTCTAAGGGTGTCTTTGCCCTTATGCTTTTCCCTAATGGAAAACTTTCTCTGTGTTGTTTCCCCAATATGCAACCTTCAAAAAGGCTGTTTGGTTTCTCTATCAATGGTAATCCTCTTACCATTCCTTTTCTGCTCAACAAGTTAAGACCTCCAAAGTTGAAATGTCCAAATCTCAAGTGCCACAACCAATTTTCATCCTTTGGCACGCTTTGGAAAGCCTCTTGGGTAACTGCTGCAATTTCTTCTTTTTTTAGATCTGCTCTTATTCTAAGAGGGAACATCCTGTTCCTTGTCATCTTCACTTCAGCAATGCATCTTTTGCTGGGTGCTATATCCATGATGGTGCATACATCATTCTCAAAGAAAACATTGTACCCCTTATGGACAAGCTGTCCAATACTCAAGAGGTTACATCTCATTCCAGGGACATAGTAGACATCTGCTATGGTTTTCTTTTCACCCTTCTTTGTAAATATTTTTACCTCTCCTTTTCCCATAACAGAAATTTTGCTGTCAGTGCCAAGTGTGACTTCTGATTTCACATTTTGATCTAAAGCAGAAAAGAGGGATATGTTTCCTGTCATATGGTTGCTGCAACCTGAGTCTAAAAACCATATGTATTCACTGTTTGTTTCAGCCATGTTACAAGCTAACAACACATTATCTTGGTTGATGTTTTCTCTAGTGATATTTGCATTAGACCTATTATTCATATCATGCTGCTTCTTCCTACATTCACTGGCATAATGCCCATATTTTTTACAGTAATAACATTGGACATTGGATTTTTCATACCTTTGTCCTTGAGCATGACATTGTCCTCTTTGTTGGCTGCTGCCTTGGCCTTGGTTCTGATTTGGATTGATGCCTCTTCCTTGTGCATTTGCCGAGCTGTTCCTTCCACCTCTGTTCTGGCTTCTGCCTCTTCCTCTCTTGCTTCCTCTGCCTTGACCTCTTCCTCTTCCAAAAGACATCTGGGTCTTGAAGGCTTGCTCTAGAGATGAGTTCTCATTTCTACTCAACCTCTGCTCATGTGTTATCAGTGATGCATGAAGCTCATCAACTGAAAAGTTTGAGAGATCCTTTGTCTCCTCTATGGTGGTGACAATCACATCAAACTTTGAGGGTAAGACCCTCAATATTTTCTCCACAATCCTCCTTTCTTCAAGAGTTTCTCCATGAGTCCTTATCTGTGTGACCAAACCAATCACATGTGTGAAGAATGAGTCAATATTGTCTGACTCCTTCATGTTCAGATTCTCGAAATCTTTCCTCAGCAACTGTAGTTTTGCTGTCTTCACTTTCTCCATGCCTTGATAGGCTGTCTTGAGGGTTTGCCATGCTTCTTTGGATGTCTTAGCTGCTGCTATCCTTGGAAACACACTCGGGTCCACTGCTTGATACAAAAATACAATGGCTTTTGAATCCTTCTTCCTATTACTCTTCAATAGATCCTTCTCTGCCTGAGTTAATCTATTAAACTGATTTTCATCTGTTGGTTCTTCAAAACCATCCTCAACAAGTTCCCATAGATCTTGTGAGACAAACAGGGCTCTCATGGTTATAGCCCAGTAGTCATAGTTTTTCCCATTAAACAGTGGGAGTTGAGTATTAAACATGCCCATGCTAATGCTTGTGCTAGCCATTCCTTGCATTCTCAGCTATGCTTCTAAATCCTTGACTGTATATTAAAAAAAACTTACTGTTTCTTCAGCAGTAACACAAAAACTGGTCTGAGAAATACGTGGATCTTTTTGCCTGAGACTTCACTTTGCTGGAGAGGATTTACTGCTGCAACAAAAAGAACCTTCCTTCAGCTTCTTTACACCTTCAAAGAGCCTGGATCTGCTCTGATACCATGTTGGAAATTTCTGGTAATTTCAAACAAATATTGAACAGAGGAAATACTCTGTTTCTGCCACAGGATCTTTTGCACAGGGAAGCCCCAAATAAAAATTTTGAGCAGAGAAAAGTTTCTCAGCTAAAATAAACTTGTATTAACTTATAAACTGCCTGATACAATTTTCTTCCTCTATTTCAGAGGGATTCACCCAAAAAAAACTTTGCCTCTTTTACAAATGATTTTTACACTGCTGTGTAAAATCTTCATTCACATTTACTGCTGTAAAAGGGTTTTTACATTTACTGCTGTAAGAATAAAAATTCCTTACATGGATTTACTGCTATAAAATAAAAAAACTTTCACATTTACTTCTGAGTGAAATCTTTCATTACATTCCTGGGTTTTCATATTACATAAAAAAAAAATTATACTTGTGCTACTGCGCCACACCATACATTTCATTTCAATGCATTTCAATGCATATGCTCCACGATTTAATTCGCACTGCTGTGCATTGGATTTCTTGTTGTTTTCTTTGCTGGCCCTCTTTTCATCCCCTGTTACAATGTGCGATAATAACAGAAAAACTAAAACATATACCAAAACAAAAGATTTTTAAATGTTCGTTGACTTGCCCATACCTGTTTTAAATTCCCCATACTTCCGTATGCAATAAAAACATTAAAATTTAAAGTTTCTACCAACCTTTTACCTACGACTATGACAATCTCATTAAAGTGCATTAAATAAAGCCGGCGGTAAAAGTAAAATTAATGTTCTGGCAAGTTGGATCGAATCCATATGCATTGATCTGATCGCATTTCGCACACCAAATTCACACAAACCAAACGACTTTTAACGTCCGGGAGAAGGGCAGTATTGGGTTGGTACAGCAGACGCGTGGCAGCAGCTGATTGTGTCGGAGGGCTCTAGGGAAAAACAGCCTTTGCCAAAAGGCGGTGCGATAAAGATAGGTGGTTTTCGGGAATGGTTTTGTGTTGCCGTTTAATGCAGCTGTACGGCAGGTTGAAATTAATATTTCAACAGAATGGTAGTATACAGATAATAGGGTTGCTACCAACCTACTTGCAGTGGGCGATGGATTCTTGGATAACACTTTGTACCTCCATCAATGTGCTTTCACTACGGTAGTAGTTAGGAAGTTGTTGCTGCATAACAGAAGGCGGTTGTTACCCGTTACCCAAATGTTTGTAAACCATCTTCAAGATACCAGAAAAATCTGAGAATGAAATATGCTTGTAAGTTCTCTCTTAGACCTGACATCTACCATTTTTCACTCCATTTTTAAATCCTAGTTCCTCCACATTTATGGACCTAATTTTTATAATTAAACCCCTCTGAAATCTGAACATAAAGAGGCTTGATATTCATCACATACTTCCCAACAATCTCCTTTGCTTGCTTCTCTCTATTCAAAATCTGATAAATCTGATATTCTCCATCATCAAAACTCTCTGGCTTCTTTTGAAACCCATGATTGTTTCTATCCCTCTTGGTATTTAAAAAATTGCCTCTAGTGAAAGGAGACATCATCTAACTTCCTTGACCTTGCATTTCACTGTAAGGAATCTATTCTGCTTCGGCACGGGAGAGCTCATACTAGTACCAGTCCCTGAATATTCAGCACGAGACTGCAATTCGATGCCATGTTTAACCAACCTTCTAAATCCAAAATAATATATCTTCAATTTGGTAGCAGTTTTAAGCAACCTGGGGAAGTGAGTCTTGACTCTTGTAGGGACATTAATAAAAGAGTGCAACGAGGCATGGATATTCTTAATATCAATATCATACTAAAGAGGTGTGGGGATTAGTTGTAGGGGAAGCAGATGGCCTTGGTAAAACAAGTTATCTGCACGAGAGATGCAGTGATTTGGATTTGCGGAATTTGCACTATAATTAGAGAAATTGAATGCAAATTTATCTTCGCTTTGATTCTGTTATGGGCTTGAGGTTGGGGTTGTGTCTGTTGGGGAGAAGAGCACTGAAATATCAATTTCAAAATATTGGGCATGGTCTGCATAAGAAGGATACTCATGATCATGAGCCTGAATAAGAACCTGCTGGCCTTTCTAGATGGTATTTGCAGATACTAATACGATGATTCTCCATTCAAATGGAACCTCGCAAATCTCTGATATGACTCTACTATAATCCCTACACTTATGGAGAACCTGAGAACTCGAAGGCTGAGTGAGCATGCTCTGAGCGATTGCATGGATGAATTGCATCCACCTTTTCATTTCCGTGTAAATTTGTGGGGTTATGGCAGAATGGTTTTTCGGCTTTGGATGTAACTCCACGTTGCTTAACATATAGCCATGTTGGTAGTTTGCATGGTGCATGGAGTTCATATATCTAAGTATTTACCGATTTTTTTTTTTTTTTACCTGAGAAAGTTGTTTAAAGCTAAACCACAATCGTAAAAACTCATTGGTATGCCACTTTTCAGTGTTAGTTTTCCATTATAGTATGGTGGAATCACCTTTAATCATTTGCATGCAAAAAGGATTAACCCTGTAGAAATGACTGTATAGATCATATGCTTGAGATTAGCTTTTCTACACACCAATCATTAGTAAACTAACTTACTTTGGATGTTCACTCTTTTCATTTCACAATTTCAGAGGTAGGTGAGGAGGTTGTTTGGAGAGTAGCCACAACCACTGTGACACAAAATTCAATGTAGGTAAACCTTGACAATAAAAATAAATTGCATAGCCTCCCAAACGAAAAAAAAACGGTTGTTTGGTAAAACTTTCGATTCGAAATTTAGAATCTACAGAAGTAGCTCTTTAATGTGAAAGTGCATTGAAATTATATGCCGATACAGTAGTGTGTTTATTAGTCCATTTTTAAATACTTGAAATTTGCTGGAGCAATTTCTATTTGTGATTGGAGAAATAAAGTTAGATAGAGATGGTTCGTAGGGATGAAAAATTATGTGGTTAGTTTACCATTGCATATAAGTATATAAGAGGATGGTATAATTGAAATGAATTTTTTTTATATTATAACAAATCATAATCATGGTTGTGGGAGTAATTCTTACTTGTGATCTGAGAAATGAAGTTAGTCCACCATTGCGGTTTATTCCTCTAGTGTTTCTTGTTTTTTATTTTTCAAATCTATTTATATGTGTTAGTTTGAAGCCAACAAAATCAAGGGGAAACATATACACTATTATTGCTATATATAATTAATATATATTGAGTACTAAGTATTGTAATGTTTAGAAATGTGTATGTATTTTGCAATATTTAATAATTTATGAGTTGGTTTGTATAGAGTTTTAGATTTTATAGCAAGAAGTTGAAGATGAAAATTACATTGGTGGGAATTAAGAGGTTGAAGATAAAAATTATTTTTGTGGGAATTAAGTTATTTCAAAGAGGTGCAAGCTTGACCAAGTTTTACACAATCCTATAATAGTATTTAGTGAGTGGACAAATTGTTTTTCTATCTAAAAACCTTGTTAGAAATATCTAATAGAATGTAAAATTAAATTATTTTGTGGTTAGCAAAATAGATGGAGAAGGGAAGAAAAAACAATTCTGATAAAATATGAAGTAAAAATAATTGGGAATAACTATGGAAGAAAAAGAAAAATATATATTAGAATATATTATACAAAGTGTTTTCAGTTAGCAGAATAAAGCTTAATGAGATAGTTCTGATCCTTCACGTGTAATTCGGGGAACAATATGATATAATTCGGGGCGCTTTTCCTTCGAGCGCTGAGCTCCGAGTTTGAGATTAGCCATGGTAAAAATGAGCAAAATATATGCTTAGCAGAAATTCCACTAATAAAACTTCTAACATGAGATGCAATCCACGTTTATTTTTGCTACACACATTGCGGAAGGTCTACGTGTTTACATTTAAGAGTAAATATCTGGACTTCTATTTCAGAACTTAATGCATACACGCTTTTATTCTGTTTTATCAAGGTTTGACTCCGTGTCTTTGTGTTAGGAGCAAAACCGGTCTTGGTTGTTGGTCAGCTAACCTATGCAATAAGCACCCCTAATTCATAGGCAAATCAGTACAACTTGGATCACAAACTTTATGTCTTCCATAGGATAAAGTTTTCTCTTTCCAATTTGCTTAGGGTGAACACATTGCTTACACTGTTTATAGATTTTTCTATTTCTTCATCTCTTTGCTATGTCATTTATGTATTAATTGAAATACTACATTGATTTGCTTTGTCCTTAACTTTTTCTCAATGTGAAAATACAAAGAAAATTTTAGGGGCTAATTTTTTATGTTTTTTGAAAAATAAAATAAAATAAAATAAAATTGTTAATTTCCATTTTTTTCTAAAACTGATTCACCCAAATTTTATAATATAAAATTATTTTACCTTAAAAATTGTTAATATTTTGTGGAGATAAATATAAAATCATAAAAATTTCAATGTTTTTACAAAAATATTGCCAAACATTTTACAGTTTGCATGTTAGGGACTAGTAAGATTCACCAAGCTATCTAAGCTTGAAGATAATTTTTCATCCTTAAAATTTTCCCTATGGAAATATATCCACAAATATTGAGACATCACTACCTTTTGGGACATTTTCTCATGTTAAATAGACATTATAAACATTGACTTAATGTCAAAATAGGTTGTCATCGAGTGTAGGTTGTCAAAAAGTGTCATGTCATCAACATTCCAAACATTAATCAACATTATGCCTGAATGGCATGTTGCACATGTCACATTGTAGGCACCATGTCAACACATGTTGATGTCGCACTCATCATATGGCATATGTTGACATGGCACACGCTGATGTGGAACCTACAATATGGCACCTACAACATCAACTAAAGTATATGCTAAGGCAGATACATGATGATGAGTGACTGTTTGAAACATGCTAAAGGGAAAAGGTGTTTGGCAAAGTATTTTTAACCAAATAAAGTTTTTTGTTGTTGTTGAAACAATTATAACTTTTAGAAGTTGAAATTAATGGATTGATGAACATATGAGAAAAGTCTTGAATTCCCATAAATTTGGACAAAATACATTTTCAATAAAATAATCTTTTGTCAAAGGACGTGTTTATTTTAAACATAAGGTGGATGACCCCAACCATTTTTTATTGTTTTTTTCCAAACTTGTATGCATATTTCCTAGAGTTCTACCTATCCCACTTGACATGCTCACAATAAATTTGGAGTATTGCATGTCGTGTCTACTTGGTGTGTTATTTAACTTGCTTTTGACATTGTAACCACCATGATTTATGTTTGAACTACTATGCATGCATAATCATATACATTTAGCCCATCGAGTCTAAGTGTTTGAACGTACCACTTTATAACCACTGCTTCCCACATTTACCCATTTTCATCGGCCTTCCATGGTAAACATGAGACAAAGAGTTACTATGACATGACTCAACCTCAAAGCTCTAGTAAATGGTGTGATTGTCACGTTTTCAGCAGTAGTCATAGTAAATACTGTAACAACCTATGTTATAAAGTGCCATATGTAGTATGTTTTGTTTTCAGCGGTTTGTTGTTCATAGGTGTCATAGTTTATCGAGGATGATGTTCCCCCAAGGGGGAATGGTTTGTAACAACCCCTAGTTGATTTTCCATGTAAAAAATAAAAGACCAAGGTCATGGGACACGTATTCAAAGCTTAATGGTAGGGAAAAAATCCTAGTAGGGATCACTTTCAATTTATTTATGGCTAAGAAAATTGGAAAAGACATTGGCGAAGGAAAAGAGGCATTAACTGACATTTATTTATTAAAATAAAATAAAATACAATAAAAAGAAGGTGGAGAGACACATATTTTCATGCAAAGGAAATTAGAGGAAAAATGAAGGAAAATGAAGAAAATCGAGGCATCAATGATGAAAAGGCTTCTGAGGATCTCTTGCTAGCTTTTGTCAATGAGTCTTTTGTCAGTTTAGCTTTGCTCTCTGGTCATACTCTTACACACTTAAAGCATTCTTGGAGCACTTTAGCATTGACTTGAATTGGAGATAGAAGGCAAAAGGAAAGCAGGAAAGCGCAAGGGAACAGTTGGTAAGGCATTACATGTGTGATTTCCTTGCTGATTTCTAGATGCATGGTATCTGGATGTGATTTTCTGGTTGTGTTGTCATTGGCATGGATATTTTCCTTAAGTGACAATGGTTTTACACTTACCTTACCATTTCCTTTATAGCCATGGTTTTGTGGATTTTCCACTTGTTGTTTTTCTTTTGTATGATGAGGCTCGTTTTGGCTGTGGATTGGAACAAACGCTTTGGAAGCCCTCGAACAACTTGGGTTGAGTTACTGGTCCTGGAGCCTAGGTTGGGACAAACAATTTGGATCTCTTAGTGGGTTGAGTTGATAGTCCCTCGAGTTGGGTTAGACAAACACTCTGGAGCCCTGGAAGGTTGTGGGTTGAGTTACAAGTTCCTATATTCCTAGACATCTTGGTTAGATATTGATCTATTTAGTGCTAGTGATGCCCGACAATGGAGGTGGAATCACTGTGGTTGAGGGTTGAGGTGGTTTAGCCTCTGGAAGCCCTAGTTTGGTTTTGTTTTGGTTTATTGCATGAGATCCCACATTCATGCTTGGAATATGGCGCAGGGATGATTGGATGAAAGAGAGATTTGCTTCATCCCAATCTATGGTCGGGTGGTACGTGGAAGTCCCTGACCGAGTTGGTATATTCATATATAAATAAGTTATTATTCTACTGTGATTCATGTATACTTGGAGTGATTATGTAGTTAATATTATGACTTAGTTTCCATTGTTTATATGTTGCTTATTTACTCGTTATACAACACCTATATGATGTGTATTATCTATGGCTCTTGTCAGGAATTGTTTATTTATTGATGGGAATGTGTGGACTAATAAGTGTTGTTGCAACTATGTGGAGAGGGAATAGAGCCTTCTTCGTGATTCTTGAGTAAATATCATATTATTATTATCAAATATGCATTCACGACCTATAGTTTACATGTTTGGCATGTGTTTAACGAAATTGCTAGTGTGTTCTAGGCAATCTAGGTCAAGTTTTGAATCCAAGTTTGAATGCTTAGCTTTGTTTTCATGTCTATTATGATTCTAGAAACTCTCAGGCAATTTTGGGCAGTGGTCTAGAGGATGCCCTAGACTTGTGGTTCAAATATCGAGACTGCACCTTTTGAACTGGGCAAGTTGGGTCACAACCACATGGAGGTATTGTTGTGCATGTGGTTGGAAGCCTATAACTACACCCAGGCCTTCTCATGCATGCAAATGGGAGTCTAGGTCAGTGAAAAGGATCCCCCGCTCAAGGTTTGCTAACCTAGGGTGTTTATTTGGCCCCTGAGTGTTATATATCACTGAGGGATGTTGTGAGTTGTTGGTCGGTGGTCAATCTGTAGGCCTCACTTCCTTAACTGGAGCTTGGAGGTTGGTTCATGTCATAAGAACTCTTTGTCTCATGTTTACCCTGGGAGGTTGGTGAAATTGGGTAAATGTGAGAAGCGGTGGTTAGAGACATAGTGAAGTGTTGTGAAATCATTTAGAGACCAATCGTATGTAAATCAAACATGTATGATGACCTAGATTTTCTAGCATTAAGTTCAAATCATACAGGAAATATTAAAATAGATAAACAACATATAAAATTTGTAGTCCAATAGTTACATGTATGATTTGTTACTAGGAAAAGGACCTAACATGTAAAATAAGTGCATATAATAGATGTTATATGAAAAAAAAAAAGATGCAATTATATGGGTGTTTCTATAGAGATATATTGTTAATTTCTAGAATTTGTAATGTTTGGATGTTTTTCAATCTCAAAGATAAATATTTTATTAATGCTTAAAAGTCTCTTGAGTTCTAACCCAAAAAAATCATTTGATTGCAATGTTATTAATTTGCATGGATGAGGGAAAATGTCCAATCAAAAAAAGTCATCAATAGTAGTTATGGTAACCAAAAGTTCAATATTTATGGTCTATTAGTTTTTCCATTTTTATTTTAGCCTTACAAGTAGAACATCAAGATAGATTGGCTACTTAAACTTTCAATTGTTTAGGATTATAAACAAGCGATGACTACAAAGTTTATCTTTGTATATTATCAATTTTGGACCCATATAATTTTGGAGCTTAGGGATTTTAGATTAATATTAAGGAAAGAGTCATGTCATCTCAACACCTTAACTCTTGATTTCAAAATGGGTCCCACCCCATTTCACTGCATCAACACTTTAATGTGCAACCACGACATCCTTTGAACAACATTTGTTTGTCCCATTTCAAATGCAAAGAGAGGACTTTCTCTAGTTAGACTCAACATTCTTGTATGAATAGAGAAATAATCATGTACTCTATATTTCCTAGTCTCTCTCTCCAATTTTTTGGGAACACAATGTTGATACTAGGTTTAAAATCACACATCCAAACCTAATTTTAAATACTTGTCATATTCCCAAATCACTATGAAGTTCAACACCTTAACTTCACTTAAAATATTTCTATTGAAGTTTAAAAATGGATCTGTATGGAAAAGTTATGTCTCTCACAAGTTAACATATGCTTTGACCTTCCCATTACCAAGTGTCATGTTAATTATTATTATTCATATGTGTGTAGCAAATTTTGTGTGGAATTTTGATAAGATTTTAGAACGTTCAAAACCCTAATGCTAATCTAGAATTTCACCTATGAAAACCCTAATCTAAATCTTAGATAACTATCATATCATGTTCAAAACTAAGCCATAAGGAAAGGAAAGGGTTGCATTCTTATTATATGATTTATTTGTCCATAGCTAAGAAGAGAAAATGAGCTGGATACATCAGTAGAAAATAATAAGAAGAGGACCTTGTAATAATGATTCACACATCATAGTGTCTATAAAAACACCATAGTGAGTCTATATTTCTTTGTATCTTACATGTATATTGAAGAAGAAAATGGCACAATAATAAAAGGTCAACCAACAATAGGGATTTTGAGCATGGGATAAGTTGTTCCACACTAAAATAAATCATTACCATTCTTTCTTTAATATATGGTATGCTTTTTTTAAGCGTGGCATGCAATTTTCTAAAGGATAACTTACATTTCTTGAGTTTGGAAATTTCAATGAAATGCGTACTTTGGAAAAGAAATAACGAAAACTTAAGGAATTTGACATGCATTTTGAACATGTATGAGGTCAAACCCATATACTATGTCCACATGTCATTGGTTTACTTTTGGAATATATATACAAAAGGTGATACACATTTTATAGGGTTATTGACAAGGAGATTTACATGCTAAATTCTCTTATTTTATAGTATCAAGAATTTTTTGTAAAATATTATGGAATATGAGAAACAAGGATGTGGAAAGAGAAACTAAATCAAAATAAATCATGGTCATGTTTCAGAGCTCTAACATCACATTAGAAGACATATTAGGTCATGCATTTCCTTTCCGTCCCAAAACCTATACTCAAGGAGTGGGGACTATAGATTCTTATTCCCACTCTATTTGATTTTGATTGGATCTTTATATTATTTTTCATCCATATTGATATTTTGAGAGTGGAAAAATTGGGGGGATCATCTCATGGGACCATTTATATTGGTAGGTCTCGGTTTTGTGAATTAGGGTCTGAAACCTTTCAGAAAAAGTTTGAGGCATTAAATTGTGTTTTTCAAGGATAAATTTTTTCAACCTATGTGAGAAATAATACCTCTATTCTACACAAATATATCTTTCCAATGTCACAAGAATCATATGAGGAAGACTTCAAATCAAAAATTTATCCCACCTGAAAGTTGACCTTCCTATTTTGACCACCATGATTTGAGACAATTTCATATCAACCCCAATTATTAATGTAAAAGGGACCACCCACATGATCATGATGAATAAGACTAGAAAATTCAATATCATAATTATGTTTAATATTTGAAGGAATCAAGCTTAGCTACTTGTAGGATTTTGGGTTATGTTATGATTGGGCCAGTAGGAGGTTATAATGGTGTTCCATTCTATTTGAGTATATTTTGTTCCATAGATGAAAAAAGTAGTGGAGAGTGGATAGAGAGAGAGAAAAAAAATATGTTTTATATAGTATAGTAGCCCTATGGCCACATGTGTCACTCCTTTTTAGTTGAATCTATTTCCATTCACCAAAAGAAAGAGTGGCACAACCTTATCTTCTAGCTAGTTTTTCTCCTATAAAGATTTCCCAAATCATATGTTTTGTTCATTTTGGTATTGTGAGTTTTTTTTTGTTATATATTTTAAAAATATTATCTATTACATGCATAAGAATAACATATTAATTAAGGAATCCATAAATCTAAGTAAAAATCAACCCTCATAATTTATATATCAAAATTTCAAATATATTTTAGTAGATATGTTGTGATGAATTATCCAATGGAATATCCACCATAGTTTACAAATCATATTAGTATCATAGTAGGTGTATTTGGGTATTCGTTGGGAGTTTGGAGGGGATTCAAATTGCTTTAAGACGAAAGTTGTAAAACCTAGTCCATGGTTGATGAATTTATTAATAACCCTCAAGATCCCACAAAGGAGAGGTTTGCGTGGTTGGAAGCACAAGTCGTAGATATAAACCATAATGTGAACCTCTTCATGGTGGTATTGACTAATAAGATTGGGTTATTCAAAGAAGATAGAGGTTTTAGTATATAGGTCTGATATGAGTGGAGATCATGGAATCAAGAAGAACTAGAGAGGGAGCCTAAGAAAGAACCCGAAAAGGAACAACCTAGTTCAAGTGTCATGAACCAAAAATAGTCCCTATTCCCAATGGAAGTGAATATTTACATCAATCCATATCAAGGTTAGATTGTGAATTTGAAGTTAAATCATTTCTTGCTTCAGTTAGAATTTTATTTTAGTGTTCACCACAAAGAGTAAGAGAAAAAAAATTATTTTTCATGTCTAAAATTAAAGGGTAATGCCTTGATCGCATAGGAAAGCCACATGGAAGCCATAAGACTATAGATATATCTTCTGATCGCTAAGTGGAGGGAGTTTAAAACTCTCATAAAGTCACAAATCTACCTAATCGACCAATGGATTTGAGGGAATTACTTCAAACAGAGACAAGAGTGGAGTTTATAAGAGTACAATACAATATTTAAGAAGATGGAAACAATGTTGGGTATCTCCCCAAAGAACCCAAACATACTGTTAGCTCTGCTACAAGCTTTAGCATGAGAAGGTTATATTCAGGTGTGACAGTGTTGTTCCGGGCCTTAAGAATACTCGCAGCAGTTGGTTTCCTTTTCTCCCTCGTTCTCCTTATAACTCCATAGCCTCTGCTTTCCCTGTTCTTCTTTGAAACTCTACCTAATCCCATGTTTTCCCTTTTACCCCCGTTTCTGTTTTATTCCATAAACCCGTGTAAAACCTTGTTTATTTAAGCTTGGGAGCTTGACGCATGAATCCGCACCAAAATAACCCTCTGTCGCTTTTGCAATCGAAGTCGTTGATCGCCCGATCCAACGATCCCTGTCACCCCAGCCCGCGCGTTAAACATCTTGCACGTTCCCTGTCATCTGTCTGTCCATCGCGAGATCAACGCTGGACGCTCCCCCCCATCGCGCCACTTGTGCACCTGCTAACCTGCGGGGGCGGTGCTTTTGGCTGCCACGCAGCGCTTGTTTACTGGATCGTGCCGCGTGGTACGAATACCGCTAAGCCCCCGTAGGCGGTGCGGGGAATACTGCCCGCCTCCCAAAACCGTTCTCCCGCGCGATAATGTTTGTGCACCTTCCGCTTGCGATCACCATCGGATCTGCCATGCCCAGATCCGACGGCTTGCGCTTCCCCAATCACGTCACCTCCCGAAAGCCTTCATAATCCAATCTCCGCCATTGATTTGTGGATCCAACAGCTATTGATTGTTCTCCTCCTGTGCCCGCCTCTGCCATGAAATCTTCATTTATTTAACCTGTTTTGTGCTCCCAACTGCTCTCTGTTGCCGGAAAAGGAAGGACGCCATGATCCAGCGACCTGCACATTAAATCCTCAGCTACCTCATTCAAAGAGCAGCACGGCCAAGGACGAAAAGGACGAACTCGAGCAGTGAAAAGCATTTATCAAGCATGGAATTTCATCCATAATTTACTCCAGCTGCCCGAGAAGGACTTCAGAGCATCAGAAAAGGCCGATTTTGTTCATTAAGACACTGAGATTGTAGCAGAGCCCCATATCTAAATTGTAAATGCGGTTGGTGGTCCATTAAGACCCCTCCACGCATAGCCTAGCAGAGATTTTTTGTAAACAAACTCTATATAAACCCAAAAAGAAGATATGTTGAGGGTTGATGAGTGTTATTTTATTGTAAGGTTCAACTTCTGGAGACTATAACTACTGTGATACCTGCAGCGTCTGGTCTTCATTTTCAGCTAATGCAAGCTTCTTTTGCTGTTAATTGCTCACTTTCCACTTCTTATTCTTTGTTCCAGGCTGTGCCTGTTATGCATTTATTCATGTGTTGTAGATGTTTAGCATTAGAGGGGCTGTCATCCCACCTTTGTGTTAGATTCTAGCTTGTATCATTGAATTTGTATGCAGGTTTCTATTATTTTAATGCCAGAGAGTTGTCATCCTGCCAGTGCATTAGGAAATAGATTTGCAGACCTTTTAACTGGTTGCAGCCAGCCATCACAGGGTCCTGTGCATCTGCTAGTGTGGTCAGTCTTCTCCATCGTCACATTTTCCTTAAACTGTGAGTAATTGGTGGTCTAAAGCCTTGTAGTCTAGGGGTGTTCACCATGTCTGGGGTTAAGCATAGTAAAGTGGTTATCTGGCTTGAATATGCAGCATTTCTTTCATTCATCCACCATTTATCCAACTTTTTGTTGAATTTGTAATGTTCCCGAGCATCTCCGATATACAACCTAGGAGAGTTTCTTGGGGTGATAACATTAATTGGCGCCATTGTCGGGGAGAGGAGAATCGAAGCTCAGCTTCCCTGGGAAAATGACATAGTTCCAGATTTTGATGATAGACAAGGTCTGGGCACATATTTTGGTTGTAATCATCTATCTGGCGACTCCACTGGTGGAATACCATCCTTTAACGACTCCACATTGAAGTTCTGGCGCAGTTGGTGAGGCATGCTTGGAGAAATCCTTAGAAACCATCAGTTGACCAGTGCCTAATCCTGAGAAGATCATTTAGCAGAAGAAAATATTGCAGTAAGGAGCACTAGGATCAGGTAAGCCTTAAAAGTTCCATTTATCTCTGTTAGTGAATGTCACCTTCAGAGATTCATTTAGCTCCTTGATCATTCATTTCCCTTTCGAACCTCAGAAAGAAGCATCCATGTTGTCCATCATATTCCTCTGTTTCTGTCATTCTTTTCATTGACTCATTCCACTCAGTCTACCAGTATCCTTTTACCTTACCTTAGTCATGGCAAGTCAGCAAGCCCTTACAAAGATAGAAAGAATAGTTGCTGCTAGGTATGGACCCCTGGTCTTGCCTGTCCCATGACATGCCATGCCTACAGGAGATTATCAAGAATTTATGCCAAAGTTTACTGGTGCAGAAGGAGTAACAGCTAAAGAGAATTTAGAGGCATTTTATAGTTACGCTGATAACCTGGATATCAATGAAGAGGATGTCTGGATGAGGGTTTTTGTTCAAAGCCTTGATGGGGAAGCTAGAAAATGGTTTAGAGAATTGCCCCCTAGGTCTATTGCAGACATTGAGGCCCTAGATGATGTGTTCTTAAAGCACTAGGGGAATAATAAAGATCTTCTCTTTTATCATGATGAATTTGGGAACTTGCAGAGAGAAGATGGTGAGTTGCTGTCTGAATTTAACTTCAGATTCAATCATATGTACAGCAAAATGCCAGCTGAAATAAAACTTGCCCCTGCTTCTGCCATGCTTATTTATGCTAATGCCTTCGATTCTCAGTTCTGTTTGCTATTAAGAGAAAGAAGATGTACTTCTTTGGCTGATATGCAAGCTGTAGCCTTTGAAGTAGAAGCAAATATCATTGCTGCAAAAAGACTCGAAGCTGATGATGAAAGTAGAAGATAGGGAGGTGAATCCTCATCATCCTATGATTCTGAAATAGATGAATTGGCAAGGATGAAAGAGTTTTTGGCCTCTGAAGTTTCCAAACTAAAGGCTGAGCAGTATTTTGAGGAAGCAGGAACTCCTTGTTCCATTTCTCTTCCAGCTCCAAATCCATATAAAGGAGCACAGGAGCAATTGCAGATTTTGCAAAGAAGCAGAGATACAAACGAAGATCAAAGGGTGAAGACCCTTTGTCAAAATATAGTCATGGAAGAAGAGCAGTATGAAGAAGAGGAGGAGGTCCATGGTTTGGAAGGTGCTCCTTTCCTAACCACGGCTGCTTATGAGAAAGCAATATCCAAAGGGACTGCTCAGCAATTTGTTGTAGCTGCAGAACAACAAGTTGACCAGCAGTGGCGGCCAGCAGCAGATCCCTTCACCCTCGAAGAACATGAGTCCAAAGCCAGCTCATCTTCACATGGCTATGCAGATCTGCCAATTTTCCAGCTTGATTTTGTCCCCAGTCCAGTGATTAAAAAGGGAGAAGAAAGCTCCCCGTCATCTTTTGTCCCTCTACCTGCTCAAGTGAAATTCCCTCACAGTTGCCCCTTAAACACTGAGGTAGGAAATAGCTCAATGCTCAAGGCTGAGACTAATCACCTCAGTTTTGATTTTCTAAAGCCTGCTCAGGTGGCCTCTACACAGACTGAAAAGGCAGCTTGTCTGAGGACAGAGGAAGAGGATGTACAGTTGTGGGACTCCTCCTTGGATGAGGATTGTTCAAAGAAAAATTCAAGAGCAGATAATGTTTCTGTGTCCCCTACACATGAACATATTGGTTCACCATTCATATTAATTGTGCAAGCCATAGATGACAAAGACGGGTACACTGCAGCCATGATTATTCAGCAGGTGTACAGAAGCTCACATAAAGAACATCCAAGGAGGAAAATACACAGAAAGGGGATGAAATTTGATCCATATCTACCTATCAAGCTCAAATGTCCTAAACTATTTGAGGTAGAGGATCAAATAAATCCGGTTTTGTTGCTCTATGATGAACCGGCTGACAGGTAGCAATTTGGATGGCCCATCAGTTGGCTAGTTTTTGAGTTTTTATGTTGTTTAAGGTCCTCTGGCCTTAATGATTGTAAGCATTTTCTTTTACAGGTTTTAGTGTACACCTAGTTTGACTCCATGCCCAATGGATATTAGGCATAGTTTTTAAAGCTGATTTTGTATGAAGGCATTGGTCTGCAGTTCTTGAGACCTCACAAGGAGGATCTCATCCCCAGAAGGAGCCAGTGTTAGCTCTACTACAAGCTTCAGCATGAGAAGGTTATATTCAGGTGTGGCAGTGTTGTTCCGGGCCTTAAGAATACTCGCAGCAACTGGTTTCCTTTTCTCCCTCATTCTCCTTATAACTCCATAGCCTCTTCTTTCCCTGTTCTTCTTTGAAACTCTACCTAATCCCGTGTTTTCCCTTTTACCCCCGTTTCTGTTTTATTGCATAAACCCGCGTAAACCCTTGTTTATTTAAGCTCGGGTGCTTAACGCATGAATCCGTGCCAAGGTAACCCTTTGTCGCTTTTGCAATCGCAGTCGTTGATCGCCCGATCCAACGGTCCCTGTCGCCCCAGCCCGCGCGTTAAACATCTTGAATGTTCCCTATCATTTGGCCATCCATCGCGAGATCAACGATGGACGCTTCCCCCCATCGCACCACTTGCGCACCCGTTAACCCCCAGGGGTGGTGGTTTTGGCTACCATGCGGCGCTTGTTTACTGGATCGTGCCCCATGGTATGAATACTGCCGAGCCCCCGTAGGCGGTGCGGGGAATACCGCCCGCCTCCCAAAACCATTCTCCCACGTGATAATGTCCGTGCACCTTCTGCTTGCGATCACCGTCGGATCTGCCGCGCCCAAATCCGACATCCTGCGCTTCCCCAATCATGTCATCTCCCGAAAGCCTTCATAATCCAATGTCCGCCGTTGATTTGTGGATCCGACGGCTATTGATTGTTCTCCTCTTATGCCCACCTCCGCCATGAAATCTTCATTTCTTTAACCTGTTTTGTGCTCCCGACTGCTCTCTGTTGTCGGAAAAGGAAGGAGGCCATGATCCAGCGACCTGCACATTAAATCCTCAGCTACCTCATTCAAAGAGCAGCACAGCCAAGGATGAAAAGGACGACCTCGAGAAATGAAAAGCATTTATCAGGCATGGAATTTCATCCATAATTTACTCCAGCTACCCGAGAAGGACTTCAGAGCATCAGAAAAGGCTGATTTTGTTCATTAAGACACTGATATTGTAGCAAAGCCCCATATCTAAATTGTAAATGCGGTTGGTGGTCCATTAAGACCCCTCCACGCATAGCCTAGCAGAGATTTTTTGTAAACAAACTCTATATAAACCCAAAAAGAATATCTATTGAGGGTTGATGAGTGTTATTTTGTTGTAAGGTTCAACTTCTGGAGACTGTAACTACTGTGATACCTACAGCATCTGGTCTTCATTTTCAGCTAATGCAAGCTTCTTTTGCTATTAATTGCTCACTTTCCACTTCTTCTTCTTTGTTCCAGGCTGTGCCTGTTATGCATTTATTCATGTGCTGTAGATGTTTAGCATTAGAGGGGCTGTCATCCCACCTCTGTGTTAGATTCTAGCTTGTATCATTGAATTTGTATGCAAGTTTCTATTATTTTAATGCCAGAGAGCTGTCATCCTATCTGTGCATTAGGAAATAGATTTACAGACCTTTTAACTGGTTGCAGCCGGCCATCACAAGGTCCTGTGCATCTGCTGGTGTGGTCAGTCTTCTCCATCATCACATTTTCCTTAAACTGTGAGTAATTGGTGGTCTAAAGCCTTGTAGTCTGGGGGTGTTCACCCATGTCTGGGGTTAAGCATAGTAGAAGTGGTTATCTGGCTTGAATATGCAGCATTTCTTTCATTCATCCATCATTTATCCAACTTTTTGTTGAATTTGTAATGTTCCCGAGCATCTCCGATATACAACCTAGGAGAGTTTCTTGGGGTGATAACACATACTCATCAAGTATTTGGTTGGTTTGCATATCCATCTGTGGAAGTAAGTGACATTGTTCAAATCGAGAAAACGGATGAGACTTGTGTATAGGCATAGTATGAGGATAAAATAGGCTAGAAAAAAGGAAAATTAAGTGGGTCAAAGAAGAAGGAGAACCAAGAAGCTTCCAAGGAGGAAAAGAAGAAGTGGAAAGGGGTAAAAGACAAAAATACAATAGCCACAACATACTAGTGCAAAGATCCAAAAAACCACTATAACATTGATGGTCATATAGAGGAGGAGTGTTGAAATTTGCATCCAAAGCTCAACCCAAAGAACCAAAAGAAACATGCTAAGAAGAAAAATGTCATGGCCATAGACTTGAGTAATGAAGTGGAAAGCATCTCATATGTGGATGAGAAGATTGTTTGTACATCAATGCAGAAGGGGGTGAATTTGAGTAGCCTTCAACAACAAGAAGAGAAGGAAATGACTAGCGTCTTCCATATAAAATTATAGGTCAAAAAAATGAAAATCGATTCTTTATTCGACTTAGGATCGAATGTGAATCTCATAACATAATATTTGGTAAAAAAACTAGGGTTGGACACTTATGACCATCCTAGCCCATATCCATTGGGATAGGTCAATAAGGAGGAAGAGATAATAGTAACCAAATAGTGTAGAATCAAAATTGCTATTAGTGTTGATTTTATTGATGAAGTATATTTAGTTATAGTTCCACTTGATGTATGTCAAGTTGTGTTTGGGAGTCCCTATATGTACATACATGTTGGGATATTCATGTGAAGAGTCAAACATTACAACTTCATGAAGGATGGAAAATATTGCACCATCAACACACACAAGGTTAAGTCAAAGATCTCTCTATTAAGTACTAACCAAGCCAAAAAGTTGATTAGCTCTAACAAGATGTATATTTTTTATTTTTAAGAGAAAAATCAACCAATAAAAGACTCCATGAGAGCTAAGTCATCAATAGAGGGGTACATTAAGGAGTAGAAAAATTAAATGGAAGAGTTTCTATACACATATTTGGGTTTGTTCCATGAGCCTAAAGGGATACCACCCAAAAGGGAAGTGAAGCACAATATATATCTCTTACCAGACTATTTATTGTAAACATTAGGATATATAGGCATTTTGTTATAGAGGAAAATGAGGTGAAGAACCAGTTATAGTAAATACTAAAATAGGGTGTCATTCGATGAAGCACCTCACCATGTCAGTCACTAGGTTACCCATCATCATTGTGGTAAAGAAGGATGAGACTTGTCAAATGTGATTACAAGGTATTAAAAACACTATGCTCGAGATCATGTACCCACTATCTAAGATAGATGATATTCTGGATTAGTATTAGCAAGAGAAATACTTCACCAAGTTGGAGTCAAAGTCAAGATATCACTAGGTTTGGGTCGAAGAAGAAGATACTCGAAAGACCACCTCAAAATCGAGAAAGGTTTGTATGAGTGTTTATCCATGCCATTTGTCCTTTGCAATGCAACAATAACATGCATGAGATTAATGAATGATATACTACATTCTTTTATAGTTTCATTTTTTATTGTTTATTTAGATGATATAATGCTATACTTTATTACCTATGAAGAGTATATCTCACATTTAATGTAGGTGCTAGAGACATTGAAGAAGCATCAACTACAAAAAAAATGAGGAAAAGTGAGTTTGCACAATATATTTAATGTGTCTAGGATATGTGATAGGTGGAGGATAGAAGCAGATGGATCCTACCAAGATGGAGGCCATCATGAAGTGGTTGATTCTAATGAATATTTTTGGGGTCAACATTTTTGTTGGGGAAATATAGTACTTGAGGGAATTTTTGGCCTTTTTTCAGTAGTAGCAACACCACTCCATGCCATAACAACGAGTGGCAAGAGTTTACACTAGGAAAAGGGTCTATAGAGGAGTTAAAGAAGAATCATTCACTCAAGAATTGGTTTTGATGATATTAAACTTATAGTAGCCATTCAAAGTGGATATGGATGTGATTGGGTGTTATTTGGAATTAGTATTGATTTTGGAAGGAAGATGTGTGTGCTACCATTATGAAATATTTCATTGCATGGCTCTCAACTACCCTACCTATGACAAGAAGATCTATGCCCTAGTGCAATCCATGAAGAAGTGGAAACATTATCTGATGGGAAATAAAACAATAATCCAAATAGATCACTAACCAATATAGTAACTACAAGCCCAGAGTAAGCTTCAAATAACTAGGAATTACAAGTGGATGGGGTTTTTATAGTGATTGCATTTAGTGATCAAGTACAAGAAGGGTGAGAAAAACAAGTTGGCCAACATGCTTTCTAGGGCACCTACATCAAATATCACATCTTTGGGAAATTTATGCACATAGATACTTTCATGTATGATGCATATAGAGAAGAATATATAGAGGATAAGGACTTCAATGATGTGTTTTAGAAGTTTCATAGCCATAGTCTTGTGCATGATGGAAAAACAAAATTTACTACCATCTTTAGAGAAGGTTTCTTTATAAGTTAGATAAGTTATGTGCTCTTAAATAAGCAACTATAGATGATTAGACATGCTCACACCTCCAAGGTTATAGGGAATATATGTATGGGAAATGAAATGACCAAGTTGCAGAGGTATGTGTACTAGCCCAGGATGCAATAAGAGGTATCTAGGTTCATAAGAGAATGCATGCTTTGATATACCAACAAGCCTAGCAATAGGAAACAAGGCTTATATTATCCCTTTCCTAGACCCACTTGCCATTGGGAAAGGATTTCCAAGGACTTTGTGGGATGTTTACCAACAAAACGAAAGGGACCTCACTATTTGTTCATGGTGATTGATAGGTTCAACAATTTTTTTGTTCTAATGCCCTGAAAAGAAACCACCAGTGACTAAGAAATAATGAACTTGTTCTTTGGTTAGGTATGGGTGCACTTTGCAATACCAAGGACCATCATTTCAAATAATGACACAATATTTCTCAATGCATTTTGGATTAAGTTGTGTTTCACATGAATTGAAGTACCATAATCAATAAAATAACATCAATCTGAAATGAATAATTTGGTATTTTTTAGACTATAACTAATTGTGACTTCCTTATCAACAAAATTTCCTGAATGCATTTTATGTTTGGACTCATCAAATTTATTTTTATTGCAATCTTTAGCAAAATATATAGGCTCGCCACAATAGAAGCATCCATCCTTCCTCTTCATATCAATACTTTTCCCTAGTGGTGTTGTGTCTTAATTTGGTTTTGACTGTGGTTTGGCTCCTTTGTTCTTTTCCCATGACTTTAATTTGTATGATTGCTTCCCTTTGGGTACCAACAATAAATCTAAACTCTGAGATTTTCTATTGAAATTCTTCCATTTTCCTTCCTCTTGCAAGAGAACACCTCTCAATTCATCAAATGTAGGAGCATTTTCCCTAGCTATAAGTCTAGTGATGAACATATGATAATCATTCAACATCCCATTTAATACAATTGTTACTAGATCATTGCTTGAAACTTTTTCACTAATAGCACCAAGGTTATCATGAACTTTTGTGATTCTAGAAACAAGTCACTAATGTTTTCATCTACCTCTATTTAATTGAGAAAGGCCCCTTCTTTAAGAATAACACTTGAATTGTATTTGAAGTTTCAAACAACCTTTGAAGTGTATTTCAGGTTTCTTGAGATGTAATAAAACCCTAATGTGTGAATTTAATCTTCTCCTTTACAGAGATTATCAAGAGTACCTTTTCATTTGTCTCTTTGCATTTCCAATCTTGAATTGAGGTTTTTGGTGTTGTTTGTTTGGCTTCAACTCCAGATGTTGTTGAAAATAAACTGTAGCCTTTCATTAGCATTTGCATCTTAAACTTCCAATTTGTATAATTTTCTCCATCTAGCTTAGTGGACTCATTTAAATATGAATCTGTCAATGGATTTTCCATATTTGGATAAGAAAATTTCAAATAATTATGCATCTCTCTCATAAATGTCCCCAATTAAAATATTATTCAACAACCAAATCTAAGATAATGCACAAAAACTAAGATTCATTCCAGCAAATTATGTTGAATCACTTTTTATACTAATGGCATATAACACATCTATTTTAATACTTGATAGTGCACATAAATTAGATCTACAAAATTACAGATACCATATCCCACCATTCGAGGTTTAGAAAAGATACCAATGCCTGAATCCCATTATATGTGCCATATTTCTCAATCACATGGCCTCCTCAATGTAATTTCATCAAAATTCCTTTGGCTTTGTCCTCTCTCTTGCTAGGTTTCTTTTCCTGAGGATATATTGAAGAGATAAAAACAATGTCCATAACTAGAAATCAAAAGTATCATCTTACATACAATTAGATAAGATGCAATTTAGAGACTCGTTGACACCTCTCATCTAAGGAAATTATCATATTGAAGATTGAACATACTAAGGGAAAAGTAGAGTTCGAAGAAGGTGAACATGAACCAGTTGTAGTAGACCCTTTGAATTTCAAGGAGCATAATGCATAATTTCAACAATTGCTATTGTTGCAAGTATGACAACACTCTTCCACTCTTGTAGCCAAAAAATCCACTTAATATTATAGCATATCAAATCTTGGTTCTTCACCATACACTACAATACTAATTTCACAATGCGTTAGCTATCTACTCGGCCTGTGAATTAGATAGCCTCAAGGCTACAACCCTACTCACAAATCCACTGGATATATGTGACTCTCATACCAAATTAGAAAAATAAGACAACATAGATAGATTGCAGAACTATCTCACTGAGAGATTTTATCAATTGAGGCCCACACATAGAACACATAATAGGGTCCTATTTTATAGAAATGGGATCAATATATAATAACAACAACTTGGAGATAATGACGTCTACAAATTTCCAACTCAATCATACATTAGAATACCACACATTATAGAACATGACATTGAAACTATGATAATCTAAAAACTTCATTTCTCTAATTATCTCTAACAAAAACTTATAAAAATAACGTCAATTATTAATTTAATATTTCTTATGTATTGCAAGCTCGACTCAATACTAAAGGTCATTTTAAATTTTATACAAACAAAAGAAATCCTCTAACAAGGACAAGTATCTCAATTTTTCGAGAAAATCGCTAAATTTTGTCATTTTGTTTAATAAAATACTCAATCTCTTTTTCAATGTTTTAGTTATTTTGCAATCCAGTAATTCTTTATATTTGAGAATATATATTTCCATAATTAAAAGCATGATGACGTGAACTTCTAAATATTGTGTAACATTATTAATATTAGACACCTCAACAATATCACATGCTCTTACAAAAGTTCACATCATCATAATTCTTTAGGTTACAAATTTTCAATATTTTTTATATATAAAATATAAACTAAATAATAAATAATAAATAATCCCCGGATGCGGGTGCTTCTCCTGATAGTTAAGGTGATGGGACAGGGGTGCGGCAAGGCTGGACGACACCTGCCCGCCCAGCACCACCTGGTTAATGACCGGACGTGACTTCAACAGAGGCAGGGGAGATCATTTGGTTTCACGTATTGGGACGCCGATATGCACAACCTGTACATGGATATGTCCATCACTTCCGCATGCTTCAGCCCGAGTTGGGCTTCGGCTCCATTCAATGCAGGAGTAATGGCGGGGGCAATCCAAGGAGAGGCGGTTGATGTTAAATTCATGCATGGCAATGGACTCGTCTGGAAGCTCCAAGTGCATAGATGGTCTGGCAAAGTCGGGTTACGGGAGGCTGCTTGGTTATGCTTGGCAAATTCTGAGTCGCGCCCTCCGCCTGCTCCTAATTTGCTCTTCTTTCCTCTCTCAGAGTACCCTGGTGCTCTCTCTGTTCCTCATCCCATCATGGTTCGACAGCGTTTGATCAGTAGAAGGGGCGGCTCGAGGGGTGGAAGCTCTCGGCAGCAAGTCAGGAGGCGAAGCACCTCGGGCTCTCCTTCTTCCTCGGCGGAAAACCCACGCTATCCCAACACCAGAAGCGGTCGTGGTAGAGCAAGCCTTCGCTCAGCTCCCTTCCCTCTGCCCCAGCATCACTCTCCCCATACCACGCTTTTCCACTTCCGCAGCACTCTCAATCAACCGATCATCACCGCAACCATTTCCATCTCCTTTTCTGAGGAAGCGGAACAGAGCACCCCGATGCCCTTCCCCCAGAACGATAAGCTGAGAGCGGAACCAAGTCAAAACAGAGCTCAACAGAATAAAAACAAAGACAAGGAAGATGCGCATGAAGGGCACGGTGGGCAGCCCAAACGGAAAGGGAAGGAGGTTGTTGGGGACCTGCATGAGGATTCAGCGCCACAACTTGCCACGCCAGCCATGGAGAGGCGCAAGAAGGATGAGGAGGACACGCAGCTGGACGATGGTAGCAAAGAAGGCGAGCAACAGGACAGGGGCCAAACTCAGCCAGACAACCACGATGATTGGAGCTGCCCGATAGTGGAGGAACCTGCCATGGAGGAGTTCATCACCAAAATCACCAATGCCAGGTGGCACTTCATCTAACTTTTGGTTCTTCTTCCTTTTTTTGTCCACGTAGGCGCACCAAGGAGGATGAATTGCTGGTTTTATGTGGGTTTATTAGCACTTTTCAGAAAACTGTGGCAAATGTTCAGTGATGTCTTCTTTTTTGTAACTCCCGCACTATCAGACTGGTTTCCCCTCTGTTGGGGCAGTCTTAGAACTAGTTCTTCGGCAAGCTGAGATAGGCTGTATTCCTTCACAGCCAGAACCACTCTGTAAATATCTTTTTTCTTCTTTTAATAGATTAAACTTACTTAGCAAAAAAAAAAAATAATAAATAAATTATATAAATAATAAAAATAATATTTAAAACAATAAAAAAATAAGAGAGAATTTTTTATTTAAGTTTATATAAATTTTCTTAAATGCATCAATTTCATTGATAATAAAATATTAAAAATGGAAAACTTACCAAATAGAAATTCACATTAATATAATTAAAAGAAAAAACTATTAATAAAAAAACTACACAAAGAATAAATAATATTGAAATATAGAGAATAAATTAAAATAAAATAAATTATATTTATTTTTTATATTTAATAAATAAATCAATGTATAAAGAATAATTATTAAAGTTATTAAATGAGTCAATTGGGTTTATCTTTGTTGATTTGTAAGAAATCTTGTTATTTTCCTTACCAAAGTGTTACTCTAGCAAGTGGTAAGATCAACTCATTGTTATAATGATTTTGAACCTTCTGATAGAGTCTAAATAATCTTCATTTTTTTATTAGTTTAACGTATAGAGGATTTGCAGCTTACTTTCATGGTTTACATAATACTTGTCTCTAACAAAAACATAAAAAATAATGTGGTTTATTGATTTAAAATTGTTTTTTATTGCAAACTAGACTTAATACTAAAAAGTAATTTTTTCAATTTATACAAACAAAAGGAATCATTTACAAAAGATAAGTGTCCTAATTTTGAGGAAACTGCTAAGTTTTGTCATTTTGTTAAATACAATAATGAATAACTTTTTTAATACTTTAGTTCTTTAGCAATCCAACATTTCTTTATATTTTAGTATGTAGATTTTCATAATTAAAATCATATTAATCTTAACTTAATATTGGATACCTCAACAATATCACACTTTATTAGAGAAATCTACATCATCTTCAATCTTCATATTACAAAATTTCATTTTTTCCATATATAAATAAATTAATCATTAATAAATTAATTAAATAATTAATAAGATTAATATTTAAATTAGTTTAAAAAATTACTTTCATTTAATTTTAAATAAATTTTAATTTAATTAATAATAAAATATTAAATATGGGAAACCTACAAAATGGAAATTCACATTAATTAATTTAAAGAAAAACAAAAAACAAAAATAAATAATATTAAAATATATAGAATATATTAAAATTAAATTAAAGTTTATTTCTTTAGTATATTTTAATAAATATAAATTTAATTAATAATAAAATATTAAATATGGAAAACTACAAAATGGAAATTCACATTAATTCATTAAATAAAAACAAAAGAAAAATAAATAATATTAAAATATATACAATATATTAAAATTAAATTAAAGTTTATCTATTTGGTATATTTTAATAAATATAATTAATGTATAAAGAATAATTATTAAAGTTATTAACTAAGTCAATTGGGTTTGCTTTGTTGATTATTGATGGGTAAGAATGTTTGTTATTTTTCTTACTCAAATTTTATATTACAAGTGATATAATGAATTTATTGTTGTAATGATTTTGAGATTTTTTTAAATCTAGATAATTTTTTATTTTTATTTCGTTGGTTTAAAAAATAGGGGATTTAAACCTTTCTTGATTTACATAACACTTAAAAAAATAATATCATCTATTAATTTAAAAATGGGGGATTTGAACCTTTCTTGATTTACATAACACTTAAAAAAAAATAATATCGTTTATTAATTTAAAAATGATTATGTATTGCAAATCTAGACTTAATAATAAAGGCCATTTTTTAAATTTATGGAAATACAAAAAGCCTTCTACCAAGGACAACTGTCCCAATTTTCAAAAAAACTTCTCACTTTTGTCATTTTGTTAAACACAATGCTCAATGTTTTAGTTCTTTTGCAATCCAACAATGCTTTACATTTTAGCATGTACATTTTCATAATTCAAAGCATGATAATGTGAATTATTGAATATTGTGAGATATTGGACACCTCAACAATATGACAAGGTATTACAAAATTCCCCATCATCATAGTTTTTTATATTGCAATTTTTAACTTATTTTTTTATATAGAAAATATAAATTAATTAAACATTAATAAATTAGTTAAATAATTAATAAGATTAATATTTAAAATAATAAAGAATTAAAAGAGAGTTTATTTATTTAATTTTATATAAATTTTCTTAAATGCAATAATTTTGTTGATAATAAAACATTAAATATGGAAAACTTACAAAATGGAAATTCACATTAATTAATTAGAAAAAATATTAATAAAAAAACTAATGAGTCAATTAGGTTTATCTTTATTGCTTAGCAAGAATGATTGTTAGCTTCCCTATCCAAGTTTTACTCTTGCAAGTGACACAATGAACTTATTGTTGTAATGATTTTGAGCTTTCTTATAAGATCTAAATAATCTTTCATTTTATTTCTATGGTTTGACAGCCAGGGATTTGAACCTTGCTTTTATGTTCTACATGATACTTCATAACATAATGATCACCAATTGAACTATCCCATGGGAAATTGTTAATAACAAAAACATGTATATACTTCATATGAAATATATAAAAAAATCTTACATTTATATCTTTCTCTTATAATTTTTTTATTTATTTATTTGGGCTATTTTTATTTTAAGTATTTATTATTTTTTCCCTTTTTATATCTTTTAATTTTAATTATGTTCTTTTATTTATAAAATTAATTTTTACATTAATTCAAATTTTAAAGGTATTTTTTTCTTTTTCATTTTTCTAATATTAATTCTAATTAATTAATATAGGAGCAGTCCAATTGCTAGAAGAAATGGATTTTCTATCGAAATCTGGGAATACAAATTCTAGAAATATTGTGATTTCTTGGTGTTTACAATGCATTTTCGAATGCATAAAATGGATTTAATACCATAAAAACCCTTGAGATACTAAAACTTTGTGGATTAAATAAATTAAACTCACGATTCTTAAAAATATGTATTAGATTTTGGGCAAAATTGACTAGACAAAGTATATGTAAAATGATGTGATTCATATATACTTCATCTCTATTTATTATCTTTCCGCCCAATATTTTTAATTTAATTTTATTAATAATTTATAATTTAAAATCAATGCTGCTATTTAAGCATTTTTCCCGTGGAGAAATTTATTATTGCTATTTTTTTCATAAATTCATTTTTCATTCTAAATTCCATTTATGGGCGGGTCAACCTTCGTCTACCCTTTTCATCTACGCTTGACATGTGTGTTAAGTGAATTGCAGGGAAAAATCAACACAATTTTATTCTCATAAACCTCATCCCCTAGTTTACTGCCGATTTTTACATCGATAAGGGCCTTATTACGAATACCAACGCATATTTTAGCAATACCTTGTTACAGATAGTTTTCTATTCTGCATTGTCTACTCTAAGATATGCTAATATAGAGGTCACAACCTTCAAAATTGGATGACATTCAAAGGGTGACACCAATGAAGCAGGTGAAACCCTTTAGAATGCTAAGACGTATGATGGGAATTTTCTTCACTTGCTCGCTCAGAACTAGGGTACTTCCTTGCGAACCAAACTTGTTTTGCACGATTACCTTTTTTCATTATTCAATGAAGTTATGAAGCTTGGGCTAGCGTCCGAGAGGAACTATGGGCTCCTTAAGTCAGATGGAACTGCAGTTTACAATCTGGGGTTAACTGGAACATTGTCTATTGGTTCATCATACAAGTCGAGAAAATATATGGCAACAATGTTCGTTCATGATTGATACCACATTTCCTCAAAAATTAAAAGCAAAAAAGTTTCGATAAAATAGAAAAGGGGTAGGAGATTCCAATGTCCATTCACAAATAGAAGGATTGATAGCAGGACTTATCGAGTGGTATTATTTGAGTGAAGACAAGGCTACCATTTCCATTCCCCGTGTTATCTGTCCATTCAATATACACCTTTCATGTTTTGTGGTTGTAGGCACTCAATAGGTATATGGGTAAAATGTTGGACACCTTGCTTGGGAAAGGCTTCAAGTCTTCAAAAGGGTATTCTTTCTCTGTTATGCCCAAACTAAACATTGTATTTGTAGGCTAAAATTAATTTAAGGGTTAATTCGAACCATAGACTGAATTACATGAGTTTAGGCTCTGGTTATCTCTTTTCCTCCTTATTGATGAGATCCAAAAAAACATTTACATTTTGGGTTATCAACAAACTCCATGTATTACATCTAAACCATCAAGATGAACAAAGCCCTAAAAAATTTTATACATTTGAATTTTGTGTTTTTATGAATAAGAGGATATTAGTTAAAACTCTTCTAGTTTAGAATGAAATTGGACGTTGATAGTTTTTATTAAGAATTTCATAGTTGTGTCCAACATTTAACAATTAACTGCCTATATGTAGATTTTCCCACATTTCAAGAAATTGTACCTTCAAATGCAGGAAACATTTTAGGGTTAGAGAACAATGTTCCTGGTACCAAATATCTAATCCTTATTCACCAAACAATGAAAAATTTAGGCACAAGCAAGACTAGAAATCAATGCAAGTGCTTATGACATTGTAGGGAAAAGTCTACAGAATTTCCAGGAGCAATTTATTGTTTGGACTCAGATTGTGAATGTCCCAAAGAGCGTAAAAGTTCATCCTTTTCGAGCAGAAAGATTTTTTTTGGGCTTGAAAATCCTTTCTAATCCACACCATGAAGCTATAAATGACCCAAAAAACCTAGAACATAAGTGTAACATTGTTGAGCATCTCTTCCTAGGAAGATCATTTCATAGAGTAGATTCCAATTCCTCTTTTATGTTTGTTTCATCAGAGTATGAGTATTCTTTGAGTGAAGGATGGTCTCCCTCTATTATTTTCCACTATCCAATGTTATGTAGCCCATTGTCAGATAACTCTGACTCAAATCAGATCAATAACAAGTTTAATTTAATAAGGAGAAGTATTATTTAGCGACTAGCAAGTATCTGGTTGGCATTTTTCTATGTATCTAGGTACATAGCGATGTGAAACATGTATGAAATTTGAATTTTTCTTACGTTGGATGTGGGTTTATGGGTTTACTTAGAAGCAAGACATATACTAAGGACTTTAGGGTTGCAGGTAATGAATTTTCTGTAATAGAGTCTACAGCCTCACACAACACTAACTTATGCATTGGTTCATTCACAAGTTGTTGAGGGTCCCAAATTCATGGGAAACCATATAAAATTTTCTATCATCTTATGATGTCTCTTTGAGTTACTTTGGGGTAATGTGTTTATCACCTTAAATAACTAGAATTTCAAACTCCTCTCTTCAACCTTAATTTTCAACGGGGCACTGGATTCTTTGGCCATTGGGTTTGATGTGCATAGTTTATTTCCTTGTGAGGTGAGATTCTTTGGCCTTGTACAATATTTTTCATTTACACTCTTCCATTTTTGGTCTTCTTACTTTTTTCCTTTCTTCAAAAACTAAGAAGCAACATTTTCAAGCTTCATTGATTGCTTTCCTATTTGCATATTTAGATTACATTTTCATCTCTCTTCTCTAAGCTTCAACAAGGTCATTTTTGTTGGTTTTTTTGTCATTCTCGGCAATGAAAAGATTAGCCCTATTGCACTCATGTTTTCAGATTCATTTTTTAACCTTCTTCTCCAAGCTCAACCAAATAGATTTTAGCTTTTCTTAAAAGTGCATCTTCAACCCTCTGTTATAAATCAATAGATGTAATTTATCGCTTGTTGAAGACTATTTTTTTATTTTTCATTAGGTTGTTTATTAATGAAATGTTCACACCATACATGTAAGATTGAGAATGCATTTCCCAGTCTATTTTGACTTGATGTGGGAATATAATTTATAACTCATTTTTTTTCCAAACTTGAGAAGGCAGTTTCCAGCTCACTCGAATTTAAAATTACTGCCCTCTTTTCCAAGCCTCAAATTGCATTTCCATCCCTCTCTTTAAGTTTTAAGATTTCTATTTAATGCATGGTTTTTTTGTAATATTATATCCTTCATTTGATTGTATGGAAAAATGAAATTTCAACCACCATTTGCATCTTTGAGATGGTAATATCTAGCTCTATATGCTTGCTTGAAGGATGATTTACTATCTTCTTTTTTGGTTTTGAAAAGAGGGATTGTGCGGTACAAATTATGCTTTGACTGAAACATAAAAAGTGAAGTGATTGCATGTTGGATTTTATGAAAAAATAAGATGCATGTTGGATTTTATGAAAAAATAAGATGAAAATAAAACTCATTTTTGCAAACTATGTGTAATATAGTGAAATTGAAATAAAAAATTCTATGTTATTGCTTCAGCATTTTGAATATCCAAAATTAGTTTGCATAGGAATTTTTCATGACAAAAAGGCATTGAAGTAATGGAAATGTGTATGAAGTAATGAACTTGCATGAAATGTTTTGTAAGATGATGTTTCAACAAACTTTAATCGAATAACACGTGTTATTTCTAGGAGTTGATGGCAACAAACTTGTGATAGGAAAAAGAATCCATCTCCCATTCGATGATTAGCATGCCTACTGGACATTGACCAATTAAAATCAATGTGTATGGGAATATTCCGTTGGGTTAAATTTAGTCATTGTGTAATTTTGAAACTTTGTTTGAAGGTTTGTATAGAGATTATTGAATGAAGCATGAGCCTTTAAACTTTGGCCTGCTTTTATATAGGCTTTTAAAAATCTTCTGCAGAATTGTGGGTTACAAAGCTATTTTATTCCACTTTTTGGCCACTTAATGCCTTCCTAAAATTGACATTTTTTTAGAAGACCTAAGCATTTTGAATGCATGATATTTCTAACTTGAGATGCAATCTTCAACACTCTTTTGGGTTTTGCTTGGAAACCAAAACTTTATCCCTCTTTTGTTTGCTTAAGAATGCATCTCTAATTCTTTTCCAAGCCTTAGATACATTTCTACCATCATGTCAAAGACAAGAAATGCTATTTTTTTCACAACTTTATATACACTTCCAACCTTCATTCACTTGCCTGAAATTTAGATTGTATCATCATGTTTGAAAAAACAAATTAGCCGTTTTGATATTGGGTTGAAGTGTCATTGACCCATCTCTTTATACCTTTTTAAGCAATTACTAATTTGTATATTTTCATTTTTACTAAATAATCTTTAATTTATATCATTTTAATTATACAAATTAATTTTCATATTAATTTATATATCTTTTCATATTTAAATTTTAAAACTTTAATTTAATTCTCAAATCCAAATATTTATTAATCTACTTAATTAATTTAAGTAGATTCCATTTTTCTCCATTTATCGTTTTAAAACATCTTTAGTTTGAATACCATTCTTTCTAGTTATCAATTAACCACTCTAATAATTCATTTTACTACATGTCATTTCTATTACTTCATCATTTTACTCAATATCTTTTTAATTTTAGGTTATATTATTTTTTATGATTAGTCTTTCCATTTCATTTATTATTTATATTATTATAATTATATTATAATTTAGTTATTAGTTATGTTTTTTTTTTTTTTTAATTTGCAAAATAAGTTTTTAAATTTCAATATAAATTTTAATGATTGAATATGAAAATTTACATCTAAAATGACATAACATTGTTTTTAATTATTCAAATTTAGTTGTTTTTAAACTTAAAATCTTAGTTATCTTCAAACTTAAGACCCATTAGGTTAATAACTATCCAAATTTATTTAGACAGAATCGATTTGTTATAAATTATAAAGAGGCTATTTTAAGTGGTCATATTTTGTTTAGAAAGAATCAATTTGTTATAAATTATAAAGAGGCTATTTTAAGTGGTCATATTTTGTTTGCTCACAATGGTATAGCAATATATTAAGACTTTAAAATTGTACCAACAAAGAGTAATACATGAAGATTTCGAAATTGCATAAAAAAAAAATTAGGCTAGTGATTATACAACAGAACCATCCCACACGAAGGTGCTTTTTAATGTAGTTGCCACCACCAATAACCGTGAGGCTAGGACCATTTGTATGAGTGGAAAATTTGTGTGTTAGTAGGATGGTAGAGGTGGTTATGCAAACTCATTTCAAGTTTTGCCTCTATTATTCAATAACCACTCCCACACTCAAACATTATTGTAACATAACCATGGAACTCTCCACAACCATGATCACCACAAATTCTAGATTATGGCTTGAGAATGTTAAAATCTTGTTTCAAAGGAACACCTGATTCACATTTATTTCAAGAAATTTACCTCAACTTTTCATTGGATTCTATTAGAATTTTCTATTCTTTCTAGATTCTCCTACTAAAATTAGGCTTCAATCTAACCTCGTACTCTATCTCTATGTGTTTTCTTCTTATTTGGCTCCTTTGTTTCTAAACCCTAGTCTCTCAATTCATAATTGGGCTTGACTTCATCCTCTTTATTCTTTTGTGTAGCTATTTCGATGTCCCCAATGGACCTAGACACTCTACGGCCCACATTTTTCAATTATTTATTTGTCTCCCTCCTATCCTTGACCAGAATTCACTATGCCATGCCATGGTTCCTATCATAATCATTATGGAATTCGAGGGAGGAGAGTGTTTCCCCACTTAATAACCCAAGCTAATGTAGAATCCTTTCCCACCCACTATTTGGAACACACTTATCGCACAACTAGCGAGAAGATGGACGTGGTCAAGCAAGAAGTCAAAGTTGAAAGACATATCCTTTCTATATAATCTTTGAATAAAACATTTGGATTTCAAACATAGGGAACACCTACTCTTGGAAAAATTAGTGTATGCAAATAATGGGTATTTACTAGAAAATCAAAACCATAATGGATAAAGTTATGGTGGAGTGCAATGGGTCTCAACAAGAAATCTTGCTCAACATGGTTGCCTTGCAAATGCAACTCACAAAACTAGACAACGAGGTCATTGTGGTTGCTAAGAAAATTGTAAACTTGGATTTCCCCAACAACGAGAAGGAAAAATGTGACCCTACAAGTATTCACATGGACTTCCCTACTACTTAATTAATGACACTTGTTTTGAGTTTTTTACACCTAAGGAGGCATGTTAGCCTAGCTACTGACTTAGGTTTCGTTTTAATCACTAGTATTTCAGAGATACCTAGACTTGTTTTCTTATACAAACATATTATGACAATTGGACCGATATTTTTGACAAAAACCTTATGCTTATCCTACTACTCTCATTTCCCAAATAGAAAATTAGAAACAACATGATTGTTATCCTTTTTTTCGTTTGAAGTAATATAAATATGTGCTTAGTTTACTAAACACATAAAAAAAATATCCTTAAGAATTATAAAACATTTTCATACTCATGAAAAAAAATCAATTTCATTTCTACGTGTACCTCTTAATTTAAATTAAAAATAATAATATACATTTTAAAAGATTAAGTTGGATTTTAATTTAAAGTATTAGGTTTGATTAATAACATGAAAGAGATATTTGATAAATAACAACCAAATCATTGTTCATTAAATAAATAAAAAGTTTTAACTTAAAAGTTAAATTATAAAACAAATGTATCATGCCTTACCTTACCTTCAATGAATGGTTTTCTTGCATGCTAAACATTACAATTTTACCTCCAACTAAAGTGAAACTAACTACAATCTTAATAACCTCGATGTGTGGTGATCACTAAAGCATTTCATGATATACCTCCATGTGGGGAGATCACCAAAGTATTCCATGATAATCGTCAGCCACATGCACACACCACCTTTCTATCAATTGTCGAGCAAGAAGGTTGACATGATTGATTTAGGTGTTATCATAATAGGGATTGCAAGTATTTTCATTCTCCACCAACTCCTCACCATGATCAAGTCTACAACAAACATTCAATGCAGTTTCATACTCTGTATTTTGACATCAAGGAGCCTTGGGTACTCCAATTCTCAGCATGAAATTTCATTAATGGAGGCATTATTTCTTTCGTCCCTTAAGAAGAGCTTTCACTAGGAAAGAGGTACAATTATAAGTGGATTAAACAAGTTAGTGTTATATGTAATTTATTTGTTTTAAAATGCCGCATTCTACTCTACATTTTCTATTTTGATGCTTTCCCTCTACGCCATATCTACTTTTGGTCTATGCCAATTGGTTTTCTCTTAACGCATAGACGCCATCTTCCTTAAGCCCTTCCCGATGCATGATTCACAAGGCTCGTTACTTTTGGTTACATGTTTCCTTTTGGTTTCCCCTCATCGACCTCCTTCAACCACGGTCTTGCTCTTAGGTCCTAACTTATGTGTTTCCTTCATCTCCTCTATTTTTTCATCCTATTGGGTTCCTCCCCCTTTTATGCTTTCATCATCCTCTTCTCTCGTCTTCAACCCCTACTCTCATGCAACTAACTAGTGTAGCCTCTCCTTCCCTCTCTCTCACCAATTCTATTGCAATGTGTCAAACAAGCTCTACACTCTCGAGCCCAAACACCAGAGGGCGTGAGACCCATCCACATACTTGTGCTAAAGGTAGTGTTAAGGCAATGGCCCACATGCATAAGGAGCGCACTCCTTTCTTAGTACAAAACAAATTGGAAGTGGCTAAACATGAAGCTCAAGTCAAAAGAATTTTTTGTTTGATATACAAGTCAAAGAAGATGTGGGGAAGTGTGTTCCAAATATGGGAACACTTGTACCCAGTAAACCTAGTACATGCAAACAATGGATATATATTGGAAGTTAAAGGTGACAATAGGAAATGTGCTGAAAAAAATGAATGAACCCACAATGAGTTTCTTCTCTGCATTAACAACATCTAGCAAACAAAATGGACAACCAAAATATGAATGAACCCACAGTGAGTTTCTTCTCTGCATTGACAACAACCAGCAAATAAAATGAACAACAAAAATTCAGCATTCGCTAAGAAATTGTAAAACCTGGAATTTCATAGCAATGAAGAAGATGATCTACCTCCTATTCCTATCCAAGTGGAGTCCCCAATAGATAAATATGCTTCTAATTTTCTTAATTTTGTTTCTAAATTATGATTGTAGGCTCAATAAACCTGCGCAAAGTTGTTAAAGGTTTTAATTCGTTGTATCTTAATGCATTTCAAACTTAATTATTTAATTAAATATTTCCCTATTATTGGATTTGCATTTGAAACACCAAAAATTCTATTAATTTTCTAGTCTAATTTCCCTAATTGCATATCAAAAATATAAACTAAATAATATTTTTGAATTATTAATAAAAAGTAAATCTAATTTATTGGGAAAAAAAAATTACTATCTTAAAAAACAATTTAAGCAACCAATATCAACCGCAAATCCCGCCAAGAAAATGAAGTTAAGGTTCATGGACAATTCAATGACAAGATTTTGAAAGAAATAACAACAAATTACTATCTTAACAAACAATTTAAGCAACCAATATCAACCGCAAATTCCACCAAGAAAATGAAGTTAAGGTTCACTGACAATTCATTGACAAGATTTTGAAAGAAATAACAAGACAGATAACTCTACGAAAATATTTTGGTACAATCAGTAAAGGTGGTCTATTAATCTCTCAAGTATGCCGGCCAGCAAAAAAATTTAGGGATGCGCGCCAAACATGATTGTTTTACATGAATCTCAAGTGAAACCCCCCTGTTCCATTAACAATCAACTTAAGCCGCCAACATCAATTGCAAATTCAACCGGAAGTCGAAGGATAATTGAGAATTCAAAAATCATCCTTAAGGTTGAGATGTGGTATAACCGTATGACATACCCACCTTACGAATGTTGGAATACTATAATTAGTGCCAGCCCTTTTAGATAGTTAACATTTTGTAGGTATGTATGCTTTTGATTTTGGAATACTATAATTAGTGCCAGCCCTTTTAGATAGTTAACATTTTGTAGGTATGTATTTTGATTATGCTTTTGAATTGAAGAAATCGAAACAAAATAATATATTTTACAGTGTATTTATTTATTTGTTTTTTAAAATAGTTTTTTTTTTTTTTCAATTATTCTTAAGAATCAAAGAAGAGTTATATAGTCAATATATTCAAGATAAAGATAAACCTTGCATAGGAGTTTCCAATAGAGGGCTTGCAAAGAAACATCATGTCAATAAGACTTAGATTCTACATTTACAGGTTATAATGTGTAAATGTTATAATTTACAGGTTATAATGTGTAACAAACTAACAAAGTCTTTCTTTCGCTTTCAGTTACTCAACTGTACAGGATACGGCCAGGTGAACAGAGAACAGTAGATTTAAATTAATTTAGCTCTTCTCGAACTAATTTGCCTTCTTTACAATATGTTCAGTTTCGTTGTTGATGAGGAGAATACCAACTTCAACTTCAGGCGGTTAAACGCTTCTCCACACAAGGCTTAAACTTTGCATTGTTTACATGACGAAGCAACAACTAAGCCACAGCTGGATAGATATATACAGTGCTGATTTTCATAGACACCCAACATCTAAAATGGACTTGTCAAAACATGTCATGTTCACTCTCTCCCATGCTTCTAATCATATGGATTTGAAGAACTACAACAACATTTTGCGTGATCTGCAGTTTGAAGATCTACAGCAGCATTCTACGAGAGCTGTGGCCACTGGCAGCGCATTAGCAGGCTTTCCATTGATGAACTTCCAGCAATAAACTTGCAGTCATCCTCCACTAGAGCCCTGATAAGACTTAGCTCGACATCTGGAATTTGGACATATTGAGGTATCTGCAGTGGAAGAAATTGAGAGGTATTTAGTCCAAACATCACGCCCAAATAATTGCAGGTATTAAAAACAAATCGGATAACTGGTAGAGCAACCTTTTTGAATTTTTATAGAAGACCCACCTTGAATCAGGGAGGAAGACTTGGAACAAACTTAATATAGGCTATGGATTTAGAAACAACAAAATGAAAGCCTCATTTATGCATTCTCAATGTTTTCCCATAACGTTCGGTTTTTGGTACCTTTTTTATTTTGATTTTTTGCTTAGGTCCACACAGGGAGCAGGAATGCACTTATTGCAAAAGCAATAACAAAAAGTTCGTATCAAAATTATATGTCTCCCTAGGATGTGGTTTAACTCAGAAACTACATCTAAACAGAGTAAAATGCACCTATTACCTATATCGATTATCAATATCACATTTATCAATATCACATGATACAAGTAAAACAATGCCAAAGAGACTAATCTATTCCATATCGTCAAGGATATTGTGTCCACAGCCATCCAGATAAGCATAAAGATGGCAGATTTCTGAAGTATTTTGGAATCTGAATTGACCTCCTCATCCCGTCAGTCAGACTCTGAAATATTCTCAAAACTACAATAGAATAAAGTTCAGCTAAAAAGGACCAGGAAACACTAACTGACTGAAAAACTATTATTTTTGCAACAGGCAGAACACCATAAATAATTACAGCAGTAAAATATATGCTTATAGGAAGTATCAACAATCACTGTTGCAAATACAATAAGAGGATGACTTATCAGGATCCTGTTGGAAAAACAATAAGTGGGATGTTTATTGGACTGAGCTGAATCCAATAGTAGATTTGGATGATCCAAGGGACCAGCCACAAAGTCGGATCAGATTACCAGAGGGCTTAGCTGCAAAGTCAACAGTTGATTTTTTGTGGCTGCTCCCTCCGAATCACCCAATCTCATGAGTCCTATCTTATTAAGGATGGCCTTCGGAATATACAGGCATTATTGCAGAATCCACAAGGGAAATGACTACGAAAATAACAGGAATAATGTCCGAGAATGAGGACTGTCTTTGAGAACGTTGAAACTTGATGCCTAATTTACTAAAAATTACATTTGATCCCTAAGCGATAAATTTCGTCAAATCAAAATCAATAGGAGATTAGCAAGAGACGATCTGCAGGGACTGTTGCAGAAACAATAAGACAGATGCCCATTAGGATCTACGGGGACTAAAATCAGCATTGAAATTCCCATTAGGATCAGAAGATATAACAACAAGAAGAATCCCTAGCAGCATCAGAAAGCACCATAGCAAAACAGTTAAGAGGATTGCTTATATTGGACAGAACAGGGCTACTGACCATCATTGGAATTGGACTGCTTGCAGTGAGCAATAGCTTCTTGACTAGAACTTTGTATCTCCATCAATGTTTTCTCACTACTCATCTAGTTAGGAGGCTTCTGCTGGATGTCAGAAGGTTGTTTTTCCCTCTTACCCAAATGGTTGTAAACTATCTTCCGTTTACCAGAGAAATAAAAGAACGAGACGTGCTGCTCACTTCTTTCTGAACCCTGATTTACACCAATTTTCCATCCATTTCTAACTCTGGAATTCTCCAGATCTCTGGAACTAATCTTCTAATCATACATCTGAGAAATCTTAACAAACAAAGGCTTTATCTTATTCACATACTTCATAACAATCTCTTTGGTTCTCTTCCTTATCTCTATCCATACTTTTACAGGCTGTCCTCCTTCATCATCAGAATCCTCTGATTGCTTCTGAAACCCTTGATTGTTGACATCTCTCTTGGAACCCTTGGAATTATAGTTAAAAATAATTAATATTATTTTTGTATTAATGGAGAAAATGGTTACATTGTTGTAACGTTCTCCCTAGTTTAGGATTAGTTCCTAAAGTTTAGGGGTTTGGGTGCAACTTCCTAATTCCTAGTATTGTATTTAATGATGTAATCTTTCATTGATGAATAATAGAGCGTACGAGAGTGATCTCTCTGTTTTGGTGAGTGTAGTCTCCAGGTGCAGGGCACACCTGAGAGCTACATCTCTTTCTTTTCAATTCTGTTCACATTTTATCTTGGTATCAGAGCTCAGATTGGGTGAGCCTGATCTTTTGTCACCTTTGTAGCTGAAGTGTCTTTGTAGCTAGCTTACCTGTGTGGTAGAATTGCCTATGTGGCTTGAAGTGCCTATGTGGCCACGTGTACACAAGAGCTCTGTGCTCAATTGAGCAGGTGGACTGCAGAACACCCGGCTCGGACTCGGATATTTTTTTTTCTGAGTAGAAAAGAGATTGGCGAGCTTTTCGCGCTGACAGAAGCACCAGGAAAGGGAATTGGCACGAATGTTTGGGGATTAATCGTGCCAGAGTGCCATAACACCCGATTGGCGCGGAATTTTACGGATTAATTGCGCCAGCAAAATTACTCTAAAGCGCCGATACAAAGGAGGACGCGCCAACCTTCCTTCAAGGGGATCTGCAGGAAGCCTCAACTTCGTTTGGCGGTTTGCAAGGGGTGCAGATCGGCGAAGTTGCAAATCTATCCGGGAAAGGCAGATCAGATCAATTTTGATCAGATCAATTCTTCGGCTGTATTGAAAACGCCGGATTTGCTCATTGGAGCAGAATTGCCAGACACTGTAGATCGGTGGCAGAGGTGACAGATCGATCTGACAGGTATTGTTTTTTTGTTGTTGGGTAGATTCATTTTGTAGATCTGGTCAGAATGAGTAATACGATGGAATCTTACCTTAACGAGTCTGGTAAACTTAATAGATCTAACTTCACGAATTGGAAGTTTAAGATCCAAACCTTGCTCGAGGGTGCGAATGCTTGGTCCATAGTTACAGGCGATGAGCAGAAACCGAACGCAGGGCCACAGGAGCAAGATTGCAAAAAACAAGAGAACAAGGCCAAAGTTTTGTTGAACATGTCTGTGAAAGACAATGTTATTGCGCACATCAGAGACTGTAAAACGTCCGCGGACATCTGGACGAAAATCAAAAATCTGTATGAGACCCAGAATATAAGCTGAGTCTTGGCACTTAAAAGCAAGCTATTTTCAATGAGGATGGACAAAAGGGAGACTGCTATTGCATTTGTTGCATGAATTAAAGATGTGAAAGATGGATTGGGGGCCATCGGAGTGGCAGTGTCTGATGAAGATTTTGTCGCAATCACAATGAACAGGATGCGAGATGATTTTCAAACGTTCATCACTGGAGTGTCGGCAAGGGAGAAAGCGCCCACATTTGATGATCTCACAGGGATCTTGCAGCAAAAGGAGGAGCGGCGGCAGAACTTGAACCCCTAGAGTGATGATCTTGCGCTAATGGCGAAACAACGATCATTCAAAGGAAAGCAGTCACAGCAGCAACCAAAGCAGAAAGGAAGAACATCACATAAGAATTCACATTCTCATAAAGGTATGCTTGCAAATCATTCTGAAAAGAAATGTTATTATTGTGGAAAGAAAGGTCATATACAGAATGAATGTTATAAGAAGCAGGCTGATGATGCAAAGAGGAGGCAGGCAAATGCAAAGCACAGAGGATACTTTGTTGAAGAAGAAGACTTCAGTCATGAATTTCAACTGTTCACAGTCGACTGTGCCCTTTCAGCATCTAATGAGGACGATATTTGGTATGTCGATTCCGGAGCATCCTCTCACATGACAGGTAAAAAGGAATTTTTTGATAGTCTTGAAGAAAGTATAAATGGATCAAAAATATATCTAGGAGATGATAGTGGATACAAGATTAAAGGTCATGGGGTGATTTCAGTTAAGTTACCAAATGGAAAAATTAATCACCTTACAAATGTCTTATATGTACCTGGAATTAAGAAAAATCTGATATCTATATCCATGATGGCTGATCAAGATATGCAAGTCGAGTTCTTCAAAACTCATTGTCTGATAAAGGATTGCAGGAATGAAATAGTTGCAACAGGCATGCGAGTTGGAAGCCTATACAGACTGGATGCAAAAAGTATACCAAAACAAGCCATGGTTGCAGGAGGATCGACAGCCGAACAACTCTGGCATCAGAGGTTCGGTCATTTGAATTTGCAGGACCTCATGTTATTACAGAAGAAAGGTATGGTTGAGGGACTCCCTATCTTTCGTAATATTCAGTTAAATTGTGATGGTTGTGCCTTAGGAAAAATGCATAGAGAACAGTTTCCTGTGCATGATAGGAGGAAGGAAACAGACATTTTAGAACTAGTGCACACTGATGTATGTGGACCTATGCAGACAAGATCGCTAGGAGGAGCATATTATTTTATGTTATTTACTGATGACTGCACTAGATATTCATGGGTTTATTTTTTGAACAAGAAAAATCAGACTTTCCAGTGCTTTATAGAATTTAAAACCTTGGTGGAAAAACAGTTTGGTAAGAGTATAAAAATTCTCCGATCTGATCAAGGGGGAGAATACAAGCTAAAGGAATTCATGAAATTCTGCAAATCTCACGGGATTGTTCAGCAGTATACAGTGCCACACACACCACAGCAGAATGGAGTTGCAAAGCGCAAAAACGGAACCTTGTTGGAGTGCGCAGGGAGTATGCTACAAGTAAGGGTCTGTCTAATAGTTTTTGGGCAGAGGCTATCAACACTGCTGTATATTTGAAGAACAGAAGTCCTACCAGGTATCTTGGCTTCAAAACCCCTTTTGAAGCTCTATATGGATTTAAACCAGCAGTAAACCATTTAAGAGTATTTGGGTCAAAAGCATTTGCCCATATACCCAAAGCTGATAGGAAGAAATTAGACCCTAAAGCAGTTAAATGCATCTTTGTTGGTTATGGCACATAATTTAAAGCATATAAATTATTCAATCCTAAGTCTCGTAAGACATTTGCAAGCAGGGATGTAGTGTTTCATGAACAGGTACAGGAAGGGAAAGATGACGTTGGTGATGATTGGCACATTCCATTGTTGTTGGAAGAAAGCAACGAGGATGAAAGAGAACAGGAGCAAAAAGAAGAGCAAAAAGAAAAACAACAAGAAGGTGATAATGCAAGCCCAGTTATAGCAGAAGAAAACAAATTTGAGGTAAGTCCCCTACCAAGGAGATCAGGTAGGAAGACTCAATTACCATTAAAATTGAGAAACTATGCTTTGATGTCAAAGGTTTTGAACATTGTAAAACCCTCTAATTACAAAGAAGCTAGTCAATTTAAGGAATGGAGTGCTGCAATGAATGAAGAGATGGAATCAATTCTTAGAAATGATACTTGGGATTTAGTTGAGCTTCCTAAGAATAAAACACCCATAGGATGTAAATGGCTGTTTAAACCAAAAATGAATGCAGACGGAAGTATAGAGAAATTAAAATCTAGGCTAGTTGCAAAAGGATATTCACAGCAGGAAGGTATAGATTTTGATGATACTTTTGCACCTGTAGCAAAGTTAAATACAATCAGAATGCTTATTGCTTTAGCTACTAAATGTAATTGGGAATTACACTAGCTTGATGTTAAATCTGCATTTTTAAATGGTGATTTAAAAGAGGAAATTTACTTAGTACAGCGAGAAGGATTTGTAAAGCAGGGGCAGGAACATCTTGTTTGCAAATTGAAAAAGTCTTTATATGGTTTAAAGCAAGCACCCAGGTCTTGGTACGAAAAGGTTGATTCTTTCTTTGTAGAGCATGGCTTCCATAGAAATTTAAATGACCCAAATTTGTATACCAAGTACAATAATCAGGGGCAGATTATTTTGATTTCTTTGTATGTGGATGACATGGTTATAACAGGAAATGCAGATGATTTAATCAGAGGAATCAAAAGGCTTATGGCACAAGTTTTTGAGATGAAAGATCTCGGAAGCCTTCACTACTGTCTAGGATTAGAAGTATGCAGAGATATTGGGCAAACTTTTCTTACCCAAGGGAAGTATGCCAGAAATCTGTTGGAAAAGTTTGGTATGGATCAGTGTAGATCGGCAGCGACACCTTTGCAACAGAATCTGAAATTGAGCAGTGACGATGGCACTAAAGAGGTTTTGTCACAATGTACAGACAGCTGGTTGGCAGCGTGATATATCTTACAACAACCAGACCTGACTTGGCATACTCTGTTAGTGTGTTGAGCCAATTCATGTCGAAACCGCTTGAAAGTCACTGGGTAGCAGCAAAGCTCCTGTTGAGGTATCTTTGTGGTACTGTTAATTATGGTATGTTATACACTGATGTATCTGATGTTACTCTAGCAGGTTTTTCAGACTCAAACTAGGCAGGTAACTTGGATGATCGGAGGTCCATCATAGGTTACGCATTCAACATAGGATCCGGGGTCATAGCATGGAGCAGCAAGAAGCAGAATACTGTAGCCTTGTCATCGTGTGAAGCTGAGTATCAAGCATTGTGTGTAGCGACGTGTGAAGCAATCTGGTTGAGAAGGCGTCTCAAAGATGCAGGAAAAGAACAAAAGAATCCCACTTCCATCAAAAGCGACAACCAAAGCACCATTAAATTAGCATACAATCCAGTGTTTCACAAAAACACCAAACATATAGACACTCAGTTCCATTTTGTTAGAGAGAAAATACAGTGAAAAGAAATTACTGTTGAATATTGTAAAACTTGTGACAATGTGGCTGATATTTTTACAAAGCCTCTTGCACGAGTGAAATTTGAATTGTTCACATTTTATCTATTATCTCTACTGAAAAGAGACACTAGAGGTACTTCTACCACTTTGAATTTCACAGTAAGAAGTCTACTCTGCTTGGGCACAAGAGAGTCCATAGCAGTGCCATATTCAGCAGAATTAGGGGACTTGAAATCCCTGCCAAGTTTAGCCGACTTTCTGAATCCAGAGAAAGATATGTTCAACTTCGTAGCAGTTTGGAGAAAGTTGGGGAACTGGGTCTTGACTCCAGCGACGTTACTAGAAAATTGCAGAGAAGTAATGTCATCCAGAGGTGTAGGAATTATTTGAAGGGAAAGAAGCTGGCTTTGGTAAAACAAGTTCTCTGCAGGAGAAATGCGCTGATTTGGTTTTGAGAGATTGGAGGTACAAATAGACAAGTCCAATTCAAATTCATCGTCACTATCATCCTCGTTTGAGGTTGGGATGCTATGTGTTGGGGAGAAGGGCAATGAAATATCAATGTCAAAATATTGGCTATCATCGGCATAATCATCATCATAATGATCAGGATTATCATCTGAATAAGCTTCCAGTCTTTCTGAATGGTAGCTGCAGAAATTCGTACGGTACTTCTCCATTGGATTTGGCTTGAACCGTTGCTAAAACTGTGATGTTAATCTACAATCATTCCTAAACTTGTGAAGGACTTGTGAACTTAACGACACAGCAAGAATGCGTTAGCTTGTACGGCATATGGGGAAACTGCGGGGAACGCAGAGGGATGCATTCATGGTTTCCTTTTAGATGCATTCATGGTTTCCTTTCAGATGGCAACATATGCATTAAAAAAATGTTTTTACAAAATGGTGGTCAGGATTTAGTTGTCATTTAATCGCTTCGAATTTTACGTTTGATAGAGAGTATCCTCCAATTTCAGCCAACGAAATTCGTTAAGAGGAGAAACAAACTGGTCGCCCTCCGCATATTTAGGAGGATGGTTGACTCATTTGAATACATCGTAAGTGGAGCCACCGTCTCCTAAAATTGGATTGCCGGACGACTTACAATTCTGAATCGAAATGGTAATCTAAATGGTAATGAATTAAAGAAGAATGTCATTATGGAAATTAATTTTGTGTTGCGCTAGCTTCATTTTAATTGATATGTTGGGTTTTTTTATTTTAAAAACAATTTTGTATTACTATTTCTTAATTTCTAATATTTTCTAACTTTTTTATTTTAAAAACAAATTTGTATTAATATTTTTTAATTTCTCATATTTTCTAACTTTTTTTCAGAAAGAAAAGCATAATATTTATATTATGGAAATATATTTACATCATAAAACTGATGGGTCTTAAGAAAACAAGATCGCGACAGGGAGAGCCATTGTTTTTAGAGAGAAGCAGCATAGCCTCATAGCTGAAGCGATACATAGAAACATATTGAGGCAAAAAGACATCATCACTATTGAGACATTGAGCATATCTAATCACAACCTTCAAAAACAAAAATATAAACTCTATACCCTTCAGACGAGCAGCAGTCATGAGGAAGGAGGATAGAGTGCCGAGACAGAAGACAGCACATATTTGGAGGAAATGTTTGAGTCCTCAAAAATTTTAAGATTTCTCCATTTCCAGAGGCACCAGATTGTTGTGGGGAGGATTGGGTGATTGATAGCATCCTGTCCTCCCCACCAGACAAAGGTTGCATCAACAGAAGAGAAGTTAGGGAGCTGAAAGGAAAAAAGCGAAGCAATATCATACTAGATTTGTAGAGAGACCCTGCAATTGAAGAACATATGGAAATTCGTTTCCTCCTCCATTTTGCAAAACACGCATCTGCTGGGGCCTTGCCAGGATCGCTTTCTTAGGTTTTCCCAAGATAAATTCTTGTTGTGAAAGACGAGCCAGGAGAAAAGGATCAGTTTGAGGGGACAGGCAAGCTTCCACCATAACACTAGGAAAATCTTTCTAGCCGGCATAATTTTCTTTGAAATGAGATCCAAATAGATGACCCTGACAGAAGCTTGAGTGTTTGAGAGAGATAACGACCAAACCAGATGGTCATCAATCCCGGCCTGCTTCAGACCTGCTTGATCAATGGATAATTTGAGGTTATCCCAGAGGGAAGACAAAGCCTGAGGGATACCAAGATCAGCAGCATTCTTGAGCATAGGATAGGGGCCTCTCCATCTATCAATAATTCTGTCCCAAGTGAAAAAACCAAACCTGTGGAGGTGAAAAAGAAGAGGATCTGGAACCTGAAGATTTCCCTTGAGTCCAGCAAAAGAGTCAAGACCGATGAAGATCTTTCTACCAGAAAAAATTCTCCATTTAAGGTTGTCAAGAAAGTACTGCTCAATTCTTCTGAAACTCAGCCAGATAGCCAACCCCTGTTTGATACCAAGAGAGCCAAACCTGAACCAGAACTCCAAGCTTCTACCTTTTTGATATTTTTGGCGAATAATTGCGCTCCATGGATTTGAGTTAAAGATGCCTCTCCATAAGGATTTGCAGAGAAGGGCTTTTCCAAAGATCCTTATATCCTTCAGACCCCAACCACCCAGATTTTTTGGCAGAGATAAGAAGTCCAGTTTTGAAAGATGAAATTTGCCTCTTTCCGCTTTTGCCCCCCAAATGAAATTGGCAGTGATTCTGTTCATGGCATAAATAATGATGGCCAGGAGAAGAAAGAGGTGGGCCCAGTAGACCGATAGCTGCATCAATACTGATTGGGCAAGAACGACCCTTCCACCCAGAGATAAAGATCTGAATTCCCATAGCGATATTTTGCTGTGAAAACTTTCAATAAGCCACCTCCAATCATCCTTTGAATATGTCTTTGGTTTAAGGCGAAAGCCCAAATACTTGATTCCATCGGACAATGGCTTGGAGATAATCCCAAAGAGCTGGCAGATCCAAGAAATGAAGGCCTCATCTGATTCATTATGAAAGAGGACCGATTTTGACTTATTGATAGCAAGCCCGGAGGCCTTTTGGAACCGATCAAGAATAGACTTGATACAAATCCAGGAGACTTTAGAGAGCATAGCGAAAAGCAGAACATCGTCTACGAAGAGGTTATGAGAAATATGTATATGTTTGCATATTCTGATCGGAACATAATCCTTTGTCTCCACTGCACGATTGATATGCAAGCTCAGAGGATTAATAGCTAAGATGAAGAGAAGAGGCGACAGTGGACATCCTTGTCGCAGGCCTCTTTCCGCCTGAAAGAAAGGAGAGGGGGCACCGTTAACCAAAACAGCATAGTTAACGTTTACAAAACAAGCCATGATCCATCGAATCGGTCCCTGCTCTAAGCTGATTTTTGCAAGGAGAGTTTGCAGATATCCCTAATCCAGAACATCGTATGCTCTCTGAAGGTCAATTTTCATGATAGCTGCATTTGTTTTGTGCACAGACATAGAGTGAATGCATTCTTGTGTATTGGCAACTGCATCAAGGATATTACGGCCCTTTAAGAAAGCATGTTGGTTAGGAGAGAGAGAAAGAGCCAGAGTCCCTTTAATTCTCTCTGCAATAATCTTTGAAATGATCTTGAAAGTAATGTTGCAAAGAGATATGGGTCTAAAGTCCAGAAAAGATTCAGGCTCTTCTTTTTTAGGGATAAGAGCGATGTAAGTGGATGAGGTGTGTGGATGAATGCTACCCGAAAGTCTGGAGGCTTCCACCATGCTGAGCAGGTCCTGTTTGAAAAGGTCAAAGAAATGAATGAGGAAGTCAATTGACCATCCATTAGGGCTAGGAGATTTATCTTTTTTGAATGATTTCATAACCTCAAGGAGTTCCTTTTCAGAAACAGGGCAGAACAAGGCTTCATTTTTCGCTTGATCAAACATCTCTGGCATTAAATCTACTCCCCATCTTATGTCATTGAAGGCAATCTCACCATTCCTGCCATATTGTTTTTTGAAGAAGCCCATAGCCAACTTTGTAATATCCTCCTGAGAGACAGCTAAATTGCCATGGTCGTCCTTTATGCTCCATATGAAGTTCCTTTCTCTCCTAGCATTTGCAAATTTATGAAAAAATTTCGTGTTTTTATCCCCATTCTTCATCCATAGTGCTCTGCTTTTAAGCCTCCATTTGGCTTCTTCCTGTTTCAGCAAAGAGAATTTTTCCTTTACCAGATTCCTAATGCGGCATTTCAATTCAAAAGAGCATGAGGAATAGTCTGTGGATGCCAGCACCCGGTCCAATTCCTGTTGGATCCTTTGAAGGTCTTTTTTGTCCTTCTGGTGTTTTTGAAATTGCTTCTTTTTCACCAAGCCCCTTATCTCAACCAATTTTTCTCTGAAAGAAGAGAAAATAAAATCTTTATCTCTGTCCTTTATCCTATTCCATGCATTCTAAATATATTCATTGAAGGCGGGATCCTGAAGAAGGCCACGGTCAAACTTGAAGGAGTATCCTCTTCTGAAGAGCTTAGCATGCCAGGATAGGAGAATAGGATTATGATCCGAGATCAGGACATTTTCCACACTTAGCCGAGGCATACCAATCTTGTCAATGAGGCCAAAATGGACAAAAGCCCAATCAAGTCTTTTAGCTATGTAAGCATCACTCACTCTGCCATTAGACCATGTCGGTCTCATAACAGCTGGAATTATGTCGATCATATTCCTATTGAGCATCTCAGAATTTATGAAATCCGTGAGGCTATTGTTTATCTTTCCCTGTCCCCATATCTCATTTGATTTCAGGACCACGTTCATATCACCAGCGATAAGGAGATTGCTGATATCAAGCAGCTCTGAGTCAAAAAATATGTTCCAGAAAGATAAGTGAGATTTGTATGGAGCATATAGATTAAGAACATTTACTGGAAAGTCGCACCCTCTGATAGAAGCTGAAATTATTATCCCAGCATAGCATTTATATGCTTTTGCTTTTACCCGAGAAGGATCCCATAGGGTAGCCATACCGCCAGACAGTCCATTTGCCTCTGTGGCAACCATGAACCAGGAGGGAAGCATTTTTCTGAAGTATGATAATGTGTCCTCCTTCTTGTGCATTGTTTATAGCAGCCCTGGAATGAAAAAAGAAATCTTTTAGCGTTATGTATTTGGGGTCAACGCCAAGCCCCCGAATATTGAAAGAAATGATTGGGATCATTTGGATGATTCCGCAGCCAGGCTCGCTCTAAGGGGCTGAGATCCAGACACTTCCAGGATAGGAACTTCGACGAGAGATAAGTTTCTAATACCTTCATTTGAAACTAAAGGTCTACCTCTAAAATGCCTACTCCCGCCTTTACATTTCTTCCGGACTATAATGTTTTTAGTCGAGTTGGGGCTTATGATGGGCATGAAAGAAGGATCAGGCTTATGGATTGTAAGCGGTTCTAGTTCAAGAGAATCTCTATTAAGCATATGGTCCAAGTCGCTATCAAAAAGGTTAACAAGAGACGATGTCGGGGAGTTTAAAGAGTCGGACCTCCGCATTTGGATTTCCCCTTGTTATTAGGCCAACCAGGAAGTTCCGGAGATGAGGAGGAAATGGATATGGGAACAGAACCCACAGAAAAGGTTGCCCCCTTCGACGGCCCAAGAAGAGAGATGGGATTGAAGTCCTCTTGTTGCATGGGGGGGGGAGGAACAGGGCTATCCTCCCTGGGTTCTGTAAAGGGAGACCTATGGAGGTCAAACTTCATGCAGGAGACAGGGCTATTGGTAGATAATGGACATCCGGGGACAGATTGCATGCGCTTAGGAGAGGCATCCATGTGGGAACGATGATCTTGAAGAGGCCCCGATTACAAGGACTGAGGGGCGGAATAGGCGATGAAATTGGAGAGGATTGGCTGCCATTTATGAAAGATTTTTTGATTAGTCGTCTGTTTGCAAATAGTTTTGCACTAGGACAGTTTTTAACCAGATGACCAGTTCTCCTGCAAGCAGCACACCTAAAAGGTATACCCCAAAAATCCAGCCTTTGGTTAATGATCTGATTCTTCCAGCTGATTTCGATATGGTCAGGATAGCCCCCCCTGAAAGACCTTTGAATGAGAATCCAGGCTATTCGTTTGTCTCTTTCACCCAGACACCAGGGGTCGACGTAGACAAAGCGGCCAATAGCATTACCAATCATCTCCAAAGATTCATTAGACCAAAGTTCCAAGGGCAAATTCGGGCATTTTACCCAAATTAAATTGTTTACAGGAGTGTTATTGAGCGGGTTGAAGCCTATGTACCATCTATACAGGGCAAGAAAACTCCTCTTGTAAACCCAAGGACGACACTAGATGGCTTCTGCATCAGCGGCATCTAAGAAGTTGAAGCAGTACCAGTCTTTCATGAGGCTGGAAATTACCGGAACATAACCAATAACTGGTTTCCAGAAATTAGCAAGCCATTTCCTCATGTCACTATCAGACATTTCTGGAAAGTGCCATTTCCCGATGACGGCCTTGTGCTGAAGACTATCTATTCTTTCATCAAGTTGTGCAATGTCAATTCTTAAAGCCTGCGGAGGATGGGAAATTTTGGCCGGTTTATGCTGTTTGTTGTATTTACGGTCCTTTTCCATTTTGGAGGGGGCATCCCTTGACGTGGATGGTTTGATAACCAAGTCCTCCATCGTGGCCAGGGTGGCAGCTGACCAAGCATGTTCAGCCTCCACGGCAGCGTTGACAAGGTCCTCCGATGCAATGGAGTCGTAGACCCCTTCCATGCACCGCCAAAGGAGGAAATCTCGGGATGAGGTAGAATTCCAGAAAGATCCGAGACAGAGATACGGATCAGAGGGACAGACTTAATCTACCACCTTTACTGATCATCCTATGGGATATAAATGGAAAGCATTATGTGAAGAGAAGAAAGGACATAGGAGGTAGAAAACGAGATCAATCATTGTCAGGGATATCTGCGAGGATATAAATGGTCAAAGCACATGAAGATAGAATAAAGGACAAAAGGACGTCGAAGGAAGTACAAATTATGGCAAAAGCTTCTGCAAATGAGTTAAAAGGCATCGCCCATACCTACCAAAATCCCAAAACAGATATTTTCCAGGATTTGGAAGTAAGGCAAAGTACTGAGAGTTAGGCCAATTTCACATCGTCCTTAATGTCTGGTGGAATTTGAATAAACTGATGACGTAAACTCAGGCCAGCTAATGGACACCGGAAAACCCCGAACTTGCCGGGATTTGAAAACAGGGCCTTTGAGGGGGATTCTATGGTTGCGCAGAAGGTTCCTCACATAGTAAACAGCAGCAGTAAACTTTAACAATGCACCACCAGTATCCTATCTTGAACCTTACATCATTGCAAGGTTTGTAGATGACAATTAAATTCCTGAGTTTGTGGAAAAAGGATTTAATCATCCTGAGGACACTACACTTGGGCCAGAAAAACAGGACTGTGAAGCTTTCAGCACTATTCGGCATCCATTGGATTTAATGACAGATTAAAACTTCAAAACTAATATGAATGAACATCCATGAATTCCAGAAACCTGAATAAGTAACAAAAGAGATGATATGTGCTTCGCATAAAAAACAGCAGAGTTAGAGATGAGATTGTGACTATACTAACCTGGAGACGAAGCCAGAGCGCCCAGCACGTTCAGTCCATGAAAACCAAACTTCCATCGTCCAACCAGCGAGAAATAAAGGGAAAAAACTTTCTGGTTATGTGGATAAAAAGTTCTGTAGGAAATCACTGGGGAATAAAAACAGAGCGTATGCCGAGGAATCAGAATTGTAGGAGGTGGGGAAAGCTAGTTAAACGGTTGGCTATCGGAAGATGCACAGCGCATGCCCAGGAGCCAGTGTAGATTGGAGGTGGTGAAAGATAATTGAAAGGCTGGCTGTCGAAAGGAAAAGGTGGCGAATAATACTGGGTTCACCGCTCAGACCATGAGCAAAACAACAAAACCAAGAATACCAGACCAAAAGCATAACACAGGCAACGAGAGAGGTTAAAAGCTTGTGAAGCCTAATACCCACTTACCACATGAAACTTTACGTGTCTGGCTCTCGCAGAGACAAGTAAAAGATGGCGCTGAGGATAGGCTACTCGTCGCAGCTTGGCATCGGTTGAAAATGACACATGGAAGCAGAAAAATCATGAGAATGACACGATGCAGGCGTTGGCTTCGCTCCCCCCTCCTCATTTTCTAACTTTACAATTACATATCATACATATTTTCACTTTTAAAATCAGAATGTTCTATCAATTTATTTGGTTTAATCTTACATTTCTTTATTAAGTATAAAAAGATGATTTTGTAAGTGCATTATTTTCAACTTCAATATCAATCTAATCATTATTTAAAACCTCAATATGAATCTAATCAATATTAATATTTAATACTTAAAACTTATAGTTTATAAGTTTAAAAAGAATATTCAAAGTCCATAATATTTAAAATTAGAGTTCGATTTATTTAGATTAATTTTATATTTTTATAAAAAGATGATTTTGTAGGTGCATTAAAGTTAGCAATCATAACGATTATGTCACATCATAGTTTTAGTTGTGGAATACTTTTACAACATTGTCATTGATGTTTACTAGAATAGCACTTGAATGTGGAGAAGATAGTGACAATGTTGTAAAAATATTCTATTGCCTAAAGCTTTGATATTAAGTTAGAATTTATATATATATTAGTGTGCACTATAGTGCTATTCCCTAATGTGCAATCAAGAAGTATAGACTATACATTTTCTTTCGGCTCTGAAAATGTCTTAGATAGTCAATTCATGGACTTTATGTCAAATTTAATATTAACCAAGCATGATTGCTCTTGTATATTTGTGGTGAGTGTTGATTGAACTTTTAAAATGACAATTTTGGTAGCTTATGGGATTCATTTTAAGTAGTCAAAGGTCATTGACTTTTATAAAGACAATTAGTTTTTGCGTATCTTACAATCTACTCTTTGGATGGAAACTAAGGTGAACAATTCAAATTCCTTCCATTTCCAAGCCAATGGGCATAGAGAGTTATTTAGTATTATAAATAATTCAAAATGTACAACTTCAAACATCCATATAAATGGCATGAAAGACTTCATTATGTTCAACACAATAGCAACAAACTTTTGGAACTTCTACCTTCAAAGGTGTTCAAAGTTCTAGTCAATGGCCCCAATTGAGATAGTTATCTTTGTTGCATCAACATAGGAAGAGTCATCCCATGCTTAGAAGTAGATAAACAAAGTTGTCAATTTTTTTTTAACAAATCTAATAATAGGTGAACGATATATTGAAGAAAACTAATGCCAAGTATAATCAATTCCATCATTGACATTAGATTCGACATCATTATAAGGTCATTGATATTGTTGCACTTGTAAAGAGAAGAACTTTAATTCCCAACATGTAGTTTAGATGACCCAACTACAACCATTACACCATCACCAACATAGTGGATGTTGATGTTTTTGAGCTTACCATTGTACCTTACCTTGATTTACATCATGTTTTAATTTGGATAAGCCTTACTTCCTACCATTGTTGGATGCATGGGAGGTGGAAAAACAATTAGCCACCACAAAATTAAACCATGATTGTTTAAATCAATTATAATGGATATGAATACCAAAATGAATTTTTTTTTTAGCAAAATATACAACTCTATCTGACAAGGAAATATCTTCATAGAAAATGATTCATTATAAACTACATTCAACAAAAAAATCCTCATATAATACAAAAACATGATGAAATGTTGACTAATACTTCATAGCAAATGATTCACTATACACTACATTCAACAAAAAATCCCTCTTATAATACAAAAACTTGATGCAATGTTGACTAATACTTCTAAAAATGATAAAGATGCAATGCGGAGCGTTGATAGCATCATCATCTTAAAATTTGTCATCCTCAAAAGAAATGTTATCCATGCAAATCATAACACAAGCATGAGAAGAGCATGCAAGTACCTAATTTCACATCTCAAGGAACCCAGTGAGACAAATTATGAAGGGTAATTTCCTATAACACAAGCATGAAATGAGAAAGCATCCTATCCAATTTCATGGCTTATCGTCCAAATGAGACAACATATGAATGACAATTTCTTGGTCTGTTTTATGGTCGTTTTACAAGTGGTATCTATACACAAAATCTACAATGACATTTCTTTCTAGAGATATGGAATTGTTATATATTAACCCTAGGTGTAATTATGAGGGATCAAACGTTCAAGGTTGTTGCATACATATTTGCCAACCTAAAGTGCCAATCAAACTTGCCTGGCCTTCAAATGTGACTTTGGCATCCTTAACATTGTGCAATGGTTATAGCTCGTTGTCATCATTATATATATTTATATATAGATAGATAGATAGATAGATATATAATTGTAGTGTTCAACCAATTAACTTGAGTTTAATAATATATATATATATATATATAATTGTAGAGTTCAACCAATTAACTTTAGTTTAATCAATTATTACAGTTCTAGGGTAACTCACTAACTCTTTGAAATATTTTTATTTGTATAATAGATTTAATATATTTAATGGTTATGAAACAAAATTTATTATAATTAATATAAATTTGAATAATCTTTTATAACTTTATGTACTAGATACTTAATTTAAATCATTTAAATTAAATTCATTTATTTATACTAATACATTCACTAAAAATATCATTAATAATAAGCACAAACATAAAAAAATCATTCCTTAAAACAGTTTATGCAATGTAACTCAAGTAACTCTTTGAAGTAAATCCTAATTCAAATTGATTCTTCAATGACAAAAACGGAAGTTACTCTTTGGAATAAATACTTAATTCAAATTGATTAAATTAAAGACACTTATTTCTACTTAAAAAATTTTACTAAAAAATATCACGAAGAATAAGCACAAATATAAGGAAACACTTTCGGCAAAGACCTTTTTTAACCCGAAATTTTAGACACTATATGACCAATAAGAGAATAAAACTATAAATTTGCAATGTTATTGGAAGAGATCACCGACACAAGGACGTCGATATGTGAGTACGTGAATTAAATTGCTTTACACAATTCGTTTTAATATTTAGAATCAGATTATGAACCCACGTAACGTTTGGTTTTATTCATATCGTTGACGCTTGAGAGGCACATTATATGGCAAGACGACATTCAACATTTTTTAAATATTTTCTTTGTTTCATCGGTGTAATCTTTGTTGCAACGCACCTCTCCGTAATTAATAATAATTGCTACATTTGGTTTAAACAAAACAAATTTTGCACGTGATCAGTGTCTCACTATCTCAGCTTCAGAAGTGAAGTTCATCAATGTTTTGTTTGGTCATATTTTCATATGGAAATTACACCGATGATGACAACGTACAAGCTCTTAATCGTATGCATGCTGTTGTTACATAAATATTTAAAAACAAAAAGCTAACCCTTCCATGTAGATATTTTAATTCAGTTAAAAAATAGATCTATTAATTGTATGCATGCTGATGTTACATAAATATTTAAAAACAAAAAGCTGGCCCTTCCATGTAGATATTTTAATTTAGTTAAAAAATAGATCTATTAATTTTATGCATGCTGATGTTACATAAATATTTAAAAACAAAAAGCTAACCCTTCCATGTAGATATATTAATTTAGTTAAAAAATATATCATTTTTTAAATAGATCAGATGTCTAGGTCGACTGTTAATCTGAAAGAGCTGTTTGGTCAACAACAACACTATTGAAAACATATTGTGCAAAGGTAATACAATTTTGTGAATTACAAAGCAAATTGTATTATGGTTCTTTTAACATTTAACAAATAGTTTTTCTACACACCACACATAATGATGTATATTTATTCAAAAGGAAACTAATTGTTCTATTAACAATTAATTTTGTTGATGTACATGCATATTAATATAGTATAAACTATATTTAGTTTTGGTTAGTTTTAGTGTTTGCGTATGGTGTACATGTACATTAGCATAGCATAAAGCACACTTAGTTTTAGTTTTTGCATGTGGTGTACATGCACATTAACTTAGCATAAATCACATGTAGTTTTAGTGCTTGCATGCAATTAAGCTTAACTTGGTTGCTTTATGGATTCATTTTTTCATCACTAGTGAATATACAGAGTTCATTCTCTCTTCCAATTTTCATCAATTCTTGCAAGTTTATCCAATTATTCTCTAGCTATGTTGTTACCTATGGAGGATCTAATAACTTAACATGATATCAAAGCGATGAGGGGCTTGGAGAAGGTGCATGAACAATTTTTTGCAGATTTAAATATCAAACCATTGAAATCTACAAGGAGATTGAAAGTGCTTAAATTTTCCACAGATTGAAAGTGTCAAAAACTACTAAATGATGGAATTAGTGAAAGAATGGAATGCCCTGCTTCCACCATTCTCACATCGTACACTTATTATGAATGGAAGCCAGATTTTGCTTCATCTTAGGAGCAAAGGCTTGTACCAAATAGTCTTAGAAATTCAGAGGAAATCAATGTCAAAGGATGAGAAGTTTGAATGGCTTAATAAATCTGACATGACTTATGGAAGATTGTGTCTATGTGTGTCTTCTGATATTATTTATTAGATCATAGATATTGAATGGCTATGTGAAATCTAGATTACATTGAAAGGATTATATCGTGACGAAGATGTCCAAGACAAACACCATTTGGAGATAAAGAGCTCGATCTATTATGGTAGTCATGAAACCAATGAAGATTTCTTCAACAATGTGGACAAATATTTTGATACAGTGTTGCACATGAAGATTGTTTCTTATATTGTTGGTGAGACTTTGTACAATAATAAATATGTTGCACATGGTGAAATCTCTTTCTCTGCTAGTGATGAAGACTCCGTTACAGATGGAGACACTGCTTTTGAAAACATAGAAGAGAAGTTTGATTCATCTACTATTTATGATGTTGACAATGAAAATCTAATGAGGTCTCAATTTGGTGATACCTCGCATGCACTCTTTGTTGTAGATCCATGCCTGCATCCAAGGAGGCATCCATAACACCATGCATGCAGATGCATGCATCCATGAAGGCATCCCTAGAGTCATGTATCCAACCTGAGAGAAAGCCATGCCCATGCATGCATATATGGTATGTGCATCTGATCATCAAACACAAGTTGAGGTTGCAGGGAATCCAAATTGGCATGCAACCATGGATAAGGAGAATCAATCCCTGATCTAAACATGGGAGTTAATACCTCTACTTCCGAAAATGAAGTGTGTTCTTCCAGATACATTTGTAGGGAAGGAGTCCACCTTTGGCTATGTACTTAGTTTGGGATTTGTCCCTATTTGTTCATTGAGCAAGAAGCAGATTGTCATTACTTTATCATTAGCAGAGGTTGGGTATAGAGGAGCAGTCAATGTTGTCATTCAGACTATTTGGTTATAACATTTCCTTTTTGAGCTTGGTATCATTATCCATCATCTAAATGTCATATGGTATGAAAATCATAATACACTGAAGTTTTGTGGAGATCCAATGCAGCGGTTGCGATCCAAACATATTGAGATCCACATGCACTATATTAGAGGATTAATTCATGATGTGATCATCTTTCTATAGCATTGTCCCATTTCTGAGCATATTATCGACATCTTCACCAAGACTGTCATTGAGCAAAAGTTTCACTTTCTGTGGGATCATCTCAGGGTGAAGAACACAATTTCCTAGCAATTGTCTTTTCTTTTACATTTGCATTGTGTTTTAGGGAGGGGTTTTGTTCCCACTCAGTTTTATTCTTTCTTCTTTCATGCATTGTACATAGGTACCTAAAATGGCCTTGTTGCTAAGACTCATCCATATTGAATCATACTCACCTAAGTTATGCTTAAGGGGAATGTTGGTGCACATGCAATTAACATAGCATAAAGAACACTTATCTTTAGTTAGCTTTAGTGCTGGCATGTGTTTTACATGTACATTAACATAGCGGAAAGCATAGTTAGCTTTAGTTAGATTTAGTGTTTGCATGTGGTGTACATGCACACTAACTTAGTATAAAACACACTTAACTATCGTTAGCTTTAGTGCTTGCATACAATTAAAATTAATTTAGCTACTTTATGTATTGATCCTCTCATCACTAGTGAATATACATAATTCACTCACTCTTCAATTTTTCTCAGTTGTTGCAAGTTTATGAATTTATTCTCTAGCAAGGCCCTTATGTGTGCAAGTTCTAATGATTTAACAAATTTAATTAACTAACATCAATTGCAAAGTCAACATAAAGTTGAAAGTTTATTGAGAATTCAATTAAAGAATATACTTAAAGTTGAAATGAGCATGACTGTGTGACATATCCACTTTATGAATGGGGGCATATTATATTTATTCCTGACCCTTTTGGATAGGTGGCATTCTGTTGGTATATATGGTTTGTATGAATTGAAGAAACTGTTAGGCCTAAATGATATATTTTACACATAGTATCTGCCACTCACAAAAAAAACTTCACTTTCTCCTTCACTTCCTTTTGACTACAAAACGTGCTTGGGGAAGTGAGAATGGGTTCTTTAAGTTAATTGAATTTTGTATTAAAAATAGAGTAGTGATACATTTTTAAGATCTATATATTATATTATGGAAATAATTTAATAAGTAGATAAACTTAGTTAAAAATTATTCTAATAAATTCAAATGTGTGTACTGTAATAAATAATGGCATTTCAAGAAAGATTGTGAAAAGATGTGAGAATCTAAGCAAGACTCCAAAAAAGAAGAAAATCTAGTTGAATCAAGTGTAGGTATGTTTGATGAGGTATTATCTAAGAGTAATGTTTCAAAATACTATGAAGAATGGTTGTTAAGCTCTCGTGCTTCACATAATATATGTCCACATAGAAGTCAATTTTCTTCTTATCAAGTTTTTGATGGTGTGATGTAGGAGCATCCAATTAGGGAGGCGACAACAGAACATGCTGTTTCAAGATTTTTTTTTTTTTAATTTACTTTTTAGTTTAATTTTATTGTTATTCCTTTTCAAGAAGGCTGTCACAGCCAATGTCGTTGCTTTTTATTTTTGAAAGTAAATAGATTAGGGAATAGTCTTAAATAAATTAATACTTAAATAACAGCAAAAGGGAATGTAACTGCAAATTGCAACTGCAGGTAGCTCCTCAACTGAATGAGGCTACCAGCAACTTAAATAAACAATCAAAAGATGAACAGAGGGTTGCTGCCAACAAAGGAGGATAGAAACCAGAGAATGTAAACTCTAACAGAATATTTTAAAACAGTAAAGAGAAGCATTTCATGTATCAAATGGTTGTTATTATGAATGACTATAATCTGGTACTGTGCATGAAATTAACTACACGATTTAGGGACTGTTAATGAGAATGTGCATCACATCGAAGCAACTAAACACTGCAAGAGAACTCATTCAGGTACTTCACGAAAGCAAATCATTGAAATTCTTACAAGTAGAAGATTTATCATTTCTATATCTATATATATATATATATATATATATATATATATATATATATATATGCATATATATATATATGCATAAATATTTGTTAGTTCAGAGACAACATCCTGTAACCCAACACAGGTTCAGAGCATAAGGCATAGTGCCTTCCAAAAAAATATTCAATTGCCAAACAGTGCTCAAATATTTTCATTATAGACCAAGAAGGGTTCCTGTGACCCAGGACCAACTAAACAAACAGAGACGGGACAACGCTCAACAACCAGAGCCGAACTGTACAAAATTGTATTCAAATTCACAACCAAAATATCAGTAGTGCCACGGTCACCAACGACCAACTAATGACCAAGAAATTTCGACAGACAGACAAAACTGAGGACTAGCAAAAATGAGACTTTGTCTCTACAAGAACAACCTACAGGACTATAAAAGATAAACAGGAAGGACCCTACCTGGTTCAAGTGGAGATCGGAACGAAAGAGCGAAGAAACAGTAACCGTCAAGGACCAAACACTTGCCACCACCACAGAGGAGCGAATCACCTGCACAGTCAAGAGACAACAATTAGACAGGTAGCATAACCAGTTATGTGGAGAATAAACCGAGAGAAGGGTAAAGATGAGTACCCTGAAGGTTACCTGAAGTGGAGAGCAGGTTCCATAGTCGAAGCTAAGACCAACAACATTCAAGCCACAACCACAGAGCCACGAAACCCCAGCTGCTCACAAGGAGCGGAATTGTTAGTGGAGGAAAAGCAAAGAGGGAGCCTGAAATCGAAGCAGAGAGGTTACCTTGTGTTAGAGCTGAACTGTCGCCAGGGAAGTCGGACTGAGGACCTGACATGAATGTGCACCATAAACACAGTCAAACGCAGCAGAGACAAACCAGAATTGCAGGAAACCAACTAAAATTACAGAGAAATCACCGCATACCCAGGATGGCCACAAAGCCCAGTATTGTTTCGGAAAGCCACGCAAGAAGTAGCTACCAAACTCTTTGATACAACATCTTAACATTACCCAGTAAAATATAACCAGAGCTGAGGCTAGAACCAGCAGACAATGGAAGGCAGAGAGTCTTTACCATTTGGCGAAAGGAACCAGGTAAGGGCACAGAGGAGCAGAGCGAAACCAACAACAACAATAACCCAAGCTACAACCAAAACCCGCGCCATAGAACCATAACATGGTGACCATGACAACCTCGAAAAGGTGGCGGAGTTAATGCTCCATTAAAACCTCACCAAAAATCCCAGTTGCATATGAGCACGGGAACGGATCACGTGGGCTAGTTGCCACGAAGGCACTGTTGAGCCTCAACCTTGCACCCATTTACCTGTCCTCCCAACAGCTTTTCCCTATTCACTTCTCTCTTCTGACATCATTTCCTCCATCAACTTGTTCAATTCATTGCATTATATGTCTTTTTAACATGATTTGTTGACTGTGCTAATGATTGACTGTTTGTTTAGAATTTTGGTACATGTTCAGCAATTCCGCAGCTGTTCTGCAATTCCGCAGCTACTCAGCAATTCCACAGCTGTTCAGAGATTCCGCAGCCTTTTTGTTGTTTGCTATACTCCACGTGTCTTCTCCAGGAACGGGCCACATGGGCACGTTGGTATGGATGTCTACATGGTTCGTATGCTATTGGTTGGGCCAAATCAGTCACGTATGCCCCTGGTCAACGCAGGAGTACCCACGGTCAAACAGTTAAGTTCCAGACGGTGGCACGGCTCTGCGTGAGCAACTGAGACACGGAACCACAGCTGGCACTTCCTCCACGCCACGAAGACAGCAAGGGACAGGATCTAACCATAGATTTACTCCCCATGATGACCGTTTCCTCCAATCGTGCAAGGAGTTGCCTGCGTGTTGCTGCGTAGTTAATTAGTTAAGACTGTAGTTGCTTAGTTTACGCAGAGGACAGTTTGTCCCTGTGCCTATAAATAAAGCGTTTGCCAACGCTTAGAGATTAGCTTTTCAATATTGTAATTGCTGTAATTGTTTTGGTTATCAAACTCTGTTTTAAAGTCTGTTTCTACAGCACTTTTTGACTGTATTTTGACATGCTGGTTTAATATAAGAAGATTGTTTCTGCTCATCTCTGCGTAGCTAATCTTTAGCTGGTTGAGTGGATGGAGGGCCCCCATCTATCACAACCTATGTACAGTAGCATTTAACTTTATTTTCCTGCCTTTCTTTGTTTTCATTTTCACATGTACAATAATGTATAGTTTGATTTCTGCAGTTTTCGTTTCTTTGAACATGTATAATAATGTACAGTTTGATTTCATGCCTTTACATTTCCAGCACTTTTCAGAACTGATCAATTTGTTTATGCAGGTGTGTTAGGAGCCCGGGATAGTGTGTTTTTATTTCTTTTTATTACTGATGGTATTTGAAGTTGTCTTGTCTTAGCTGCTGGTTTTTACCTTGCTTACGCAGTTTCATTGCTAGTTTACTTTATCAAGTTTTTGACAAGTTGCTTACTAACCTTTTGATGGTCTTCTCATCATAATCGACTAACCTTTATTGGACCAAAATATCATTGAGTGGCAGCTTGGTTTGATTAGCTTTTTGACTCATATTACTGATTTCTTCTTAACTGTTTTTCACATGAACAATTACAGCTAGAGGCAGAGTGTTAAGCAAGAATGAAGTGTTATGATTTGTCATTTAAGTTTTGCAGTTAAAAGTAGTTTCTTTCACTTTCCATTGAGTTAACATAGATGCTATTTTTGGTTCTTATCAGCAGCATAGATAGTGGACTAGTGCCATTAGTCACTTTGTTTAATGCTTTGCTTTCATTTGAAGTTTCAATTCCATTGCAAGTCACTTTTCAAGTTTTCTCTTTAAAAAGTTCTAGAAGCATTTAGAAACCACCATATGCACACACTCGCACTCATTTGTTTATAAATCCATCACTCCATCTTAGGAAGTTAAATCAACCACAAACATCATCTAAAAACGACAAAAAGAACTAGGAAAGGTTGCTTAAGTACATACTGTACACTTCACTTCATCAGCTTACGAGCCCCGGGTTGACAATTTATGATAGCAATTTAGACAACACTAAATTGACTAAACATTTTGGCGCCGTTGCCGGGGAAGTGAAATTAGGTAGCCAATTCTAAAAAAAATTAAGAAAATTTCAAGAAAGGGAAATTGATAACCTCTCAAAGTATGCTCTCCTCTTGCACCTAGAGTGATCTGGAGGATCAGAAAAGAGAAAGTTATTGGTTTAATAGTTTCTTAAGTATGCTCTCTTCTTGCACCTAGAGTGACCTGGAAGAACAGAAAAAGAATTATTAGCCTGACTTGAAGAAAAATAAAAAAATGACATGCATAGAGCTAGAGATTCTAGGGGAAGGTTTTTAGCTAGAGCCAGAAGTTCGATTTTCACAAGTCCATCTGCTTCAAGGAATAG